>JAPPVO010000031.1:25406139-26006139 GCA_030407325.1 Camellia japonica | reverse complement strand
TTCTAGAAAAGAAAATGTTTTGGAGTTGATTCATTCGGATGTTTGTGGTCCTTTAAAAGTTAGAACACATGGTGGTGCACTTTATTTGTTACTTTCATTGATGATTATTCAAGGAAAGTTTGGGCTTTTCTACTAAAAACTAAAGATCAAGTTCTAGAAGTATTTAAGCATTTTCAGGCCATGGTTGAAAGAGAAACAGGGCAGAAATTGAAGTGCATCCGAACAGACAATGGTGGTGAATACATTGGGCCATTTGATGAGTATTGTCGCAGCCAAGGTATTCGGCACCAAAAGACAGTTAAGAAGACTCCTCAACAAAATGGCGTTGCCGAGAGGATGAACCGCACCATTGTGGAAAGAACAAGGTGTTTGCTTTCACAAGCTAAATTGCCAAGATCCTTTTGGGGTGAGGCAATGAGTACAGCGGTTGACGTGATCAATTTATCTCCTTGCTATCCTTTGAATGGTGATGTTCCTGAAAGAGTTTGGACTGGCAAAGATGTGTCTTATGAGCACTTGAGAGTGTTTGGTTGCCGAGCTTTTGTTCACATTCCAAAGGATGAGAGGTCCAAGCTTGATAGTAAGTCAAGACAATGTATTTTTCTTGGCTATAGGCGTGATGAGTTCGGGTATAGATTGTGGGATCCGGTCGAAAGAAAGTCATTCGAAGTCGTGATGTTGTGTTTCTTGAAGACCAAACAATTGAAGACTTTGGCAAAGGTGATCAACCGGAGCCAAAAACTAGTGATCTCATTGATATGGATCCATCTCCTTCATCTCCAGTTGATAATAAAAATGGGGGAGATGTGCAGCCACCTATTGAAGATGTGGAGGATGATGCAAATCCTAATGAAGTTGAGCCAGAAATTGAGGAAGAGCATCCAACTCAAGAACCGCCACCACAACTTGAGTTGAGGAAATCTACAAGGGACCGACAACCTTCAAGAAAGTATCCTCCCAATGAATTTGTGTTGATTTCTGATCAAGGGGAGCCAGAGAGCTACCAAGAAGCAATTGAGCATGTAAAGAAAGATGATTGGAAAAAGGCCATGGAAGAGGAGATGAACTCCTTACTTGAAAATCACACCTATGATTTAGTGAAGTTGCCTAAAGGGAGGAAAATTCTGAAAAATAAGTGGGTTTTCAAATTGAAGAATGATAGGAAGAATCTGAGGTATAAAGCACGTCTTGTTGTGAAAGGCTTTGGGCAAAAGAAAGGTATTGACTTTGATGAGATTTTCTCGCCGGTTGTGAAGATGTCTTCTATTCGGGTTGTACTTGGCATGGCTGCAAGTATGAACCTTGAAGTTGAGCAACTTGATGTGAAGACCGCATTTCTTCATGGTGATCTTGAAGAAGAAATTTACATGGAGCAACCGGAAGGTTTTGTGGAGAAAGGGAAAGAGAAATTTGTTTGCAAATTGAAGAAAAGTTTGTATGGCCTCAAGCAAGCTCCACGGAAATGGTACAAAAAATTTGACTCTTTCATGATGAATAATGGTTTTTCTAAAACCACTTCGGACCATTGTGTGTTTGTGAAAAATTTCCCGGATGGCAAATTTATTATTCTTTTGCTTTATGTTGATGACATGTTAATTGTGGGTCAAGATTCTACCATGATTAACAAGTTAAATTGGAGTTGAGCAAGTCTTTTGCTATGAAAGATTTGGGACCGGCAAAGCAAATACTTGGTATGAAAATTGTTCGTGATCGCAAAGAGGGACTGATTTGGTTGTCTCAAGAAAGCTACATTGAGAAAGTTCTTGAGAGATTCAACATGGATAAAGCAAAGCCGGTTGGTTGTCCACTTGCGGGTCACTTCAAGCTTAGTTCGAATCAATGTCCTACAAGTGAGAAAGACAAAGAAGAGATGTTGAAAGTTCCTTATGCTTCAGCAGTTGGTTCTTTGATGTACGCCATAGTTTGTACAAGGCCGGATATTGCTCACGCCGTTGGTGTGGTGAGTCGGTTTCTCTCTAATCCGGGTAAAGAACATTGGGCAGCGGTAAAATGGATTCTAAGATATCTTCGAGGGACTTCGAAGGTGTGTTTGTGTTTTGGGGATGGTAAGCCGATGCTTGATGGGTTCACAGATTCTGACATGGCTGGTGATGTTGATTCTAGGAAATCTACTTCGGGGTATTTGATGACTTTTGCAAGGAGAGCTGCGGCATGGCAATCTAAATTACAAAAATGTGTTGCTCTCTCAACTACCGAAGCTGAATTTATTGCCATTACAGAAGCTTGCAAAGAAAGTTATGGTTGAAGAAATTTTTGCAAGAGTTGGGTTTAAAGCAAGAAAAGTATGTGCTTTATTGTGATAGTCAAAGTGCTATTCATTTGAGTAAAAATTCTACTTTTCATTCGAGATCGAAACACATTGATGTGAGATACCATTGGATTCGTGATGTGTTAGATTCGAAATTGTTGCAACTCGAAAAGGTTCACACAGATGATAATATTTCAGATATGTTGACTAAGACTTTGTCAAGGGACAAACATTTAAAGTGTCGAACTTTGGCGGGTATGGTTGATGTCTCCACCTAAGTCGGTAGGGGGAGAATTGTTGGGTATACCTCCTTATTGGAGTGTGGGACCCAATTGGTTTTGGAAAAAGAATTTTAATTTGGCTTGGTTTAGTATAATATATTTTTATATATTATATTTGTGAAGGCCCAATTCAATCTGGATACCATTAGGGTTTTATTAAAAACTCAAGATTTAATAATATATTATATATATATATATATTATGTTTGGTCCAACACCCTAGAAAAAGCAAGGTGCGGCGGCTGCTATTGGAATTTTGGTGTCAGTGCCGAAGCTTAATAGATTGGTTCAATTTCGGTTTTTGATGCTCGGGTTTTTGGGACTTCTTCGGTTGGTGTTTGGTTCGTTATTTTGGGTCTTCTACAACTCTGGTTCTGAAGATTTTGGTTCTTCTATTTGGTGAGGTCTTTCCTCTTGTTTATTTGTGATTATTGGAATTCACCTAAGGGTGATTTTGTGAGACCATTAGTGTCTCGTTTGTAATCGTTTGGAACCTATTTTGGTTGATAGTGGAATCGGATTTCGATCCCGTGGATGTACCTCACATTGAGGGAACCACGTAAAAATTCTTGTGTTGCCTTTGATTTAATTTTTCCGCATTAGTTTATATTCCCATTGATTGATTTACTTGTGTGAATCACATCGATTTTCCCTAACACATTAATGCATCGTTTGAGAATCTTCTCTTTTAGTTAAAAAGTTAAAAAATTATAAATTAGTCAAAAAACTAACAATTCATACCAAAAAGTCAAAGATTTTCTTTTCTCTCTACTTTTTGCACATCTTTTCATAAAAAGCCAAAAAGTCATTCCAAACATACTAGTTTTTTTTAGCTCATATTTTAGCCAAATAACTAAAAAATTACTAAATTAACCTTCCCAAACGAGCCTAATTAAAAATATATATATATATATATTTATTTATTTAAATATTTATTAATTTTTTAAATATTTTTTTATCCATTATATATATATATATTTGTTTTTATAAAAAATTAAAAAATATACTTATTTAAAACATCCTAAATCATCTATTATTTAAAAAATTATTGTTATTATGTAACATCAATTTAAGAATATTTTTAAATTATTCATTAGCAGGTTAAATATGTGTAAATATTATAATTATTAAGTAGACAAATATGGCTCAAACATAGAATATGTCGTTTACTTTGATACTATTGGTAGAATTGTTGATCATTGATTCACCTAAAAACTTAAAATGCTAAAGAGGGAATAATTTTACAATTATGTTATATTTCACCAATATAGCATCTTTAATCTATTCTTAATGACGTAAAAAAGAAAGAAAATAGATAGAATGGAATGGGGTAAGTCTATCATTTACATGATCCATTCCATGTCATTAGAAATAAATTGGTGGTATCAAATTAATACTCCCAATCATTTTTCATAATTTTATAATTTTTATTTTCTAACCCACCTTGTGAAAAGTTTCTGAAAGGGTAGATAACAAGAAGGGTCATGAGGCTCACAGATAACTTTCTTTTATCAATTCTCTCTGTCTATGGTGATTTATGCTAAAATTAAAAATTTTAATTTGTGATGATTTTTGCTAAACTTGTATAATGAATATTTAAGTTTAAAGAATATTACACAAATTAACAAATCTTATAAAATGGGTCATGTTTTAAATTTAATTTTTTTATTGCATGATGCATCTGTTATTAGTTTTTTTTCTATAAAATTTATTATTTCCTATAGCATTTTTTAAAAAAAGTTTTTATACTTGATATTAACTCCAAAGTTATTATTATTTTATATTATAATTTTTTTATAAAAAAATATTGTACTTAGGGGTCTCTTGGGAAGCAAAAAAAAGTCAACTTTTAACTTTTTACTCGTTTTTGGTCATATCACTTCTCATATTTTTTACCCATAAAAAGACAAAATAAACTAAAAAAGCCAAAAATCTAATTTTTTACCAACTTCCTAAAACACTACTTAATAAGTGCCCACTACCCAATCTAATAATAATAAGTGTATTAAATTAATTTCTTTGCTTGTGACACCCATGCTGATTGGGATCTTTTGTCCCAACCTTTATTGTTGCCATGCGTCTTTCATAAAAATTCAAAGGAAAAATACAATTTAGTGTAGATTTAAAAAATATGTAGTAAATTTATAAACATTACTAATTAAGATTTTTCATTTTTTTCATGTATTTGTAATTTTTTTTGCAAAAACACACTTAATTGTAATTCTCTCAAAATTCAATTTTTACTCCGTTAATCACCTCTTCTCTCTGATTAAAAAAATATTAACGCTGCGTTTGGTTGGGCGATTTGGAAAAGAAAAGGAAAAAAAAGGTGGAATATGAATAAAATATACCTATATTTCACCTAGTTTCACATACTTTTTCCCTTTCCATTTCCAAATCTCTTCTTAAATCCCTCAACCAAATACAGCGTAAAAAAATTGTTCCCTCTCTCCTCCATAACCAAACGACACTACCAACTAAAATAACGCTTTTTGTTTTTCTCTCTTACTTTCTATGGGAGGAAAAATTATCATATAGGTTTGTTCCATATACTATGTGATATGTCCTTGCAGTTTTATTGATTACATATCTACTATTTTTTATTTTTTCTCCTACATATTATATAAAATAATCAATAGAATTGAAAGGGCACACAACCTAGTTGGAATTCCTGAAAGACAGGATAATTCCCATAGTTTTTCAGATAAAAATAACTTGTCATATATGCTTAAGAAGTAGAGGCTAAGATATTATTTTGATATGATACTAATGACATGATATTACCGTTACATTAAAATTTGTTTTTTCGTGACAGATGAGAGAAAAAAAAAAAAAGAAAAAAAAAAGAGAAGAAATGAAGAGAGGAGTGGTGACTGGGTTGCTATTGCACCCTTATGAAGGACACGTTGTAACATAGTAATGGGACAGGAGATGGGATCATGGGACAGGCATGTTGGATAGAAGATCTCAACCCCCCTTGCTTTATAACTCCTAGAATCCTGGATAGGAGACCAAAGAGCGGGGGATGAAACGGATGATTTTTTAGTTCCATTTTGTTTACTATATGAATTATAATTTATGATTAATTTCAAATAGTAAAATTTACGATTTTAAATAAGATTAGTACACTAGTTGAATGAAAATTCATTATTTTAGACTAATCATAAATTATCAACATGTGAACACAATATAGATGATGCAAATTTGGAAGAACCTGCATGGCCAGGCCAGAACACTGCTATGGTCAGAGACTGACTTAATTGTAAAAATAATTGTTTAGGGGTTGGTTGGAAACATACTTATTTAACATACTTATTTTTTTTTTAATCTTATTTAAGTCATATCACCTCTCTATTTTTCGACCTATCTTTTGTAAAAAGTAAAAAGTTCACAACTTGCAATCATAATGATCAAGTTGTACTTGTGTTGGCAGATTTGTCTCACTTACGAGAGCGAGATAAGCATCTTGTTTTTTTAGGTGTGCAAAACAAACAAAGCTGTTAGAGGCTTCTCGACCTAGATATTAGTTGTTGTGAGAGTATTTTGACCGTTAGATCAGTACTTGATCAAGACATGCAGGAGTAGAGAAGAGAAGGTTAGTTGTTATTGTGTGTGTACATGGTTTGCAGTCTTTTCCTCTATTTATAATATTGTGTGCGCTCTCCTTGCTTGTTATCCAATCACTCATTGGGTGTTATCAGACATCTTCAGAGGATTCATTTTTAACGTATATGTTTTCTTTTTTTTGGCGATATAATTTTTCCTTTCTGATCTGCTTCTAAAGTTGAGCTGGCTTTATTCTCTTTTGTCTTATGGGCTTCATGAGCATAAACTTGGGTTTTCCGATTTGCTTGTCTAAGTGCTTTTATGAAAAATTATTAGGTAATTTTAGAATACTCTGTATTAGATGAGTGATTTTGTCTCAAAACTATTTAACAAAGATAAATTAGTATTGTCTCTCCAGTAAAATTTTTCACTATATCAATAATTAGAACATAACATAGACAAATTCATGTCATATTCCGAAACTATTAAACTGCTTTTAATCACTAAATAGATTGTAACTCAAATCTTTGTTTTCTTGGTTGATATTGATGGATAATTGATTTTAATGTAAAAGCTTTTGTCTAGTTGCAAACGCTTAGATTAAAAAAAACGCACATTTCTTTGTCAAAGTTGCAAATGACATAACCTGAAAGAGATATTTTTACATTTTGTCCCTAGATTTATGGGAAATTCCAATATACAACCTTTTAAAAGTACTTAACCAACTAGCACTAACCTAGTTGGCCACTATGCCTTCCTTAAGGCTTAGTCCCAAGGAGGTTATAGGTTCAATTCTCCTTAGGGGTTGAATTAAGGGAGTACAAGCACTTAGGTCACTTAGGTGCTTTGCCATGGGTGATGAGATTTTCTCCGATACGTGCTAATCTAACAACTAATATTTGCTGATAAAAATAAAGAAAAAAAAAGATTTTTATGCCATTTTCTTTCTTAGTTATGATTAATATAATTTTTTTCTTTCGTTATAATATTATTTTAGTTATAACTCATGAATTCTGTAGTTATGTCTCATATTGTGCTTAATTATAACAATTTTTTTAATTATGACTCAGAAAATATGAAATTATGTCATTTTTTTTAAGTTATAAGTTACATATGGTACACATCATTTGAAAGGTGTGTATGTACCATAGTATTTCCTTAAATTCATAATTAGTTGGGCAAATTACACTAACAATCCCTATAGTTTGGGACTTATATCACTTTGGTCATTGACTTTTCAATTGTGACACATTTGATTCTGAATTTTGAATCTTGTTCCAAATAAGGATAATTGAAGATACCATTGTTTAATTTCAAGGGCAAAATCATCAATTTAATAAAATATAAACTAATTTGATAAAAATAAATGTCAAAAAAATACTTTTAATTTTTCAAAAACAATTTTTATCCACCAATGATAAAATTATGTAAAATTGATCAAAACTAATAAAAATTACATAATTAATTTTTAAAAATTAATTTTACACGATCATCATCCAAACACATAATAAAAATTAATTTGGTAAAAAAAAAATAAATGTCAAAAAGATTTATCAATTTTATGTAATTTTATTTTTAGTGAATAGAAATAATTTTTAAAAATTCAAAAATATTTGTTCGACATTTATTTTTGTCAAATTAGTTTATATTTTATCAAATTGATGATTTTACGCTTGAAAAATCTAATAATATCTTCAATTGTCCTTATTTGGAACAATATTCAAAATTCAGGGTCAAATGTGTCACAATTGAAAAGTCAGACACTAAAGTGACACAAGTCCTAAACTATAGGGACTATTAGTGTAATTTATCCTAATTAGTTTATTCTTGTGCTTTTGACACTTTTATGATCCCACAATTAGTATATTATTGCGCTTTTGACACTTTTATGATCCCACAATATTAGGTAAATTGATGCTTTATAAGATATGTTAGGTCTCATTTTAATTTAGTAATGATTATAGTTTATAATTATTTATTTACATAACATATTAAATCTATTTATTTATTTTGCATAAAAATAAAAATAAAAAATCATATTTGATATTACTATAACAAATTAAAGTTTAGAGACAAAAATTTAGAAATGAAATCTAAAAACCTTAGTTGCCAAAAATATCATTTTTAATTTCTAATATTTCTTGCAACAAATTTTTTACTTTTTGAGACTAAAATGTTTAGATCCTAAAACTCTTATATTTTTAAAATTTTTTAGAAACCAAGTGAAAGGAGGTGGCCAGAAGTAGTGATTAATGATAATTATTAACTGCTGTGTTGAAGATAGAAAAGATATCAGAATATATACACATCTTATATTTGATAAGTTTAATATCTTCAACATGTTGGAGGTGATGGACAAATGCGGTTGGCCACCTATAATGATTTCCGATAGTACAAAGGTGGTGGTGGAAGGTGATAGCTGCAAATGTATTAAAAAATGCTTGTCTCTTTCTCTAAAGTTGCAAATGACAGGATCTGAAAGGGATATTGCATTTTGTCTTTAGATTTATAATTAGTTTATTATAATGGTAATGATACATTCCACTAAAAGTGATGCTCTAAAGCACCACTAATGAGTTGACAAATACTTTAAAAAAAAAAAAAAAAAAAACAAGACACAAGCAGTGGGTCCCGTCCACTGCCACATCACTAGTGGTGCTTTTAGAGCACCACTTTTAGTGGTCTCAAGCATTATTGTTATTATAATTGTGCTTTTGGCACTTTCATGACCCACAATATTGGGTAAAGATGGGATCACCAAAACTTTTAGCTCACATTATATCTGCTGAATAAATCAAAAACTGAAGGCAAACACTTTAGGTTAAACAAAGAACAAGCGATAATGAAGATCAAATTTGTCAATCGGTGATTTGTTACTTTTTCTTATAAAACAAAGAAATTTTAAATCATACATACAATTCATACCAATCAAGACCCATATCAGCAAATCCTCAATATCCAATGATACATCAAGTTAAAAAAACAAAACCCGCACTTTGCACCCAGTAATACTACGTGCACAGAAAAATTACCAAAAAATAAAATGCGACTCAAACTCAAATTTACAGTGTCACTTATTATGTGCACTTTTCTGTGTACATATCATTACTGTTATTTTGCTTGAATTCTTTCTCCTCTTTCCTTGAAGAGTTAGAACTATCCTCTAAGCTTCTAATCTCCTTGATCCATGGACTGTAAATGTTCGTAAAAAACTCCCAAAATGTTAGAAAATGTCACAATTCCAACCAAGCTACAATCCTCTTCAATGACCCAAACATAATTAACCCGGTGAGCGATCGCTTGGATCATCACTGCCACTAAAGAACTCCATGGATGGCACACTATAGCCTCTGACCTCCTCACCATCCTCGCGGAGTAGCTACTTGACCTATTGTACCTTCCTGACCTTGGTAATGGCGTGGTTGGGGACAATGACTCCTCATCAGAGGATGAAGAGGAGCTAGAAGAAATGTTGGAGGAGATAATGAAATCCTCCAACATTCCTTCCAAGTTCATCTCCTTCAACCTCGCCTTCACGACCCTCACAATCTCCTCTGGGGGACCACCACAGTCTATATAGGCCATCAGGTCTCCTGAAGAGAGGGTCGTGATAGCAGCTGCGACGGTCTCGTCGCAGCAGGCGAGGGTGAAGGGAGATATCTCGCCAATCAAAGTTCCGTTGTCGTCGTCTATGACTGCTACGGAAGTTTGTTCGGCGAGGGAACCCGAAATGGCTCCGATTGCCGAGGTGGCCGGGGAGTGGTACCTAGTGGCTAAGAATTCGGTGTTGATGATGTCAAGTGCGGCAATGGAGAGCGCTGGAACCGGGGAAAAGAGGCCGATTGAACTGAGGAGGAATCTAATCACATCTTCTTGGGTTAACCAACAGAATTCACGGCCATTATGAGATGTGGGAATGATTAAAGATTTTTGAAGTTTTCTTCTTGAATTGGTCTTTATTGGTACAACAAGATTTTGAGCACCTTGGAGGATGAGATCAATGGCTTCCAATAAACTGCAAAACAACAATGGAAGGGGGTTCTCAGTTTAATTTGCCAAATATACATTAAAATTCACTTATTTGTTGCAATCTTTCTTGAATTTAGAGATTCTAAGTCATCCAACAAAAAATGAAAGAACATACTAGCTGCAAATCAAGGTTAAAAATTTCAGCAATAGTAAAATATATTCACCAAAATGTCTAGAATGGATACACAAGTTTAAATCTACACTACACATTCAAATTCTTTCTTTTCATTTTTTACATATTATTTTTTTAAGGTTGAGCTTCTCTTTGATCCTCTAAGCATATCATGGTCTCACCTTGATGATCTGATTTGTCGAATTATATTAGTAAAGTTTGTAATGAGTCCAGAGAGTTAAGACTGACCAATCAGCCCAACCCTTTCTTTAAACCTTTTTAAAGATCCATGTATTTAGAATTTCATAATATTTCCATTCTTTAAAGGATTAATAAATTAAAGCTCCAATGAAGTTGTTACAAAAATTTAAACAATTTTCAATAAAAAATAAGTAAAATACAGAGAGGCAAGTCAGTCAAACAAACATTAAACAACTCGGAAACTCCTCCATTAAAGCTCTACGATGAAAAAACAAAGAAATTTATGCGCAAACCAACAATTTTTCTATTTAGTGGTTTTCTATTCAATTATTTATTTATTTATTATTTTTAAATTCATCTAATTTATTACCTCGTGTGTCAGTACATTATTACTTAAATTTATCTCTAATATAGTGCTGACATAGCTAAAAAATGATATAAATACACTATTTGAGATTTGCGTAAAATACAATTTGTTCATGTTGTTCTAAAAATTACATTCTACCTTTGAAATTTTTAATTTCATAACAAATGACCTATTTTATTAATAAAATATCAACTCAATTAACAGTTTTTAATGATATCAGAAATTTATTTCAATTAATAATGTAAAAAAATTTAGGAAATTGTTATTCTCACTATATTTTGCTCCAAATATACTTTTTCTTTGCCCTTATTATACCTAATTTAAAATTAATACTTTTTCAAACAAAATACACTTTATGAAAAAGCTAAAATTCTAAGAGTATTAATGTAACTATATATATTACGAACAAAGAAGAGAGTATATTTGAAACTATGGTGGTATATGCACCAATTGGTATACCAACTAGTGTACCAACATACCTTATGACATTGTTACTGACCTCACCCATTATACGAATTATAAATACGCAAAACCTCTAAAATTACGATACATCATCTGTTAGTACATTAAAGGAAAATTTGGCCATAAACCTCTCTTACCTTCATTTTCTTGTTAAAAGGACCCCCAAAAAAAAAAAAAAAATACATAAATTATACTTTCAAAACTTCCTTACAATTATAAAGTATTGTATAAAGGAAAAAAAAATTCAGATTTATATTTTGTGTAACAAATTTACCGATTCACACACACACTCTATATCTTTCTCATATTTCTCTCCATCAATTTGTCATATCTCTCTCAACTCTTTCTTTCTCTATCTCTTTCTAAGAGCTCTCTTCACCATCACCACCACCACCACCACCACCATCTACCCACCACCACCATCAACATCTCTACTACCATGACTATCATCGTTTTCACTACCTCTGTCGTCTCCACTAATACCGTCTCAACCATCGGTGCAATTCGTCACCGCTACTGCCACCGCCACCGCCACCGCCATCGCCACCATCGTTTCACCACTACCATCTCAGCCACTAGCGCCATTTGATACCACTGTACCACAGGCAACCACCGTCATTATCCTTAACTTCCAAGACCTTAGATTTGAGATTGACAACCTCAGATTTGAGATCTATCATCTCAGATGTATATTCTCTTCCTCTCTTTCTCTCTGTCTCCTCATTATGCTCTGTTTTTCCGACAGTAGAATTTTACTCTGGTTCGAACCAGATCTAAAGTAATATATGTGCTCTCTTTATCTCTCTATTTCTCTAATGTTTTTTTCTCGTTCTCTCTAAATAAATATATGTGTTTAACGATATAAATTTTTTATTTTGAATCATAATAAATTTTATTCTAAAATATATTGTGAGGATGACTTTACAAAAGAGCTGATATATATATATATATATATATATATGAGGGTAGAATAGTAAAAGAAACAAGTTTTAAAATATTAGGAGATTTTGAAATAATCTATATAATTCTTGTTCTTTTAAAAGACAAATTAGATAGTAAGGGATTTATTACCAAATCCCCATACATTAATTGATATATCAATTGGTGCATATAAAATTATTACTGAAACTCAGTGGTGTAGAAATAGTGACTCTCAAATTTTATCATTATATAAAAGAGCAGTTAACTCAGTTCAATAAAAAAATTTGACAATAAAATATTTATAATTTTTGTCAAAACTGTAATTATACGTATTTCAAGCTTTGAAGTGTATTTGTAATTTATGTATAAAAAAATTACCAAACCTAATTAATAATTAATCTAAGAAAGTGATTGATTTCACAGAGTATGAACACAAACAAAGAAACTGGCTCAGATAGACAAAGATTGAGAGAGAGAGAGAGAGAGAGAGTTCAAATATAATCCATTACCTCGAAAAGGGATCCACGTGCCTGACCCGACACGAATCTTTCGACAACAATACAGAAACAGGGGACTCCAAAGCCGAGGTCGGAGACAAAAGGTTCTCGTCATTACACAGGTAACAAATGACGTCAACCATACAAACTTTTCCGACACACCGACACTCCTCGCCGCCGCCGTATTTCGGCTGCGCCACCGAAGATAAATGGTGGTCACAACTCCATACGCTGACGTGGCTGTCTTCGGAGATTCTGAGGGCGGCGACGGCGTCGGCGACGGTGGCGGAGATGGGGAGAGGCGTCAGCGGCGGCTTGCCGATACAGAGGTCAGCTACCTCATAGGATAGTAAGCGAGCTGCCATACAACAAAGAAACTGTTTGGGAGAAAGGAAACAGCCGAGAAAGTTTGGCCAGAAAAGTTGGGCTGGTGGTGAGTATTGTGTGTGATTGTAGTTATTTATAAGCTTGGATTTTGGAGAAATGTGAGGTACGGTTCAATATTTACAAAGTACCGAAAGGATTGTGGGCCCTACTATTGTTGGTTTTATAAGGCTGATAAATTAAGGCAATTCTATTTGCCCACCATAAATTCTGTTTGAAGCATCATTACTTAGTTTACATTTGGATAATTATAACTTTCAATTTTTTCCGCAAAACACTCCACAAGTTTTTTTTTTTTTTTTTATATTAATCCTACCAAAAAAAATAGGGTAAATTACACAAATAGTCCCTATAGTTTGGGACTTATGTCACTTTGGTCCCTGACTTTTCAATTGTGACATATTTGACCTTAAATTTTGAATCTTGTTCCAAATAAGGACAATTGAATATATAATTAGATTTTTCAAGGGTAAAATTGTCAATTTGATAAAATATAAACTAATTTGACAAAAATAAATGTCAAACAAATATTTTTGAATTTTTAAAAATTATTTCTACCTACTAAAAATAAAATTATGTAAAATTGATAAATCTTTTAGACATTTATTTATTTTTTTTACCAAATTAATTTTTATTATGTGTTTGGATGATGATCATGTAAAATTAATTTTAAAAAATTAATCATGTAATTTTTATTAATTTTACATAATTTTATCATTGGTGGATAAAAATAATTTTAAAAAAAATTAAAAATATATTTTTGATATTTATTTTTGTCAAATTAGTTTATATTTTATCAAATTAACGATTTTACCCTGGAAAAATCTAATGATATTTTCAATTGTCCTTATTTGGAACAAAATTAAAAATTTAGAGTCAAATGTGTCACAATTGAAAAGTCAAGGACCAAAGTGACACAAGTCCCAAACTATAGAGACTATTAGTGTAATTAACCCAAAAAAATAGGAAATGACTTCCCTCAAGTCCGTTATCAGATTGAAGGATACTGTTGGACCCATAGGGGCCCATCACGAGTCTCGTTTTGATAATTCGAACTATTCAATGTATAGAATTTGTTTAGTGTTATATGTTTGTAAAAAATCACATTGATCGAATATTGATAATTACGTGATCAAATCAATTTTGTATAAAAAAAATAGATGGTAAAAAAATAAACGGTTGATAAAAATTTGATTTGATCATGTAGCTATCAATATCCGATTAACGTAATTTTTTATAAGCATATAGTACTCTACGATTTCTACACATTGACGGTTCAAATTATCAAATTGAGACTCGTGGTGAGTCTCCATCGGTCCAATAATACCCTCTAATTCAATCATAGACGGAAGGAAAGTCATACCAAAAAATATATATATATCTCAGTGCAAACCATCATACACATCACATCCTATATACAGTCCGTTCTTACCTTCACTATAACTATACGTTAGTGGTAATGACATATCAACAAAATGATCATTAACATTGAAGATCTTAGATTTTAACCTGCAAAGATCTATGATTCTTACTTTTGAACCTCACCTAGGTTAGCTTTTTCCATTCTTTTTTTATTTGCTTGGCTATTCACCTTTCATAATGGTTTCTATTTCGAATTTGGCTAGAAACTAATTGTCTAAATATGTATTATTATACAACAAAATAAAATTGAACAAATTAAATATGTTTGAAATATTTCTATTGAACAAAATTACCAAGTTCATACTTTTTATACTAAAAAACTCAACTCGTTCAGATTTATCATGTTTAATTTTTTATGTATGAACATTTAATATTTGTTCAACCTTTTATAATTTGAACAAAATAGTTTTGTTCGCATGTAAATATTTGAACATTTTGTAAATATTCAACTCTGATTAATCAAAGCGCGTGACAAACAAAACCATCATTCCAATGATTTTACGAATGAGAAAAATAAAAAACAAAATTTCCTTTGTGAGTAGTAAACTAAAATTTTCATTGATGTATTGTTCCAAAGCAAGAATCTGAGTGTCATCAATGATGTGGAAAATCTTTAAAACCGATTGACTCTAATGTTTTTAAATCTTAAATCTTCAAAAATAATAATATTTTGAGTTGGGTAGAAGTATAATAGAAAAAAGAATGTTGGAAATAATGGTGTTTATGGGTTTATTTTGGGCCAACTTTGAGCTCAAATTTGAGTGGGTTCCACACGTCTTTTGGGGTGGATACAAAGAGGTGACGTATTCCTTACCGTATGGCAAGTCACACGGTGCAAACGGTTTGCCAAAATCATTTATGAGTGAATGAGAAGTTGACATCGTTTTCGAGTTCGTGGAATGGACAATTAAAGAATAAAATGTAGGTTTCCTTGTAAGGTTTGTCCCACGTTGAAACTTTAAGAGAGTTTGTGTATGTATATAAGCTCTAGGTGGTAACACTTGGGTTGGGCCCTAAGAGGCATCCCAAGTTTGTAGAAGGGAGGAGTTATGGATAAAGTAGACCTTAGCCCAAACCACTACACGTAGACGCCGCCGTCGTCGTGCCGGTTGTGGGTCGGGTCGATTCTAACTTTAATTTTTTAGACAAAATTTATTTTAAATTTTTCCAAAAATACTTTCGTGAAAATTAATTTTTCTGAATGAAATTAATTCAAATTTTGTGTCAAATTTGAATTTAATTTTTTGTCCAAAACAGTTCCTCCTTCGGTTTAAGTTCCGACAGTCTAGCAAGTTCAAAAAGACCAAATAGATTTGGTTTTTCCAGGACAGATTCAAACTACTTAGCAATTGTGAACAAATATGAAACTGCTGCAGTTATCTATTCAAAATTTGAACTGCACCTGTTCATTTCAAACTGCATCTGTTCAGTTTGAAATTCAGACATGTTCGGGTCTATAAATACCAGGCTTGTTCCAGCAATTGAATCATCCTAAAAAACTATCCAGAAAGATTCTTCTCTTCCCGTTTTTGCTCTTTGTATGCATTATTCTTCATACTAGTTTTTAAGGGAAAATTCTGAGAGTATAGAACACAGGTTTTGTTCGCCGTGCAAATTTTTTGGAGTGCTACTACAATTTGTATAAAGATCATTGTATCTTGGGAGATAGACGTCATTCATCCGTAAGCACCGAAGCGGAGGGAATCTGTCTTAAGGATAGAGTATCACATACTCAACTTGATCTAATTTTGTACTTATTCATTTCGGTAAATAAATTCTGTAAGTAATTTATTTTTATTTGTTTGATTTGGTTTCAAGTTATTTATTTTACACAGAAGATTGTTCCAACAATCTTAAGACAGATCCGAATTGTTCTGTTTATACATAATTTTTCGTTTGTTTCCATTCTTTTTTTCTTCTTCTTAGAGAAATTATTTCTTGTGGTTTTAAAAATAATATTCTAGTTGGAAAAACAAATAGTAGTAATATACTGTTTGAAAAATAGTAGTAATATACTGTTTATTTTCTTTGATAACTAGTAGTAATATACTAGTAGTCAGTAACAATTCAAAATATTTATTTGTGAAGTTGGTCAGAAATTAATTTTGATTTTTAGAAATAATTTCTGAGTTTTCATTAATTAAAATTATGTTTTTAGTATTTTAATTTTTGAAGTGTTACAGAAATATTTTTCTATGTGGAATTAATTTGTTTAAGTAAAATTTGATTTTATTTTCAAATTAATTGGAAATAAAAGTTACAATTATTGTTTCTTTTATTTTTACAGAATTTAATTCTGTGGTTGTAGAAGGTCATAAATTAAACCCCTTAGCCTAAGCACTGAGGTCGCCCCAAAAAGACAACCATGAATGAAAAAAGAGCATAGGCTAAAGCTCAAGGGAAGTGGGCCAACAGTGGGCCGAAGCAGGTCCGACCCACCAGGGCTTCAAATGGACTCCACGAAGAAAAATGCCCAAGTCAAGTTGCAGAGGCAACACCTACAGCGGTGAAGTTACGGAGGGAACATGTAGCGGGGAAGTTGCTGAGGCACTTTGCCTCAGCGCTGCCATTCCTAATATCTTCAGTTCCGCTGCCATTTTAAGTTGCTGAAGGAAAGAGAAAGCCGACGCAACTAAGTTGCAGAGGCAACACTTGCGACGGCCAAGTTGCGGAGGTCAAGTTACGGAGGCACTTCGTCTCAACGCCGCCAAGTAATGTCGGTACCACAGCAATCTGGAATTGCTGAGGAAAGGAGAAAACTGAAGCAACTAAGTTGCAGAGGCAGTACTTGCAGCGCCCAAGTTGTGGAGGCATTATGTCGGCGCCGCCATCTCTAATATTCTCGATTCTGTCGTTTGGACTCGCCGCAGGAAATGGTTACCGTAGCAACTAAGTTGCAGAAGGAATATCCTACCAAGGTGATAGCAGCCTTTGAGAGAGGCTTCCTTCTGCAAGTAGAGGCTAATGCTTGGTGCTAATAACAGGCCCCAAAGTTTATTAACTTGGCGCTGATAGCAAGCCCCAAGACTTATTGGTTGGAGCTGATAGCAGGCCCAAAAATACCAATTTACCGCGACAACCTCGCGAAGATGGGAGCAAGGTAGCCCGAGTATAAGGGACTCCCTTTTCATTACCCAGGTCATGGACCTGCCTTAGTCCCACAGGCAGAACTAAGGAAGCCCCTTGGGCTTGGTACTAAGGCACAACAAGGCTAATAACAGGCTTGGCTGTGGCCTTCGCCCTGGGAAGTTGGGGAGTTTGTGGTTAGGTGGCTAAGGGTGGAGGCTTCGCTGAGGTGAGCACGAACATAGTCGATAGCAGGCTAATGGAGTCCTGAGAATGCATGTACTGGCCAACTAGAACTAAGAAGGCAAGTGCAGCGGCAAGGTTCACCGCTGCAAGTGCACTTGCTGAGATTCAAACTGAAAAGGCAAGTGCAGAGGCAAACACTTCCGTCGCAACTACACTTGCTGAGGCTCAAAAAAGTAGTTGTGGAGGCAAACAAATAGTACACAGTACATGCAGAGGGACACGTGGTATCTTCAGCCTGGTGGCTCAAAGCAGAATATTCCATGTGATCCTCTGGGACACATGTCTTCTCTCTATTTGGTCACTTGGTGTCCTCTTGGCACCAAGGAAAAGCCTATAAATATGACTCCTTTTCCAAGGTTGAACAAGAAGAATTTTGGGGATTTGGGGGAGATGCTGCCCATTTTGGCACTGCCATTGTCTTCTTCTTGAACCATTTGTTTCACCTTCACCCAGCTACACACTCTCCAACTCCCAGATAGTTGCTGCTACTCATTCTTCAGCCAATTCCACCACTATTGGACCATCAACATAGTTTTACCTCTCTAACTTCGAACCCCTTTACATTTGTGGCGACTCCTCTGGGGAGGCTGCTTTGTTGATGGTTCATACCCACAGTGGCGTACACACTTTGCTGGAAAAGATGGTAGAAGATGAAGTTCAACAACCCCTACAGTAACAAGGCTCTTCTAATGACGGAATAGCACATGCAGAGAACCATGACCACAATGTTGTGATTGAGGCAGTTCAGTCACTCTAGGATACGCAAAGGGAGATCCTAGCAACTTTGCAAACTCTCACTGTGGCTATTATGGCCATGGCTTCTAGACCAACTCCGGTGTAAGTGCCTCTTCCTGTAGCAGTCCCAAACCCGGTGCCTAACTTGTTCCCTGAGGTTCAGGTTCCGATCCAGGTGCCTCTGGTGGTACCTCAGGTGAACGGTACGGCCGCTGGTTTAGCTACCTAGGAGTAGACTGGACCATTCCAGCCCACTCACTTTGTTACTGTAGCTGATATACAAGCTATGCTTGAGCAAGAGCGCAGGAAGAAGCAGCTGCCATCTCTCCACCCAGATGTGAAGCTCCCATACTCTCAGGAGATATTAACCATGCCATACCCAACTGGGTATACAGTGCCCAAGTTTATTAAGTTTGATGGAAAACAAGGCAATGCCAGAGAACATGTGGTCAGGTTCATTGAAACTCTTCGTGTCCATGGCAGTGACCACTCTCTGTGCCTTCAGGAGTTCTCCAAATCACTTACTAAAAGGGCTTACAGTTGGTATGTGAACTTGGCTCCCAACTCGATCAAGAGTTGGGAGAAGATGGTGAACAAGTTCCACACAAAATTCTTCCAAGTCCAAGAGAAAGTTACAACCTTCACACTTGGGTGAGATGTCCAAAAAGAAGGTGAAGATATACTGGACTATGTTAAACGGTTCCAAGACAAGGCTATTGACTGTCATGAGCCAGTGGATGAGGCTCACTTAGTCAGCATATGTGTGGAGGGCACCATACACGACTATAAAATTTTCTTGGTGAACCATAATTTGCCTACCTTTTCAGCCTTAATTGAGGCAGCTAGAAACCTCAGTACCACTGGTCCTTTACACAGATCTCGTGACAGCCACCGTTACTCCCGCAGTAGTAGAGTTACTACGGTAACCTCTACAGGAGGGAGCCACTCGCAAGCAGAGGCCTCGTTCTCTCGAAAGATGAAGAGTTATGAGGACAGAAATTCATATACTTGCAGTCTTGAGAATGTTAAGGCCTTGGTTAAAGAATGGGTCGCTAATGGTGAATTTACTCTACCTCCAATTGATGTTACCCCAATCAAGAAGGACAAAGCAAGCCTAGATTATTGTGTCTATCACAGAACCACCAGACACCCTACTAGGGACTGTTGGACGTTGAAAAGTATCTTCAAGAAGAAAGTTGAAGCAAACGAGCTGAAGTTCAAAGATGCCGGTAATCGTGATGTAAGGAAGGACTCCTATTCTAATCATAAGGAGAAATGGAAGAATGTACATATGATTGGGTATCTAGGCCTTGCGCGCGATCAAGTGCACATAGCACCCTACTATGATGAGTTAGAAGAAATCGCCAACGGCCAGCTCCCTGAGACAGTGCTTGTAGAGGCAAAACTCACAGAAGATACTCATGCTCAAGCCTTGCAAAACTCTGTTAAGTTTCGCACCTTCTTTGACCAGCTAGGGCTGAGCCAAGCCGCCAGGATAGAAGCAACAAAGGCCCTTATCAACATCTCTGAAGTGCACCATGCTGAAGTCGTTGAGGCTAGGGAGTATGTGCGTCGGCGCATCCAGGAAGATTATGGGGCCATTACTTTTTCAGAAGCAAATAGAGCATACCCATTTCCTCATAACCGCCCTCTTTTTGTCACAGCTTACATCAATGATGTAGAGTTCAAACGTGTTTTCCTTGATGGTGGGGCGTCCATAAACATCACTACTGACACCTTTGCAAAGGCTGGTATCCCAAAGTCTAGATTAATTCGCCAACCGATGACTGTAACGGGTTTTGGTGGTGAGAAAAAAGTTACTAGGGGCCATGTGCTCGTGGACTTAGCAGTTGGTGAGATCCGCTCCGCCACTAAGTTCCATATGATCGAAGTGGACACAAATTACCATATAATACTTGGTAGGGCTTGGATGCACCGATATGGGCCTATCCCGTCCAGTTATCACCAATGCGTGAAAGTAAAGTTGGAAAAGTGCACAGTGACCATAAATGTGTCTGAAAAGCCATTCGAAGTGGAAGAGGCATACTATTCGGATGCAGTTTTCTTTATTGAGTTATCAATGGATGAAACTCCAAGGACTAGTAAGATTGCAGGGGTAAAATTGCCGAAGTGGGAAGACATTCAAGATGCAGAGGCTGCTCTAGAAAGCAGTGGGCAGAAAAGGAGCAGTGAATCCACGAGTCCTCCACCCAAGATTGTTAAGGTACGCGAAGGCGGCAAGACAGTTTATTACCTATGACGGTCTTGGGGGCCAGACTTCATACCTGGGAGGATGGCCTTGAGACGAATAAATGTGACGATGAGAAGTCCCAAGAAGGGTTGGTGGAGACACCTGAGACTGCCCTGAATGCATGCAAGATAGGCCCAAACCCCAGCAAGAGGTACTTGCAGAGGTCAACCTCAGTAACTTGCTTGAGCAGAACAAGCCGGTGTTTATTAGTGATACAATGGCTCCAGCAGCTAAAGCAGAACTGATAACACTACTAAAGCAATATAGTGATGTCTTTGCTTAGACATATGACGAGATGCCTGGTCTTGACCCATCCTTTGTCACTCATCATCTGGATACTTTTCCCAAACCTAAACCAATCAAGCAGCATGCTCAGAAGTACCACCCTGATCTTGAAGCAAAATTAAGGTAGAGGTAGAAAAGTTACAGAGGGCCAAGTTCATTGAGCTTATATAGTACCCAACTTGGCTAGCGAATAATGTGCCTGTGCAGAAGAAAAACGGTCAGATCAGGGTCTGCGTGGACTTTCGCGACCTGAATAAGGCATGCCCGAAAGATGAGTTTCCATTGCCCCATGTTGATACACTTGTTGATTCTATCGCAGGCCATCAGATGTTCTCCTTCGTGGATGGGTTCAGTGGTTATAACCAGATCAAAATGATTCCAGAAGATGATGAAAAGATGGCTTTCAGAATGCCTTTGGAAATTTTTTTTTATACGGTGATGCCCTTCGGTTTGAAAAATGTGGGGGCAACCTACCAACGGGCTATGACTGCAGTGTTCCACGACATGTTACATCATGAAGTTGAAGTATATGTAGATAATCTGGTGGTCAAGTCTACTAAGGCAAACCGCCACCTCTGCGACTTAGAAAAAGTTTTTCAGCGTTGCTGCAAATTCTGCCTCAAGATGAACCCTCTCAAGTGTGTCTTTGGAGTTACCGCTGGCAAGTTCTTTGGCTTTCTTGTACACCAGCAGGGGATCGAAGTAGATGGGGATAAGATCAAGTCAATCATGGAGATGCCACCACCACACTCTTAAAAAGCCTTGAAGAAATTCCTAGCAAAGTGTCATACCTCAGGAGGTTTATTCCAGCCTTTGTTGAGATAACCTTTTCCTTTGGGACACTGCTGAAAGGGAATTACAAATTTGAATGGTTGCAAGAACACCAACATGCATTTGATATGGTGAAGAAAGCACTTACCTTCCCACTTACAATGATTTCCCCACAGCCCGAAAAGCCTCTACTACTGTACCTGACCTTTACTTCATTCTATTGGAGCCCTACTTGTCCAAGACATAGATGGCATTGAGAAGCCAGTTTATTACATTAGTCGCAAAGTCAATGGTGCCGAGTCGCGATATACCCCAATTGAGATGCATTGTTTAGCCAATCTTCACAGCACAGAAGCTGTGCCACTACTTTTTGGCACACTCGATCTAGGTTGTGACCAAAAGTGATCTAGTCCGCTACTTGCTGAGCAAGCCCGCTCTGACCGGAAGAATGGCAAGATGGCTCTTGGCTCTAGCAGAATATGATATCACTTGTGTTACTCCCAAGGCTATTAAGAGCCAAGCACTTGCAGACTTACTGGCCCAATTCCCATCTGGTGAACATGAACCTGCAGAAGTGCCTCTACTAGGTGAGGTCCATCTCTCAACAGCTGCAATTGAGACTTATTGGGACTTAAAGTTTGATGGAGCTTCCGGAGCTAAGAAAGGTGGAGCTGGCGTAACACTAATTAGTCAAGAAGGAAAGAAGTTCCATCTATCATATAAGCTTGACTTTGAGTGTTCAAACAATGAGGCTGAATACGAGGCGCTGATACTAGGTTAATAGCTGCCCAAAAGAAGGGCCTCCGTAAGTTGAAAATTTGGGGCGACTCCAAGTTAGTTATCAAGCAAACGATAGGTCATTTCGCCTTGAAGGAGCCTCTATTAGCCCCATACCGCACTGTAGTTCAAAGGTTGCTCACTCAGTTTGATGATGTCCAAATCTAGCATACCCCTCGAATACATAACCGTTTCCCTAATGCCTTGGCTACACTGGGGACAAAGGTGGAGATACCAGATGATAGTATAGCCATCGTCATCGAGAAAAGAAAAACACCAGCAGTGCTAGTCGAAGAACATATAGAGCAAGATGTTGAGGGGTGGAAAACAGATATAATCCAGCAGTTGAAAACAGGCCAAGGAACAATCAGACCAGTAGAACTTGCATTATTCCTCCTCCTTGAAGGAGAGTTATATTTTCGCGGTCCCAACAACTTGCTGGCAAGATGCGTCGGTAGACAATAAGCAATTTACAAACTTAAACAGATCCATGTTAAGTACTGTGGAGATGGAGATATCAGTCTATACCGACGAATACAGAGGCAAGGGTATTACTGGCCAGAGATGGAAAAGGAAAGTACTGAGTTGCAGATTCCATCCTAAGGAAGAGGAAGCCTATTTCTTGAGCAGTGAAGAATGGAGGCAGCCATATATATCGACTACCTTGGAAATGGTACACTGCCTGAGAACAAAGCCGATGCAATCAGAGTTAAGAGGCGAGCCCTCCGCTTCTTTCTTGACCAAGGCAAGCTGTACCGAAGAAGCTTCGAAGGGAAACCTTTGGCGTGTTTATCAAAAGATAAGGCAAATGAGGTGCTGAGGGAAGCCCATAAGACAGAATATCAAGGAAGACAGCGATTATATGGACATCTCATTCACCTCGGCTACTACTGGCCGACAATGGAAGAAGATGCTAAAAACTTTGTAAGAAGATGTCAATCCTGCTAGAAGTTTGGGAACTTGATACATGGACCGGCAGTTGAACTGCACAACATCAAGACTCTTTATCCATTCCATACTTGGGCATTTGACCTGGTAGGGCCTATAGCGCAGCAATCCAAAGGCTACAGATGGATACTTGCAGCAACTGAAGTTAGCACCAAGTGGGTAGAGGCTATACCAATGAGGAAGGCAGATGGGGCAAGAATAGCCAACTTCATCAGAGAGAACATAATCTGTAGGTTTGGCATACCCAAAGTGATGTTGTCTAACAATGGAACTCCTTTTGTAAATCGCCATGTTGGAAGATTGTTGGATGCCTACCAGATTAAGCACCACAAGTCTAGTCCATACTACCCCCAAGGGAACGAACAAGCTGAGGTGACCAACAAAACCCTCATTCGAATATTGAGTAAAATGATGGATGGAGCAGGGGACACATGGTCTGAACAACTCTCCGTATCGCTCTGGGCATATAGAATCTCAAAAAGAAAGCCAACTCAGGCAACCCTATTTTCCTTAGTGTATGGGTCCGAAGCTGTGTTACCAGTTGAGTAGGTAGTACCCTTAGCAAGAATGGCTATGTTAGCACACTTAGTTCCAGACAGCAGGAAGAATGACATAAAGGCAGCTGAAAAAAGAAGAGATCGGGCCTCGCAGGTAATGGAAAAGTATCATCAATCTATAGCCCATACCTACAATCAATCTGTTCAACACAGAAAGTTCAAGGAAGGGGACTTAGTATGGAAAACAGTGCACGCAATCATGCGGGGCAACCAATCCCCAAGTTCTCACCCAAATAGGAAGGCCTCTACAAAGTTGCTGAGGCAAGCAGCAACGAGTACTACAAGTTGACAAGAGTAGATAATGGATTCAGAACTGGCCCTGTCAACGCCAAGTATGTCAAAGAATATTTTCCTTAGTTTCTTTTGTTCAGGAAGAAGAGTGTCATACACTTAGTAAACCTTTTGCTCTCATATACACTTAGTTTGAGGAAAGTTTTCCATAGTGAAATTTTATAGTTGTAAAAGCTTAGTCATGATGAAATTTTGTTTACTGTAAGAGTTTTGCTTATCTTTTGAAGCTATGTAAAAGCAATGTAAAGAAAGCGATGAAATGAAACCCAAAAGTACTACCAAACGTCCATGCTTTCCATTAAAGTCAAACTTCCAGAACATGATTACAATGTTTGAAAAGAAGTTATGGCAGAGAAGAAAAAAAGAAAAGGCGCACCAAGCGTGGTGAAACAACAAAATAAAGAAGAGGGAATGAAAGAAATCATAACAAAGTCATAGAGTTATATCAAATCAAATCAAACCCTTCAAAAGGGAGTCCATCAAAGTCACATATTAAGGCAACTAGGCAACCAATGCAAAGTCCTTCTCTTTGAACTGAGCCAGGTTTTGCCGGTGCTGCTCCAGGGTACCCTCACACTCCTTGATAGTCTCCTCCAAGGACGTAATCATCGCCACATTGTCGGCGTGCTTAAGGAAACCATCAACCGCCTGAAGCCTGTCCCTCATCCATGATAGGTTCAAACCATTCCTCTCAAAACTGCTTAGATTGGCCTTGGCACTCTCCACAAACTTACTGGGAGTCGTCAGGATCTACTTGGTAGCAAGGTCACGAATAAAGCCAGCAAGTGACTCTAAGAGCACCGTTTGTACTATAGATCCAGGAACATTAAAGGCAGTAAAGGTGTCTGAATGCAATGCTTGGATACGAGCAAGAGTGGAAGCAGTTTCGGAAGAGACCTAGTAACTTAGGAAGGAAACTTTCTCTGAGGACTGGAGGGATTCTCTCACACCACCGCCAGCTTCAATCACTAGAGGGAGACTGATGGAGCGACCAAAGGTTTGAGGGCAACGCACTTTTCCTGAAGATGATTTTCCAGCAACATTAGAGTGAGTAGATGCTGGCTGGCGACCGGGTGAACTGACCTCATGAGAAAGGCCAAAATTGCCTGCACTGTTGTGTCGCTTCGAAAAGAGGTTGTCCATCTGATAATCTCCAACATTCAGATCTGGAACAGCAGCGGTATCCATCTCAGTATAAAAATCCTGGGACACACCAAGGTTAGCTGGCATTTCTAGGAAATGAGTGGGGTACAAGTCTGCCAGCTGTTCAGAGGTGGCCGAAGCAACTGGGTCAGAGGTCTCAGCGTTAGCAGTAATTGTCACGCCCCAAACCCGCCCCGAGAGGTTTGGTGACGAGACCGGCCAGTAATCCTAGATTACCACAGGCCTTTCTATACATAACATAAATAAACGGGGCTCGCGAAAGCGAAAACAAAGAAACTAATAGTCCAAAGAGCTGTGCATTTATATGAACATACATTTACATGCCAAAAATGATAGTTACATAACATGATCAAGAACATTACATAAGTACAAGTCACAAAGAACAAAAGATAAAACTCTCTCACGGCCTTCCAGGCCTAGCCCCAGCTCGGAGGCACTCAAAACTCCTGGTTAGGCTTCAAAACGGCGGCTCAGCTCGAAACTCCGCCTAGGCTTGGCTAACTGAATGTTCACCTATAATACATAAATACAAACAATGAGCTAAAGCTCAGCAAGTAACATTAAAGTAAAGGGTTAGTGAACGAATTCCAACATTCAAGATTTACAGTCATAAACAGTCAACAGTCATTAATGGCATAATCCACAGAACCTTTCATAACCTTTCATAACAGTCAAACAGTCTACGAGATCTCGTGACTGGCCATGGGCCTTCATCTTCATGCCCTAACCCATGACTAATCAGATCATGAGTCTGCATGTTCATGTCGCACCCATGACCTAACTATCCATGGACGCCATGCTAGATTTGCAAATAAGGACATTCGTTCACAGATTAAAATCACCTTTCAAACATATCATATCATAACGTATCACTTGAAACATAATTCATTATAACATATCTTTACAGAAACGTTACTTACAGCGGGTTTCCAATACCGATTGCACGGTCTTCGAGGTTTGTCCTGCAATTAACATTATAACATCTCTTAACATTTATGCTTATCATACATTAAACCATTCATACCTCTCTTATCTTTCCTTCACTTTAAATTATGTCATTTCATTCTTCCTTTACTTCATTTCATGTTCATTTCATGCTCATGAGTTGCTAAATGATGCAATTAACATGATAGAATCAAGTATACAACTTTCCCAAAATTTCCCGGAAAAAGGCCTACCCGCTCGAGCGCCACTTTGGCCGCTCGAGCGTACTGAAGAAAATGTCCAAAACTGCTGGGAGGGTGTTTTCTGCGCTCGAGCGGGCTTACCTCCGCTCGAGCGGACACTGCGAAACTCTGAATTTCTGGTTCTTCTCCAAGCTTCCATTTTCCTCTTTACAAAATCACTTTCCATTACATGAATTTCATAACCCAAAATACTTGAAACTCATCTTAAATCAACATCAAAACTTCAATTCAAAACCCATATGGATCATTAACAAGATCAAACCCATGAACTAAGATGAAAAACCATAATCATGCACATGAAGCTTCATTTCTTAACATCCATGGAGGTTCTTTCCCAAATATGATGATTCATGCCATAATCTTGAGATCAACATGCTAAATGCCAAGGATTAACAATCAATTTCATAAAAATCTTACCTTTGGAGGAGTTAAGCTTGAGTTTCCCTTCTTCTCCCTTGGTTCTCCCTTTCTTCCTCTTCCTTTCCCTTGCTCCTCTCTTCTCACGGTTTTCTCTCTTCTCTCTCCCAGATATTTCTCTCTTTGGTTTTTGAGTCAAATGGGTCAACACATCCTTATCTAATAACCTATATATCTATATAATCAATTTACTCATAACACTTAGCCAAACAAGGCCCTTATTTGCTTATAACAACTATGCCAAAACATTTGAGCCAAACGGAACTTAGCGAATCAGATAAATTTCAGTCTTCAATTTATGGTTCCACATGGTTCTAAAAATTCCCGATATCACATAGTCATGTTCAATTTCATTTCCTGATCCCATTACAGTCTTCAATTTCAGTCCCAAAGTTGTAGTTTCAACAGATATTCTTCAATTAAATTATACTAACACCTCATTAATTACCAATAATTAAATCATACAGTTCCGGGTCATTACACTCTCCCCAACTTAAAAAGTTTGGTCCTCCAAACTTAACTCCAAATCAGATATGTCAAGCACACATTACCAATCTTTCTACATAACATTAACGTAACTGTCCCTTAATCAAATAATAGCAAGGGGAATAACATAGGTAAGTTTTGGGGCCATCGTCGTCATATATGCTATATCTTCATTGCATAGGTCACATAGCTAATTTCATAATAAATAACGAAAGTCATACCTGTCTTCGCTTTTCCAGTATTCTGTGTCTTATCTGCTACTAAAGTGAAAACTCTTGCTTGCCTTAACGTGTTCCCCTCGGGAGTAGCTGTTGTAGTTGTCATTGGTGTCATTGTTGAATTACTTCCACTGGTAGCGGGTCTTTCATTCCTTGGATAACCTTGTGGGCAAGTCTTGGCCATATGTCCTTTCTGTCCACATTTGTAACAAGTTCCTGTTCCAAAACGGCAAATGCCCCAATGCTGCTTCCCACATTCCTGACAAGTAGGTTTGCCAACACTTCCACTGCTTCCTCTTTGTGTATTATAACTCAAACTTGACTTCAAATTCTCATTCACGGAAGTCACTGATTCACTAACTGAGTCCGCTTTCTGTTTCTTAAATTTTCTACCTTCAGCTTCAGTCATTGTTGTTGATTTGGACGCTTTCAAACTAGCAATATTTGTTTCCGACATTAGGGCCCTGTCAAGTACATCAACATATTTTTCTAATTTCAGCACATTCACCCGATCTAACACTTCTACATGCAGGCCACCCTCAAATTTTCTTGCTTTCTTGTAATCCGTATCAACCATGTGAGGAGCATAACGAGCAAGTTCGGTGAATTTCGCTTCATATTCCGCTACTGTCATTATGCCTTGCTTCAGCTGTTCAAACTCAGAAATTTTCCTATCTCGTATGCACTGTGGAAAATATTTTTCATAGAATATCTCTTTGAATCGGTCCCAAGTCAAATCCCTATTTGCATCTCGAACTAGCATCCACCATCTTCTCGCTTCTTCTTTCAGAGTAAATGTTGCCAATAATACTTTGTAAGCATCAGTACATGGAAATACTTCAAAAATTTTCTCAGTCTCAAGTACCCATGCCTCTGCTGTTAATGGCTCAATACCTCCTGCAAATTCTGGTGGTTTCAATTTCTTATACTTCTGTGTAAGGGTGATAATATCATTATTAAGGATCGGTTCCATTTGCACAGGTGGTGGTGGAGGAGGTGGAAAAGGTTGTCTCTGTGGTGGTTGTTGGTTTTGTTCTAGCTGTTGTCTAACCAACCCAGTCAAAGCTTCAACCATTCTTTCTAACCGTGTCATTCTAGCATCAGAAGGTTCTGTTTCATCTACGTTCCGTGCATTGGTGGTCTCCATTTGTCTATAGAACCCATAGCAAATACAACATTTCATTTTCCCATAACGGTTCTTCTGTTGCTTCTAAATTCACAGTTCTCATTTCTCATATTCATAAAACACACCCACACATGCACACATGTTATGCCATGCTCTATTTCTTTTCTAATGCACCCTACAGCTCTTATGGACACGTGTGTGGGTAAATTAACTCGTGCGCTCTGATACCACTCTGTCACGCCCCAAACCCGCCCCGAGAGGTTTGGTGACGAGACCGGCCAGTAATCCTAGATTACCACAGGCCTTTCTATACATAACATAAATAAACGGGGCTCGCGGAAGCGAAAACAAAGAAACTAATAGTCCAAAGAGCTGTGCATTTATATGAACATACATTTACATGCCAAAAATGATAGTTACATAACATGATCAAGAACATTACATAAGTACAAGTCACAAAGAACAAAAGATAAAACTCTCTCACGGCCTTCCAGGCCTAGCCCCAGCTCGGAGGCACTCAAAACTCCTGGTTAGGCTTCAAAACGGCGGCTCAGCTCGAAACTCCGCCTAGGCTTGGCTATCTGAATGTTCACCTATAATACATAAATACAAACAATGAGCTAAAGCTCAGCAAGTAACATTAAAGTAAAGGGTTAGTGAACGAATTCCAACATTCAATATTTACAGTCATAAACAGTCAACAGTCATTAATGGCATAATCCACAGAACCTTTCATAACCTTTCATAACAGTCAATCCTTTAACAGTCAAACAGTCTACGAGATCTCGTGACTGGCCATGGGCCTTCATCTTCATGCCCTAACCCATGACTGATCAGATCATGAGTCTGCATGTTCATGTCGCACCCATGACCTAACTATCCATGGACGCCATGCTAGATTTGCAAATAAGGACATTCGTTCACAGATTAAAATCACCTTTCAAACATATCATATCATAACGTATCACTTGAAACATAATTCATTATAACATATCTTTACAGAAACGTTACTTACAGCGGGTTTCCAATACCGATTGCACGGTCTTCGAGGTTTGTCCTGCAATTAACATTATAACATCTCTTAACATTTATGCTTATCATACATTAAACCATTCATACCTCTCTTATCTTTCCTTCACTTTAAATTATGTCATTTCATTCTTCCTTTACTTCATTTCATGTTCATTTCATGCTCATGAGTTGCTAAATGATGCAATTAACATGATAGAATCAAGTATACAACTTTCCCAAAATTTCCCGGAAAAAGGCCTACCCGCTCGAGCGCCACTTTGGCCGCTCGAGCGTACTGAAGAAAATGTCCAAAACTGCTGGGAGGGTGTTTTCTGCGCTCGAGCGGGCTTACCTCCGCTCGAGCGGACACTGCGAAACTCTGAATTTCTGGTTCTTCTCCAAGCTTCCATTTTCCTCTTTACAAAATCACTTTCCATTACATGAATTTCATAACCCAAAATACTTGAAACTCATCTTAAATCAACATCAAAACTTCAATTCAAAACCCATATGGATCATTAACAAGATCAAACCCATGAACTAAGATGAAAAACCATAATCATGCACATGAAGCTTCATTTCTTAACATCCATGGAGGTTCTTTCCCAAATATGATGATTCATGCCATAATCTTGAGATCAACATGCTAAATGCCAAGGATTAACAATCAATTTCATAAAAATCTTACCTTTGGAGGAGTTAAGCTTGAGTTTCCCTTCTTCTCCCTTGGTTCTCCCTTTCTTCCTCTTCCTTTCCCTTGCTCCTCTCTTCTCACGGTTTTCTCTCTTCTCTCTCCCAGATATTTCTCTCTTTGGTTTTTGAGTCAAATGGGTCAACACATCCTTATCTAATAACCTATATATCTATATAATCAATTTACTCATAACACTTAGCCAAACAAGGCCCTTATTTGCTTATAACAACTATGCCAAAACATTTGAGCCAAACGGAACTTAGCGAATCAGATAAATTTCAGTCTTCAATTTATGGTTCCACATGGTTCTAAAAATTCCCGATATCACATAGTCATGTTCAATTTCATTTCCTGATCCCATTACAGTCTTCAATTTCAGTCCCAAAGTTGTAGTTTCAACAGATATTCTTCAATTAAATTATACTAACACCTCATTAATTACCAATAATTAAATCATACAGTTCCGGGTCATTACAGTAATAGTGTGGGCGGCTAAGGTAACACCTACCTCGGCAAGTCGGTCCAAATTTAGGGAGGCCACAGTAGGAACAATGGCAGCAATCGCTACATCTGTACTCCCCTCAGCCACTTGGACGTCTGGAAGTGGAGTCTGCTGAATTAACAAAGACTCGGTAGACTGGGAGGAACCGCCAGACGCAGCTCCGAGGGGAGGTGGTGCAACTTCCAGCGGCTCTTTCATGCTACGATCTTCCCTAGGGGTCTCAAGTACGAAATCATCTCCGCCAACAGAGGAACGGCCGGAGTGCACAGAGTCAGAAGGGTGCGAAGGCTCTAAACCCTTAGCAGTATCACCTGCTGTAACTTCCACAGCAGGGGGAACTTGTATATTGCCTGTAGCCTTGGCAATTGGCTTAGCCTCGGCAATTGGCTTGGCCTTAGTAATCGGTTCAGCTCTCACACTTGGTTCCTCTTCAACATCTGGAAGAATTGTCCTTTGGGTCTTGAATCTTGTGACCCTAGTAGCAATGGAAAGGTTATCGTCATTGTCTGAGTCTGAAAAAATGCTAATGGCTGCAGAAGAACCTCCTGGACCAGAGGGTAGTGTGATCGATGGACCCTAAAAAGAAGAAGAAGATCATGCGGTTATTAAAGTAAATATAAGAAGTCTAAGGAAGTAATACAAAATATTTTCTAAGTATGGATACCCTTCGAAGTCTTTTCCTACTTGGTGAGGCATGTGCTTCGGTAACTGGTGTCGCTGCTGCTTGGGCTACCCTCAGTCATACTTTTGTACCGACTTGGGAGGAGCAATCTGCAAGGATCGAACAGACATTGCCCCAGATGGGTGAGGCTCTTCCATGACAGACCGAGATAGAAGCTTGAAGTGGTAGAATATGCTGGTCTGTTTCCCTCAGCTAGAGGGCAGACGAAGGGACAAGTCGGGCTGCGGGATGAGCTCCATTGCAGGAAGGACAGGAGCACTGTCACAAAAATTAAAGAAAGAATTAAGGTTGCGGGGCCAGAACAGTCTGTGGCTGGGAGTAAAGGCGCCTTCTTTCTCAAGTGAAGGAAGTTCCATGAAGTCTAAGCCCTCCACAAGTAGAGCAGTATAGTCACGGGCAAACCGCTGAAAGCTCCAGTGGAAATCGGCTTGAGGTGGAGGGGCATGTGGGATACCTTGGTCCATTCCGAATTGTCTGAGGACCCTGTCCGGCCGATAGACAACGCTGGACATGCCTTCTTCATTCCACATGGGTAGAAATCCTGGGCGGAACAGTGTCGAGAGAAAAATCAACATGGTAGGCCTCTGGAAAATAAAATGAAACCACACAAATGCCTGGGAGAAGTTGAGTGAATGGGCGAAACACGCACTCCTCCATGCGGTCGACGTAGTCTGAAAAGGGTCTGTTGGTGCCAAGGCTAGACCATCGAGAGATACGAGGGAGAGATTGACGCACTTGCCTCGTGACAAGCCGGCCCTCTGCATCTAGAACATGGTGGCTCTCTACATCAAGGACTTCATCAGTGAAGAAGGGCTCGTGTTCCTTAGGGATGGGGCCCATGGCAAGACATCTCTCATAGAAAAAGGCAGTCAAGAACTGAGTATGTACAAAGCTCCACATATCGTAGCGGCCCATGGATCGCTCCATGTCCGAATGGATGAGGTCAAGACGAAAATATAAGTTACCTAGAAATAGGGGGAGCTAGAGAAATTTGACTACCGTTGCAAAGCTTGACTGCCAAAGGAAACACCAAGGGATTAATGCTTTCGGCAGGGTTACTAGGTAGAACAAAGAAGGAGATGAAATAGCTGACAAAGGCAACCAAGTACAAGACGTCGCGGTAGGCCGGCCCAGCTACAGAGTCGTGGCTCTCCTTAGTGATGTCGCCTATAACGGTTACAGGTCCTTGAAGAAATGCATCAACCAAGAAAGGTAGGTGGTTTTATCCCTTTTAGGTCGCACCTGGAGCAGTTCCCCGGTTCTAAGATCATACCAGGAACCAAACTTCCGCACCTCCCGGAAGGCTCTTTGGAGAGCAGTGACGGCAACTTGCTCTGCCGGGGTTAGGGACGCTGGGTCAAACGGGTGATCTCTACGGGTGCTAAGGCGTAGAAGGACAGCAACATCTTCCAGGGTTGGGGTTATCTCTCTCCATACCAAGGCAAAAGTGTGAGTGTCGCGGCTCCAGCGGGAGACGACTATATTAGTGTTGGTCTGTACCTTGCGCACTGATAACTCCCTTGAAATCAGAATGGCATTGAAAAGGCAGACATCTCGTAAGCGTTGCTCAAAGCCACCATCAGCAATAACATCATCGACCTAGAGGGACCAATCTACTGGAGAGCCTGAGTGAGTGAGATAATAGACATATGAATGTGGAAAGTGACTACACTCCATATGGAACCATAGCACAGATGATGGGTTAACCATGTTAGCATCATCTCAAATACCATCCCCAAAAGGGAGTAAAGCCTCCTCCAGTGGAAGGGCATCAGGAAAGAAAGAGTCAACTGCCTTCCAAAAGGGGTCAGCCAGTCCTCCGAAGTATGGAGCCCTCCTCCACTCAGTAGGGAGTGGGGTAGCCTTGTCGGGAAGAAACCTCGTGCTGGCCATGAGAAAGAACAAAGAAAGGTAAGAAAGGCTTTGGAAAGTGGAGACAAAGAGAAGAAGAACACAAAGGAGACAAAAAGGTGTGTTGGGAAGAAGCGGCGGACCAGTGGACCTAAGGGCGTTATTTATAAAGAAAAATCAGCAAAGGGCGCTAATACGCTTCCCTAGGTCATTATGACCTGGCAGTCAAAAGGACACCTTTTCAGAGCCGACGCAACTTCTGACCTAACCGATGCAACCCTTGGGTTGCTTGCTGACATCATGCACGCGCAGGAAATAGCCAGCGTGTCCCCCACGTGCGCAAGGGGAAAAATGTAGAGGGTCAGAAATTAAACTCCAAACTAAGTATGGGCCTAAGCACTGAGGTCGGCCCAAAAAGGCAACCAGGAATGAAAAAGGAGCATAGTTAGCCTAAGGGAAGTGGTCCAACAGTGGGTCGAAGCAGGTCCGACCCACCAGGGCTTCAAATGGGCTCCACGAAGAAAAATGCCCAAGTCAAGTTGCAGAGGCAACACCTGCAGCGGTGAAGTTGCGGAGGGAACATGTGCAGCGGGGAAGTTGCTGAGGCACTTTGCCTCAGGGCCACCATTCCTAATATCTTCGGTTTCGTCGCCATCTGAAGTTGCTGAGGGAAAAAGAAATCCAACGCAGCTAAGTTGTAGAGGCAACACTTGCGACAGCCAAATTACGGAGGTCAAGTTGCGAAGGCACATCGTCTCAGCGCTGCCATTTCAAGTAATGTCGGTGCCACCGCCATTCCAAGTAATGTCGGTACCACAGCCATCTGGAATTGCTGAGGAAAGGAGAAAACTGAAGCAACTTGTAGACACCCCATTTTTGACCGCCCTTAAGACTTGGGCACTACTGATGGTTTACTTGGTGGAGAAATGTGTGCAGGGCAAAAGTTCAGTTTCTTCGGCAAGGAGAGAGACAAATCTCAACTTCATACCCCTTTTGGACCAAAACAATCTTGATCAAAAGATTTTAGACCTGAAACCCTCTCTTTCGAAATGTTTTGAAAATAAAGTTTCTACGATGTTCCGACACTCGCATTTTGTTAAATGTCGCGCTTTTCGGTAAACCAAGCAAGGACAAAGTGGAAATGAATGAAAGAGAGATGAAATCTTTGAAAAATCTTTCAAAACACTTTGTTTAGGGGTTTGGATTTGAAGAAAAGAGGAAAGGAGAGAAGAAAACTAGTTTGGGAGAAGTTCGGCATGAATCCGGGTAGGACCAAAACTGCGCGGCTTCACCAAAATAGGAATAAATTTTTGCACAGTTGGAATTTTGATGCAAGGCTGCCACCATTGGAAATCTTACTTCCGGGGCTTCAATTTGGACACAAGAATGACCTGAAAAGGAGTCCATATGAAGGATTTATGGCCAGTTGAAGTTGGACCTAAAAAGCAGAATTTTTCTGCCGACCAGAAAAACTAGCTGGCCGACCAGAGAAAGTGGCTGGCCAACCACTTTCTCTGAAAAACTGGTCGGCCGACCAGAAAAAGTGGTCGGCCGACCACTTTAATTGGTCGGCGACCTTCTTGCAGATTTTGAAGAGTCTGTGGATGCCAGCTGTGCCAGTTGGAGGGCACAGACTGCATCCTCTATACAGGTGTATGGAGGGATTGGATCCAAGCTCTAAGCTTCTCCAAGAAGCTTTAGTTTATGTTTTTCTATAGGAGAGGGTCTCTCTCTCCATTCCACAGGTTCAAAAAAGTTGGCCAAGAGTGATAGATACATCTCCCTCTCTATATTCTTCTCTCCTCTATATTTTGTGCCTTAAAGAGTGTTATTCCTTCACTTTTGCACTATAACTCCTAGCCACACACCACCATATTTGAGCTGAGATCCTTGGAGGTGTTTTTGGGTCATAAGAGTTGGTTTTGGGCTGGAGGAATTGCTGTTGTTGCAATGTTTCAAGGGTAACCCATTTTCTCCTCTTTAAGCTTTGTTTTTGGTTACTCTCCTAGCCATATTTGCATGATGATTTGAGCTTAACTTTCTACTAGAAAAAGTTCTGTTTTTCAGTCCTTGTGATGTTTGTTTAAGGCCTCTTGGGTGTTGAGGGTTTTCTACCCTCTTGCATGCCTTATTTGGCCTTGTTTTGTGCCATGCCTTAAGGCCTTCGAGCTAGTCCTTGCTTGGCCTTTTAACCACTAAAATCCAGTGGATTTTCAATGGTTGCCATGTGGTTTTGAGGTCCTAAATCAGAGAGGGCTGATCCCCTCTCTTCTTGTTTTGTTTGCTTGCATTATTGGCCTATCAAAGGAGCATGTGTTTCTACTATTTTGAGGCTTGGTTTAGGTACTTTTTTTGTGACTTCTAGGACCTGGCTTAACTCTGTCCATGGCTGGTTTGGTCACCTTTTGCATGCTTCTTGTATGTGTAGTGCAATCTCATTTGTGGCTCATCAAAGTAGCATGTCTTTCTAGCATGTGTGGGCTCCATTTCAGCAGGTTTTTGGTCATTATTTAGCATGTCATAACTCTATCTAAAGTTGGTTTGATAGCCTTTTGCATGCTTCATGTACTTGTAGTATAAATCTTGCTTACTAGCTTTGTATGCATGTTGTTTTGGCTCATCATTCTAGCATATTTTGGCTATGCTCCAACATGATTTTATTCATATTTTGGGCTGTTCTAGGACTGTTTTGGGCTGCCATGATCATATCACTCATGTTTTGTATAGTTATAGTGCAAATGCTTTGGCTAGTTTTGAGTTTTGAGGTCCCTAGCATGCTATATTTGTGATGTTTGCATACCTTGGCATCATTTGGCATGGAATTTCAGAGCTTTTATCTTTGCCATACTATCATGTTTATCACTCTTTAATTGTATTTGAGAGTTGAGCTTTGTGCCTTGCTTGCGAGCCATCATTTGGGCATGCTTTTTCTTGCTTAGCATGCTATCATTTCAGTCCATTTCAGCCACTGTTTTGACCTGCATTAGGTCTGTTTTGAGTGCTTTAGGTCATTTGAGCATTGCTTGGTATGGTTGTAGTGTAAAGCCCTTGACTAGCTTTGTATTTCAAGTCTCTTGACATGCTTTATTTGAGCTATTTGCATGATATGGCTTCACTTTGCATGTAATTTCAAAGCATATAGACTTGCCATGCTCCCACTTTTGTCACCCCTTGAGTGCCCCTAAGGGTTGTGTTCTTGTTGCCTAGCTTGTGGACCAATATGTGTGCATGTGTGTCTTGCCTTTTGATGCCTTAGTCTTGGTGTTATGGCCACTAATTTGGGCATGACTGAGGTCAGTCCATTTTGGTTTAAGTCCATCGAGCATTGTGTATTCCATATGGTTCATTGCGTTGTGTATGCTATGTCCATTCGCATTGTGTATGCTAGTTGTTGTTCATATTGTTGCACGCTTATGTTGTCTTGCATTGAGTATGCATGCATTAGCATAATTTGCATGTCATTAGCTTTGTTAAGTTAATCATGTCACATTACATCGAGTGGGCCATGTGGTTCTTAGCATTATGCATTGTGCATGCCATTGGCATTGTGTATGCCATGTTTTGTTGCATTGTGTTTGGAATAGGAGTTAGTCCAAACACGGGGAACGAGGGACGTTTCATGCTTGAAATGATGAAACATGCCTCGATTCCCGGTCGCCGACACTCTTGACTACCCATGACGGAGTTGTTGGCTTTAGGTGCTTGTATGTGCATTCATTTCACATTGAGTTGTGCAATTCGACTCCTCGGCCATCATGCATCGAGATGCGTGATTAGTGGCCTGAGGGTCGAGGACTACACTCCCTTGAGCTTATGCAATGATGAGGAGAGTGGTCGTGCACACATGTGTTGCGAATACTTTGCCATCTCTCTCTCTTGCCTTCTGTTGCAGAAAACCAGAAACCAGGGCAGAAACTGGTCGGCCGACCAGATTTAGTGGCCGGCCGACCACTTTTTCTGGTTTTTCACCACAAAAGTGGTCGGCAGGTGGTCTCCAAGGCCAATAGCTGGTCGGCAGCCTTCCCACAGATTCCTAGGGTGGAGTTTCAGCCTTCTGGAGCTTTGTGCAGTGTTCTGAGGTCAATTGCAAACAGAGGCAAGTCGGGGCGTCGCGAGGGATTTCCGAACAAGGCAATTCAAGCATGCACGCATCCTTTGTCATTCAAAGCAGAGCTAGGGCAGCCCACATTCATTTAGTTTGCATGCTTATTTAGATTGCTTACTTAGTTAATGTTGTGTAATAAGTAGTTGTAACTTGTTATTCCTTTCGTCGTGTAATAACTAGTTTAATTAGATTAGCTTAGATTAGCTTAGATTAGCTAGCTGGTTCTGTATTATTTATTCGGACCCTCCGTCGAGAGGGCAAATTTTGTAATAAGTGTGCGTGTGTGTGATGCATGTCTTCCAACCCCCATTTCTTTCTCTCTTTTATTTACTAGCTTACGATGGTTAGTTTTAGGGCATGTTTTAATTAGCATCCTTATGCTCGCATGTTTGCATCCATTCATCTGTCTTGCATGCACCGGGCTCGGCGCATCATACTAACTGCATTGTATTTCAATTCCTGTTTGAATACATGTATCAAATTGCATTTCACATGACATTTTAGAATAGCCGAGCCTATCTCAGTTGCATTTTGTATGTGTTGCATTAGGCATTCTTGACATAGCTAGGATCATGCATTGATTTCTAACATAGCTTTTGTTTTGGCTCAGAGTACTCGGAAAGTGTTTATGCTTTAGCATCCTTGCATGTGTGCGAGTGACTGCCATGATAGCATGCTTGCCATGAGGCTATCTGCTTATGTGATATAACTGCCTGAATGCCTGTGGATGAAGGTTGGATTACTTGAATTGGAACAATTCATTGATTGCGAGTTTTAAGCCCACTTGAGAGTGGCAAAACACCATGTTTTCTAAGCCCACTTGAGGGTGGCAAAATCCGCATTTTGGCCTACTTACGAGTAACAAACCGCTTTAAAAAACAAACATGAGATGTTTTGTTCCAACTCAGGCGATCCAGTCTATACTTGTATGCTATGCGCATCACATAGTAATCTTAGGTTAATAACCGGAATAAGAGCACATGTGTTTTCAAAAACAAGATATCATTTTAGTAAAGGCCGATCTTTGATCGGGCGAGCGGGGGTGCTCATTGCATGACCTTCCCCTCTCCTACCCAAGTTCCCGAGCCGAGGCAACTTTGGTGATGATGGACACGTGGCCTTAGGCACGAGTCAGGGTTTCCTAAATTTCCCAAAAATAAAATATTAAGGTAGCGACTCTATATCTGGCAAAACAGTCCATGTTTGGCACTTCTTTCTAAAAAATCAGTTTTTCAAAACGATTTGCCGGATTTGGACTCTTTGGTGATTTATCAATCTCGCATTGCACTTTGCAAGATCAGATTAAGAACCGTGACATTGAGTCTGAACTGTAGTGAGCCCAATGAACAAAACAAGATTTTCCCGGGATGTTCGGGCGCGTCTACACAACTAAGTTGCAGAGGCAGTACTTGCAACGCCCAAGTTGCGGAGGCATTATGTCGGCGCCGCTATCTCTAATATTCTCGATTTTGCCGTTTGGACACACCACGAGAAATGGTTACCACAGGAACCAAGTTGTAGGGGGAATATCCTACCAAGGTGATAGTAGCCTTTAAGAGAGGCTTCCCTCTGCAAGTAGAGGCTAATGCTTGGCACTGATAGCAGGTCCCAAGGCATTACTAGCCTAGGGCTGATAGCAGGCCCCAAGACTTACTGGTTAGAGCTGATAGCAGGCCTAAAAATACCAATTTACCACGGAAACCCCGCAAAGATGGGAGCAGGGCAGCTCGAGTATAAGGGACTCCCTTTCCATTACCCAGGTCATGGACCTGCCTTAGTCGCACATACAGGACTAAGGAAGCCCCCTTAGGCTTGGTACTAAGGCACAGCATGGCTGATAACAGGCTTGGCTGTGGCCTTTGCCCTGGGAAGTTGGGGAGTTTGTGGTTAGGTGGCTAAGGGTGGAGGCTTCGCTGAGGTGAGCACGAACATAGTCCATAGCAGGCTAATGGAATCCTAAGAATGCATGTACTAGCCAACCAGAACTGAAAAGGCAAGTGCAGCGACAAGGTTCACCGCTGCAAGTGCACTTGCTGAGGTTCAAGCTGAGAAGGAAAGTGCAAAGGCAAACACTCCTGTCACAACTACACTTGTTGAGGCTTAAAAAGGTAGTTGCGGAGGCAAGCAGATAGTACACAGTACATGCAGAGGGACATGTGGCACCTTCAGCCTGGTGGCTCAAGGTAGAATATTCCATGTGATCCTCTGGGACACATGTCTTCTTTCTCTATTTGGCCACTTGGTGTCCTCTTGGCACCAAGGAAAAACCTATAAATATGACCCATTTCCCATGGTTGAACAAGAGGAATTTTGGGGATTTGGGGGAAATGCTGCCCATTTTGGCATTGCCATTGTCTTCTTCTTAAGCCATTTGCTTCACCCTCACCCAGCTACACACTCTCCAACTCTCAGATAGTTGTTGCTACTCATTCTTCAGCCACTTCCACCACTATTGGACCATCAACATAGTTTTGCCTCTCTAATCACCTCTCTAACTTCAAACCCCCTACAGTGGTTTTGGTTTAAATTTTCTGTGTAGTATAAAATTCTAATTATAATTTTGTTTTATAATTTAGAATTCATGGCTACTGAAACTAATGCTCAAACAAGTGCTAGTATGGTGGCTGCAATTGCACCAACCCCTCCTCCTATTGTGATTGTGCCAGTCAATCACGGTTAAAAGCCAGAGAAGTTCTTAGGAATTGATTTTAAGAGATAGTATCAGAAAATGCTGTTCTATCTTACTACTCTCAACCTGGCACGTTTTCTCTGTGATGATGTTCTTACTCTGAAAGAGGATGAAGTTGACCGACAAGTGGTTACTGCTGTCGATACCTGGAAACATGCTAATTTCCTTTGTCGGAATTACATCTTAAATGGACTTGATAACACATTGTTCAACATCTACAGCCCTATCAAGACGGTAAAGGAACTTTGGGAGTCTTTGGAGAAAAAGTACAAAACAGAAGATGCTGGCTCAAAGAAATTTGTGGTTGGCAAATTCTTGGATTTTGTGATGGTTGATTCTAAAACTGTGATCAGCCAAGTTCAAGATCTCCAACTCATTCTGCATGACATTCATACAGAAAGCATGTCTCTTAGTGAATCATTCCAAGTTGCTACCTTAATTGAAAAATTACCACAAGGCTGGAAGGAATTCAAGAACTACCTCAGACACAAGCACAAAGAAATGAATTTGGAAGAATTGATTGTGCGTTTGAGGATTGAGAAGGACAACCGCAATTCAGAGAAACAGGTTGGTAAGCATCAAATGGAGTCAAAATGTGGTGGAATATGCTCCAAAAGAAAAGAAACGGAAGTATTCTGGAGAAAGTTTCGCACAAGGCTCCAAATGAAGGGAAACTAAGAAGTACAAGTTCAATGGCAAGTATTACATCTGTGATAAAGAGGACATCGGGCCAAAGATTGCCATAGCAAAGGCAAAGGCAAATGAAGATCAAGCAAGAAGCCTGCTCAAGCTAATATGACTGAAGTGGACAAAATTTCTAATGGTATTAATGGCATAAATCTTTTTGCAATTGTTTCCGAGGAAATCCTTGTCAGAAATCCTAAAGAATGGTGGGTGGACATTGGTGCTACTCGCCATATTTATGCCGACAAAAAGATGTTCACATCTTATTCTGTAGTGGACAACGGTGAACAACTTTTTATGGGCAACTCCTCGACTTCTAAAGTTGAAGGACTAGGAAAGATTATTTTAAAGATGACATCTGGAAAGGAACTCACTCTCAACAATGTGCTGCATGTACCAGACATTCGAAAAAATCTAATTTCCGGATCTCTGTTGAGTGAAAATGGGTTTAGGCTAGTGTTTGAGAGTGATAAGTTTGTACTTAGGCCTCGTTTGGGAAGTGACTATTTTAGTAGGCTATTTGGCTTTTTGGCTATTTTAGTAGGCTATTTTAGTTTTGTGTTTGGGAAGATGAGTTGAATTTTTAGTTGAGTTGTTGTATTGGAAAGTGTGTTGAAATGATGTTTAAATTTAAAATGACAAATTTGTCCCTAAAAATATATTTTTTTTTAAATTGATATCAAGGGGTAAAATCGTAATTTACTTATTGATGGAACAAGTACTGTAGCTAACAGTGTAGGCTGTGTCTACACTGCCGGCTGTGCAGCCTAATTATTATTATTATTATTATTATTATTTTTGAAAAAGCTTCAACAGTGTTGCTTTTAGGCTTTTTTTCTCAAAATAGGCTATAATAGCCTCAAATATGGCTTCCCAAACAGCGCCTTACTAAGAATGGGATGTATGTAGGAAAAAGTTATATGTTTGATGCCCTTTTCAAATGAATGTAATGATTGGTGTACCCTCTGTTATTAATAAAAACACATCTTCTTCTTACTTGCCTGAGTCTTTAAATTTGTGGCATAGTAGACTAGGACATGTTAATTATGAATCTTTACGTAGATTAATTAATATGGAATGCTTATCTAAATTTCACATTGATTTAAATCATAAATGTGAAATTTGTGTTGAGGCAAAATTAACTAAAACTCCTTTTCATTCAATTGAACAAAGTATGGAGCCACTTGAATTAATTCATAGTGACATTTGTGATTTTAAATCAATTCAAACTAAAGATGGAAAATAATATTTATCACTTTCATAGATGACTATAGTAGATATAGTTATGTTTATTTAATTCGAACCAAGGATGAAGTTTTGGAAACTTTCATTCAATATAAGAATGAAGTTGAAAATCAACTTGGTAAGAAAATTAAAAAACTTAGAAGTAATAGAGGTGGCGAATATGAATCACCTTTTGGTGAGTTTTGTAAAGAACATGAAATAATTCATCAAACTACCGCTCCTTACTCACCTCAGCAAAATGGAATTGCTGAAAGGAAAAAAAGGATTTTAAAATAAATGATGAATGTCATGTTAATAAGTTCTGGATTACCTCAAAACTTGTGAGGGAAAGCAACACTTTCTGCTAATTATATTCTAAATAAAGTACCCCGAAAGAAAGTGAATCAAATACCTTATGAATTGTGCGGCATGCAAGAGTACCATCCTACAAATACTTAAAAGTGTGGGGGTGTTTGGCTAAAGTGGCTATTTCTAGTCCTAAAAAGACTAAGATAGGTCCTAAAACTATTGATTGCATTTTCATTGGTTATGCCATGAATAGTAGTGCATATCAATTTTTGATTCATAAGTCAGAACATTCCAAAATGCATGTAAATACTATTATTGAATCTCAGAATGCGTCTTTCTTTGAACAAGTGTTTCCGAATAAAACTGAATAAGAGACTAGTACCAATGAAAGATCTTATGATGCTATTACTAGTCATGATCAAGAACAAGAGTAAAAGATAGATCAAAATGAGGAAAATGAACCTAGGCGTAGCAAACGTGCTAGAACCTCAAAATCTTTTGGTCCAGATTTTCTAACATTTTTGTTAGAAAATGAGTCTTTAACTTTTAAAGAAGCTATGTCTAATCCTAAAGCTCCTTTATAAAAAGAAGCTGTAAATAGTGAAGTTGAATCCATCCTGCAGAATCACACTTGGGAATTGGTAGATTTGCTACCAGGTTGTAAACCTCTTTGGTACAAGTGGATTTTCAAAAGTAAAATGAAAACGGATGGATCAATTGACAAATACAGGGCAAGACTTGTGGTCAAAGGATATACACAAAAAGAAGGTCTTGACTACTTTGACACATACTCACCAGTTACTAGAATAACATTCATTAGAATGCTAATTGCTAGTGCATCTTTGTACAATCTAGAAATTCATCAAATGGATGTGAAAATTACTTTTTTAAATGGTGAGTTAGATGAAGAAATTTATATGAAACAGCCAGAAGGATTTTCTATTCCAGGAAAAGAAAGAAAGTGTGTAAATTGGTTAAAATCAGTATATGGTTTAAAACAAGTGCCAAAGCAATGGCATGAGAAATTTGACAAAGCAATGATATCAGATGGATTCAAAATTAATAAATGTGACAAATGTGTTTATATTAAAAACACAAGCAAGGGTTATGTTATAGTATGTCTTTATGTAGATGATATGCTCATCATAAGTAGTAATAATGACATGATTAAAACTACCAAGAAAATGTTGAATAAACATTTTGACATGAAGGACATGGGGATTGCTGATGTAATACTTGGTATGGAAATTACCAAAACATCAGAAGGATATGCTTTGTCACAATCATATTACATTGAGAAAATATTTGACAAATTCAGCAAAGATGATGATTATCTTGCTAGAACCCCTGTGGATGTTAATTTGTTCCTTTCTAAAAATGTACAGGAAAGTATTTTTCAATTAGAGTTTGCCCAAATTATTGGAAGCTTAATGTACTTGATGAATTGCACTCGCCCGGATATAACTTATGCAGTAAGTAAATTAAGTAGATATATGAGTAATCTAGAAGTAGAACACTGGAAAGCTATTATAAGGGTTCTAAGATATCTTCGATTTACTCGTAACATTGGGCTAAATTATACTAGATATCCAGCAGTACTTGAAGGTTACTGTGATGCAAACTGGATATCGGATACTAGAGACTCAAAATCCATCAGTGGGTATGTCTTTACTCTTGGTGAGGCGACTATATCTTGGAAATCTTCCAAACAGACTTGCATTGTTAGGTTTACTATGGAATCAGAATTTATACCTTTAGATAAAGCTGGGGAAGAAGCAGAATGGCTTCGCTACTTCCTTGAAGAAATTCCAATGTGACCAAAACCGGTGTCTGCTATATGCATACATTGTGATAGTCAATCAGTAATAGGTAGAGCACAGAGTTATATGTATAACGGTAAGTCACGACATATTTGTCGTCAACATAACACCGTGATACAACTACTGTCTAATGGAATTATTTCCATTGAATAAATGAAGTCTAAAGACAACATAGCGGATCCACTAACCAAAGGGTTAGCAAGAGAGTTAGTTGAAAATTCATTGAGGGGAATGTCACTTAAGCCTATCAAATAAGAGTTGCCAAAACGGAAACCCAACCTAGTTGACTGGAGATCCCAAGATCTAGGCTTAAAGGGATAACTGAGTTGTGTATGACTCATAAGGATCACTGGGGAGTCAAACTCCTACCCATTTCTATGATGAAATAGTGATGTCTGCAGCGTTTTCGGTTAAGTAATACTTTTAACGATTCTTATATCTAGGCTTAGTGGAGTATGGCAGGATACTCTTCATAAGAATCACCTATATGAGTATGAACTGGGCCGGTTCTATGAGATTTGTGAAGGGCTATAATTCTCTAGAGCACTCATGAAAGACTAGGTTGTTTAGGGCCAAAATGAACACAATAGTGAGAACTAAACTGTGTCTGGTAATAAACTGTGTCTGGTAATACACTGTGTGAGTTTTATTGTCTTGGTTTACACAAACGACTGAATAGTTCAAGACATCATGTTCACTGGTTAGCTAGTAAATCCGATAATGTCTCACAAGGGAAGGTTCAAAGCCAAAAGCTACTTATCCTTTACAGAATATTTTTAATTTTTGTACTCTCTGTAATTAGATCATGTTGTTACATTTTCTCTCTGTCAAATTCCATTTATGTGGGGGATTGTTAGAAATAATGGTGATTATAGACTTATTTTGGGCCAACTTTGAGCCCAAATTTGAGTGGGTTTCACACGTCTTTTGGGGTGGGTCCAAAGAGATGACGTGTTCCTTGCCGTGTGGGTAGTTGCACGATGCAAACGGTTCGTCAAAACCATCTATGAGTAAATGAGAAGTTGACATCATTTTCGGGTTTGTGGAATGGACAATTAAAGAATAAAATGTGGGTTTTCTTGTAAGGCTTGTCCCACATTGAAACTTTAAGAGAGCTTGTGTATGTATATAAACTCTAGGTGGCAACACTTAGGTTGGGTCCCAAGGGGCACCCCAAGTTTGTAGAAGAGAGGAGTTATGGACAAAGTAGGCCTTACCCCAAACCACCATACAAGCGTGCGCACTGTCGTTGCCGTCCGACCAACCGAGCCATGTAGGTTGTGGGTCGGGTCGATTCTAACTTTAATTTTTTGAAAAAAAATTTATTTTACATTTTTCTAAAAATACTTGCGGGGAAATTAATTTTTCTGAATGAAATTAATTCAAATTTTGTGTCAAATTTGAATTCAATTTTTTGTCCAAAACAGTTCCTTCTTCGGTCCAAGTTCCAGTAGTCTAGCAGGTTTAAAAAGACCAAACAGATTCGGTTTTTCCAGGACAGATTCAAATTGCCAAGCAATTGTGAACAGATATGAAACTGCTGTAGTTATTTGTTCAAAATTTGAACTGCACTTGTTCATTTCAAATTGTATCTGTTCGGTTTGAAATTCAGACCTGTTCGGGTCTATGAATACAAGGCCTATTCCAGCAATTGAATCATCCTAAAAAACTATCCAGAAAGATTCTTCTTTTCCCATTTTTGCTCTGTGTATGCATTATTCTTCATACTAGTTTTTAAGAGAAAATTCTAAAAGTATAGAACACATGTTTTGTTCGTCGTACAAATTTTTTGAAGTGCTATTACAATTTGTGTAAAGATCATTGTATCTTGGGAGATAGACACCATTCATCCATAAGCACCGAAGCGGGGCAAATCTGTCTTAAGGACAGAGTGTCACCCATTCAACTTGATCTAATTTTGTACTTATTCATTTCGGTAAATAAATTATGTAAGTAATTTATTTTTATTTATTTGATTTGATTTTAAATTATTTGTTTTACACAGAAGATTGTTCCAACAAAGAATGATGTAAATTATTTGATAATGAATGATATTGTGAGTATAGTGTGCTAGATTATATTGGAGAAGCTGATGAATGTTGGATAATGATAAAGAAATACACCGTTTATATGTCTATATGTGATGATGTGTAAAGAGTGTTTTGTGTTTGATGTATGAATTTTTTGGATTGATAGAATACACACCATTATTGTCCTTAATAATCATTTTATTTGAGGATTTTATTGTACTATAAATTTAAAATTTTTATAGTGTGTATTGAGAAAATTTATGGCGTGCAAACAAAATTACCCATAAATTAATCCTAATATTTTATTTTAGGATTAAACTTCTCTCATATTAAGATCTTAACATGAGAAAACTTGAGGAGTCTATAGGGCCCACCACGCTTGTCCTGTCTCGATAATCCAAACAGTTTATTTTATAGGACTCTCAATGTATATTATCCCAAAAAAAATTAGTCCAATCTAATAATTGTAACTTTTTCATTTTATTGTATTTGCCTAAAAAAATGAACAATTGTATTTTTAAAATAGACTATTTATTTTTTTAGAGACAAATGAATACGTTACAATTATTGGATTAACCTAAATATTTTCATGGATAATATATATTGAGTGCCCAACAAAATGAACGGTTTAGATCATCAAAACGAGACTTGTAACAAACTCTACGGGCCCCTCAAGTTCTCTCATATTGAGATCTCAATATGAAAGAAGCTTAATTCTTTATTTTATTTTAGAGGCATTTATACACAAGTCTTATACACAAGTCTTAATTTATGAATTTATATTCCATTAAATCCTAATTAAGTTTTTTTAAACCTTCAAGTCTCATTAAATCTTTAATAATCAGAATTGCTCTTCAAAATATGATTGTTCATCATTTATGATTATCTATAAAAAAATATATATATATGATGATTTGATATTTATTTTGATTTTCAAAATTTTAAAACATCAACTTTCAAATTGAAAAAACTAAAAAATAAAATAAAATTATGTGCCAAAAAAAAAAAAAACTAATCAACTTGTTTGGTTCTGGTTTTTAGAAAACAATTTTCAGAAAATTCTACATTTTTATTTTCCATATTTTAGTATTTTCAATGATTTTTTTAATATTTTAAGCAATTATTTTAATTTTTAGACATACCTAACATATAAATACACTTAAAAATATAATATTTATAAAAAAAAATCTTTAAAAAATACACTAAATACCAAGAAATATAAAAATTCAGTACATTTTTCATATTTTTGTGTATTTATTAATTTTTTAAAATATTTTTTCACAAGTATTTTACTATTTGGATAAATCTAAGTAAGCTGCATAAAAAAAAGTAAAAAAATTGCTTAAAATTTAAAAAATATTCACTAAAAAACATAAAAAATAAAAAACTCAATTTTCAAAAAACTGAATTTAGAAAACTGAAACCAAACATACTGAATTTTTTTTTTTGAAAAAATTAAAAAAAGCTAAATATTTTTTTTTTTGCAAAATTGAAAATTTTGTATTTATAAAGGAGTATGATGATGGAACGTTGATGTGCAAAATTGGAAAAAAAATGAAAATTTTAAAATGAAAAAAATGATAATGTTCTCAGTTTTAAAAATAAAAAAAAATTATAATATTCTCAGTTTTATTAGATAATGTCCTCTATTTTTTTTTCATTAGGCTTTACTTTTTTCATTAGTTAACGAAACAATTATCTTGAACATTACTACGCAAAATTGATAATATTCTTAATTTTAAAAATTAGAAAAAAAAATAATAATATTTTCAATTTTACTAAATAGGACTTATTAGTTTAAAATTTTTTAAATATGATCTGAACTACCATAACATTTATAAATAAAACTTTTAAATAATTAACTCATAATTTTATTCTTTGGAACTCGTTAAAAAATTGAGTTTTTATAAGATTTTTTTGAATAATTAATTAAATTTGTTTTTCCGTGTTTAAATTTATGATTTACCCACATTTAAGTGTGTAGGCTAAAATGTCATATAGCATGACAAGAATGGATAAGGTTACGAGGGAGGTCAAAAATTAATCAACATGTGATTTATAAGGTCGCATGACATCACACTAGTAGATGAAATTATGGCGAAGGTCAAATTTGGATCATCATGTGACTTATAGGTTGAGCAGCCTATTAGCTTTATAAAAGAATTTTTTTTTTGTTTATTTAAGTTTCACCAAGTCTGAACATCGAGTCTATTTTTCGTGGGTCTGTTTGGCAATGTAAATTGGAATTATTTTAGCTATTACGGGATAAAAGAGACTAAATTAGTCAAATAGAGACAAAAGTTATTGCAATTGATTGGTAACAACCCATTTCAAAGTAAATTTACCAAACTACCCCCACATGAAAAATCACAAATAAAAATAAATTAATGTATAAAATAAAAATAAAAATAAAAATGACAAAACGTAAATTAATAAAAAAGGAATCATAAAAATACGCCTCATCCACAAAAAAAAAAAATTAAAAAAAATTAAAAACAGAAATTAGCATTTGCCATGTAATTTTAAAAAAAATAAAACACATGAAAACCCATTTTTGAAAAATAAAAAAAATTAATGTATACAAATAAAAAAAAATGACAAAAACGTAAATGAAAAAAAAAAGAACCACAAAAATACGCCTCATCCAAAAATTAGCATTTTCCACGTCATTTAAAAAAAACATAAAAAATCCTTTTCCAAAAACAAAAAACAAATTAAAACAAAAACAAAAAAACCGAAATTATCATTTTTCAGGTCATTTGAAAAAAAAAAAAAAACATAATAAAGCCTTTTCCAACATAAAAAAAAATAAAAAACAACAACAACAACAACAAAACACATTAAAATGAAACTGAAATAAGCATTGTCAACGTCATTTAAAATTAAAAACAAGAAAAACCTTTTCAAAAAAAAAAATTTAAACAAAATAAAAAGTCAATAAAATGAAACCGAAATTAGCAGTTTCCACGTCATTTCAAAAAAAAAATGAAAAAGCCTTTTCCAAAATAAAAAAATAAATTAATATATATATAAAAAAAAGAAGACAACAACATAACACCCAAATTTACATTTTCAACGTCATGTTAAAAAAAACAAAACATAAAAAAGCTTTTTCCAAACCCCAAAAAAAAAAAAGCAAATTGAAAACAATAAAAAAAAAATGACAAAAAAGTAAATGAAAAAAAAAAGAACCACAAAAATACGCCTCATCCAACCAAAATAAATAAATAAATAAATTTAAAAACAGAAATTAGCAGTTGCTACATAATTTTAAAATAAATAAAACACATGAAAAACTATTTTTGAAAAATAAAAACAAATTAATGTATACAAATAAAAATAAAAATGAGAAAAACGTAAATTAAAAAAAAAAAGAACATCAAAAATACGCCTCATCCAAAAAAAAATTAAAAATGGAAATTAGCATTTGCCACGTAATTTAAAAATAAATAAAACACATAAAAAACCATTTTTGAAAAATAAAAACAAATTAATGTATAAAATAAAAATAAAAATGACAAAACGTAAATTAAAAAAAAGAACCAGAAAAATACGCCTCATCTAAAAAAAAAATAATAATTAAAAACAGAAATTACCATTTGCCACGTAATTTACAAATAAATAAAACACATGAAAACCATTTTTGAAAAATAAAAACAAATTATTGTATACCAATAAAAATAAATAAGACAAAAACGTAAATTAAAGAAAAAGAACAAATTAATGTATGCAAAAAGAAAAATGACAAAAACATAAATAAAAAAAAAACCATAAAAATACACCTAATCCCACAAAAAAAAAAAAAATCGCAGCAATGACTCTGACGTGGAGGATGTATGGCAAGGAGTAAAAATATAAAGAATCACTTCAATGGCAGTTTAGTCATTCACTATGAAGACACCTCACCAAAAAGTTAAAAAGTCAAAAAAGTCAAAAAGTCCTTCTCAAATCAGACTTTTTAGACCTCAGACTAAAATAACTAAAAAAGTCAAAAAGCTAACCCACTTTCCAAACGGAAGCGTAGTCATTTTAAGCTTAAAAGTTACAATTTCTAAACATGCTCATTGGGTTATTTTTAAAAAAAAATGAAGTAATCAGTTCAAAGTTTACTCTATGCAAATCCATTTAATGAAGTAATCAGTTCAAAGTTTACTCTATGCAAATCCATTTAATCCGATTTCAATTGAACATTTCAACATACAAGTTACAAGAGAACTATACCCATTAAAGTGGTGTTTTGGAAGCAAAGTTGGAGCTAATTTAGCCACATGCGGACAAAAAAGTCTAATTTAGCCACGTCCAGACAAAAGCTTGTCAGGAGCATCTCTACAACCATTTCACAGGTAAATTTACGGAACTACCCTCACATGAAAGAGGGGCATCGCTGAACAGCACACACAAAGTAAAAAAAAAAACCCTTTTCCCAAAAAAAACACCTTTTCCCCAGAAAAAACAAAGAAAGTTGAAAAAAAAAAAATTAAAAACATTTTTTTGTTTTTTGTTAAAATATTTTATAAAAATAGATTCAAACTCTATTTTATAAAAATATTTTTAAATATTTTAATTTTTTTGTTATGTATTTGGTTATGTATTGAGTGTAGAGTTGTGAAAGTAGTATGGACTTTCGAGTTATGTGTTTGGTTATGAGTTTTAAAAATAATTTATTAATTGATTTTTATTTTATGTGTTTGGTTACGATTTGAGTGTAGAGTTGTTTTTAAATTTAAAATATTAACATTTTAATTATTTAAATTTTTTGAATATTTAAATTATTTAAATTTTACGATTTAAATTTTTTGAATATTTATTTAAATTTTTTACTTATTAATTTTTTTAAGATTATTTACATTATTTAAATATTTAAAATAAAATTAAAATTAAAATTAAATATTTAAAATAAAAATAAAAATAAATTATATTTAAAATAAAAATAAAAATAAATTATTTAAAATACACAGTACAATAAAATAAAACCTCAGTTTTTATCATTCACAGAAAATGATAAAAAAAATTAAAATAAAAATAAAAAACACATGAAAAAACCATTTGCAAAAAAAAACTTAAAAAAAAAAACTTAAAAAAAAAACAAATAAAAAAATGTCAAATAGAAATTAGCATTTGCCTGTTTTATTTACAAATAAATAAAACACATGAAAACTCATTTTTGAAATATAAAAAGAAATTAATTTATACAAAGAAAAAAAAATGAAAAAAACGTATATTAAAAAAAAAGAATTTAAAAAATACGCCTCATCCAAAAAAAATAAAAATAAAAACATCAATGCATCAATTAGCATTTGCCACGTAATTTACAAATAAATAAAACACATGAAAATCCATTTTTCAAATATAAAAACAAATTAATGTGAGTGAATAAAAAAATGACAAAATCGTAAATTAAAAAAAAAATAACGACAAAAATACGCCTCATTCAAAAACATTTTAAAAATAAAACATGAAAACATAAATTACCATTCGCCACGTAATTTACAAATAAATGAAACACATAAATAAAAAAAACAGTTATTGTATACCAATAAAAATAAATAAGGCAAATTGTGTAAATTAAAGAACAAGAACTAATTAATATATAAAAAAAAATAAAAATGATCAAAACATAAATTTAAAAAAAAAAAATTTAAGCAAAATACGCCAAATCTAAACCCAAAATAAAAAAAATAAAAAAAAATTAAGCCAAATACACCAAATCCAAACCCAAAATAAAAAAAAAAAAACAAAAAAAACAACAACAACAATTTCGGTCCAAGAAGAGGCTGATGTGGAGGACTACTTTGGATGGCTCACAGGTAAACTCTTTTGAAGGGCAGTTTGGTAATTTAACAGGAAGACACCTCACCAAAAAATCAAAAAAGTCAAAAAGCTCTTCCTAAATCAAGCTTTTTAGCCTCAGGCTAAAATAGCCAAAAAAGTCAAAAAGCCAAAAAGCCGATCCACTTCCCAAACGGAGGCTAACTATATTCTGTTAAGTAACACAAGTTCCATGAAAACAATTATTACTCATTCTGTCTCAAAATAATGGTCTTTTTTGGAGAATTTACTAGTAGTCTTTTTTGGAGAATTTAATTTTTTGTAATAGTATAATTATTGTACTTTAAAAAAATTAATTTTCTAAAATTACCCTTTTATAGTATATTTTTTAAGGAATACCAATATCATAATTATACTTTTTATATTATTAATAAATTTAAAAGAATGACAAAATAAGAAATTTATATTATTTTTGTACAAAATTTTTATAAATAAACTAATATTTTAAGACAATAAAAAATTAATACTTTGAAACAGAAAGAGTACATAAAATAGCTGGACCTTCCAAACGCCTCTTTCAATTGCAGGAAGGGTGGGCTTAGCCTAATTGCATGATTAGGGTGTTTGACTAACTGAGGTCATGTTACTAAAATATTTATATACTTTTCATTATATAAAAATAAAAATAAATATAAATTTGACGGGTTGGGTCAAAATATTGTTCCATCCCAACTCTTGGGACAAAACACCCATCGTAAATCCTAAAAAAAAAAATAACTATAAACTGAGCAGATTGAATGAATCAACAGACACATAACCATTTATATTATAAGTTCTATATATTGAACAATCCAATTTATGGCAGAGAATTCAAAGGTTGGGGTGAAAGTCATAGGATTCTTAATTTAAAGCACATGTCATAAGACATGAAGCTACCTAATCGTTCAAACCAAAATCAATGTAGCTGTTCAGATTATTGCATCAACACCTATCGCAGGCTCAATTTGGGTAACAAAATGTTTGAGAGAGGAATGAGAATACGTTTATATTATTTCGAATTAATTGAAATAAGAAAAAAAAAAAGTGATTTTGAATTACTTACACAAGTTGAAAATACTTTTTTAAATCCCACCTTATTATAGTATTTTCATATTTTTGTTCAATATATCCAGAGAATAAGAGAGGTGAGTTGTAATAAATTTTCTACTATACCTTTATATTCAGAACATCTAATAAAATAATGAAAAAAATATCATATTGGTGAAAAATGGAGCAAAAAGAATTACAATTGTCACGCCCCAAGTCCCGTGACAACACTATGCACTTATCTAAGTGAGCATGCAAGGCTAATAGTCCAATCAAATAAACCAATAATGGAAAATACTAAAATTAAATATTTAATTATCATATTGTCAAAATCCATAAATAATAAATGATACTTATCATATTGTCGGCTGTATAATTTGTAAAAACCAATCGCAGAGTAACACGTGGCACCTAAAAGGCAATTTGGAAAATTAATGCAAGTCTCCAATCAAAGACAGACACGTGGTAGTTCATATTGGTAGTATCAGATCTGCGTGGCATCGAAATAGTCAAGAGGCGCGAGATGATATAACCTAACGGTTACATACAATTCAAATTCAAATTCAAATTCAAATTCAGAAAGGAAGCCTAACTGTAAAAGAGGCGTAGTGGGAGCTCGTTGAGTGAAGCCATGACCAGAGATCGTGGAAACGTATTTCGACGATTAGAAGGTCACTTCGATGGTTATCACTAAAGAGTATAAATAGTAGAGAAGGCTAAACAGAAAAGGAACTAGACTCAGATTCAGAAACCAATCATTTACTTCATATTTTCTTTCCAGTTTTATGTTTTCAGTTTTTTATATTTTCAGTTCTTTACATTTTCAGTATTTCAATTCCTGTATTGCACTTCATTTCCTAGGAGTAGTTCTCAAGTAGTCATTGCTGTAAATCTTTTCAAGACTGGGTCATTTCATTGTAAGTTCTTATTCACTCAATGAAATTCAATTTCTAAATTGTTCTGTATTTGTTATTTCTTATAAATTTCTCCTAAAACAAGCTATCAGTAAAAGTCCTCCTCATTGAGGCTGAAAGAACTTTAATATAATCGTCTGATAATTAGTTAGCAATTATAAATTTTGTAAGGACTTATTTATCCTTGATGGCACGCTTAAAATTTACACAATTAACCTTCGAAAGCCAAAAAAGCCAACATATATTTTTGGCACGCCCAGTGGGACCATTAAAAATGGCTAGATGTAGAGCAAGAGGAGAAAATGAACGCCTGGAAGAGGGTATGGAAGGAGAGGTAGAAATACCTAACCCAGAGGACAATGTGATAGATGCACCTATCCCATCAGATCCTCCACAAATGGTTGAACAGACCAGCACTTCAGAATATACAACACATGTCCAACACGCTAGATAGGGTCATGAGACTGGACCTTCGAATGTCCCTTCTACCCAACCACTGAACCCGTGGAAAGGTTTAGTAGATGCTATGGGACAACAACTAATGTATACAATGAAAAGATGGGTAACATCCTTTTTGGATCGAATGAATTCTCATCAACCAATTGTTGTAAGACAAACTGAAGAAAATGTAAATAGTCCTCAGCAACAATTGGCTCAAGATAAATAGCCTATGCAAAATAATGAACAAACCAATGGTCAGACTAGTAGTCACAACCATGAGAGGCCAGCACCTGTGCCTCAGTCATGGTATGAAACTCCTTCGAGACCAATGGCCACTCAGAATGTACCATTCTCTACCAGTGAAACCATACAATTTGGTGGGCCAGCCCAGGGTAATGGCATGAGAGCATTTCCAAATCCTATGTTTGAAAACATGCCTGGCACAAGGGGTTTCACCAACCCTGTGTTTGAGTTTGCACCTGGGGGGTTAGAAGGATTTCCTACAGTTGGAAGAGAAACAACATCTACTTCTCCTCCCGTAGTACCTTTCACAGGGCAGGCCCTAAGAGGCTAGCCGTACCTTTAATAACAGCCAGTACAGTAGGGATAACCAGCCCTGAATGTACTCATATGTGGACCAAGAGGCCCACAAGCATATGGAGTTCCTCCAAACCCTGTGTTTGTTCCTCTAATAATGGTTTAACCAGCACAAAATATGGTTCCTAGGGACCAGATTGCTGATATAGTTAGAGAAATGTGTGGACCTATGGCTTGGGGGGTCCAGACACCAATATACAGAAAACCTTACCCAGAGTGGGTGGATAGGGTACATGAATATCCTAGGGGGTTTAGAATACTAGACTTTGCCCTCTTTTATGGTAATGGAAATCAGTCAACAGTGGAACACATTGCTAGGTTTATGAGCCAGTATGGTGAGTTTGCTAATAATGATTATATTAAATTGGGACTTTTTCTAAATTCTTCAATTGGAGCGGCCTTCGTATGGTGCATAAACCTTACACCTGGCTCTATCCAAACTTGGCAACAGATGAAGGAAGTTTTTCATGTCCAATTTTTCCAAACAGAACTTGAAGTTTCCATGGCAGACTTGGCAAGATTGAGCCAAAGACCTGATGAGAAGGTTGCTCAGTTTATTGCCAGATTTAAAAAGGTAGGAAACAAATGCAGGGTCATGCTACCAGAGCCTGAATTTGTAAGATTGGCTCAGAATGACTTGGAATTTAGGCTTTGAAAGAAGTTTGATTCAACTGAGTTTCGAGACTTAGTAGAGTTAACTTATAAGGTGTCTAGATATGAAACTTTACTCGAGGAAGAACAAGATTGAAGTAATGCATCATATAAGACTTACTATAGGGACCCTAATTATGAAATTGATACAGCAGAGATAGTAGGAAAATAACCTATGACTTGTGAGACATTAATTCAGAAAGACAGTACAATAGACCAACAGTTTAAAAAGAAAGACCAGCATAAGAAGTATTCTTTTGACTTAACAAAAGCAGGCGACATTTTTAATCATTTGCTTGCAGCAAATTTCCTAAAGTTATCAATGGGAGTCAAGATTCCTACCCTTGAAGAACTTAAAAGAAAATTGTATTGTAAATGGCATAATTCTTGGTCTCATTCAACTAAAAACTGTATTATTTTTCGAGACAGAATCCAATAACAGATTCGGAAAAAGGACGCTAAAGTTTCCAACCAAGTCTGAGAAAGCTATGGAAATTGACACCAACCCGTTTCCAAAGATTGGGGATACTGCAGCCAATGTTGGCATGCCAGATTTTCAAAACTTATCCTTAAAAGAATTGGTGGAAGTCACTGTGCAAATGCATGTGGCTAGCCAGGCTACTTTTAAGAAGAACACAAGTAGTTCACCAGTTGATAGACAAAGCTCTGCAGGCCTAAAAAAAGGCTCTAGTGAAGAGATGTTAGATGATGACTCTTTCGAAGCTGCTATAGTGCAGAGGATGTGTCTTAGATGTAGGATGTGTTATAAGTGGCTGAAAGAGCTCCCAGTTGATGGGAAGTAGCATTATAAAGAGATGCAAAGGGATCGAATAACCAACACCCATAACAAGAGGCCATACCCAACTGGCCCTAGACAATATTCATCCTTGGTAACCCCACCCCACTAGACACCAGGATGCAATCAAAAGGAAAGAGGCCTCTGTATGAAACTAGGTCACCCAATTATTACAAAGTAGACAATCAGCTTGAAAGAAAGCATGAATTTAGTGTAGGGCATGGGACCAGGACTGATAATTGGCCCCTAAGGACTGCTTCAAAGACTGTTTCAAAGAGTGGGGCAGCAGGTCCAACAGCCAGACCAGTGGGCTCATGGGTCCCAGGAGTTCCAGATTGGTTTGTTATGCGGAACAAACCTAAGGAAATGCCTACTCAAAGAAAGGTTTTTGGAGACCAGGGAAGAATGATCAAACTTCCTTAGTGGCTCCAAACAACTGGGTGTTATTAAAAAATCCACAAACAAGGGAGCCAAATGTGGCTCCTATAATTTTTAGGTCTCAAATGAGAAAGATCCAACGAAGATACACCCAGTATCAGAGGGATCTGAAAGAAAGTAGAGAGAGCACTTCCACAGCACAAGCAAAAAACCAGACAGATGGGGGAATAGGTTCAAAGCCTGCTCCCAAGATCAAGAGGAGTGCTAGTATGGAGCAGTTGGCTAAAGTTCATGCTGAACTAAAAGCCAAAGAAAAATTCAGTTTAGCAGGTCTCGAGGCAGCTTTAATGGAAAGTGATGATGAAACGAATGAAAAGACTAAGTTAGGCCAAGAGAGGACATTGGCTGAAGATAGAATGTTTGAGGCCTTCATAGCTGAGCAAACCTTTTTGGTTGACAAGCCAACAGAGGTAGATCACCAACATGCAGCTTCAAAGGAACTTGCTAACATAGAGGTGCCAGAGTGCAGCATGGAAAATACTTCCGAAATAACATAACAAGCTAGTTTGGAAGGGAAACAAGTACAGCCAGCAGTTCAGTTTAGCTCATTTCCTTTAGTGTCAATAAACATGGTATATATACTACCACAGGAGTTCCAAGCTGAACAGAGAAACCAAGAGGGTCAGGAAGATAACCCTATTCCGGTTTCTAGTAAAGATTCACAGGCCAGCATGATTCAAGATGAGTTTGAAGTGGCCACACCAATGGAAACTGAAGAAGAAAGTGAGGAGGTGAGTATTAACCTCTCATATCCCTTCTAGTACCCTACAATATCTATGACTCAGCACATTAAGCCCTTGTATATCAAGGCTTACTTCGACGGGATACAAATGAATATGGTGTTAGTAGACAATGAGGCAGCAGTGAACCTGCTTCCAAAGTCCTCCTTGAAGAAATTGGGGAAAAGAAACCCCAGATTAATCCCAACCACCACAATCATTACTGGTTTCACTGGGGATAAGCAAATGGCTCAAGGCATTCTGCCCATTAACTTGAGTATAGGAACTAGAGATTGCATGGCAGCATTCTTTGTTATAGATAGTAATGCCAAGTATAATGCTTTGCTTGGCAGGGATCGGATCTACACCAACAAATGTGTGTCTTCCTCTCTACATCAGAAGATAATGATAGCCCTATGCAATGGAGAGATATAAGAGATCAACGTAGACCCTCAACCCATTATCGTTTGTGTTGATTTTGCAGAGGCCAAGTTATATACTGAAAGAGTGACACCACTCAGTGTACTGAGGAAACCTGATGGAACGGCCAAACTGACAGTTGATGTGAAAATAGCACACCTGAAGCACTTAGTGCAAGAGAGTGCTGATGAAGAGTTTGTCACCAAAGATGACAATGATGCCTGGTTGTAGGCAAGAAGATAAGAACCAAGGAGCCAGACCCTTGGCTTTAGTCAAGTTCTCAGTATTTGACGTAAAGTCAATAGTCTAGAAGGTGCAAGAACAAGAGAAAGAAGCCATCGTGGTTGGCAGTAATCAAAAGCAGCAAAAGGCTAGGCCTTTGGCCCTTGATAAGTACTGTGCATTGGACATCGGTACAAAAGTCCAGGAAATACAGGAAGAAGAAGCCTTATGGACAGATTTTGTCTATGAGGAAGAACGCAAAGATGTTGAACCAGAGAAGGAGGAAGCAGAACAAAATGAAAAAGTTGCTTCGAAGCAGAAGAAGTCAAAGAAGAAGCATTAGTAAGTGCTCAAGTACAAGATCCCTTGGAAGAAGTCAATTTAGAGGAAGGTTTTGCATAGCAATCCACTTATATCAGTGCTTGGTTAAGTCCTATTGACAAGAACCAGTTGTTGGTAGTCCTAAAGTAATATAAGGATTGTTTTGCTTGGTCTTATAATGAATTGCCTGGATTAGATAAGTCATTAGTGGAACATAGGCTCCCTACGAAGCCTAAATTCAAGCCACACAAGCAGAAACCAAGACGGATGAGCCCTGAAGTGGTTTAGAAAGTGAAGGCGGAGATTCTCAAGCTCCTTAAAGCAAGCTTTATTAGAACAGCCAAGTATGTTGAATGGTTGTCTAACATTGTGCATGTGGTTAAAAAGAATGGCAAGATAAGGGTATACATCGATTTTAGAAACCTGAATTTGGCAACTCCAAAAGATAAATACCCCATGCCCATAGTTAATTTATTGGTGGACAGTTCAGCAAGGCACCGGATTTTGTATATGATAGATGGGCATTCTAGTTACAACCAGATCTGCATTGCAGATGAGGATGTCCACAAGACAGCATTCAGGTGTCTTGGGAATATTAACACCTTCGAATGGGTGAAAATGCCATTTGGTCTAAAGAATGCTAGGGCAACATATCAGAAGGCAATGAATACTATCTTTCATGATCTTATTGGAGGATACCTAGATTGTTACATTGATGATATTGTTGTAAAGTCCCAGTCTATGGAGGAACACTTGGTTCACTTGGTAGCAGTTTTCGAAAGAATGAGAAAGTTCAAGTTGAATCTTAATCCTCTCAAATGTGCTCTTGGTGTATCAGCTGGAAACTTCTTGGGCTATGAAGTGCACAAGAAGGGAATACAGATTGATCAGAATAAAGCCAAAGCCATCATTAAAGCCAAACCTCCATCAAGTAAGAAAGAATTACAAAAGTTCCTTGGTCAGGTTAATTTCCTTCGAAGATTTATTTCTAACACTGTAGGGAAAACTAAAGTATTTTCTTCTTTGTTAAAGTTGAAAAATAAAGAGGAATTTGTGTGGACAACAGAGCATCAAGCTGCTTTCGAAGGAATGAAAGCCTACTTGGCCAAGCCTCCAGTGTTGATGCCACCAAGGAGCGACAAGCCCTTGAAGTTATACATTGCTGCAGCAAAAGATTCATTGGGAGTTTTCCTAGCTCAAGACAATGAAGAAGGCAAGGAGCAAAGAGTTTATTACTTCAGTAGGTTCTTAAATTCTTGTGAATGTAAATACTTAGCTGTAAAAAAGTTGTGCCTTGCATTGTATTTTGCAACAATGAAATTAAGATATTATCTTTTGCCTACTGTTGTCTTGGTAATTGCAACTACAGACTTGGTTAAGTACATGTTATCTAGACCTATGTTGAGAGAAAGAATTGGCAAATGAATATTAGCTCTATCAGAATTTCATCTAGAATATGTCCCCCAAAATGTAGTAAAATGACAAGTTTTGGCTAACTTCTTGGCAGATCATCCATGTCAAACAGAAAGCCAAGAGATAATGGACCTTGGTATGGTCAATGTTGAGCCATGACAAATGTGGTTCGATGGATCAAAAGCCAGTGGTTTGGTTAGAATTGGTGTTATAATTAAATCACCACAGGGGGCAGAAACCACACATGGTTTCAGAGTTGATGAAACTACTTGTTCCAATAATCAAGCTGAATATAAAGCTTTAATAATGGGACTTGAGATACTTATTAGATTATAAGCTCATGCAGTTGATATATTTGAGGATTTCCAATTGATAATCAACCAAGTAAAAGAAATCTTCAAGTGTCGAAGTGCAAGCATGTTACCATATTATGTTGCTGCACTGCATTTGCTTTCTCAGTTTCAAATAGCCAATGTGACTTATATCCCAAGATTCATGAACCATAAGGCCAATGATGTGGCTCAAAGGGCCTCAAATTTCAGAAGAAATGAGAATACCCAAGTGGATATAAGTCAAGCAACATATCAGAAGTTAATACCACATTTGGCTAAAAATGGTATCATGGTAGAAGTTAACCAGAATAACTTAGAAGAGCATGATTGGAGACATCCAATCATTTAATATTTAACTGGCCCATCTTCGAAGGCTAGCAGGAAAATTAAATTACAGTTTATGCAATATATAGTGTATAACAATGCTCTTTACAAAAAGGGAGCAAATAGGTTACTGCTGGAATGTTTAGGGCCAAAGGAAGCATTGACTGCTATGGCTGAGGTGCATGAAGGTATTTGTGGTGCCCTTCAGCCTGGTGTGAAAATGAGATGGTTGCTTCGAAGGTATTCCTACTATTGGCCAACCATCCTAAAGGATTGCATAGAGTATGCAAAAGAATGTCAGGTATGCCAAAGCATGGCATAATAAGACATGTGCCAATAGCTTAGTTGCATGCAGTAGTGAAGCCATGGCCATTTAGAAGATGGGCAATGGATATGATAGGAAAAATATATCTACCTTCTTCGAAGCAGCACTATTTCATTCTAATGGCCACAGACTACTTCACTAAATGGGTCGAAGCTAAGTCTTATAAGGTTGTAGATCATACTGAAGTTATTGGATTTATCAAGGAATTGATCCATAGGTTTGGCATCCCACAGACCATAACTGTAGATAATAGGATTGTATTTGATGGAAAGATGGTAAAATCTTTCGCAGCGGAGTTTGGAATTAGCCTTGTTAATTCCACCCCTTCTTATGCACAAGCAAATGGTCAGGCTGAATCATCTAACAAATCCTTGAAAAAAGGAATACAAAGAGTTATGGAAGACAATCCTAGGGATTGGCATAATTTGTTGTTAGATGTGTTGTGGGCTTATAGAACTTCTCCAAGGTCAAGTACATGAATCACTCCTTATGCCTTAATATATGGGCATGATGCGGTGTTGCCTGTGGAAATTAATATTAAATCCTTAAGGGTAAAATGCCAGGACCAGTTAACTTCTGAGCAGTACTATCAAAGCATGTTCTTGGAATTAGAAAATGTGGATGAAGCTTGAACTTTGGCATTAAATAGTATTCTTTTCCAAAAGAAGAAAGCAGCCAAAAACTATAATAAGAAAGTCAGGCACATTAGCTTTGATGAAGGTGATTTAGTATGGAAAACAATACTTTCACTAGGAATTAAAAGCCATAAGTTTGACAAATAGTCACCTAATTGGGAAGGACCACACCAAATTCATAGAGTCTTGCCTGGGGGAGCATACCATCTGAGAAATCTAAATGAATATGTGCATCCCAAGAAAATCAATGTTAAGTATTTGAAGTCTTACTATCCGATTGTGTGGGAAACACAAGAAGTGTGAGAAATGCTAAAGATAAAAGGGCATGAAGCACTCAGATAACAAGTAAAGATTTCATTTCATAAAGAATTGAGTACATGCAGCCACAAATTGGTCCAAAAATTAGTACAATGTTTTAGTTGTTCCCTTACAATTGATTCTCTATTTCTAAGGGATGGGAACAACAGAATAGCTGTAGCCATGTTTTGTCTTTTGTCATCTAGCCCCTGGTTGGTAATTTGCAACTTCTTGGCATTTCGATCCAAGGCCAGGTTGACTGCTGCTAGCTCTTCTTCTAGTTGAGCTTTCTTCTCCAACAGTTGGGATCGAAACTGGGATGCATAGGAGTGTTGTCCTTTCAATTCAAACACTTTAGCATGAATATGGGATACAAACTCCTTATCCTTTAGCATTTTTTCTTCTACAATCTTAGCCATTTGGCAGATATTGATGTAGAAGTCTATGGTGGCTACTGGCTGAGATAGGTGGCCTGAAAATGCCAAATTGGATTGCTCAAAGGCCTGGCAACATTTAAGGAAACCATTCTTGATGATAGGCCTCTGTAAAGCTTCAAATGGAATCCTAAAAAATGTTTGCAGCAAATCCAAGCAAGTGCCCAAGTCTACTCGAGGTATGGAGGCTTTAGCAGTAGTGGAGGAGCTCTCAATAATCTTGAGCAAAGAATCAACAAGAATCAATGGCTTAGCCTCACTGTTTGGTACCCGAGCTGGTGAAGAGATGGCAAACAAACTGGCCAGTTGAGCCTCGACAATGTCCATCTCCTCCTCTGATATTATCAGTACAGAAGAATCACTGGTTGAAGGAAGAGATAGGTGAAGAACTAGAAATTCCCCTCATAGAGTCAATAGTCCTGGCTACCAGCAAGTCTAAAGAAGAAGGACTGGAGCTGGGTGGTTGGAAAGAAATTGGTGAGCTACCAGTGTCATCCTTGGGAAGGCCAATGACCACTAAAGTAGAAGTGGTAATTGGAGTATTCTCAATTAGGAAAGGGGCAGCCAGGACTATAGGAGAAACATATTGGGATGAAACAAATGATAAATAAGGTAAATATGGAGTTAAGCCCGAACACAATGAAGATAGAAAACTCTGTCTCACAAGAGGATAGGAAAAAGGCATGGAAGCTGCAGAGCTGGAAAATAGAAATATTGCTTGAATAGGCTCTATCTTCATTAGCACTTCACTATAAGTTTTCCTTTCTCCTCCTGAGGCTGCTTCCAGTTCTGCAGAAGTCTGAGAAGGCCTTTCATCCACCAATAAAGATGGAGGGGCCTATGTCGAAAGAAGAAGGAAGGAACTGATTTCTACTGCATAAAAAGGGGGGTGTTAATTCCATGCTGAAACCTGTAAAGGGAAATTATCACAAGGGATTGAAGGAGGTTACCATTTTCAGAGGTTGTGGTGGTGCTGCTGTTTGGAGAACTGTGAGAATAGTGCTCAGCAGTTTGTCACCTCCTTACAGCCTCCTTTTGAAGTGCATTAGCAGCAGCAACTTCATCCCTTAGTATTTGCTGCTGTCTCCTCTTCTCAGACCTCTGAAATACAATGATTTCCTTGGAGTGTTCTTCTTCCACTGCTTTGGCAGTTGTCTCGTGAGTAGAGTCCCCAAGAAGGTCAGATGGAGAAATTGTCTTTTTCTTCCTTCTCTTCAAAGGTATTTCTTTCTTCTTCTCTACTTCTTCCTCTTCCAAGTGAGCCTCAGGTATTTCCTCTTCAAGATCAAGCAAAAGTCTTCTTTTCCTTTGTTGTTGCTGCTTGCCTTTAAGAATATTCAAAGCTTGAACTCTCTGATGAGAGTCTTCTTGTGAGGCTCCTGCACCAAAGAAAAGTTATAAGTAAATAAGCAAGGCATCATAAAAGGAAGAGAAAGGGAAAATAGAAATGCATACCTTTTTTCGAAGTAGCTCTGGTAACTCTTGGAGGAGGTGAGGTTGCAGGAGCAGACACAGAAACAGCAGGAGTAAGAATTGGAAAAACAGGGGCAGTAGAAGCAGTAGTAATGGTTCCAGTCTCTTTGGACTTAGCTTGAGATGGTACATCTCGTCAACCAACAGATCCCGAGGAGAGATAGCCAGAAGCACCTCTATATTGGTTGTCCACCAATTCTGGTACCTCTTTAATGCATTGCTGTGTGGGATGAAGGGAGTGAACTTGAATTCGACCAAGTCTTGTGTCAACTTGGAAGTTGCCTCGTTCAACTTGGTTCTTAACACCTTCAGCTCTCTGGTTGCAAGATTGGTGTTAGTTTGGCTACAGAGAGGAACAAGAATTCCTTGGGTAAGCCCAAACTGCCTAGTAAATTGGGCAGGGCAGTAAGGTTCAACAATACATTTGTAAGCTCAAAAGTTCAAGGTACCAATGTAAAGCTCTCTTGGAATCAAAATTAAGGCCCACATATCCCTATGAATGGGGTTGGAGCAGGTGTTGTCAGCCAAGAAAGTCCTTAGCCATGTTAGCCTGTGTTAGCCGTAAAAGGACCGAAGAATGTAAGAGAATGGGAAACTAGAAGTTGATGGAAGAACGTAAGGTAATAAGCAAAGGTACAAGGGTAGAGTGAAACTCTGGCATTCTTCATTCCATAAGTGGTAGGGTCTTCCACCAAGAACCTCAGGTACCTAGAATGTAAGTCAGTGAAGTACTCGAAAAGTTAGAGTTGCAACACCCAGAGTGGTCCTCCTTGGTTGGCATTGAGAGGTTTTCTGTATGCATGACCAAGTACATAGGGAGCTAAGGATATCTTCTTAACCGAAACGAGAGCTTTAGCAAGAGGGGCGAATTTAGGCATAATCCTTTGTGGAGAGGTACAGAATAGAAACTTGCAGAGCCAATATAAGAGAAAATAAAAGAACTCCCGATCAGTCATAGGACCTTCCTTTTTATTCCCAGACTTCACAAAATCACTAAAGGAAGAAGTCAGAGGGGAAATAGAGAAAGGAATATTAATATCAAGATAATCAGGACCAAAGGGAGTAGTAGTGGGCGATAACCCTAGAAAATGACATATGTCAAGGACAGTGGGGGCCATCATACCACGTCGAAATTAAAAGAAATTAAAAGCTGGGTTCCAAGAACAAAGAGCAGTAGGTATGAGAAAAGGGTCTTTTAGAATGAAAAACCTGGCCAGTTGAAGGGCGTCAAAGAGGCAGAGTTCCTAGAGGTCCAGCGTTCAGGCAGGAACAACTCGGTCGTACCATTCCTTCTATTCTGACCTCAATGTGGGCCAGCAGAGATGGGGACGGTTCATCTTCCAGCTTTCCCAATCAAGACTACCCTCGTAAGGCATTGACCTTCTAAGCGCAGATATAGAGTAGGGAGTTGGGTGAGGGCTTCTCTGAAAACGAAACCAAGGACAATCTACCCTTGAGCATGTTGTCAAGGAATAAAGATGTGACCATCGATAGCACACTGTTCCCCACTCTTGTATTTGTCACATTCTCCGTTGATGATTGGTATTTCAGAAGAAGAAGCCATTAGCAAGGAATTGAAAGAAGAAAGTGAATGGAAGGGCAAAGAGCTACAGATAAGAGCAACATGAATGAAAGAAAGACTTTGGACAAGCATACAGATAAAGCGTGAGAAGAAGGGGTTTTAAAACTTTTCTGTCCAAAGTTACCTATTTAACATAACGGGTTAAAAAGACCTAGGTTCTAACTCATGTGTGATCAAGGCTTTTATTTTAAAACCCTGAAAACACAAGAAATAAGACTACCTTCGAGCCAGGATGTAGATACCTTATGAAGGAGGGAAAAACATTTCAAATATCTAGCTTAGCTTCGAAAGGTGTTAGGCGGCTTCGAAGCCAGTTTTCAAATACTTAGCTTAACTTTGAAAACAGATAGTTGGCTTCCAAAGGTGTTAGTTGGCTTCAAAGGGTGTTAGTTGGCTTCGAAGCCAGTTTTCAAATACTTAGCTTAACTTTGAAAATATGTAGTTGGCTTCAAAAGGTGTTTGTTGGCTTCGAAACCAGTTTTCAAATACTTAGCTTAATTTTGAAAACATGTAGTTGACTTCAAAAGGTGTTTGTTGGCTTCGAAAGGTTTTAGTTGGCTTCGAAGCCAGGTTTCAAATACTTAGCTTAACTTTGAGAACAGGTAGTCAGCTTCGAAGCCAGTCTTATACCTTGAATTCAAGCATAGTTAAGATTTGCTCACTTCAAGCATCCTGGAAATGTGCTTTTAAACTTTCCAACAAAGGAAGTTCCCTTCGAAGGGATCTTCGTAATAACCTATAGTTAGAATATGGTTCTTGCCTATTCTTTCAGCATAAATAAGCACTATGAAACCAGTTCTTGGTCAAGCATTATAAAAAGTCCAAAGGACTAATCTTACGCTTTTGCTTATACAAGATTCTTCGAAGGCAAATAGGGCCATTCTTAAGAGAAATTTCATGTTTTGAAATACTTGAGTCAGGCCTCGAAGCAAGATTGGTACTGTTATTCACACAGATTATATTAATCATATGATTGGAATGTAAAAACCTAAGATGAATACCATTACTCCTATAAAGATTTTTATAATTCGCAATATTTTGGCTGCTTCGAAGTTGTCGTTCACAGATTAGAGTAAGGTATAAAGCCATATTCGCCATGCAAGCACGTAATTGGAATATAAAACCAGATCATGCAAAAGAGGGAAAGAAAATCCCTAGTTTTATTGATATAAAAAGGCCTACTTGGCTACAAATTCAATTTCATAATAATAGGAAATAGAAAAAGTAAAAAGTTCATTAAATTTAACCCAACAGTGTTCTACGAACTTGTGTTCTTTATTTATTCTATCCTCCACTCTATCTAACTCCGTTTGCTGTAGTTGATAGGCTCTTATTTTGTGAAAAAGTTATTCGGCCTTCACTTCAAACTCTGTCTCCTTCAAGCCTTACTCCATTTCGTCAATATCTAAATTATCCTAGTACGGTGAGTCCTTGTTCTTAAAGTCATCATATTCTTCAATAAGGTTCTCTACTTCATATTGAGTCTGAATTCGATTGGCTGTGATTTTGTCCAAAGAGTCACTGGTGGCTAAAGAAATTTTGTACCAATGAAGAAGGAGTGGGAGTTGGTCCAAAAAGGATTGAAGCTCTATCTGGGCAATGGGGTTGAGAACATGACCCCGAGTCATAACATCACAGGCCCATTAGAAGTTTTTGAGAGGAATCTCATCTCCAAGAACATTGAAAGGCAAGTGAGAGAAGGCAGCAAGCAGAAGTTGAGCTTTGTATCGCTCAAATGCAGTTGGAGGAACTAGAGGTTGGTAGGAAGAGAAAAACTAACCCTCGAAGAGAGTAAGTTTCAATTCCTCCATCCAATGAGGATTCTGAGGAAGAGGAGGTGCAGAGGGGTCCATCATGAAGGAAGAGGGGAATTGGGGGTCATTCACACATTCGAGCCAGTCAGAAGAGCAACATTTTGCCTTCTTAGCCAAAAATGACTAATTAAACCCCTGTGCTTCGACTAGATGAGGAGTTTTCCGCACTATCCTCGCTGGCATAGAAGACGTGTACCACGCTACAAGCATGTTGTCTTCCAGACTGCGTTGGTGATCAATGGGTATATAGGGATAAACCACTGAGATCCGAGCAGAAGGGAGAATAGAAAGGGGATCATCGAATTCAACAAATCAATGATGAATCCGCTCCCTTAATTGGGGTTCAGCAGGTGTTGACCAACTTCTCCAGCCAGTGGACTTGGAGGAAGAAGAAGTGGCTTCGTCCCATACGGAGAGTTGTGGGGTGGGGGAGGAGCTTCCAAGATCCATTTTTGCAAATGCTTGGTCCAAAGGTTTGTAGTTGGCAGATTCTTGGTCCAAAGGTTGGTAACTTGCAAAAGCTTCCATGACTTGTATAAATGGAGGCGGATAAGTGTAGCTAATAAATGCATTAAGGTTCTTTCGAGGCCTGCAATCATCTTCCAAAGACTCCTCGTATGCTCGATCAATGTAAGAGAAGGTGTGATTGGCCATTGAGGATGTACCAGTCTTTTCGTCTACTCAGAGAATGGAAGTACAACGCACAAGGATTTAATGAAGTTCACTACTTCATTGTTCAAAAAGCGGTTACACTTCCAGAATCTATAGGGTCCATGCACATCCTAGGACGTGGGTAGATTGTACTAGTCCACTAATATCACAAAGTATTGGGTAAGTTAGTGCGGGGGGTAATGTTGGTTGTATAATTTGTAAAAGCCAATCGCAGAGTAACACGTGCCACCTAAAGGGCAATTTGGAGAATTAATGCAAGTCTCTAATCAAAGACAGACACGTGGCAATTCATATTGATAGTATTGGATTTGCGTGGCATCGAAATAGTCAAGAGGCACGAGATGATGTAGCCTAACGGTTACCTACAATTCAAATTCAAATTCAGAAGGGAAGCCTAACTGCAAAAGAGACGTAGTGGGAGCTAGTTGAACGAAGCCATGACCAAAGATCGTGGAAGCGTATTTCAACGGTTAGAAAGCCACTTCGACGGTTATCACTAAAAAGTATAAATAGTAGAGAAGGCTAAACAGAAAAGGACCTAGACTCAGATCTAGAAACCAGTCATTTACTTCATATTTTCTTTCCAGTTTTATATTTCTAGTTCTTTACATTTTCAACATTTCAATTCCTGTATTGCACTTCATTTCCTAGGAGTAGTTCTCAAGTAGTCATTGCTGTAAATCTTTTCAAGACTGGGTCATTTCATTGTAAGTTCTTATTCACTCAATGAAATTCATTTTCTAAATTGTTCTTTATTTGTTATTTCTTATAAATTTCTCCTAAAACAAGCTACCAGTAAAAGTTTTCTTCATTGAGGCTAAAAGAATTTCAACACAATCATCTGATAATTGATTGGCAATTATAAATTCTGTAAGGATTTATTGATCCTTACTGGCACGCTTAAAATTTCTACAATTAACCTTTGAAAGCCAAAAAAGCCAACACATGAAATTGTTCACCAAGTCTACTAATATAATCCACTAACAAAATAGTAATTCAAGTAACTTAAATCATAGTTCTACTCTCGGCATTCCCACAAGTAAAGATCCACCCAGCTCAATTCCTTTGAATCTGAACAAAAATAAAATAAGGGTAAGTTAGACAGCCTAGCAAATAACCAACCATCACTGCTAGTTGGATCAAGTATACAAAAAAAATAATCGCTAACCAATAAATATATTTTTGCTACAATTCAATAAATGAGCAATTATTTTGTAAAATGGTTTCATAGCTGAAAATGAACAGTGCAACAATACATTTTAATTGAAAAGGCAATGAGATAATTCGAAGAAATTTCGTTATTTAAATTGATGGTTTGATATTTAGATGGTTTAATGATTTGATTCACAAAACTCAAGTCTTGGTGACTATAGCCACTTAGTTCGTGATAAGGCCCAAAACCACACATAGGTCGGTGGTAAAGCCCCAAAATAAATTAGTTTTTGTGCCAATAAGTAACCTTCATTGTCTAAGGTCCAAATCATAGTTAGACTAAAATAATGTTCAGAATTCAAACAATACACAACTTTTAAATAAAATATTCGATATTTTCAAAATAAACATTTGGTACAATTTTCAGAATAGTTTCACAAAATATTCAAATAATTTTCATAATAATATCCGATATTGTTTTATACTTGACCCATATTTTATTTTAAAAGAACAGGAAGGCTATAAATAAATATTTATAATTTCAAACAATTCAATAGGAATAAAAATGAACTAACAGTGATAGAGGGTTACTTACTTCAAACAGTTAAAATAATATTTTCCAAGCTAATCTTAAATTATCACGATCTACCTTAATCTCACAAACCTAATAAAATATTACACCACATAAACAATTATTATTTGCAAGCATCATTCCTTTCTTTGTAACAACAATAGAATAAATTAATCCTATAGTCTACCAAGAACTCCATTACTTCAGCATCAAAACAAAGCCATCACGACTTTGAAAATTCTCAACTTATATTATTCTATTGCTGTTTATATACATGTAGAAATTTGTAACTACTTGCAGTCAATCTTGTATCCCATAAATACATCACCATTAAACTTAACTCATCACATATCAATCCCAAAATACAAACCACCCAAACGAAATGCAAAATACATTCTAAAGTCCGGCGAAACCGACACCCCTAACATAGACTACATCAATATATTTATTTAATCATAAATGGTCATACAAATTATCTATTGATATATTGAAACTAAATTCATAGATAGGGGTACAATAAAATAAATCTTATCTTTAAAGAGATAAATAAATCAAAATCACCGCATTATGAATATTTATTTTTTATTTTTATTTTATTTTTTTCAAACCCTACAGCAGCCTTCAAAACCCTCGGCAATGATTCACGAGGCATCTGTTTGCCCGAGACTTAAACCTAGATGTTGGCTTAGGCTTGGTTTGGGAAGTGGGTTGGCTTTTTGACTTTTTTGATTATTTTAGCCTGGGTTTAAAAGCTTGGTTTGGGAAGGATTTTTTGGCTTTTTGGCTTTTTGACTTTTTTGAGTTTTTTTGTGAGAGAAGAATGTAATGATTATGAGTTGGATGTGATGTTTTGTTTGTTATGGCTAAAATAGCCTATTTTGTTTTTTGTGGCTAAAATAGCCAAAAAAGCCTGTAAACCCACTTGCCAAACACAGGCTAAACTAGATTTTCCAAAATTATAAAATTATCCATCCAAGTTATAGATATTATAAAATCATCTCATAACTAAATCCTTAATATTACTAAATGATCCATACAAATTAGTATAATTACTAATCTATCCAAAAAAACAATTCTATATATAACTTGGGTTTTACAACAAATTGTTGTGAATATTTCCCGGTTAAGTCTAACATATGTTATGTATCTGTTAGATATCTGCAACTCACTTTACTTGCAAGTAAAAAGATTTTCATCAATTCATAATTATTTTTCCAACATTACATTGATATGTTGCTTTTTTAAAAATAGAAAAAGACATATACTTTCTCTTTCTCTCTCCAGAAATCTCGATTATCTCAAGTATTAAATTACAATTATGAATTTTCAATAACGAGATTCTCATTCATCCTTTAATTTTCAACCATCCACACATAACCTTACTATTTGTGTTCTAAACGAATGTATTAGTAACAAATAAACAAGTATTAAAAAATTGTAATTAAAATTGAACAATATTATATAAATTAATAATTTTCACAAATTGTTTTATTAATTGATGTTTCGTGCAACAATATAACCTTCGGCACTTGAAATGAAACCTAAACCTACTTTTTCTGTCTCTTGCAATCTCTCTCAAATATTAAATCACCGACTATTGGACTTTTACTAATAAGATTCTCATTCATTTTCTAATTTTTAATCATCCACATAGCCTTAGTTTTCACGTAAATTAATGTATTAATCAAAATTGAACAATTTATCTAAATTAGCCATATTTATAATTTTTTTCTTAATTATTGTGTCATACAACATAATAAACCTTTGGTACTTGAAATGAGCCTATTACTACATTAATTAATAAAATAATATTATAAAAATTACTTATTTGTGTAGCATTACCGATTAATATTTAAATCATTATAAATTATTATATCACTCTCTTTATTTTTTTTATAAAAATTTTAAAAATTAATTAAAATAATTAATTTCCAAAACAACTTTAATCAGCACACAGACCACGTTGAAATGCAGCTATAACTTTCAACAACCATGACGGACAAGAGCAATCTAGTGGTACGTATGAATTATCTTTTATAATTTTTAAATTTATAAATATGTCCTTATTAGAATATTTTATTTAACAAAACTGTAAAAAAATTAAAATTTGTAACTATTTTTTTTATACAATAATAAAATTACATTAAATATTAATTGAAATATATTTTCAACATTATTAAAAATTATTAATTGACTTAATAATTTACTAATAAAAATAATCATATATTATGAGATTAAAAATTTAAAAAGAAGAAATGTAATTTTCAAAATTACATAAAATAATTCACATTTTAAGCAAACGTCAAGATGTATTTGTTATGAGAAATTTTACTATACACACCCCCTATCATATGCACCCTTAATTATATTATTTTCTTCTTTAGTTATGACTAATTTTTTTTCTTTGGTTACGACTCATAAGATCTTTAGTTATACCTCATGTGTGTTTGATTATGATTTTCTTTTTTAATTATGATTCAAAAAATAGAAAATTATGTCATTTTCTTCTTTAATTATAAGGTGCATGCGATACATACCCTTTGAAAGTGCAGCATAGTCTTTCCCTTTCCCCTTCTTTTTTTTTTTTTGAACAAGGAAAAAGAGAATGCAAGGTGTCATTACTTCATCTGTGGACCAGGCTGTGGGATAGCCGATAGTCGGTCCGATTTAACCTAATTCATAGGAAAGGACCTACCACCGAGATATCAATAGAACTCAACCACATGTCCTAAAAGAGGTCAAGTGTCGATCGGAATACAATACGAGATTTCTACAAAAAACCAACTGAATAACCCAACAAATTCGCATCCTCATAAATCGAACTTGACTTACTCCTTTGGAATGAGTTGCCTTCTCCACCAGGCCACTAACCCTCGGTGGTAGCATATGATTGTTTTAAGAAGTTGGTTAAAAATTAACTTTTTAATTTTTTAAAAAATATGTAAAAAAATAAAAAAATAATATAACTCAAAATAAAGTAAAAATCAAAATTTAACTTTTAATCAAATTCCAAGCATAGTCTTTCTCGTTTGTAATTCATCTATATTATTATTATTGGTAAATTATAAATACACTTCCTGAGATTTGATTAAAATACGAATTATCTCTTGTGATTTTGAAAATTGCATTCCATCTCCTGAGATTTCTAATTTCAAAACAAATCGCTCATTTTATTAATAAATTATCAAGTCAATTAATAATTTTTAATGATGTTAAAAATATGTTTCAATTAATAATTTAAATAATTTTATTATTATATAAGAAAGTAATTATGAATTTTATTTTTTTAATTAATTTTGTTAAATAAATTCTTTTAATAAGAAGTATTTATAATTTTTTAAATTATAAAAAGTAATTTATATTATAAGTAAACTTTAGAGATGTATTTGTAATTTACATACTCCCTCCGTCCCAAAATATTAGTCCCTTATTCCATTTTTCATTGTCCCAAAATATTAGTCCCTCTTCTAAAATTAAGTACAAAAATAATATAAATTTCCTATTTTGCCCTTCTTTTAAATTAATAAACAATATAAAAAGTACAATTATGCATTGATATTCTCAAAAAATGTACTATCAAAAGGGTCATTTTGGAAAATCAACTTCTTTTAAATGTAATAATTGTACTACCAAAAAAAGTTAGATTCTCCAAAATGGACCATTATTTTGGGACGGATGGAGTATTATTATTTGACTTCTAGAATCGGAAATCAACTTATGGGGTCCTCCACGTGGGACGTTGAGAATGTAACATGTGATGCTTAATGGGGCCATTCCTTAAACCCGAACGTAACTCTCCTCCTGATTATACTGGTGTCGTAGGGTGTACTGGTTTGAGAACTTTACTTGTTTTTTTTTTTTTTTTTTTTGATTTTTTAATTATTTTAATTTAATTAAAAATATTATATTTAGAATGATAGTTAAAAAAAGGGCTCTTTTTTGATAAATCCCATTTATAACTGTTTTGTTCCATAAAACCCAAACTATTTCTGAATATTCCATTAGGTCCATTCTTTGTAAAAGGACGAAACAACGCTCTCCTCCTCTCCCGCGTGTAACAGATTCTGTAAAACCCATTCCTATTCCAACTATTCAATCCACAAAATTTCCAAAACAAAAACTCAATCCACGAAACGATACTCACATCGCCTCCAGTAACCCTAGATTCACATCGCCTCACCAACGTCCTCGTCGTCCACCGTCGACCGTCGACCCCAAATTCCTCTTCATCTCACCGCTGCGAAGGTTCACATCGGAAGGAGGATGCTTCGTCGTTCGAAAATTCTTGTCGTCCCATTGAGTTTATTTCATCAACTGATTGTGATCCATACCCACCAACCATGACGAACAAAAGTAAGGAATACCATTCCACCTTCTGCTTTTCAATCACCTTCTGTATACATCCATCTTCTGGTTTTCGGATTTGAATTTGTAAACATAGATGTTTTCAGAATTGATTCTGTAAAAATAGTTTTTCGGAATTGATTTTGTAAAAATAGATGATGTGAACATTCACATTAGGGTTGATTACTGGGTAAACTTACAGTAGTAGTAACTAATGTGAATATTCACAGCAGTGTATAATGATGTGAACATTCACATCAGTGTATAATGATGTGAATGTTCACATTACTGTCACTGTTGATGTTGTTCATTGTTGATCTCCACAGAACCCCCAAACTTCACTTAACAATGTGATGGAATGTGATGTAAATATTCACATTGGGACATCAATGTTGAACTTGTTTGTGTTATTGGGTTAATGTTTGGTGCTGTTGGTTCTCCCCTTTAATTTTTAGCAAATTATAACATAATGTGATCACCCATGTAAACATTCACATTGCCCAGTAACTGTTGTCGTTTTCGGAATTTACTTTCCAAACATGGATGATGTGAACATTCACATTAGTGTTGATTAATGGGTAAAATTACAGCAGTAGACATTGATATGAACATTCACTTAATGTGAATGTTCACATTAATTTCAGAACCCCCAAACTTCAATCAACAATGTGATGGAATGTCATGTAAATATTCACATTGGGACATCAATGTTGGACTTGTTTGTGTTGTTGGGTTAATGTTTGGTGCTGCTGGTTCCCCCCTTTGATTCTTAGCAAATTACAACATAATGTGATCACCCATGTAAACATTCACATTGCCCAGTAACTGTTATCGTTTTCGGAATTTACTTTGCAAACATGGATGATGTGAACATTCACATTAGTGTTGATTAATGGGTAAACTTACAGCAGTAGACACTGATGTGAACATTCACATCATGTGAATGTTCACATTAATGTCAAAACCCCCAAACTTCACTCAACAATGTGACATCAATGTTAGACTTGTTTGTGTTGTTGGGTTAATATTTGGTGCTGTTGGTTTCCCCCTTTGATTTTTAGCAAATTATAACATAATGTGATCACCCATGTAAACATTCACATTGCCCAGTAGCTGTTGTCATTTTCGGAATTTATTTTGCAAACATGGATGATGTGAACATTCACATTAGTGTTGATTAATGGGTAAACTTACAGCAGTAGACACTAATGTGAACATTTACATCATTTGAATGTCCGCATTAATGTCAGAACCCCCAAACTTCACTCAACAATGTAATGAAATGTGATGAAAATATTCACAGTGTGACATCAATGTGCAACTTGTTTGTGTTGTTGGGTTAATGTTTGGTGCTGTTGGTTCCCCCCTTTGATTTTTAGCAAATTATAACATAATGTGATCACCCATGTAAACATTTACATTGCCCAGTAACTGTTGTCGTTTTCGGAATTTATTTTGCAAACATGGATGATGTGAAATTTCATTGTTGGCAGAGGGACTACATCACAGCTTTGGTGCACAACATTGGACCATCATCACCATTATGGACCAACTTATCAAGCCAAAATACTTCAGAAACAATCATATCAGTGAACATCTGTCCTCAGCAAGCATCAAATTCGTAAGCCTAAAATCAATTTATACATATGTTCCACAACCATTACCCACCTACATTTCAAAAGCTAACAATAAGTTTGCATTTTCAAGGTGGATTGCGGGCCTGCAGTTTGTTACATCATGAGGGCGCATGTATACCGTGAAGACATTGTTGCCAGCCTAGGTCGCTATGAATGGTGTCAAATAAGAGACTCATTAGTACACCTTTTTCTGAACCACAGAAAGACAGTGCAATGTGAAAACCTATAGGTGGGGGTTGTCCACCTATCACTGTTACCCAAATCTGTTATCCACATTTAAGACAATTTAGTGTCAATATATTTTTCATATTGGAGCAGACTAGCTTATTTGTAAATCAAATCTATATCACTGCTTGTACAGATATTTTTCAGTCAATATATATATACATTTTCAGGCCTATTTTGCGTTGGTCATGCACATTGAGATTGTATTTTTATTTTTTTTTTGAATACACATGACATGATGTGAATGTTCACATCACAGAATGATCGTACACTTTCTTCTGTTTTAAACCATACTACATGGATGTGAATATTGCTTAAAGTGTTCATGTAACACAATATGACAGGTGTGAGTATGATATTTCTTAACACAAGTCAATATTCACATCTAATAATTTGATGATGTGAATATTCACATCATAACTTCTGATTATGTGAATGGCAACAATGATGTCATGAATATGCACATCTTATGAATTGATGATGTGAATGGTTACATTGATGTAAACATTCATGCCATCTACTTTGATGCTGTTAACAGTAACAACAATATGAATATTCCCATCACAGAAATGTTTGAAAGTTCAACAATGTGAACATTCACATCATGTGTGAATGTTAACATCATGCATTCATCCAAAACACAACCAACATAAATGTCAGATTGGTACTTTACAAAAGTGAAAATAAAACACAAATCAAATACTAATGCATTATTATTTTTGCCAACGCAACGTAATCTTATTGCAACCCAATGTTTGCCAATACAACACAATCTTATTTCAAAAATGAATATAAGAATCCAATGTAAAATACAATGTTGAAATGAAAAAGGTATATCCTATATCGCCGCCGTGCATGATTTCCGATTATGGCTCCCCAACTTATCACATCTCCCGCACCTTATTTGCTTCAGTTTCTCACCCCTTGATGGGATCCTATTCTTTTTCGGCCTTCCGGGTGGTCTTTTCACAGATGGCGGATATATAGTGAAGTCCGTGGGATCAAAAGGCGGCTTCTCCACCGATGGTATAGGGAATATGGCACCCGAATAAGCTGCAGCCTCTCTCCTCACGCATTGCACACACAGTTGTAACTCTTGTTGTCTCGTTCTTGACATACGTAAACTGAAACCCACATTGGATGGCATACTTACATAAAACAGCACAAAATTCCTGCGCACCTCCAACAAATCGTTGCCCCACATGCGTAATACCATTTGCCCAAGGGGCTGACAACAACACCTTCTCCTTATGGTGGCAAAATCTCTGTAGTGCATCAATATCTTCCTCAACCCTCACACGCAGCAATCCCGAGCTACTTGACTGACCAATATCACTTTTCAACTCAACCACAACTTCTACATGTTGTACCCCCATTGATTTAGCAAGCAGTAACATGTTCTAAAATTCTTCCTCATTCTCCAAATCACACCTATTAATCCCAGGTAATTTACAAAACAATGAAATAGAACCAGCAGACAACTCCCCCCATTTTTCACACAAACAGTCCACCAAACGCGAATAAGACAATGCGCGGGCAGCATTTATTATAGTGGTACTGCAACCATATGTACACACCAACATCATAAAGCTATCCATCTCCTGTAAAAACAAAACAATACAACAATTAACAATAATCCAAACCGATATGAATATTCACATTGTGCGAAAATTATAGAACATCCAAACCGATATGAATATTCACATTGATACATATACGCTGAATTATATCACCCACACAAAGCCTCATTAAGCAAACATCAAAGTAAAGTGAGAACATCCACATTCTTCACATGATATGAACACGATGTAAACATTTACATTGACACATATACTCTGAATCATAGAAGATCCACATTCATCACTAATCTCATGACCTCTCATCCACAGGACCATGATGTAAACATTCACATTGATCCATATACTCTCAATTATATCACTCACACAGAGCCTCCTTAAGCAAAACTTAAAGTAAAATGCAAACATCGACATTCTTCACGTAATACTAACAGTATGTAAACATTCACATTGTTCCACACACTCTGAATTATAGAAGATCCACATTCATCACTAATCTGATGACCTCCCCTCCACAGGACCACGATGTAAACATTCACACTGATCCATATACTCTCAATTATATCACTCACACAAAGCCTCATTAAGCAAAACTTAAAGTAAAATGCAAACATCGACATCCTTCACGTAATGCTAACACGATGTAAACATTCACATTGTTCCACATACTCTGAATTATAGAGGATCCACATTCATCACTAATCTGATGACCTCCCCTCCACAGGACCACGATGTAAACATTTACATTGATCCATATATTCACAATTATATCACTCAGACAGAGCCTCATTAAACAAACATCAAAGTAAAATGCAAACATCCACATTCTTCACGTAATACTAACATGATGTAAACATTCACATTGTTCAATATACTCTGAATTATATCACTCACACAGAGCCTCATTATGCATACATCAAAATAAAAGGAATATTATAACATTCAACATATATCTGAATGACCTCCCCTCCAATGACCACGTATGATGCATGTAATTGAAAAAACAGAGCATCCAATCCATATCAATCCAAGAACAAAGCATCTGATCCATCCTACAAATCAAAACAAAAAGTGAACATGTATTCATAACCAAAATGATACTAACCTTAATCATGCAATCCTACAGTCGTCCAGAAACTCAAAAACAACTGCTTTGAGGCAGTTATACTCCAGAAAATGACAGAACCGAACACCTTCAAAATCGTCCTCTTCACTTGAAAATCACCATACCAGACTACAACAGCAACAATCGAACCCTAGCACATCAAAGCCTCAGAACGGTAGAACGACAGCATGCAAGATAGAAACGTATCGATTTGAATTAGAAATATAGAAACTGCCAAAACTGAATCACGAAATCACAGGAACGTGTGTTACGTATTAACAGAGTGTATATATATATATATAAGGGCATAATAGTCCATGTATAAATATAAAATTAGAAAAATGGACTTTATGGAATAAGAAGAAAACTATATGGGACTCATTGGGTTATAATTTTTCTTTGTGGACTTATTGGGATAAAACATCTCTAGATGAGATTTATCAATAAAAAACCCTAAAAAGAATTTATAATTAATTTGATGATTATAAGAAAAAAAATAAAATGATTATAATTTAAATTTAATATTTTAGGATATCAATCATTTTAAGTTATTTTATTTTTATTGACTATTTTAACCCAAAAAAAATAGCCCAACCTAACTTTCCAAACACTCCAATTACAAGTTTCTTTGATTTATTTTTGTTTTTTTTTTAAATTATTGAAATTCTATTTTTAGGGTATGTATGATATGAGGTTGAAGAATTATTTTATTTTGATTGTGATAGTATGATTAATAAAATTATTTGTTAAGAAAGATAAATTATTATTTTCAAAGATTTTTATTTTTATTTTTACACCCAATTGTCTGATTGCGAGTCACCGAAAGAATTGTTGAAACTAGAAAAGTTGTCAGAAGTGGTTGGTGACGATGGCTAACAATGTTTGGTGGTGGTGGTGATGTAGATATGTAGATGACACTAGACAGATAAGGAGACATATATGTAACATAGACAAATAAGTAGAATAATGGACAAATAGATAAAGATAATATGATTTTTTAAATTATTATTGTACTTACCCAAAATATTAGAGCATGTGATGGGATTAATTCTCCAAAAGTTTCAAAATTAGAGCATGGGATGGACTTTGCTCTTAGTTTGGGAATATCTTAAAAAAGTTAAAAAGTCAAAGAACTATACAAAAAATCAAAGGTTCTATTTTCTCTATACTTTTTATAAAACAAAATTTATAAAAAAATAAAATTATTCTAAACATACATTTTCACTCGTTAGAAAGGGAAAATGGAAGGGGATCATTCCCAGTTCAAAAAAGAAAAGAAAAAAGAAGGGATCATTCCAAACACAAGGGGGGTTTGGAGAGCATACCAATGGCAATGTGGTACAAATATAATTTTATTTACACTTTGTTTCTTTGGGTAAAAAATAATTTTTTAAAAAATATTTTTTAACATTTGATACGATAAAAACGAAAGTTAACATAAAATATTTTTCATAATCAATCAAAAAAAATTACTTGGGTAAAAAATATGAAAAACATTTAAAAAGAAAATATTTTTTAAACTAAAATTTTACCAATGCCACTACTAGGGGTGTGCATAATATCGCTGAAACCGCAAAAACCGCCAAAACTGCACCGAACCGCACCGCCAAGGCAAATTCGTTATTATTTGCCAATCGAACCGCCAGTTTTTGGTAAGAAAAATGGCAAATTCTAGTGACACTTTTATCAATCCGCCGGTTTCTATTTTTCTTCCAAACCGCACCGACCCGCACCGCTATTAAATCATGTTTTATAAGATTCTAAAAATTCTTTTTTACTTAAGTTTGCTTGTTGTTCTATACCTTAAAATATAGTATTACATTACTGCTCGAGGGGAATTCAAGATGTCAGTTATCCAAAATAAAGTTGGATTCCAATTCACTTTTCAATCTTTTTTTTTTTTTTGGCCATGTTGCAAACTTGCATCAGCTCACTTTTCAATATAAATACTTTTCAACAGTAAACATTTTCAATATATTGTAAACCCCGAATGATATTAATTTTATGTATTGTATTTGATCATTGTAGCTTCCACAGATGCTTGTAATGAACTGATGGCATAGTCGTTGATATTATCATGTTGTTGCTACACTTGCTGCATCAGAAGAAAGCTTCGCAAGATGCTTAATATCACGGTATCTCTCGTCTTTTTTTTACTCTTTGATTTAAGTTTTATAATTTGAATTATATTTTTTATAAACTGCCAATCCGCCCGAACCGCCAAGGCAAATCCGCCATTATTTGCCAACCGAACCACCGGTTTTTGATAAGGAAAATGACAAATTCTAGTGACACTTTTATCAATCCGCCACCCGCCACATGGTTTCTATTTTTCTCTCAAACCGCACTGACCCACACCGCACACACCCCTAGCCACTACAATACCACCTCTACCATTACACTTACATTGCCACCGCCTCCCACTCCCACCACCACTAGCTCCATCATCACAATTATCGGCAATCACCATCACCACTATTGCCGTTATCGCACTATCCTTGTACCTCCACCTTCATTCTATGCCATCCCTTCATAACTAATACGAACATTAGTATATTAATTTTAAATATAAGAAATTCTTGAAAAAAAAATATATAAATTATTTTCTGATTAAAAAAGGAGAGTATTAGATCGGGAGTATTTTCTTTTCTTTACCGGTTAATAGTGGAACTTTTTTTTTAATATATACATTTTTATTTGCCTATTTATTCTAAAAGTAAGAAAGGAAAAAAAATTCTCTGTTTTGTTTGGATAAATTTTGTATTTTAAATATATCTAGATTAAGTGAATTTAAAAAAATAAAAGATTTTGATTATAATGTTTAAAAAATTCATTAAAAAAAATAGCAATTAAAAACTTATGAAAATATTTTTAAAAATTCCAAACCAATCAAAGTGTGTTTTTTGTGTAATATCTTAGTCATTTCACAATAAAATCTTTTGGATTTTAAATTTGTGAAATCCAATAATATAGGCCAAGGACCGCAAAAAAAAACATCTTGATATAGGCTAGCATTGTGGAGTATATACTCTCTAATATAAGCAGTCATTTGTTATTTTTTATGTAAATAACACAAAATTAATTGAAGATAAATTTTGATATACGTTACTGGATTTATTTTTTCTTTTCACATTTTTCTTTATCTTTTCAAATTTCTAACCAAATTTATGATTTAAACTCAGTTTTACCAGTTTATTAGCCAACTGATTAACCATTGAACTTGGCCCTATAATTATTGCATATGCATCTACAAAACAAAAAAAAATAATAATAATTAAAAAATAAGGATTAATATCTTTAATCCAAATCCATGTTTAGATTTGCTTAAATTTTCAACCAAAGGTCAAAAACAACAGAAACAAATAAAGAAATCCATCCTCAACCACAAAAAATTATTCAAATAAAAAAGGAAGAAAATTTATATAAGCAACGCATAAAAATAAAAATAAAAAATTATTCAGTATGTTTGGTTTCAATTTTCTAGATTTAATTTTTTAAAAATTGAGTTTTTTATTTTTCGTGTTTTTTTGCTTTTAGTGAATATTTTTAAAATTTTACGTAATTTTTTTTTTTTACTTTTTTAGATGCATCTTACTTAGATTTATCTAAAAAGTAAAAATATTTGTAAAAAAATATTTTAAAGAATCAATAAATACACAATAATACAAAAAATGTATTGAATTTTTGTATTTTTTTGTATTTTTGATATTTAATGAATTTTCTAAAGAATTTTCAAAAAAAATAAAAAATAAGAAAAACAAAAAAATTTAATTTTTTAAAAAATGAATCTTAAAAATCCAAACCATTTGTATTTATTATGGTTGGTTGATTGACCCCGAAAACTTATTAGATCTATTTTGAAAAGATGGTAAAAAGTAATTTTTTTGATTTTTAATCAAGTTTTTAACTTTTTTAGACAAATGATTTCGGAAGTTAGTAAAAAGTGACTTTTGGGTTTTTTTGATTAATATTTGTTTATGATATCAAATCATTATAAAATGACTAAACTACCCCTATTTAATTTAAAATATTTACAACTTTACCCATGTAACATATTTTGACCCATGAGGGGTAGAATTGTAATTTCACCATTACCTAAAAATCAACTTTCCAAATGAAATTTTTTTTTAAAAAGTTAACTTTTAACTTTTGCTACAAACCAAAAAAAGTGACTAAAAGCCAACTTCTCAAAACAAGCCTTAGCTTTCGTTGGGGAAGTGGGTTGGCTTTTTGGCTTTTTTGACTATTTTAGCCTGGGCTAAAAAGCTTGGTTTGGGAAGGACTTTTTGACTTTTTTGTTTTTTTGACTTTTTTTGTCAGAGAATAGTGTAATGATTATGAGTTTGATGTGATGTTTTATTTTTTGTGGCTAAAATAGCCTATTTTGTCTTTTATAAGTAAAATAACCAAAAAAACCTAGAAAAACTCTTCCCAAACGGACCTTAAACAACTACTCATTTGACAATTTTTGAAATTTTATTGATTTGATAATTTTTTAAATTTTATTGATTTGACAATTTTTTTACCCTGAAAACTTATTACACAACTACTCATTTGACAATTTTTTAAATTTTATTGATTTGACAATTTTTGAAATTTTATTAAACCCAACTGCGTTACACATGAAATACTCGTGTTGTACTACCATTACTATTGAACAACATTTGTGCAAGAATAATTATTGTGCTTTGAAAATATAACTTCAAGTATGAAAATATTGACTTTAATTTTGAAATTGTATTTCAAAACAGATGATGATCCTCAACTATGATTTATGTCGTTTATGGTTTAAAAATATATATAATATTTTAATATTATTTTACTTCATTACCTAAAAATTTTATTTACAAATGTTATGGTAACTTATGTCATATTTAAGATTTTTTTAACCAATAAATCCTATTTAGTAAAATTGAGAATATTATCAGTTTTTTTTTTCAATTTTTAAAATTAAGAACATTATCAATTTTAATAATAATATTTCAGATAATTGTTTCACTAACTGGCAAAAAAAAGAACATGATATTAAACGTTTTTGGTCTTTCTACTTATTGGTTTGATTCAACTATACAATAAAATTGAGAACATTATCAATTTTTTTTTTAATTTTAAAATTGAGAACATTATCAATTTTTTCATTTTTAAAGTTTTTTTTTTGCACATCAATATTCCGCCATCATACTTCTTTATAGATACAAAATTTTCAGTTATGCATAAAAAAATAATTCAGTTTTTCAATTTTTTTCAACCAAAAAAAAAAAAAAAACATATTAGCTTGTTTAGTTTTGGTTCCCAAAAAACACTTTTCAGAAAATTCTATTTTTTTATTTTTCATATTTTTTTGTTTTCAATGAATTTTTTAAAAATATTTTAAGCAATGTGTTTTTATTTTTATTTTTTTTTATTTTTAGACACACCTAACATAAATACACTTAAAATGTATAATATTTGTGAAAACAAATCTTTAAAAAATTTGCGAAATGCCAAAAATACAAAAATACAAAAAAAAAAAAAAAAAAATTGAAAATTCTGTTTTTTGTGTATTTATTAATTTTTAAAAATATTTTTTCACAAATATTTTACTATTTAGATACATCTAAATAGGGTGCATCTAAAAAAGTAAAAAAATTGCTTAAATTTTAAAAATATTCACTAAAAACAAAAAAATACAAAAAATTTAAAAACTTTTCAGAAAACTGAATTCAAAAAATTAAAGCCAACTACACAGATTAGTTCTTTTTTTTTTTTTTTAATTTGAAAGTTGAGGTTTTAAAATTTAAAAAATCAAAATAAATGTCAAATCATTATGTTCCTTTAGGTGCTGTTTGTTTGGAGGGATTGGAAGGTGGAATAGGATTTATATCTGTTGTTTGGTTTTCTAATTTTGCTCCGCACTAATAGTTTCTCCGGACTATTAGTCCCAAATGTGTTAGACTATTGTGTCCCATAGGAGTGGGGGTGGGACACAAATGGGGGATAAGGGGGATATGAGATTAGATGGTGAAATGACCATTTTGACTCTCTACTATTTAATTATATATTATATTTAGTAAAATTTAATAAAATTTAAATATCTCAATTTAAAAATAAAATAATTTTATTTAATTTTTATTAATGTTTTATTTATTTAAAATAATTTTTTATAGATATTTTATTGATATTTTATTTTAAAATTTTGTTTATATTTTATTTAATTTCATTATTTAAATTTTAATAGATGTTTTATTTAATTTCATTATTTCATTATTATTATTTTTTAAAATAAATTTATTTAAAATTTTAATTAAAAAAATAACATATATTTTTATTGATAATTTTTAAAAAATAAATTTATATAATTGTGTAAAAAATAAAATAATATAATTTTTTATTTAATATAGCTAAAAATAATTAAAATATTAAAGATATGTTTAATATTGCTATTATTACTTAGTAAATAATTAAAAAGGGTAAAATAGTCATTTGAGTATTTATCCTTCTCTATAATATCTCAAACAAACATAGGATTTATATCCTATTTAATCAAATACTCATTTCCTAACATCTAATCTCATGACTAAATAAATATGGGATATATATCCTATCCAACCAAATAGGCCCAAGACTATGAATCCCAGGATTATAATCCGATGAATTCTAATCTCTTCTTATTTAGTCCGTCCAAATAAGCACATTTTTATAGATAATCATAAATGACGAGAAATCATTATTTGAAGAGCAATTCCAACTATTAAAAATTTAATGGAATTTGAAAATTCAAAAAATATTAGTTATGACTTTAATGAAATATAAGTTCATAAATTATGACTTATGTGTAAATGTTCCTTTATTTGTTAATTATGTGATTTGCTATCTTATTTTGCTATGCTAAAAATCACTACATGAGAATCTTCAACCATTCAAAACACAACTTCATCATATAATTCAAATTTTAGAAATAAATTTAAAATAATTTACATTTTTTTGAGTTAATTAATTATGAATATGAGAAAAATATATCAAATTAGATAATTAAAATAATCATTCTTTGCTTTGATAAGAATTGACCCCTTAATTTTCGAAATAAAAAACAATTATGCTGCAGACCCCAGTGGGGGTCGCACCCCCAGTGAGGTGGCGAGTCCCCACTGGCTGAAACTCAAAAAAAATAAATAAATAAATAAAACAGCTTTTTTTTTATCCAATCACAGCGTGCCACCTCACTGGGGGTCGACCCCCAGTGGGGGTCCGAAGCATTTTTCAATAAAAAAATGCAAGAGCGATCAATTGAGTTAACCTAGTTCATTTTCAAACAGCCTACATTTAGAAAATAAAATTTTAAAAGTCGAATATGATAAATAACTAGTTCATTTCCAATACGTTCCAAATATTCAAATCATAGCACTTGGAATTATATTTTCATTCTCCTTCAAGATTACAATCATTTAAACATGGGATTTGGGTGCTTGATGTGCTGCCATATGGGCTCATTTTAGGCTCCATTTTGATAATCCGAACCATTACATTTTAGAGTACATTGAGTAGAATATACCAGTAAAAAATTAAATTAATCGGATATCGTTAACCCTTTCATCCACTCATATTTGTATCTACAAAAATAAATAATATTGTGATTTAAAGTATTAAAATAAATACAAATGTGAGTAGATGAAAGGGTTAACGATATTTGATTAAATTGACTTTTTACAGGTGTGTTATACTCGATGTACTCTAAAATATAAACGGTTCGAATTATCAAAATAGATTTTGAAATAAGCTCATAGGGCAACACAACAGTGCCTGCTGTGCCCCCAGCACAACAGGCACCCCAGATTCTTCAAACATATCCCAATGAAAAAAAAAGAAATAAGTCCTAAGAAGCTCTAATGGTGAATTTTAATTTGGTAAAATTAGGGTTCCAACTTCACAGGTGAATGGAGAAATTTTAGTAGTTCGAAAGATTTAGATTGTGCTAACTTGAAAAATGACTACTTGTGTTCTCCTTTTGTCTTTCTCCTGAAAAAACAAATCACATCAACCTCTTTCTCATTCAAAATTTGGAATTTTAGATGGGTGGTTGAAATTTATCCAATTTCATTGTTAAGGATGTATATAGATCATAAATTTGTGTAGTGATTTAAAAATAAAATAAAATAAAATATGAGACAAATATAAATAAATATAAATTATTTTTTTTTTAAATTTCTATCTAAATTCATAATTCAAAGCCAATAAAAAAAAATTAACTCCAAATTGAACGAATCCACATTCTCACATAAAAGTCCAACTTCTCCTGAATAGGGAGAAAAGATTGGTCCAACAGTTTACTTTGTGGGTCTACTGCAAGGCTCATGTAAGGGTAAAGTTATTGATTTGAATGCTTCATTTTTTAGATGTTTAAAATTAATTTAATAATTATACTTAAATAATTTTATCAATTTTTTAAACAAAAAAATGGTGACAAGTATGATTTTAAAAATAATTTATTTATCTTTTTTAACACAAACTTATTATTGAAATTTTGTGATTATGATTATCAACTCAATTTAATACTTAAAAAATAAACTATCATTAAAATTTCAATTTTAAATTTGTTTTGGGCTCATTACTAGGGTGTGTTGTCTAAATCTAATCTATTGCCTTAAATGCAATGGAGCTAATTTGGCAGCTTGTTCAGAAAATACGTACCAATTGAAAAGCCGTTGCAACACCTTATTCAGTTCAGACAATACCTACCAATTGAAAAGCCATTGCAACACCTTAGCCCCAAATGGTTTTAGTTTCATTACTATAGATTAAGTTCGGATGACAAGAATGTGAGAGTAATGAGAATGTAAATTTTGGTTCTCATAATTTTAGTGTTTTGAAATAGACCGGAATAAGAACGTAATTCCCAATTATTTGGAAGAAGCCGTGCAATTCCATGGAGTGATAATATTCGAAGTTTGATTGTATATCTTTCTTTTTTTGGAAATAAAAAACTTGGTGAAAAAAAAAATCACATTCTCAAAATAAATACAATTTTAATTCTCTCACTTTCATGGGAATCAAACATTTCTAATAGAAAAGAATGTTAATCATTTAAGAATAAAAATTAATAATGAAATTCATGGTATTTAAAATATTATCAATTTTTTTCATATAAAATTGCTAACGATACCTAACACATAAATAATACAGACAAAATTTATATTACTAGTAATAAAATTTGTATTCTCCTTTCAAATTAATGTTAATGGAGAATAAATTTTAGAGAATAATAATTTCATTATTGGTAATGGGATTAATGTTGAGAACGTCATTTGCCATCATCAACAAAGCTAGGTTTCTCATATTTGGTTCATTTTTTAAGACTTTTGGGACTATAGGCTTCATCTTTAAAAGCCTATCTATTTGTCCAAAAGAGCACGTATATGTCCAAATCCTACCTATCTACCTATCTATCTAAATGTCATCTATTTATACATATGTTACATATCCGTTCACCTATTTCTCCAACATCTTATTTAGTTAAATTATATTAAAAAAATAATTTCATGTTATATAATTGAAATAATCTTTTATAGGTGTTCTTTTTTTCCTTCGATATCTAAAGGGGCAATTTTTGTATTATGAAAAAATAGTAATTTTGTTTGTTCATTTTCTCTCACAATCTCTTCATTTTGGAGAGACTGAAAATGAGAACTACAATAAAAATATATTTGATCTTTTTCGTCCCATTTCACTACATTTCTCTCCTCCATGGTGATTTAACTATTTGTGCTTTCTTTATAAAATCTAAATCTCTCACTCCAAAGTAAGATTTTGAAGATTTCAGGCTAAATATCAAAATGGAACGGTAGACTGATCTTTGAGCATTTGGCAACTAATTAGTTTATTTTATTTTTGAATTATTTGATGAGTCCTAGACAAAGTGTCAATTTAATTATATATTAACTCAGCTCAGTAGAAGCGGTGCATACATTTCTAATATTGCCTTGTTAATTGGTAGAAGAATTTTGAAAAACTTTAAAACGTAGAAATAGTTATAATGCGAGACAAAAAGTGAGACCTACATATTGGTCTTACCCTTTATCTCACATTTATAATTATTTCTGTTTCAAATCTTGCAAATTGTCACTTAATGTGCAATACAATATTAATTAATAATTGATATCCAACAATTATAGAGTGAAAATAGGTACAACTTATCATAAACATGTGCAAATGTAAGGAGAAAAGGACAGAGAACCAAAACAAGATTCCTTGAAATAATAATTTTTTTCCCCCTAATTTCTAAAGACAGATCATAAACGTGCAATATAGAGAAAGAACCATTAGATATTCTAAGAAAAATCAAATGTGACAGATCATAATGTTTTTGTTTCCTTGGACATAGAGTTGTTTATTGTTGAAATTTTAGTTCCAAAGGTCCAAAGTCACTCTCACTTGTATCTTTGCCTGCACACGCCAAGGATTTTAACTCAGTTTTTTTTTTAATTAAAATTTTTTAATGTTAATTTTTTTTTTAAGATTAGAAGCCCTAAGAGTTTAAAACAGGGATCAAATTTAAAAAACGAACACCAAAAGTAAAAGAATTTATTTTCTTGGCTTTTATAGAAAAAAAATACAACGGCTAACAAATATTTATATTAGTTAATGGATGAAGCATTGAAAAAAATTTGCATGATGGGTCATTGAAACAGGTCAAATTATTTTGATAATAATCAATTTGATTTGTTTTAAGAGAAAGTTTACAATTTGAGTTCATGTAACACTAATAAAAAGAATTTAATTTCTAATTATTTTTCTTCTTTCATAACTTGAGCTCTGAGAGGAAAGTAATTAAGGTCAAGTTTGAGAGGACTAAATAAGTGTACTTTTTAACTTTTATTGTATTATGTGTAGAAAAAATAGAGAGAAAATGTTAATTGATGTGACCCAAAAAAGATAAAAAGATGAAATAAGTGCACTTATTTTGGGATGCCAAACTTGGCCTACAGATAAGTGAAGAAGAAGGAAAATGCTCCAGTGGGGTGACCCCACCACCTCATTATTTTTTAATTGGTCCATATATATATATATATATTTTTTTTACTCTTCCACTTCCACTTGCAGAGCTCTACGTGGAGTTGGGGGTCCCAGCACGGTTGGAAGAAAAATAGCGACAGAAATTCATAATAGAGTCCAACCACAATAGTCAAATTAATTATCTTCATGCATAAAATTTTAAAAATAACCAAAAAAAATTAGTATTACACGAATAATTGATACATTGCATCAGAAACCAAGATAGATTCATGAACTTGATCTTTCAAAACTTTGATATGACAACCCACAAGACACACCCAACCAAACATATAAGAAAGGAAAGCAAGCCTACTTTGTTTGACCTCAAATTTGTCAATGATATGATCTAATTATACTTATATAAAAAATTAAAAAAGCAATCTGAAGAACAAGGCCTGCCCTCAAACCAAACCATACCATACCTACCATGCCAATCATGCAAAAAAGAAAAAAAAAAAACGATTTATACTATATTTTCTTAATACTAGACTAAAACAATAAGTTTTAGTTGAATTTATTAATATAAATTTTATTACTTTTTACGTCTAGTGATAATAAAATAAATTTATTTATATTCATTACAGCTAAAATTACAAGGGAAAATTTACATATATAAATGGAATGTGAGACAATTAATTACAAAAGTGGAGAGAAAAAAAACAAAATTACAAAGAGATGGAATCAATCCTTGCAATTATGAAATTGTCTCCCCTTTCTTTTTCATTCTCTCTTTCACTTTCCTTCTAGATGACAACCATCTATCTTTTATCTAACCTTGCCGCAACTAGTTCTATCCCAACCCTTCCTTAACCATCTCTGCTCACCACCCCTGTTACTACCATTATCACACCCAACTTCCTTCGTTCAATCCCCATTCTAATCTCCCTTTCTTACTATCTCCTTAACTATTAGGACTATGGGACACCAGAAATCAATTCCACACAATAACACAAGAATATTTACATGGTTCGGCAATTGCCTATGTCCACGGAGAGATATCCACTATAGAATTATCCTGGAGGGAGATTACAGAACTCACACCTCACAACTCTCTATAGAACTCTCACTCACAGATTATACCCTCTGTGTATTCTCAGCTCAGTGTGTCACTCCCATATATCTCTCCAACCCCTCCTCACTCATGTCAATTTATAACCGAGAGAAGAGGAATAGGTGAAGGGACAACCATGAGTGGGTTTGGTTGTGCCACTCTCACCATCTACCTTTAGTGAGTTGGTATTGCCCCACAAGCTTCCTTTACCACATGGTGCCACCCATACCATGTGAATGGTGGGATCCTTACCATGTGGGTAGTGGATGGAGCCAACAATTCTCCCCCTCCACGCCCACATGGACAACTGACTTCTCACTTGAAGTCCATCCCGGTCAGATGCTTGCAAACTTCTAGTTTGTCTCTGGTGACACCCTTGGTCATCATGTCAGAAGGATTCTTGTCTGTGTGAATCTTCACTAGCTTCATCAGCTGCTTTTCCATCACTTCTCGTATCCAATGATACCGGACATAAATGTGTTTTGTACGTGAATGGTACATGGAATTCTTGCTCAAATCAATTGCACTTTGACTATCACAATATACCTTGTATTCTTCTTGCTGTAGACCCAATTCTTGGAGAAATCGCTTTAACCACAACATTTCCTTTCTAACATCTACGGCAGCAATGTATTCTGCCTCTGTTGTAGATAAAGCAACACTAGTAGTTTGGACTGTTATGAAACAGCTCCCCCTACAAAGGTGAACAGAAATCCTGATGTACACTTTCTACCATCAAGATCACCCGCCATATCGGCATCTGTAAAACCCTTCAAAATTGGTTCAGCTCCCCCAAAACATAGACACATCTTTGAAGTTCCCTTCAAGTACCGAAGAATCCATTTGACTGCCTCCCAATGCTCCTTTCCTGGATTGGCGAGGAATTTGCTCACAATGCCAACTGCGTGAGCTATATCTGGCCGGGTACACACCATTGCATACATCAAACTTCCTACTGCAGAAGAATAAGGGATTGTCTCCATTTCTTTCTTTACAGAGCTGGTCGTGGGATATGAACGCTTAACACATTGAAATGGTTGGCCAGTGATGTGCTGACTGGCTTGGCATCTTTCATGTTGAACCTTTCAATTACCCGTTCAACATATTTCTCCTGTGACAGCCATATCTTCTTGGCTTTCTTGTCACGAACAATCTTCAAGCCCAAAATTTGCTGTGCTGGGCCTAAATTCTTCATGTCAAAATACTACGACAAGTCCTTTTTCAACTTGTTGATCATAGTAGTATCATGTCCGATGATCAGCATATCATCGACATACAACAGTAGGATAATGAAGTTTCCATCCGAAAACCTTCGGAAATATACACACTAGTCTGCCACCGTTCTTGTGTACTCGTGATCCACCATAAATGAATCAAACTTCTTGTACCATTGTCTCGGCGCCTGTTTCAGGCCGTAGAGACTCTTCTTAAGTTTGCAGACTAGATTCTGTTTTTCTTTAACTTCAAATCCTTCTGGTTGCTCCATATAGATCTCTTCCTCCAAATCACCATGGAGAAAGGCAGTATTGACATCCATTTGTTCTACTTTCAGATTCAAGCGAGCTACTAATCCCAGAGCTACTCGAATGGAAGTCATCTTCACAACTGGGGAGAAGATTTCATCAAAATCAATTCCTTTCTTCTGCTCAAAGCCTTTGACCACCAAACGAGTTTTATGCTGCAATAGTTTACCATTTCCATCTTTCTTCAACTTATACACCCATTTGTTCTTCAAGGCTCTCCTGTCTCTTGGAAGTGGAACAAGCTCATAAGTGTGGTTCTTCTGCAAAGAACTCATCTCCTCCTTCATGGCTTGCATCCAACAGTCTTTCTCTGTATGACTCTTGGCTTCCGAAAAACTCTCGGGCTCCCCCTCATCAGTAATCAGAGTGCCCTTTTGGGAAGCACAGCAAAACGCCACGTTTTGCATCCAAAAGCCAAAAACGCCAATGCCCCAAAACGCCACTGTAGTGCATTTGGCAACTTCCCAAAACGCAAGCATGAAATTACAGTTTGGGCCTATGAGAAAAAAGGTGAAAAAGTAAAAAATAAATGTTGAGTAGGGATATTTTGGTCATTTTGGAGTGATGTGACATTTTTAAAAAATATTAAATCAAAAATCAAAAAAGCCAGCTTTTTACCAACTTCCCAAATCACTTCCAAAAAAGCCAAAAAACTTGGTAAAAAGCCAAAAGCCAGCTTTTTACCAACTTCCCAAAACAGCCCAGAATATACTGAGAAGCGGAATATTTGGTTGATGGCACGGCAGCTCTTCCAGATCTTTGCAACTGAGGCCTAGTTGCCTCTGGTTGAGGGGGTGGCTCCCCCTGCTCAACACCCTCTTCATCCGGGTCTTCATCTCTTTCCTCCTGATCCTTAATTTCTGGCATAGGATCCTGCAATTCTGGCACTTCTTGTTGCACATCATCACATCTAGCATTTTGTGATGGCTCGGGAGATAGGAACAAGTCTGGAGTGATGACATCTCTAGATTTTGCAGATTTCTTAAAATCTGCTACTGTCTGGTCTTCCTGGAACACAACATCTTTGCTTCTGAACATCTTCTTGTTCACTGGGTTCCACACCTTGTACCCAAATGCTGCATCTGAAAAGCCCACAAATATGCATGGAGTGAACTTGTCATCAAGCTTCTGTTTGTTTTCCTTGGAGATGTGTGCAAAGGCCTTACACCCGAAGACTCTCAAGTGAGAATATGATACCTTTCTTCTGGACCAGACTTCCTCGGGTATCTCAAAATTTAACGGGACTGAAGGCGGCCTGTTGATGAGATAACAGGCTGTACGGGCGGCTTCAGCCCAAAATGACTTTGGCAACTTTGCCATTTTGAGCATACATCTGACTCTTTCCATAATAGTGCGGTTCATCCTTTCTGCCACACCATTGTGTTGTGGGGTGCCGGGAACTGTTGTCTCATGCCGGATACCTCTGCTGGCACAGTATGCTACAAAAGCATTGAAAGTCTACTCGCCTCCATTGTCTGTGTGAAGACACTTCAACTTCTTCCCAATCTCTCTTTCTACCATTGTATGGAACTCCTGAAAGTGTTGAAATACCTCATCATTTGTCTTCAGGAAATACACCCATAACTTTCTTGATGCATCATCAATGAAAGTCAGAAAATACTTGCGACCGCCATGTGACTCCACTTCGATTGGGCCACAAACATCTGAGTATACCATATTGAGCACTTCTGTTTTCCTCTTGCTCGTTGAACTGAATGATACTCAATGTTGCTTGCTATAAAGGCAATGATCACACGGCTTCAAAGCACTCCCTTTGGATAAGGGTATTCTAGATTGCTTTACCAATAGATGCAATCCCTTCTCACTCATGTGAGCCAGTCTTCTGTGCCATAAGTCCGGTGACTCATTGTCTTCTGCTGCATTAAGCCTTTCCAGACAGATCTTCGTTTGAGTCTTATACAGTGTTGAAGACATCTCTCTTCTGGCGATTGTCAAAGCTCCTCCTATCAGCTTCTAACGGCCATTTCCGAATGTACTTGTATAGCCCTGTCGGTCCAGGATGCTTCCGGAGATAAGATTGAGGCGCAAATCTGGAACATGCCTCACATCTTTGAGAACCAGCTTGTTCCTGACATTAGTTTGAATACTAATGTCTCCAATACCCACAATCTTCAAATAGCTAGAATTTTCCATTCAAACAGTGCCAAAATCTCCAGCGTTGTACGAGCTGAAGAGTTCTCTGTGAAAAGTGGGGTGATAGGATGCAACTGTGTCTATCACCCATTCTGTGTAGCTGTGGTCAACTACGTGAAGGCAATCTTCCTCTTCACCAACTGCAAGAAGTATTTCATCAGTGGTTGTGCCTGTTGTGTTCTCATCTCTTTTTGACTTACTGCTTTGGCCTTTCTCTTTTCGGTTTGGGCAGTTTCTCTTTATGTGACCCTCTTGGCCACAGTGAAAACAAGTGAAGCTGGAGTTACCTCGACCTTTGTTGTCTCTGGATTTACTCCTGTTGTTCCAGCTACCTCTACTCTTGTTTCTTCCTCTACCTCTTCTATTACCTCTGTCTCTGCCTCTATCTTCTGTGACAAAAGCATGGGACTGATTATGGGACTGATTACCTCCCATGTCTTTCCTTCTTGTTTCTTCATTGTACATGGCGTCTGTGACCATACTCATGGTCAGTTTCCCTTTTGGTGCAGAGGTGCTGAGAGAAACCACCAATGTCCCCCAACTGTTCGGTAAAGAAATGAGCAGTAGTACGGCTTGCATTTCATCGTCCAAGCGCATCTTGACGGTTGCAAGCTGATTCACCAGATTTTTGAATTCACTGGTGTGCTCGGCGATAGACACATCATTCTTCAACTTCAGATTTACTAACCTTCTCATCACCAAGGCTTTGTTTTGGGTGGTCTTTGACTGGTACATGTCGTTTAACATTGTCCAAAGAGCATAGGCATCTGTTTCTTCAGCGACATGATGGAACATACTGTGGTCTATCCATTGTTTGATACAAGCGATAGTCTTGCGGTTCATCTTTATCCAGTCATTATCTTTCACTCCTTCAAGTTTAACCCTCTTTATAAAAATGGTGTCAAACAAGTCTTTTAAAAACAAGATGTCTTTCATCTGTGACTTCCAAATTGCATAATTGGAAGGAGTTAACTTGAACATAGATTCTGAAGTTGATGTGGAATCCTCCATCGTATACTGGCTTTTTACAGAAAACTCCAAATAAAAAATTTGACCATACGGATGTGTCCGGAATACTCCAAATAGTTGAAAAACACTATTGGATTGTCAAAAACGAACTCAGAATGGCTCTGATCAAGCCAAAACCGTTTTGACGGTTCAGATCAGCGAAATCTGGTGCGCCTGGGAAGCACCGGATGATTTCCTCAGATCGGCTGAGTCAACGGATGGTCAACGCGGCTTGGAAGCGGCGCGGCTCTGGTCAACAGCGCGGCTCAGCGGCTCGGCGTCGGCTCGGTCAGTGGCTTGGTCAACTCTGATGACGTGTCAGCCACGTGGCACACGTGGCGCTAACGTGAGATGACGTGACGGTGGCGTGGCTGCCACGCAGTCGTCTTCTTCCTTAAGCTACGCGTGGGGTACGTGCATACAAGTGGATCAACGCTCTGTCTACTGTTTGGCGCGTGGAGGCGCGTGGGGCGAGTGGGCTTCACTCGCCAACTTCAGAGAGCACGTGGTAGCTCTTCTGGGGCTCTTCTTTTCTGTTCTGGACTCCTCTCCACGAGTCCTTGCTCCGGGTATGCTCAAAACTTGATTTTGAGAAACTTGATTTCTGGATAGTTTCGAACAACTCGATGTTTTTGTTCCGAAACGCAACCGATTTGGCTTTGATGCCACTTGTTAGGACTATGGGACACCAGAAATCAATTCCACACAATAACATAAGAATATTTACATGGTTCGGCAATTGCCTACGTCCACGGAGAGATATCCACTATAGAATTATCCCAGAGGGAGATTACAGAACTCACACCTCACAACTCTCTATAGAACTCTCACTCACATATTATACCCTCTGTGTATTCTCAGCTCAGTGTGTCACTTCCATATGTCTCTCCAACCCCTCCTCACTCATGTCAATTTATAATCGAGAGAAGAAGAGTAGGTGAAGGGACAACCATGAGTTGGTTTGGTTGTGCCACCCTCACCATCTACCTTTGGTGAGTTGGTATTGCCCCACCAGCTTCCTTTACCACATGGTGCCACCCATACCATGTGGATAGTGGGCTCTTTACCATGTTGGTAGTGGATAGAGCCAACATTAACACTCCAATCCCCTCGCAACATAATCATGACACCCTCAACCCTTGCTTAAAACCTTAACTTTTTAGCCTCTCTTGTTGATATATATATATATATCTTTCATCACAATCATCTCCCTCATTATGGTAGGGGTGGTGTCACTTGGCTAAGGTAGGAGATAGGTGGTTAGTAGCTGAGATGGTGGTAGAAAGTTGGCCAATGAGTGAAAAGGTAAGGAAGAGACGTGGATGAGCGAGAATAAAACAAAATAAATAAAAGTAAAAAAGCAAATGATTGAAATTGAAATTTATTTTCATCTTTTTGTTATTAATTGCCCAAAATAAAATGTAATTATCTTATATGACGATATGATATAAAACTCTTAAATTATTATTGAAAAATACTTGATAACTTAAATTTGTATAATTTGAATAGTTTAAATATATTAAAAGGATGTCTTTTTACCTTTAAAATGATATTATTTTAAGATATTCGAATTATTCGAATCACGAAAATTTGAATTGTTAATAGATTATTATTTTGAGAAATGTTTTTTGCCCCGATTTTCTCCGCTTCGAATGCCCCGAAATTCAAAAGAGAGAGAGAGAGAAGAGAGGGGAAGAGGACTGCAGATCATTGCCTCGCCGCCCGCTGTCACAGCCACCCGATCGTCGCTCGCCGTCGCTCGTCGCAGCAGCCCCGCTCGTCGCAGCTCCGCCTCTGCCTCTGTCTCGCCGCCCCTGTCTCCGCCCCTTGCCTCAGTCCCGAGTTTGTTGGTCCTCTCCCCTTCCCTTCCCACCCCCTCCTTCTCTTCCTCCCTTCCTCTTCCCCTCCTTCTCTTCGTCTTCTTCTTCCTTCTTCTGCTAAAAGAAAAATATAAAAACGACATCATTTTTATATATTAAGAACATTCGAGGAGTTCAAATTCAAACTTCCAATCGATTCTGTATTATTTTTACGAAATTAATAGACATTGACAGTAGCTACAGCCAAATGATTATCCTTGTAATTTAGCAAGATTCCAAAGAGGGTATTGGACAAAAAGGTCCAATCAGAGAGCACACACACATTGAACGATGATACTGATCTGGTGATGCCACTGCAGAGTAAGGTGATGTATGAGCCGTTGATTATCGTCCGTACGTTTCACATTTGTGACAGATAAGATAAGTAACCAAAAAAAGCTTCAAAAAGAGTATGGGTTTCATACAACACCATGCTTTCATTTCATAAAATGACAAGAGTGTAACCCAAGGGGTTGTGGCCTTGTGGTAAGGCCTTGGGGTTTAAGCCCTAAGGTCACAAGTTCAACTCCCCACTCCTCTTGGGCCAATCTTCTGGGCGGAAGCACTGTTGGTTAGGAGGTTGGACCTCAAGTTGTCTAGTCAGCACTTGGTGTGGGTTCAATGCTCCCCCGCTGTGCGAGTCCTGACTTAAGCGGAGCTTGTCTTGTGAGGTCGGGGCAAGTTCTCAGGTTATAGTCTCCTCGCTCGGAACGGCTAACAGGACACCTTGGTGATCTCTGCAAGGGGCGCTGCCTTGGACCTGCGGGAGGGTAGGGAGGATTTTCCTGTAACAAAAAAAAAAAAAAAAAAAAAAAAATGACAAGAGTGGCCACTTTTTTTTATTTATAAATCTGAAAAGCACTTTATTTATTTATTTAAGTATTTTTTTTAATTTCGTATCTAATTTTTTTTACTTTTTCGATTCATCTTATGTAAAAAATCTTTAAAAAAAAAAATCTTTTCAAAAAAAGCCAAGTAGTGAACTTTTTTCTGCAAATTTTTTAATTTTTAATTATTTTTTTGTTGCTTTTCTTGTCTATTTAGTCGTGTAAAAAATTTACTAAAACAAAAAAACTAAAGAAACTAATACCTAACACACCCCTATGTAATGTATCCAACTTCCTTAGCACCTCATTTCAAAATTTCAAATGTTTTTACAACAAAATTTAAAGAAATAATATGGATTTAAGAAATAACGTGAGTTTGAAAAGTAAACTCAACATTACTCTGGTTTTTTTATTTTTTATTTTTAACTAACATTGCTCTAGTTTGAATAATAAGTTTAAAAAAAAACATGGGTTTGATAAATAGCTCACACAATGATAAAACTTGGCAAGATATTTGTCCCTTTAAAGTTTCATCCATTTTTTATTTTGGTTCTTTAAATTTGATTTTTCCTACTTTGACCCTTTATATTTACAATTATTCTCACTTTGGTCCTTTATGTTTGTAATCCTTCCCACTTTGGCCCTTTAAATTTGATTTTTTCTACTTTGGCCCTTTATGTTTGTAATCCTTCTCATTTTGACCCTTCATTATTGCAATCCTTCTCACTTTACTCTTAGACTAATTTACATCCAAAAAAGTAACAGAATTTGTGACATCACTAACACATCAGCTCTATATATGATGTAAAAAATTCACTAAACATACAAAAACAAAAAAAAAAAACAAAAAAATTGAAATTTTTTTAGTCTTTAGTGATTTTTTTTTTCAAATTTATTCATAAACATTATTACATTTGTCACATCACTAACACATCAGCTCCATATATGATGTAAAATATTCACTAAAGATGCAAAAAATAAAAAACAAAAAAATTGAAATTTCTTTTAGTCTTTAGTGAATTTTTTTTTAAAATTTATTCATAAACATTATTACATTATAGATGCATCTCGATTAGATACAGCTAAAAAAATAAAAACAAATTTAACTAAAAAAAGGAAAAAGTTCACCAAAGATGAAAAAAACGATAGTAAATTTTTCATTTCAGAATTGACAATACAGATGTTTGAGTCAGTATATTTTCATTTTTTTGTGTTTAGTGAACTTTTTCTTTTTTTTAGTGAAATTTGTTTTTATTTTTTTAGCTGTATCTATAATGAATAATGTTTATGAATAAATTTGAAAAAAAAGTTCACTAAAGACTAAAAAAAATTCCAATTTAGTGAATTTTTTTAATAATGTAATAATACATCTATAATGTAATAATGTTTTTGTTTTCTATTTTTTATTTTTTTCATCTTTAGTGAATTTTTTACATCACACATGGAGCTGATGTGTTAGTGATGTGGCAAATTCTGTTAGTTTTTTTTTTTTTTTTTTATAGAAGTTAGTCTAGCAATAAAGTGGGAATGATTGCAAATATGATGGGTCAAAGTGGGGTAGATTACAAACATGAAGGCCCAAAGTGAAAAAAAATAAATTTAAAGGATCAAACTGGGAAAGATCGCAAATATAAAGGGTCAAAGTGAGAAAAATTAAACTTAAAGGGTTAAAGTAGGAAATGAGCGAAACTTTAAGAGGGTAAAATGTAATTTACCCAAGATTTGTGAGAGGGAGAAGAATTCTTGTGAAATTGGGTTTACAAATAAATAATCATATAAAAAAAGGGGTTTGGTTATGGTGTGCAACTTACACCTTACACCTTACACCTTACACTTACACCTTTTGTGAAAAATTAAACCTTACACTTACACCTTTTTTGAGGTTGCACACCATATGCAACCCACTTACACCTTACACCTTACACTTACACCTTACACTTACACCTTATACTTATACTTACACCTTACACTTACACTTTTTGTGTAAGTGACACATGGTATGCAATTACACACTTAAGAAAAGCCCTAAAAAAAGACCCAAAAGAGAGTTCACCATTTGCCAGATGAAGTTTAGCTTCAAGATCGAGTTGAGCCCAACTCAAACAACAATGTCCGATAAAAATACATTTCCATAAGGATTGGACTAGGCTAGTCCATTGCAGAGGCAAAAATGGGCCCCCAAGTTGTTTTTGATGTTAAAAAAGTTGTTAGTAGTACAATGAAAAAATATCATCCTCTTGAGAATTTTCCAAACTCATCGCTCAGGTTTGAGTCTTTAAATGCTCTTTTTTTGTCCCATTTGTTTTCAAAATTATATTTGTTACCCATTTGAAGATAAATGTTATTAAATCATCTCACTACAATTATCAAATTAATAGATTAAAAAGAACCTTTATAAGACCAAAAAATAAAAATAAATAAAAAGAACCTTTATAACAAAGAATATAACTTATCCAGTAAGTAAAATGCTATACATTATTGGATTTTTTACCTATTTTTTAATCATTAAGCACAAAAATAAATGAATTTCACAAAAAATTATTAATGTAAACATCAAAATCATTGTCTAATAGTATTTAGAAGACAATAATGGAAAGAGAGATTAAAGCATCTAATTTAGGTTTTGTTTAGCTATCTCAGTTGGGACTAAAAAAAACACAAAAGACAAAATAAGCAAATAAGTCAATACTAAAAATTAGAGCTTTTGTGACGGTCTCAAATGTCGCAAAGGGTGCACATGCCATCACAAAATATTTTTGCGATGGAGTAGTGACAGGAAATGAGGGTACACGGAAGGAGGCGTGACAAAAAGTATTTGCGGCTATTACAAACCGCTGCTAAGAGTTTAACCTGACACAAAAAGACAAAAATATCACTTTTAGTGACAGTTTAAGATGCTATCACCAAAAAAAAAAAAAATTAGAAACGGTAATTGACGTCGCCATAAATATTATTAGCGACGGTCTAAAACGTCGCAAAAAAAAATTAAATCAATAATGTATTAGCAACAGTTTATTACTCTCACAAAAAATTTCATAAAATAAATATATATTTTATTAATTCAATGTAGTTTTGTGACAATTTCTAGACATTCCAAAAAATAAAAGCATATATAATGTATTACAATTATTTTCATATACAAATTATTAATATTTTCTGAAATAAAATACATCTACATCCGCATGCGCATTCGCATTCACAAAATCATATATATATGATATGAATAATATATATATATATATATATATGTCCTATGACAATACAATTGTAACAACCACCTCCTTAATTAGTCATGCTAATTCTCTGATTTACATTGAGTATGCGTTTATGTGTTAATATGTGCTATGTGTGAAATGAAAAGTGTTATTGTGAACAAATATGAGTAGGACATGAACTGAACCTGTCTAAATCGTTAAACCATGAAGTTAAAATTAAATGTTTGGATCAGTAATCGGAGCCTAAGTCTAGCTTTGGATTAGGACTAAGTGTATGTGATATAATTTAATTTAAGCTTATAATTGATTAATGAAGCTTAGGAAATTGGAGATTGGTTTTTTTTTTTTTTTCAAACCTACTCAACAAATAAGTAGGAAAGATGAACTAGTGGGTTTGGCAGAGAGAGATATAACTTGAGAGAGAGAGAGAGAGTGAGAGAGAGAGAACTCAAGAAGGGAAAGAAAAAGAGCAAGAAGAACCAAAGCAAAATCTCTACAATTCAACCAAGGTAAGAATTCCTCTCTAATTTCTTGAATTTGAGAGATTACACTCATAAATCTATGGAATCTAAGTTTAATTAAGAAGAAATCAAGCTTAATTAGTAGTTTTAGGCCTAAACAAGATAGAGAAGAAATTGTGAGAATGAACTCAAGAACATAGCATGCATGGCATACTTTCATGAGATTCATGTTTTCTTGCATGATTTTTGAGAATTGAGGAGGAAACTCCATGAATTTTGAAGATTGGAGTTCAAATATGCATGATTTATGACTTTATACATTACCTTCAAGAATTTGATCTTTAAATGGAAATTTGAGTTTTGTTTTGAAGTTATGGTTTGAGTTTGAAGTTAGAAATGTTCAATTCAAGTTGTTTTTAAGAGTTTGAGGGCATGAAATACATGAAAATGGAGTTGGTTTTTGGAAAGGTTGCATTTCAATACAAGAACAGATTTTCGGATTTTGGAAAACCCAGGCCGTAAGTGCAGCATGAAGCCCCGCACGTGCGAAATACAGGACAAATCCAGGTTTCAACACTGCTTTGATTGTAAGTGTAAGTGCACGTGCGGTGGAGGTTCCGCACGTGCGGCCAGTGTACTTGCACGTGCGGTTTTCAAGGCAGGCTCAGTTTTGTTTCTTTTCATTGTTCGGACTCCCGGGCCTCCATTTGCATGGTTTTCACATGTTTTTTCACATTTATATACATATCATGAGTATGGAATAAATTAGAGAACGAATCGAACTAACCGTATGAACAAGCGGGAAATGAACCGAATAGGTTTAAAAACCGATTAAATGAATCGCATGTGTATTAAGATGTTGTGCTTGATATGTGTTTGTGTAGGTCAGACGCTGAATTCTAGTCGCATGCTTCAGGAAATCAACTGTGAGTAACAACGTTGTAAAGCTATGTTCAAATTATAATTATTTTCTAAATGATATTAAGCTCTACTTCTGAAACGGCTCTGTTTACTGAATGAATGATTTTCCTATTTTATGAACTGTATTCGTGGCATCTATAGCATCTGTTACTACTACTGTTTACTGTTACTATTACAGAGATCTCTGTCAATTCCAATCTTGGGACTACTGTTTACTAAATTGATGGCCATCAATTCTGACTGTTCGGTCTTTATGATCTACTGTACTATTCCTATTGGATGTGCCACGTATGACTACTACAATTTCAATATGATTTCAATTCGAATAACAAGTTATGAGAAACTGATTGACAAAGTAATCCATTGTTGAATTAACTATTTTAAATACTATAAGGACATCATTCATAACCGCTTTACACTATTATTATTCACTGGACTCTAACTCATTGTTTTATATATATATGTAGGTGATCAAGCACAGGACCGGGCTTAGCGATGTCGACCCGAACCCTATTTTGTCAAGCCAACTCCTATGCCTCCTTGTGAGGTTCCGAACGGTCAAGCTTCAAGCCTTTTTGGGTGGTTCAGGATTCACCCTTTCGTAATTGAGATCAAGTGTTTTGGGGGCTTGTCTTAAGCCTTTTGTTTTGACTGATTGTTGTTATTGGGGTTAAATCCCTAAGTTTTGTTATGTTTTGCACTTAAACTTGACATGGACTTAAGTGCATATGTGTATATATTTATATATAAAGGTTTATTTTGTTTATTTAAGTTTTCACAGCTCATTGGACATTATATTTTAATATTTATTGGCTTCTGCCAGCCCCTATTATCGTATTATTGTTATGCAGACCTTTGGTAATCTCGGATTACTGGCTGATCTCTTCTCTGATCCCTTGGGGCGAGAGTTGGGTCGTGATAACAGTATTAACCAACATTTATTACAAATATATATAAAATATCCTTCAACAATACTAATAAGTTTTGATAATTCAAGAACTTGAATTTGTACTAAAACAAAACGAAAGTATCGATAGTACAAATCAAGAAAACATATATATTATAGCTTGTTTTAGCATCAATAGTACACTTCAATGTCGATATGCAAAGATATCATCATGTACTTGAAAGGATAGTATCTGCAAAAGAAACAAAGAATAAAATTATTATTTACAATATAATTAATTTCAAGCTTACAAAAATTATAAAACATTTGATGTTTAAATCAAAAAATAAACAAATAAATAAGATTGTAACATATACATAAATCAAGCACCGTACACTGTATCTTCCAACAGCTACTCCAACTGTTCTTAGACCTCGGGATGGTGTTTCCAAATGAGTATTCGGCTTTTACGCTTTTCAGACAAAGACTTCGTGATATTCGGGCCCAATTGAAACTCCATCAATTCACACAATGGATTGTCACTGATAAGAAGTCCCTCTGCCAATTGGACTATTAGTATATGTAAACTATCCAAAGAAACTTTAATTACATCCTACAATGATGATAATACTATTAAAATCAGGTATTGATTGAACACATTCCCTTATAATCTAACAATAATCGAATAAACGCAAAACAAGAAATCTAGCCAAATAATTGTACTTAAATAGAGACACAACAACCCCTAGTAATTCATGCTAGTAGACATCAAACAAATGTAAGATTAACAACAAAAAGGCAATATAGATGACACAAAACACAGGACAAATACTCAATGTGAAGAGGTAGAATCCCGTCTTCTCCTATAAGTCATTTGTGCTTAGTTAGTCGTGTGTGTCAAGATTAGTTTACATCCGACATCGTTTGACCATTTCAGTGCATCAACCAGCTCGAAAAAGAATTTTTAAAGGACAAGTTTTCACAAATGGGAATTAGGCTCTTGATTCAAAATCAGGAACCGATTTCGAGTCCCGTCTTTTTCTACAAATCATTTGTGCCTAGTTAGTCGTGTGTATTAAGTTTCGTTGACATCTAATGCAATTTGACCATTTTAGTACATAAATAGGGTCGAAATTTTTTTTTTCTAAATGACAAGTTTCCATAAACGGGATTAGGCTTTAAATTCAAAATCTGTAATAGGTTTCGAGTCCCGTCTTTTCCTACAAGTCATTTGTGCCTAATTAGTCATGTGTGTCAAGTTTCGATCACATCCTACGACATTTGACTATTTTAAAGGCATGGCGTATTTGCATGTTAATGAGCCTGAGCGAATTAGCAAGAATTGTAATTTCTTATTTTAAATAGAAGTGAAGGAATAATGGATTTGTTTTGTGGCTTTGTCTGGCTCCAAATAAAGGTTTACTTTCATTTAAGAACTACTTAAATGAGTTTGGCTTTTCATTATTTATAATTGATCCTTTTGATACCTTTTTGTTTTTGGTTGGCTGATAGAGAACTACTTAAGTGAGTTTGGCTTCTCACTATCAGGGTTGTTTTTGTATTATGAACTTGCTAATGAAATATGTGTTTTGTGAGTTGATGCCAGTATGACTGTCCTCAAAGGGCATGTTTGATTGGGTGGATTAGAGCATGGGATTGGGATTATTAATCCGTGGGCCCAATTATCCTATGTTTGTTTTAACATTTTGGTTTAGGATTATTAATCCAACGGATAATTAATCCAACAAATTTGTAGGATTATTAGTAATGGGGTAGGGGTGGGATTATTAATCCAATGGATATTAATCCAATTGGATAGTGAATACCACACTAATTTAATATTATTATTAATACTTCACTATTAATCTTTTGAATCAAACATGACCAAATAACATTCCACTTAGGTGCTAATCTTATATGCCAACCAACAACATATTGGCTCAAAATGTTCTTGTTAGTAGGTTAAATGTACACTTCTATCTGAAAAAGTGTTTTCTCTTCTTTGATACCACATTTTATAATGAAATTTTATTATTTATTAAAAAATAATAATTATATTACAACTTCAAAACTGAGGGGCTGTTGCAATTATTGAGTTAAAGAAATTCAATTAAAAAATTATGAAACAAAAGTAATGGAAGAAACAATATATTTTACCATATGAGTTGAATGCCAAAGCATTTATTGGTCCAAAGTGACCTTTCACTCCTCCTATTTCTTCTTGAAGAATCTAATTATAATCAAGGAAGAACACACTTCCTTAGGAGGTTTACTCATTTACCAAGCTTATATGATTTACAAATCACGTTATGAAAACATAATTTTACCTTGTCAAAGAATTTGGCTTCAAACTTCCCAGCACATGATCTGTTGTTCTGATAGCTGAAGCATCCTGACCTCCTCCAAGCACCACCTGGAAGCATCAAAGGCATGATTAGCAATGTATAATGAATATAGAACTTACCCAAATAAGCTACATAGAAAAATGAAATCCAATGAGTGACCGAAATTTTATTATGAACTGGAAGCAAATTGCATTTACCTTTTCAAAACCCAAATACTTGAGCAGAAAATGAAAAATAAAGGGTAAACAATCCATTGAGAAAACGCAACAATTTACATACTGAAATTCTAGCATCTATATGATTATAACAGTCATCCTTAAAATCCAAAACAAAATGCTAAAGTAGAAAAGGAAAAACAAAGGGTAACAATCCATTGAAAAATATGCATCAATTTATGAACAAATTGAAAATCTAGCACCTATATGATTATAAAAATCACACTTAAAATCAATGTTTCATCAGTATATGATTCAGTGTGCCTAAAATTAGTGCTTCATTGGTACGTACATGATCAAGAAGCAGAGACATAGTTGTTGTCTAAACTTGTGTAATTAAACAAGATAAATAGATTCATGATTTATTAAATTACATAATAGAACATCAAATAAATCCATTTTTGATAAATTACATTCTAGAGCATGAAACATGAAACCTGATTAACATAAATACATATTTAATCAAAATATTGAAAACAAGGAATCAAACCAAATTCTGTGTGATACCACAATGTCCTTAAAACAGATTAGCCGCCTCATCGTGGGTGCTGGAGGAACGTCAACTTTTATCTCCCAAGATAAGATGGTTTAGACCTGCTAACGCAAAAGCACCTTTTGTTAGCTTTGGCGAACCGACAATGGCAGAACTCTCTCACACATGAAGAAAATTATAGACACAAGCAGACTAATTGTACAATTCTGGAAGGCAAAAATCTGTTCAAGATGGGCCTCCTTTTATACACAATGGGAGAGAGAGGAGGAGCCTCCAGCCATGAAGGCTAGCAACTAATGGCCATGAAGGCTGGCAACTAATAGCCATTACTCCTGGAAAACCGTTGGAGTAATGGTCCAAAACTGATAGAAAAAAATATCTGCAATATATTTTTTATATACACAAGTGTGTATATCTACAACAACTTGGCCCCAAAAAAATTAGGTTGGTGGACCACCAATTCGGCCCAGCCCAAACCTATCCCATTCCTTTAAGCCCAAGATCCACGATCCACAGATCGGTCCGAGCAGGCAAGCGGCGCGAGCGCGTGCGTGTGTGGAAATTTTTCTATAACCAACTTGAACCATAGTCTTGGCCCAAGCACATCCTTGAAGCATCCATAACTCCTTTCCTTCGGAAAATTTGGATGCCCCATAGGGCTCATGCCCTTCTCATAATCTTGAGATTTAAATACCCATTAAAGTTTTCCTCTACAATCAATGTAGGATTGGTAGCTATATACAATTCCCAATTGTCACGACCCAAACCCATCCCTAAAAGTTTAAGTCATGACCGGCCTATACTTAGGACTCAGAGATAAAATTTCAAAATATTAAAATCATATCGGGGCCTAAAGTGGAAGCAAAATAAAAATAATAATGTCCATTGAGCTTGTGCATACATGATGACTGAAATAATTAAAACATTTAACTACACTTTCCATATTTACATATACAATAACAAAGCTTATATAGATCTCACACACTATATGAAAGACTTTAAACAAAACTAGGCTTGGCGAAATAACACTACGCCTCTACACGGGGGCACTTCCTGGTAGGCTTGATAGAGAGGCGGACTTCGGTACAAACTCTAATGTTGATCCTTCGATGGCTCATCTACATATATATATAAAGTAAAAGGGTGAGCTAACGCCCAGTGAGTGATAATAAAGTAAAGAGGTTAATGAATGATGTCCTTAACATTAGGAAAACATGTCACAATTCTGAAACATTTATCATATCAAAATCCATGCTTTTCAAATGGAATACATATCTAAAACCATTACAAAACATTTTACGTGGTGCGTAGTACACCCACTTATACAAAGGGTCAAAATCACATTTCAAAATAGGACACCTATTCATTCATATAAAATAACACTTCGTAAACATGAGTCATATAGCGATGTAAAAACATTCGTATTCATATTATATTTTCTGAACAACCTTAGGTCCAAATATATCATGTCGTATCACTGTATCTTATCATGGAGTAAATGGAACATCGATATATCTCCACCTCTCATATCGTATCATTGTATCTTATCATGGAGTAGATGGAACATCGACATGTTTCCACCCAATTCATGTATGTATGGACCCAAGAGATGACTCGTACAGATTCTAGAGGTGACTCCCATTGTAGCACTTAGTTCCGTACAGCACTTAATTTCGTACAACACTTTGTTCCATACCAACAATCAATAGGTCTTAAAGATCGAACAATTCATATCATGTCATAGCATAAACGGAACGGCCTTGGGCCCACCATATCATATTACCAACAATTCACATTTCATATCCGTATTCCATATCACAGTTTTTGTAACTCATTCATTCGTAATTCAATAACATCACAATATTTATGTATCAAAATAAATATAAATGAACATATATTTACAATATTATTACTCACATTGATGGGCTTCTGGTAGCAGTTGGACGATATCCTTGACTTGACCTACAAACACAATTACATAGCACAACATATCGAACATAGAATTACTCTCTTGATCAGAGTTACTTCTCTTAATCTTTTCTTAATCAAATAAACAGATCCCTTACTTTGCTCTTTAACCAATTAGTTATGTTAGTTCTAAACTCATTAGTCTTCAATGGGTCATAATTCATATCAAGGAAAATAAGAAAAAACGGAAGGAAACAAGGTTAAGAGAGAAAATGGCATGAAACGGTTAGAAAGAAAGTGAACAACCTTCACTAATTTGAGCATATCTAGTTATGTACTTACAATTTGGATGTAAGACCACCACCGTTGGAAACTAGACTTCTAGGGCTTGAATTTAGGTTCAAGAATCACTTAAAACAGTATCCAAATGAAGGAGATATGCCTATCCAAAGTTAGGCAGAAACAAGGGGTTGTGCACGTGGCGGACCAAAACTGCACGTGCGGGAAAATCAAGGCACGTGCGGGAGCAAGTGCTTTTATTTCAGAATCAATTTGGGTGCTGGAAATGGACTGCTACATGTGCGGGAAGCCCCACCGTATGTGCGGCGCTAGGTGAGGAAATCTATCCGAGAAAACCTGTTTAGTTTAAGCTGAATTTCTCCATTTTCCACCTAGTGTTCAATCCAAATCACTCCCAAAACATGTCGTATCAATGAAAAACATGAGATTATAATGATTTTCTAAATCAAAACATAAAGGATTTTAAGCTTGAAAGATCAAAACTCTAGTTTCAATTCTTTTCCAAACTTCTTCTTTCAAATTCACATACATCTACATTTCATATATAATTTTATAAGTTCAAACCACACAAAACCTCAAGATTATGGCTTAACTTCTCACAATCAACTTCAAGATAAGCAAATATAAGGGAATTAACTCTTGAATCAAGAAAATCTAAAGAATCAAAGTTCAATTTCATGAAGAGAGTCCATTTAAACTTGTACTTCTCACCCCTAACTCAATTAATTCAAACAAATAATAGGTTGATTTCAATAAGTTAAGTTGATTTCTACATACCCTGAGTCAATCTCTTGAATTCTACTTCAATTCCTCCAAATTCCCATGTTTCTTCTTCAATCTTGAGCTTTTCTTCTTTCCCTCTTGCTTCTTTCTCTCTCTCTCTTCTCTCTCTCTAGATTTTTCTTCCCAAGAGATAAGAATGAGCAAACGATAAGCTCAACACACTTATATCTATAACGTGTCTCATAAATATCTAGATACAAAAGCTTACTCCAATAATAAAAGCCAAACATGACTTAACGAATCAGTCGAAATCAAATTTCAATTAAAAATTATGTTGATCATAAATATTTAATCAATTTTGTTTTCTGACATCTATAAGGTCCTCAATTTTCCGTTTAAAGCTGTAACTCCAATAGATTTTTCTACAATCAACAGATATAACTTCAAATCCTTATAATTCACATACTTAAACATGCAAGTCCACATCAACAACATAACATCATGACTAATCACAAGTCCCACATAATTTAATTAACTTAATTTTATTAGTCTGAATCATATTTTTAATCAAACCCCCAAAAGGCTCCAAATATCAAATTAAACTTATTTCCATCATCAATTGTGATTTCTCACATTAGTAAGGCCCTTAATTGCAGGTCCAAACTCAATGTCTCCATTAATAAATTACATACTCAACTTAAATACCTCATAAATAAATTTACCCCCTCCTTATAACGTAATTACTCCAATTCAGACCCAATTAATCAAATTTTAATTTTACAATTCTGACTCGAATATTTAATTAAACTCCCATAAGGTCCAATACTCGAAATTAAAATAATTCAACTCACTAATTATTCTTTCTTGAGCCAATTAGGCTTTCAATTTCTAATTCCAAGATAAATCTTCAATGGAATCGTATACGAATCAATCTCCATAATTTTCATAATTTCCAAATTAAATCATAATAGTAGGCAATAAAATTCAAATCTCCGTCATTAATTAAATTTAAAGTATTACGCGATGGGGTTGTTACACCAATACCCCATTTATGAGGCCAACTTTATGAGACAATTTCTCATTCAATTCTTAATGGTTTTTGTCATTCTTCTTGTGGTATAAAGACCTTGTTACAAAAAATCTAAACCCATTTAATCCCACATTAACCAATGGTTAGGACCTACTTTAATTTCATATTAAAGTCACAAAAAAATCATTTTTTCCAACAATAGCAACTGCAATGAGTGGTCGTTCTATCACATAAGTCTTGATAAGTGTTAATGATCTAGAATCCTAAAGCTACCAAAGTCAACAAAGGGGATATGGTGAAAATTTTTTTTTTTTTTTGAAGGGGGGAGGGTGAATTGAAAACAAAAAGTGAATATATATATATATATATATATCTTGAAACACCATATTCATATACTAATAGGAAGTTTTGAACTTCTAAGTTCCTAAAATTGAAGAGCCTAAATGAGGCTTTAGTAGGTACAAGCCCATAGTATTTTGCTTTTAATCATTGACTCCTTAGTTATTTCCTTCAAACTTGCAATGTGTTTTATATGTCTCTACGTGTGAGAGGTGTGCCCTCAAGTGTTCTGAGGTAAGTGGCTACATTTTACACTTTTTCTCTATTTTCCATTGCGGACACTAGTAATGCAAATAGAAAATTTTGAACATTGCAAATTTGTCACTAACTTAAGTAGTTATTTCATAGTTTTTTTCTTTTTAATGTTTTTATTTCCAGTTATTTTGAAGCTGTACTTGGATTCTTTTAGGCATTGATTTACAAATTTATTTTTCTCTTTCTCATCTCTATCTCTATTATCCAAACACAGCCTTATTATTAGACTTAATAACAACAGGGACTCGTCAATTTTCATGTATCACTAACTAATAAAAAATTATAAATAAAATTTGATGGAAATCATAGAATACTTCAATAATTTACTCCATAAATAAACTACTCTCATTCACATGGTAATAGTGCTCACAACATCACAGTATTTATGGAGTAAACTATTACATGTCAATATCTATTTTTATTATGGAAATATAGACATATATATATATATAATATATATGTATATACTGGGCTTGGGCTTGGGCTTTGATATTTATAATAAATTTTTTTCTATTTTTTTTTTTATAAATAATTTTGTTTTGGTTAGTTTAAAAGTTGTATAAAGTTATCCAAAAAATATGAGTCTGTGGGTGTTGATTTCCAACCATACAACCAAACGGGAAACTCAGCTGGAGTGTATCGACAGAATAGATTAAGCCCGAACAAACTGTCATAGAAAGATAAGAATCCAGCGGTGGTTCGTCCACCCGGGGGCACTCCGATGCTCAAGTTAGTAATCATATATCTCTCAAAGACAGCAAATTGTGCTTAACTCACAAAAAAACACTTACTGCTCACAATATATCACCCATACCTGAGACTCACGGGGGTGCCCTGCTTTTATAGCTAACACTGACCTAATCCCTCTAGAAGCCTCACTTCAGTGGACTCAGACTCAATGTTCATCCTCGACTCTCAACTAGATAGGGATAAACTCTCTAAGAGCTATATCTCTATCCAGACTGAAATCTTCTCCTGTTCTAGGACTCTTGTCCCTTATCCACTTATCTCAGATTCTGGTATCTTCGCAGATAATCTCGGCCTAGCCTAGATTACCTCGGCATCATGACCAAGCCATGTGGCACCTCAGCTGACACTTTGGCGTCACCTTTGGCCACGTGTTGTCATTCACAAAATATGTCCCCACAACTACCCCCTAGGTTCTATTACCTCGGCAACTTGAGGTGATGGAACCTACATCGCTTATATATTATGTCGACTAGAATTCATTCTTTCCTTCGACCGAGATCATGGCTCGTTAGGCTCTTTACTCCATGACTCAGCCATTCACTTTTCCCAAGATCAAGAATCAAGAATTAAGTTCTTTTAATTTCTTAACCGAGATCGCACCTATAACTGAGGTTTTTGCTTCATTGATCAAGAACTCCTAGAGTTTTGACTGCACATGAGCTGTTACGCACAGTCCCTTCAATCGTTTCCTCCATGCATCATTCCTCATTGGTTCGTACCTGACACGAGCTATCAGGTCGAGTCGCTTCTGCGTACGCTGCTTGACAAGCACGTCGTCCAAGGCATTTCATTATGGTTTGCTACCTTTTTGATTTTTTAATAAAACTCCAGCATTCTCTCTCTTCGTCTCTTCACTTCACATTCTCTCGTTCTTTCTCCACACTCAAACTTTTTCTCTCTAAAAAACCTCCATTTTCGAACTTTCAAAGCTCTGCAACTGCCTTTTCCGGTGAATCCTCTGTTACTCCATTTCGATCAAAGGCATTGTCTGACTCCGGCGCACCCTTCTCCGGGGTTCTTGTTTTTGGCCCTATTCAGTAAGTTCATAACTTCCTTCTCTTTAATTTCAGTCTTTCAATTTTGATTTGTTTCAAATCTACCATCTGTGCATATTGTTTGTTGTTGCCTTGTATCTAGACTCGTTGTTGTATGCTGTTTCCATCTTCATGTTCTAGTCATCATTTCTGTTCTTGAATCTTGAACCTGTGTACTGTTTTCTGAGAATGCCAATCATGTTTTGTTTGAGATATTTGCACACTATTTTTCACACACTCACTCAGTGATTTAAAGTTTTGGGTGTGCTTATCTATTTTCTGCTTCAATCTTAGTTTTTGAATTACATTTCTTATCTAGTCTTCTTGCTCTGTTTCCAGATTCTTGCCTTTGATTTCCTGTTTCTACATAGACTTAGGTTTGGGATTTGATTTAGAACCTTGTTTCTTTAGGAAAACGGAAACAAACTCCTCAGATCTTCATAAATCTTTACCCTAGTGCCTTCTAGGGTTTAGCCGAGGTTCTAAAGCCCCTGCCAGTGTTCTTTATAGAGTATTTTCGACAAGAGTTCTCTATCCCACCCGACCTTCAACTCAGGTTAACTGGGGAGGAGGACTCTATCATGCTTGATGGAGATTCCATGCCCTTCCTAGTAGTTGCCTTCATAGAGTGTGGACTTAAGTTCCCCCTAGACACTCTTTGTCGAGAAATCCTTCATTATTACAAACTCAACCCCATGCAACTTGCCATAAACTCATATAGGGTTATCAATGGCATAATCGAACTAGCTCACCGAGAAAAGCTAGGATCACATTGGTCGACATCCAATTATGTTACATAATGTGTGGCCTTAAGTCTGAAAAAGACTACATATATTACCTCAAGCCCAGGTCCACCGCTTACAAACTAATAGCCGACCTCCCAGACTCCAACAAGGGTGCTGGAGATGATTACTTCATCATCTCGGGCAATTGGGAATTTGCGCCTGACGATGATCTTCATCTCTATCCTCTGTGCCGATCAATTTTTAAAGAGGGTAATGGTAAGAACTAAGTTATCCCATAACCCTATTTTCACTAAGACTTACCAACTCTTTCATCTGTACTAAATGTTTTGTGTTTTTTGCTCTCTGCAGCTTTGCCTCAACCTGCAAAGGATTTCTGCCAAACCTTCTCCCCCAGTCCCGATCTGAAGAGACTTCTAGATTTGGAAATCAATAAGCTCAAAAGCCCCTTGCTGCTTAATTATATCCCTACCTATAAGTCTACCTTGCCCGACGCTCCACGTCGGAGCAAAACCCCCCATCTACATCAACTCCACCAGTTGCTTCCTCACCAAGACCAGATTAGGCCTCTTCTCCAGACCCAGTAAAACTGCCATCCACATTTGCCCTCCAGCTCATCCCGACATCTCAGCACCGACGTTGACGTCGAGCCCTTTCCAACGTGCCTGCAGACAGAACTTATAGTCGTAAGCGCCGAGATTCCAAGCCATCGACGTACGATCCAACCAATCCTCCAACTGCTTTGCCTGCCATTCACTTCGGTACCCGAGTTACTGTTGCCTCCACTGCCGATGACATGGGCCACAACAAAGCCATTATGGAAAACCTTCTAGCTAACTTGCTAAAGGTGGTAACTATTCAATCTTCCTCCTCATCTCAAACCCAATCCAAGCTGAAACAAAAAAAAAAAAGTGAAGAGGGCTAAAGCAAAAGCCTCTGTCACCCAAGTTGACACTGATGACACCCTGCCAATCTCAAAATTGGTCGAGGCCGAGAAAAGCGCTAACGCCGCCGAGAAGAGGCCGGCCGAGGTTGAGACATCTAAGAAACCTCAGAAAAGGCCGAGGTCCGAAGGTGTGACTCCTCCTGGTGCTTTCCCTGATGGTGAGCCTTGGGTTCCTCCAGTCAGGGTCAAAGACCGTCCTCTACTAGCCAGTGACAGTACCCTAGACTTTGTGGAAGTTGGTGCCGTTATTTCCACCACCGTCCTGCTTCTAGCCGACCTCAACCGCATGGCCGAGCTGACGGAGTATGAGAACTACGCGCTAATGATGCAGCATTGCGTCCTGGTAAGTCTCTTTACTTTATTTTTTTGTCATTTTCCAATACTTAGTCAAATTTTACTAATTGTTTCATTTCCTGTAAGCTATCCAGCAAGGTCATTCTTTGGCAGTCAAGATTGAGGAATTCAAGAAAGATTTAACCAAGAAGACTAAGAGGGCCGCCAAGCTCCTTTCTTCGCTTAACCAGTCCGAGGTTTGTATCTGAGGTCTGCTGGACCAGGCCAAGGCTGCCCAAAACAAGGCCGAAGACCGTACTGAAGCGGCTGAAAATGTTGCTTCAGTAGCTAAGGCTGAATTAAAAGAGGCTGAGAAAAAGATCACTGAGGTCCAGACCGAACTTCAGTCTGCATTTGCCACTAAGGAGGCCGAAATAAAGGTGGCCGACGAGAAGGCTTACGTTGAGGGTGCGGCTGACATCCGTGATGCCTACAAAAAACAAGTCAACCAGGCATGCAACAAAGGTTACACCCTTGGATGGATGGCTGTGTTGAAGGAGTTGGCCATCCTTGAGGATTCTCCTCTCTATGACGCCAGCCGATTTGTTCTTCTATTCCCCCCAACTCCAAGCCACTCTGAAGGCGAGGTCGAGACAAAAAAAGATGTCGAGGCCGACAAGTATGAAGATACTACTACTGCTGGGGCCAAGTTCCCAACTCTGAATGAGCCAGTCCTGGACTTGACTCAAGACAACGAGGACGAGGTTCCCAAGACAAATTTTGAAGCCGAAGTTGAGACCGCTGAAAAGAGCCTTGATGAGACTCTTTTCGAGATCGACACCAAGATCCAGGCTGAGAAGGCAGCCGAGAAGACTACTGAGCTGTCTGCCGAGGCTAAGACACCTCCAAATGCCGAAGCATGATAGTTTTACTTAGGTATTTTTTCTTCTTCTTTGAACTTTTCTCTTTCAATTGTAACTTCTCTTTTATAACTTGGACAAGTAATCTCTTATGCCAGACCGAAGTGCCTTTTTATATTTGAACAAGTTTCTTCGCTGAATGCATGCCTTCTTTTCTTCTAAGTGTTGAATATATGCATTCTTTTCTTCTATGCATGTTTCTATACTTAGAATATTTTTTGCATTTCTTCAAAGTACACCTTAATTGTGTAATCACTTCAGGGTAGAGTACCTCGGATATACCTTGACTGTTTGTCTTGGCCAACACTTGGAATACCTAGGCTAACACTTGTAAAATTATTTCGAAATAATTTTACAAGTGCTTGTTTCTTTAAACTTACTCAGTCAAGTATTGCTTCTTCACTTCCACTTATTGTCTTCTATCAAGACTTCACCCTTCCAACATTTCCAAGCTTGACAACCTAGTTAGTTTTCTCGATTAAGATGTACCTCGGATACATCTTTCATTATTATCTCGGCTAATTTCAACTTGTAAATTGTTCTGAAATTTCAACAAGTGTCAAGCCCATTCTAACTTGTAAATTTTCTAAAAATTTCAACAAGTCTCAAGCTCTTAAGTTTACTTATCATTCCTACTCTATGGCCCCTAATGTGAACCGAAGTCCACTTAAGTTCACATTATGCGTTTATGGTCTTTCGCTGAAGCCAGATTCAAACAAAGACTAGCCGAGGTGTTCAACCTTGGTTTCTCTATTAATCTAACTAAAGTAAATTTAATTCCATTCTGAGTTTAACTCTGCCGGCATGGCAAGTCTAGATTAATTCAACTTAATTCACCTCTATTATATGCAAGTATAATTCAACCCTGCCATATAATAAGTAAGTTTATTCATCATGTTTCATTTAGAAATATCGCCAACTTAGTTCAACTCTATTATATGCAACTATAATTCAACTCTGTCATATAATAAGTCTAAGTTATTCGTTATGTTTTATTCAGAAACATCACCAACTTAGTTCAACTCTATTATATGCAAGTATAATTCAACTCTGCCATATAATAAGTCTAAATTATTTGTCATGTTTCATTTAGAAACATCGTCATAGGACTGGTCAGTCTTATCGCACAAATTTCAAATTTAAAAAATCAAACTAGCATTTTATTATTACTTCGGCTAATAAAATTATGACATTTAAAACAAAAAAACTAATGATAAAAAAACTTCAAATTGCAAGTGTTCTAGGGTCTTGGCAACTCTTTGCCATCAGTGTCTTCTAGCCAATATGCCCTACTGCCGACAACAGAGATGATTCTATAAGGCCCTTCCCAGTTTGGGCCAAGCTTGTCCTCCCTAGGATCCTATTTGTTGCCGACAACTTTCCTCAGGATGAGGTCCCCAACTTTGAACTCTCTTGGGTTGACCTTCTTGTTGTAAGCCCTAGAAAACTGCTGCTGGTATGCCCCAGTTGAATTGTTGCTCTCTCTTTTCTTTCTTCCAATAGATCTATATCTTAGGTTAAGAATGCTTCATTGGTCCCATCTTCCACTCTCTGGGTTCTGATTCCATGGATGTCGACTTCTAGTGGGATAACTGCTTCGGTGTCGTAAGTCATGGCAAAAGATGACTCTCCAGTTGATCTTCGTAGCGTAATCCGATATGCCCAGAGCACATTGGGCAACTCTTCTACCCACTTCCCTTTTACTGCTTCTAGCCTCTTCTTGATCCCGTCCAAGATAGTCTTATTGGATGCTTCTACCTAACCATTGCTCTGAGGAAAACTTGGAGTGGAGTAGTAGTTCTTGATTTTGTACTTTGCACAGCAGCTTTTAATTAACTTACTGTCAAACTGTGTACCATTATCTGCTATTATTGCCGTTGGGATCCCAAACCTGGTGATGATGTTCTTCTATATAAAGTTCTTCACATCAATATCTCGAATCTTTGCAAGGGGTTCAACCTCTACCCACTTCGTGAAGTAGTCAGTTGCTACCAGCAAAAACTTCATTTGCCTAGTTGCTTGGGGCAGTTGTCTAACAAAATCCATGCCCCACTGGGCAAATAGCCAAGGACTGGATACTGGGTTCAAATCAGCTGCTGGTTGATGTATCAAAGGTGCAAACCTTTGACACTTCTCGCACTTTTTGACGTAAGCTTCAGCATCCTTCTGTATGTAGGGCCACCAGTACCCTTGAGTGATGGCTCTATAAGCAAGTGATCTACCCCCAGCATGGTTTCCACAGACTCCTTCATAAAGTCTTCAACTTGGGAAGGATGTACACATCTCAAAAGGGGTCCAGTGAAGGATCTCCTATAGAGATGGCCATTTGCTGTTAGGCTGAACCTGGCCGACTTCAATCTGGTCTTGTGTGCCTCTTTTCAGTCGTCTGGCGACTTGCCATCCTCGAGGAACATCACTATTGCATCCATCCAACTTAGACCCATCTCCACACACATTGCCTCATATTCTGTTATTAGAGGTTCCACACTTGGTCTTGTCAAGTAATCAAACATAATTGTCCTCGGCTCTGTAGACGCGCTCCCGGGAACTCCCCGACATCCGCGCGCCCGCGAGAGGCGGCGCGAATCTCGTTTTATTCTCTGAGCTACTACAGTTCGGACTCAAATGTCACAGTTCTGAATCTAATCTCACAATGTGCGATGTGAGACTGATAAATCACCAAAGAGTCCAAATCTGACAAATCATTTTGGAAAACTGATTTTTATAAAGAAGTGCCAAACATGGACTACTTTGCCAAATACAGAGTCGCTACCTAAATATTTTATTTTGGGGAAATTTAGGAAACCCTGACTCGTGCCTAAGACCACGTGTCCATCATCACCAAAGTTGCCTCGGCTCGGGAACTTGGGTACGAGAGGGGAAGGTCATGCAATGAGCACCCCCGCTCGCCTGATCAAAAATCGGCCTATACTAAGCATGATATGTTGTTTTTGAAGACACATGTGCTCTTATTCCGATTAATTAGCTAATCTTACTACGTGATGCGCACAGCATACAAGTATAGACTAGATCGCCTAATTTGGAACAAAACATTGCATATTCGTTTGTGAAAATGGTTTGAAGTTTGCTACTCGCAAGTAGGCTAAATTCGGGTTTTAGTGAATTATTCCAATTCAAGTGATCCAACATTCACCCACAGGCATTCAGGCAGTTATATCAAATAAGCAGTTAGCCTTATGGCAAGCGTGCTTTCATAGCAGTCAATAACACACATGCAGTATGCTAAAGCGTAAACACTCACAGTGTACTCCGAGCCAAAACAAAGAACTAGTTAGAAATCATGCATGATCCTAGTTCATGTTAAGATGGCTAATGCAACACATGCGAAAATGTACCTAAGATAGGCTTCGCTACCTAATCATGTCATGTGAAATGCAACTCAATACATGTATTCAAATAAGAATTGAAGTACAATACAGTTAGTATGATGCGCCGAGCCCGGTGCATGCAATACAGATGAATGGATGCACACATGCGAGCATAAGGTATGCTAAATGAAATATGCCCTAAAACTAACCATCATAAGTGGTTAAGTAAAAGGGAGAAAGAAATGGGGGTTGGAAGACATGCATCACACACACGCACGCTTATTACAACATTGCACCCTCTCGACGGAGGGACCGAATAAGAAGCTAACTAGCTAATCTAAGCTAATTAAACTAATTATTACAAAACAAATTAATTAACTAATCTTAGTTAACTAATTATTACAAAACAAATTTAAATAGCTAAACGCATTAACTATTAAAGGTACAAACCAAAGCGTAAACTAGCTAAACACATTAGCTAAGTAAAGCAGTAAAAGCAGGAGCTTCAGAGGGAGAGGAATGCATGCATGCCCGGTTGCCTCGTTTGGAAATCCAATGCGATGCCTCGATTTGCCTCTGTTTTCATTTGTTCTCAGAACATTGCACCAAGCTCTAGAAAGTTGAAACACCACCAAGGGAACCTGTGGGAGGGCTGTTGACCGGTTGTTGAGGAAGGAGATCACCTGCCGACCACTTTCTGTGCTGAAAACCAGAAAAAGTGGTCGGCCAGCTAGTAATACTGGTCGGCCGACTAGTTGTTGCTGCTGAATTCCAGTTTGCTGCAATAGAGAGCAAGAAAGGGCATTGCAATGTATTTGCAAGATATGTGTGCACAACCACCCTCCCTATCATGTCATGAGCTCAAGGGAGTGTGGTTCTCGACCCTCGGGCCACCAATCGCGCATTTCAATGCATGATGGCCGAGAGGCGAAGTTGCACGATTCAATGTAAAATGAATGCACAAGTAAACACATAAGGCCTAAAACTCTATCATGCTTGATCAAGAGCGTCGGCGATCGAGAATTAAGGCACGTTTCATCACTTCAAGTATGAAACGTCCCTCGTTTCCCATGTTTGGACTAACACCTATTCCAAACAACAATGCAACACATAACATGACAGACATGTAATGCAAGTACATAGCATACACAATGCAAGGGACAATCATGCGACAACATACAATGCAACATGATCAAACTACCAATGCAAATGGCATGCAAACAATGCTAACACATGCATACACAATGCAATGCTACAAGGGCAACTTAGCAATGTTATGGACATGCATACTCAATGCAAAGAAACTACTTGGCATACACAATGCAATGTAAGATGGCATACTTAATGCAATGAACAATAAGCGTGCGAACAATATGTAAATAAATATACTAAATGGACTTAAACCAAAAGGGGGTAAACCTCAGTCATGCCCAAATCAGTGGCCATGATGATGAAACAAAGGCACAAAAAGGGAAGGCAAGCATGCACAATGCAATGGCCAACCAACTAGGCCTAAGAGCACAATTCTCAAGAGGGCTCGAGGAGTGACAAAAATAGAAGTGTAGCAACACTAAGTACACTGAAATGAAGTAAGAAATGATGCCAAATCATTTAATCAACACAAGTAAAGCATGCAATGATCCTTAAAGCATGAAGCTAGTAAAGAGGACTACAAAGGAGGCATGCAATACATGAAAAATATGCATGAACTAAGCATGGACAGAGCTCAAGTAGGTCAAAACAAAGACCTAAACATGCTGAGATAAGGGCTCAAAGACCTAGGCATGCAAGCATACAAGCTAAGCCATAAACTAGGCAACAATGCACAACACTCAAAGACACTTAAAGAGTGAATAAAGTGGGAACATGGCAATGCTACAAGCTCTGGAATGTAGTATTAAATGATGCCAAATCATCTAAATAGCTCAAAGATAGCATGCATGAGTCAACAAAGCACAAAGCTAGCAAGGCCAATTGCACTACAGCTATATAAAGCATGAAGCATGTGACCAAGGCAACCTAAAACAGTCCTTGAACATGTCAAAATGAGTCTAAAACATGCATGGAAGGAAGCCAAAACAAGCTAGCATGAAGGGCATAAGGCATGATGCATACAAGGCAAATAAGGTGGATTACACTACACCTATTAAGACCAAGCATGGGATGACTTGACCAACAAAAATCAGAGTTATATCATGGCAAAATAACCCCAAATAAGCACTGAAATGATGGCTCGCAAGCTAAGGCATGAAGGCATACGCAATGATTCATGTTAAGGCATAAAAGGGCAAACCCTCCAACGCATTGAATGAGTGATAAATGCGAATACATGAGCATGAAACATGGATTGAAATCACATATGACATGATGCCAAATCATTCAAATAGTCCAAGTAAAGCATGCTAGTGAACTTGATGCATAAAGCTAACAAGCTAGATTGAACCATGGCTATACAAAGCAAGTCATGCATGGTCAAAACAACCAAAATTAGAGCTAAAGCATGTGAAAACATGGATAAAAGCTTCATAGAGTTAAGCCAAAAGCATGCTAGAATGACATGTTAAAGCATGATGCATGTTAAGCTAATTCATGGAATTGCACTATAAGTGCATGGAGCATGCAAGAGGTGACCAAACCAAACCCTAACAGCGGTATGACATGGTAAAACAAGCCCAAGAACATGCTAAAATAGACTCAACATAAGCTAGAATGACATGCTACTTCATGAAGCATACAAAGACTAGTTTAAGAGATTTACACTACAAGTGTATAAGGCATGCAAGAGCCAACTAAACCAACCCAAAATAGATATAAGGCATGTTAAAACAACACCAAAAGCCTACTGAGATGGCCCCAAAACAAGCTAGAAAGACATGCTCAAACATGAGGCACACAAAGCTAGTTTGTAAGATTTGCACTACAAGTGTATAAACCATGCATGGAGTGACAAAACTAAGCAAAAACAGTGGTAAGCCTTAGCAAAATAACCACAAATACAAGTTAAGATATAGTCAACACAACCTTAAAACACATGCTCAAACATGAGGCATATATGGCAAGTATTCAAAATACAAGGAGAGGGGATGACCCTCTCCTATTTAAGACCCCAAAACCACCTTTCCACCACTGAAAATCCTTTGGATTTCATTGGTAGAAAGGTCATGCAAAGGCTACAACAAGAGCCTAAATGGATGGCTTAAAACAAGGCCTAACAAGGCCTAAGAGGGGGTAGATCACCCCCAATGAAAAAGTGACCTTAAACAAACTTTTTAAGCACACAAAAACAGAAATTTTTGTAGTTTAGAGTTAAGCTTAAAACAGTATGTAAATAAGGCTAAAAGCTTAAGCAACAATGGGGGTTTTAAGGGTTAGAAACTCACCCTTGAAGACCTTCTTTACTACTATAACTCCAGCAGCTTCTTCAAGCTCAAACCAACCCAAGAATACCAAAAACAACTCCTAAGCACCTCAGCAACTAAGGGATGGTTTTTGAGTGTGTGTTTGTGTGTTAAAGTAAGGCAAAACTACACTTTTGAAGCACAAAAATGAAGTAAAGGGCAAGATAGATACAAGGGTGTATCTATAACTCACAAGGTAATTTTTCTGAACCTAGAGGAAGGAGGAGGAGCCTCCCTCTTATAGAGAACAAAAGGCAAAGCTTCTCCAAGAAGCTAAGGGCCAAGGCAATCCCTCCATACACGTGTATGAAGGATGGTTCTGGTGCCCTCCAGTTGTGCCAGCTGGAGGAAAATATCTCCAAAAAGTGGCCGACCACTTAAAGTGGTCGGCCAGCTACTTAAGTGGTCGGCCGACCACTTTAGGTGGTCCCCCAGAACAACAACTGGTCGGCCATCGTGGGAGAAAGTCCAGAGGATGAAAACAAGCAAATGGTGTGGTGGCCGACCACTTTTGATGGTCCAAAGATGAGGGAGACCAGTTGTCAGACCAGAAAACTGGCTGGCAGGAGGAAAAGTGGTCTCCAAGGGGAAATACTGGTCTCCCACCCTTGTACCACCTTCCAAACAATGAAAACAAGGTTTGTACCAAAAACAAACCAAAACGGATGCAAGACGAAAGTTCGGGAGGCAAAGTGCGTAGCCGGGAGCCTCGAAAACTAGCTGTCGAGCACCAAAAGTGATTTACGACCACAAAAGTGGTCTCCCAAACCACAGTGGCCCTCTAGGCCAACGAAACAAGGTGTGGCTCAAAAACTACGCCAAACGAAGAAAGTTAAGCGGTCCCGAGACAAGGCGCGCGGCCGAAGGCTCCGAAAACCGGAAACTAGTCTCCAAACGGGAAAAGTGGTCTACGACCACAAAAGAGTGGTCTACAAGACCTCTCCCTCCCTCAGGCAAGGAAAACCAGACTTGGTCCGCAAACTGAGCCGAAGCACAAAGAGTTCAGAGGTCCGGAGGCAAGGCTCTCAACCAAAACTCCGAAACCTCGAAACGAGCATGACATGCACTATCACCGAGCGCTCAATCGATGACGTCTGAGTCTTAAGGTTAGTCAAAAATGGGGTGTCTACAGGCTCCCCCGACTTTATTGCACTAGCCAGGTTGGCCAAGGCGTCGACGTGACCGTTGTCATCTTAGCTAACTTATTGTAGCCTGCAATCTTGCAACAAAGAAAGCAATCTGACAACCTCTTTAACATAGGCTATCATTCATTCATCTTAGGCTGCATACTCGCCTATTGCTTGATTTACAATAAGTTGGGAGTCGCAGAAGACTACCACATCATCGGCCTCCATTATTGCCGCCAACTTCAACCCTGTGATTAGTGCCTCATACTCTGCTTCATTGTTTGAGGCCTTGAACCCCAGGCGAATAGAATGCTCTATTATTCGTCCATCTGGCGATACCAACACTACTCCTGCCCCCGCTCCTTGATGGTTTAAGCTTTCATCAACAAACAGGCGGAAGGAATAGCCAATGCAAATGTCGCGGGGCTTTGGTTTATCTTCTTTCTTCTGTTTTGCTAGAGTGGGGTTCTTCGGCCTCAGTTGGGTTTCTTCCTACTCCCCCGAGCATCCTAAGCCGCTGCTCACCAGAGTCCGACGCGGGATGGCACTAGGGGTGAACTCGGCCATAAAGTCGGCTAGAACTTGGCCCTGAGTTGCTGTTCTGGACCTAAATTGCAAGTCATATTGGCCTAACACTACTTCCCATCTAACCACCCTGCCTGTCAGATCTCCTTGCTGCAACAGGGACTTCAAGGGATGCTCAGTCAACACCACAATATTGTGGGCTTGGAAATAATGATTCAACTTTTTGGAAGTCATTACTAAGGCCAGTGTCAATTTCTCCAAGGGTAAGTACCTGGTCTCTGCACTTGCTAGGGATTTACTCACGTAGTATACTGCCCTTTGTTTTCCATTCTCTTCTTTGATTATCACTGCACTCACTATGTGCTTTGAACTGCCAAGTATAGGAACAATTCGTCTCCAAGTATTGGATTTAACAGAACTGGAGCTGTCGTCAGGTAATTTTTTAAGTAGGCCAAGGAGACTTCACACTCCTCTATCCACAAAAAATCTGTGGCCTTCTTTAACAAACTAAAAAATGGTTTACACTTATCAAAATTTCGGCTGATAAACCTGTTCAGGGCTGCGGCCCTTCCAGTCAACATCTCCACTTATTTTGCGGATGTCGGGCTTTTCAAGTCAAGGATGGCCTTGATTTGATCTAGGCTTGCTTCAATGCCCCTTCTAGTGACCAACTATTCTAGAAACTTACCAGACCCGACTTCAAATGCACATTTCAAAGCATTAAGTCGAAGCCGATATATCCTCAAGATATCAAAAACTACCTTCAAATCGGCCAGGTGATTCCCAAGTTCTTTGGTCTTCACGACCATGTCATCAATGTACACTTCTATTATTTTGCCAATCAGATGTCTGAACATTTTGGTCACCAGCCTCCGGTAGGTTGTTCCTGTGTTTTTCAACTCGAAAGGCATCACTCTGTAGCAGTACAACCCTTTTGGGGTGATAAATATAGTCTTCTCCTCATCATGGGGATACATTGTTATCTGGTGGTATCCCCGTAAGCAATGTTTTCAAAATCGTACCAGTGAGCGAACCGGAAAAGGGACCGGGTGGACGGGTCACCGGTTCAACAGTCGAGTCAAAGCGGTCGAACCGTGACGTCATAATTAATATTATATAATTAAAAAATATAACTATAAATTATAAATAAATAAAAATATATATAAATAATCAAATAAAAATAAAAATTGTGCATGGTATTTATTAATAATATTGAATAAAGTCATAATTGATAAAAAAAAAAAAAAAAGTCACTTATTTTAAAGAAATTAAATTTTTTAAACATTCCCTCCAAATAAATTGATTGAATATTAGATTTAATTTTGGAAGGAAATGAAATTTTCAACTCTCCCTCCAATCAATATGTTTCAAATAATTTGATTGAATCCCACATAGAATTTTGTACATTCTCTTTGAAAAATCTTTTCCTATAAATAGGAATAGACTTTCATAATCTGCTCAAGCTTTCAATGAGACTCTTCCTTATGAAAGGAGACTCTTGAAATAGGAATTTTTAGTCAAAATTTTGAAATATATATATATAAATATATAAGAAAGAGAAAGAAAAGAAAGAAAGAAAAAAAAAAAAAAAAAAAAAGAGACTGGTCTGACCCTCCCGGCCCGATCCGGTTCACCGGTTCTGCCGGTTCGACCACTGGGTCACCAGTTTTTCCCGGTTTTGGCCCCACTCCGGGTTTAGAGGGTTGACTGGACTGGAACAAGGCCCGGTTCTCGGTCCAACCGGTCCGACCGGCCGGTCCGGTCCGGTTCAGGTTTGAAATCATTGCCCGTAAGCATCCAGGAAGCTCATCATCTCATGCCCTGAAGTGGCATCCACCAGCTGATCAATTTTAGGTATAAGGAAGCTGTCTTTGGGGCAAGCCTTATTCAAGCTGGTGAAGTCCACGCAGACCCTCCACTTGTCGTTCTTCCTTTTCACTATCACAGTGTTGGATAGCCAAGTAGGGTAGTTCACCTCGCGAATGGCTTTAGCTTCCAACAGTTTGTCCACTTCCTCCTCAACTGCCTCACCATGCATTAATGTCCGCCTCCTTGCCAGCTGGATGATAGGTTTAGCCGATCTGTCTACATTGAGCATATGGCATATGACCTCAGGGTCGATGCCTGGCATCTCGTATGGCATCTAGGCAAATACTTCTATGTTGGCCCATAAGAAAGTCTCCAACTCTCTCTCCTCCTCACCGGTCAAGCCTGAGCCGAGAAGGAAGAAGCACTCTTCATCCCCTTCCTGGACTAGAATTTTCTTCAAGGCTTTCTCGCCCTTCTCGACCGATTCTTTGTCGACGTCATCCAGGACCTCCATGTCTTCGTCTTTAATTTCTGCTGTTTTTGTCTCTCGCACATTGCAGGTGGATTTCATTGCTGCCATGGAATAATTTTTTGCATGCTATGTGCCCGGGGGGTACCCGCGCGCGTTAAACAGTTCAGACCCCCGAGATCTCTTTGATCTAGTCTCACGAGTGCAATGTGAAACATAGATGAGAGTCCAGATTTGGAAACTTTTATTGAAAATCCATTTTATTACAATTTTGTCAAAAATGGACTGCGTCATCAGATCTCAGAGTCACCACCTAATATTTGGGGGAATTAGGAAACCCATGACTCATGCCAAGGCCACTGTTCGTCGTAACCAAAGATGCTTGGCTCGGAACCTTAGGTATAAAAGGGGAAGGTCAATAATGAGCACCCCCGCTCACCCGATCAAAGATCGGCCTCTACTAAACCATGATATGAATTTTATTTTCTTTATATGTTCATGTTTTGATTATTTAATAAATCCTAAAATTTACTATGCTACGCATACAAGTATAGACTAACTTTGCACAAATTGGAACAATTCAATTTCATGTTTGTTTTGAAAAGGGTTTGATTTCGCCACCTCAAGTGGGCTTTAAGAGTTGCGAATTTGCCACTCAACAAAGTGGGCTTAAACGTGCATTCATTGAATCATTCCAATTCAAGCAACAAGCCTTTATCCACTGGCATTCATAGAGATATATCACATAAGCAAATAACCACATGGTAGGATGCTAAACATAATAAGAAAATTATGTACAAGTGGGATGCTAAAGCATAACGACTTACATTTTTAATGTCCCGCGAACAAGCTACAAAACAGAGTTAGTAAAATATGCATGATCTTATATACAAATCCTAATGCAATACATACACAAGAATGCTTCTAAAGATTTGGCTTTTAAAATATGACATGTGAAACAGTGCAAAGCATGCGATAGCGCACAAAATCATATAATAATCAAAAAAAATATAACAATGCAAATTTAACCGGATCTAGGCATGAATCATGGATGCAAAGCATGGATATGCATGGCATGTCAGATATATACATATGTACAGTTAGGAAAAGCGATTAAAGAATGGGATAGATAAGAAGTGGGGATGGGGGATTATTACAACACTTGAATTATTACATATCCAAATAAAGGAGGGGGAAGAAATAATAATAAAAAAAAAAAAAAACCTCACAAAACACTCAAAATAAAAATGAAAGTTTTAGACTCCCGGCCATTCAGCAACTAGCAAAGATCCATGTGTCTTCAATCCAATCCAGACCATGTAAACTCATCTTCAATGTAGGCTCCACCGAAACCAATCAACATTTCAAATTGATCAAGAACTTCGAAGTTGCATATATATTATATATATACCAACATTCAAAACCAGCCCACAGTTTACGTCAAAACCACTCATGACTCAATATTATACATATAAAAAATATATGATTAAGAGCAATAGCAAACCACCCATGACTCAATATACATATAAATTATATATGATCAGAGAAATGACAGACAAACATGGGGAATCCATATGCTCTTCTACGTGCACTAGCATGCATGTGCCCCACATTGTCATCTTCACTATGTCGGCTACAAGGAGCATCGGCGCCGCAAGACTAGGCCGTTACTGGAGAAAACCAGTCCAACGCCGGAGAACCCATCGACGGCTCAAACCAGATCACTACCTTCACGATCACCACAGCGCACGATCTGGTTGCATCAGGAGCTGAATCTTCATGTCTATCATTGCATGCACATTCCGGACTATTTTAAGGACACCGCTTTCATCATTAGGAGAATCGGCTGTTACTGGTATTTCATGTAGATCAAACCATGAAGGCATCACAGCGCCATTGTTGCAGGTGACATAAATGAAAAGAGCAGAAGGGAGAGACCAGATGGTGTTTCTGAACTGAGGAGAAGTGAAGAATGTCTTGATGGGTTCGTTGGCAGGGCCAGAATCGGATGGAAGAAGCTATCCCTGTGTGTGTTCTCATGCCCCACGAGAGAAAGAGAGAAGAGAGTGACAGTGAGAGAGCTTGTGTGTTATGTCCATGTGTGTGTGTAGCTCCCTTAATGTTCTCCCTCTCCAACCCGAGAGAGAGAGATAGTGCAGCCCCTCAGATCATGTTCTCTCTCTCCAACCCCAAGAGAGAGAGAGAGAGATATCAGTATGTCTGTGTTGTGGTGTGTGTGTATCAGTGTGTGTGTGTATCAGTGTGCTATGTGTGATGCGTGTGTGGTCTGTGTCAATGGTGTGTTTGTGTGCTGGGTGTGTGCCCGTGTGCATGGGTCTGCCGTGTGTGAGAAGATGAAGTTGGTGGTGTGTGTGTGTATGATAGGAGATTGAATTGTGTATCAGTGTTGTGTGTGAATGGTGTATGGTGTGTGTATGCCGTGAGTGTGTGGCCTCTCCCTCTCTCTCACCTTTCCCTTTTTCTCTCTCTAGAAAATTCTCTCCTAGAAAATCTCACTCCTCTCCCCCTTTTTTCACTCATGAACACCACTCTCTTCCTTTTATCAATCTCAGATTATCTTCCCTCAAATAATTCACCATCCACTCCCTCTTTTCTGTCCCTCTCTTTTTAATATTTTCCAACTTCTCACCTGCTCTTTTCTCTTGTTTTGATTCTTTTTTCCCCGTGACCATACATGCTCCCTCCTTTTCTAAAAAAAAATAATTGTTCTCCACCGCCCCTATACAACCTCACCAAAAATCTTATCCATCCCCCCACTCATTCATCCTCTTTTTTTATTTTTATTTATATATATATATATTTATCATTTTCTTTTTTTTTTATCAAATATCAAAATTATTTATACCAATTTAGATAAAAACATCAAAAACTATGTACAACACATAAAATTATGAAATACTAAAAATTAGTAATTTGGCCAACATGGGTGAGGTTTGGGATTAAAGTTTTTTTGATATTTTCTACTAAGAAATTCATAAAATAGTATATTCCAACTTTCATCATGGGGTGTTCAAAAGAAAGTGCCCAAGTCGTAGGGCCGGTCAAAATGAGGTGTCTACAGTTGCCCCTCTTTGACAAAGCTCGAAGTCATTTCATGACGTGAGTGAATGTCAAAGCCCGAAGACGACCCTTTTGACAAGGCCGTAAGACTTGGGCAAACAAACAAGATGCAAATGTAAGTGGTTGAACCCGAAGGTTGCCTACGTATCCCTTTGCAAGGAATCAAACCAGCGTAGTTCAGGGGCAAGATGCTAATGATATGCAGGAAGATTGTGAGAACTGGACTTATACGCTACGCGAAGCCGATTATTTTTGAAAACCTTATGATCATGCAAAAGAGGGAAGACCTCAACCAAGAGAAATCAACATCCTAACACGTGTCACGCGAGAGGAGGAAAGATGGTGTAAACAACCGGCGCACCTGATGTTTTTAACCGAGTGAATCAAAGACCTAACGCGTCTCACGCAAAAGGAGGAAAGATGGTGTAAACAACAAGCACACCTGATGTTTTTAACCAAGTGAATCAACAACCTAACGCATCTCACGCAAAAGGAGGAAGGGTGGTGTAAACAATAGGCGCACCTGCTGTTTTTAACCAAGTGAAATCAACATCCTAACGCGTCTCACGCGAGAGGAGAAGAGGTGGTGTAAACAGACAGGCGCACCTGCTGTTTTTAACTGAGTGAATTCAACATCCTAACACGTCTCATGTGAGAGGAGAAGGGGATATGTAGACAGACAGGCGCACCTGCTGTTTTTAACCGAGTGAATCAACATCCTAACGCGTCTCACGCGAGAGGAGAAGGGGTGGTGTAAACAGACAGGTGCACCTGCTGTTTTTAACCGAGTGAATCAATAACCTACCGCGTCTCACACGAAAGGAGGAGGGGTGGTGTAAACAACAGGCGCACCTGCTGTTTTTAACCGAGTGAAATCAACATCCTAACGCGTCTCACGCGAGAGGAAAAGGGGTGGTGTAAACAGACAGGCGCACCTGCTGTTTTTAACCGAGTGAATCAACAACCTAACGCGTCTCACGCGAAAGGAGGAAGGGTGGTGTAAACAACAGGCGCACCTGCTGTTTTTAACCGACTGAAATCAACATCCTAACGCGTCTCATGCGAGAGGAGAAGGGGTGGTGTAAACAGACAGGCGCACCTGCTGTTTTTAACCGAGTGAATTCAACATCCTAACGCGTCTCACGCGAGAGGAGAAGGGGTGGTGTAAACAGACAGGCGCACCTGCTGTTTTTAACCGAGTGAATCAACATCCTAACGCGTCTCACGCGAGAGGAGAAGGGGTCGTGTAAAAAGACAGGCGCACCTGCTGTTTTTAACCGAGTGAATCAACAACCTACCGCGTCTCACGCGAAAGGAGGAGGGGTGGTGTAAACAACAGGCACACCTGCTGTCTTTAACCGAGTGAAATCAACATCCTAACGTGTCTCACGTGAGAGGAGAAGGGGTGGTGTAAACAGACAGGCGCACCTGCTGTTTTTAACCGAGTGAATCAACATCCTAACGCGTCTCATGCGAGAGGAGGAGGGATGGTGTAAACAGACAGGCGCACCTGCTATTTTTAACCGAGTGAATCAACATCCTAACGCGTCTCACGCGAGAGAAGAAGGGGTGGTGTAAACAGACAGGCGCACCTGCTGTTTTTAACCGAGTGAATCAATAACCTACCGTGTCTCACGCGAAAGGAGGAGGGGTGGTGTAAACAACAGGCGCACCTGCTATTTTTAACCGAGTGAAATCAACATCCTAACGCGTCTCACGCGAAAGGAGGAAGGATGGTGTAAACAGACAGGTGCACCTGCTATTTTTAACCGAGTAAATCAACAACCTACCGCGTCTCACGTGAAAGGAGAAAGGGTGATGTAAACAGACAGGCGCACCTGCTGTTTTTAACCGAGTGAAATCAACATCCTAACGCGTCTCACGCGAGAGGAGAAGGGGTGGTGTAAACAGACAGGCGCACCTGCTGTTTTTAACCGAGTGAATCAACATCCTAACGCGTCTCACGCGAGAGGAGAAGGGGTAGTGTAAACAACAGGCGCACCAGCTGTTTTTAACTGAGTGAAATCAACATCCTAACGCGTCTCATGCGAGAGGAGAAGGGGTGGTGTAAACAGACAGGCGCACCTGCTGTTTTTAACCGAGTGAATCAACATCCTAACACGTCTCATGTGAGAGGAGAAGGGGTGGTGTAAACAGACAGGCGCACCTGCTATTTTTAACTGAGTGAATCAACAACCTACCGCATCTCACGCGAAAGGATGAAGGGTGGTGTAAACAGACAGGCGCACCTGCTGTTTTTTAACCGATTTGGGTGGTATAAACAGACAGGTGCACCTGACTGTATTTTAACTGGGGTGGTGTGAACAGACAGGCGCACCTGCTGTTGTTAACCGATTGGGTTTTGATAATTGGACTTATACGCTACGCGAAGCCGATTTGGGTGGTGTGAACAGACAGGCGCACCTGCTGTTGTTAACCGATTTTGATAATTGGACTTATACGCTACGCGAAGCCGATTTGAGTGGTGTGAACAGACAGGCGCACCTGCTGTTGTTAACCGTTTTGGTTTTGATAATTGGACTTATACGCTACGCGAAGCCGATTTAAGTGGTGTGAACAGGCAGGCACACCTGCTGTTGTTAACCGATTGGGTTTTGATAATTGGACTTACACGCTACGCGAAGCCAATTTGGGTAATTCATGATTTGTGCAATGCAATGCAATGTCATGGAGTGATGATAAAGCTATGAAGATGGCAACATGGGTGGCAAGCTTTGTGTAAAACACACAAAGCAAGCCACATTTCTACCTGGCTATGTTTGCAACTTTCCCTATTCTCCAACAGGGTGACAGACTAGATTGGTTCAGTTTCCAGAGTTGAGGCGCATACAAGCTATCTCAACCTATAGGGCTGCCATACAGATTTCAAGCCGGGGATACACCCCTGGGTATTTAAACCAGACTTTAGTCTCGGAAATCCCGAACCTTTTGCGTTCTAGGCATCGCCATTTGAACTCTAGTTTCCACCGTCTCAATTGATCTCCTAGGAACTCATTACAAACATAGTCAGGTGACTATACCAGACCGATTGAAGTCATTCGGGTACGACAAACACCAAAGGAATTGCACCTCTAAAGGATTTAAGGTCTCCTAGACCATGAAAGTCGTTTGGGCACGACAAACACCAAAGGACTTATACCTTCAGAGGATTTAAGGTCTCCTAGACCCGAAAAAGAACAACAAGCACACTTGCTATTTTAACCAATTGAATGGTCACGGATGCCGCTTTACTTCCTGATCATATTCACAACTTTCCCTATTCTCCAACGGAGTGACAGACTAGGTTGGTTCAATATCCAGAATTGAGGCGCATACACGCTACCTCAACCTATGGGGCTGCCATACAGATTTCAAACCGGGGATACACCCTTGGGTATTTAAACCAGACTTTAGTCTCGAAAATTCCAAACCTTTTGCGTTCTAGGCCTTGGCCATTCGAACTCTAGTTTTCACCATCGCAGTTAGTCTCCTAGGAACTCATTGCAAACACAACCAATATAATACACAAATATTTACATATCAATACACACATATATGTACATATGGTATACACATATGCATATACAGACAACATACAGACAGATATATACAAATATATACACAGACATATACAGTATATATCCAGGTATATACGACACAGACATATACGGACTTATACACAAACATATACGGATATATATACAGATGGAGAATATTCCGTTTGTAACCGTCAGCGGTAAGATGCCGTTACTGAGAAGGCATATTCCGTTTGCTGACGTCAGCACACGTACGCAAAACACGCAAAAAGAAAGAAAACACACAAAATGCATGGATGTGGGAATATGGGGTTTCGAACCCCTGACCTTAGGCCTGGTCTTCGAGTCCTTGACCACTGAACCACGCCACTCTTGTGACAAGATATGCAAATAAATATATATACATATACGAGACATATATACACAAAATCAAAGAAAAAACAAATAAACATTTGTTGTGGGTTCGAACCCCTGACCTCGAGCTTAGGCTCTCCGAATCCTCAACCCACTAGGCCAAACCACTGAACCCAAGCCACACCTGTGACCGAAATGTTCAAACAAATATATATATTACATAGCTATACAACTTTCCCGCCTCTCTTTCTGTTTTTGTCTTACTCTCTCTTCCTTCATCTTCTTCGAGCGTTGTGTTTGGCGCACGATTTCAACAATCACGGTGCCTGATCGACAGGCTATCCAATCTTGCCTCGTTTGTCAAAGATCATCTCGAGCCTTCCTCCCTCTTTGTCTTCTTCTTTAGCTTCATCATTTTCTTAAGTTGAGGCCTGTGATAGAGAGAGGCAGAGCGAAAGCCTGCAAACTTTCTCTGCCACCACTCTGCAACCTCTTTCTTTTGCATTACTCTTCTCTACCATAGCCTCTTCACAAGGTTCTCTCACTCTTTTTCCAGACCTAAACAAGTCTACGATAGAGATGACCAATTCTGACTCCCTTGAACCTCAACCACGGGCTCCTCCTCCTTCTCCTGTTTTCAACTTTCCAGCGATGTCAGTTGAACAAATCATGGCGGCACAGTCTGACATCGAAGCAAACTCGTACACGCTGAGGTCATGTGTGGAGACTGTGACAGCGGTCTCCAAGTTGTCCCGTCGACTGCAGAACAGGACGTGTGAAGTACATCAGTTACATGCACAACTCTCCCTCCTTCAACGTATATACAAAGACGCTCGAGTATAAATTAGTGCGCTGAAAAAGCAGAACAAAGAGCTGAAACGACTGACGACCTCTGTGACTCGATTCGGAGTTTCTCCGCACAACCAATTTGATGACCGGCGAGGAATAATCTCTTTTGGAAGCTCTGCCAAGGCCGAGGCAGAGCCTTCAAAAGCTTCGAAGGAGTAAAGATGAAGCGAGGCAACTGATGGTAAAGTCAGGCAACGAAGTTGTGTGCAAATGAAGCCAGTTGTAATCTTCGCCGTCGAGCTACTGCCGGAAAACTGAGAAAATGCTACTCTCTCTTTTTGCTTTTTTTTTTTGTTTTGTTTTGTTTTTTTTTTTTTTTTTTTTTTGTGTTTTTTTTTTTTTTTTTGTTAAGTCTCTGTAATCGGAGATGTCCTCCCCTGACTTCAATAAAACCAGTTTCTTTTTTTGCTCATCGCTGGCATGACTGGCATATCACTTTGAGCTTGAAAACAATTTGTTTGATTAAATTTGAGAATGATTGAATTTTTGAACTCTGAATTAGACATTGACTCTTTACTGACCTGAATCAACAAATGACCTAACGAACTAAAAAAAAGAAGCAAATTAATCTAAACACACTTATATACACTGACTGGTATGAATACCCTGATTGGTATGAATACACACTTATATATACTGAATAGTTGACTCGAGCGGTGGAGAAGACAGAATCTCTAACTCGACTATGCCCCTAGTTCATTGCCTTGACCCTTTTTTTGTCTCTTGATTTTTTGTAAACATGTTTTGATCAACATGAGAGTTAGATTAGCGTACTTATTCCATTTTCTGTTTCAAATCATATAAGCTAAACTGTGAGCATTGAAAATTTTCCCTTTTCAAATCCAAAGAATGGTCCAAGTTTTGCAAAAATGGAACAATTTTCGAGAAAAATTAGTCAGCTTCATTCAAATTAATCAAAACCTATTTTTGCAAATGGCCACTACTCAACTAACATGGAATCAACCATTGGGGTGCATAGTCCTAAGCCAAATAACCCCGAATTGGTTTTGTAGCAACGATGATAACCGAACCGAGCCGATCCGAATCGAATGAAACTGAGCAGAACTGGACCGGACCGAACCGAACCGCCGAACTGAACCAAGTTGAATTGAACCAACTGAACTAAGCAGAACGAAGATACACCAATCAAATACGGATAGGACAACCAAGTCGACTAAAGATACACCAATCAAACATGGACAAAATGAATGAGTTGAAAAATTATTAGGGCCGAACTTCAAAATGAAGCTACCTACGTATCCTAGAGATAGGAATCAGGCCAACATAGTTCCAGCTAAGGTTCACTCGGGTATTGACACTCTTCTTTTGTGCTCTAACTTTTGCCAAAGCCGCCCTTTCGGGTTTTCAACCTTGCGAGCTTTTGATTTTTTTGATTTTTTTTTTTTTTTTTTTTTCATTTTTTCATTTCAATTTTTTTTTTTTTTTGAGTTTCTATTTTTTTTGTTTTTCTACTCTAATTTTTGCCTAGGTCACCCTTCCTGTTTTCAACCTAGCGAGCCTCTCAAGGGTTACTTTCAGTTTAACTTGTCCATGTTGATTGTGTGTGAAATCTCTAGGCCATCTATAAGAACGACTACTACACTTGACCAGTAGATATGATGATGTAGGGACTAGGCTAATTGGGTCCGAATTTGCCCCTAGTGTTGCCCCTAGTGTAGTGGATAGGAACTCGACTGTCCTTCAATAATAAAATTCATTCTCTCAAATTCTAGGTTTTGCCTTTCTAGGCGGTCTTCATTGGGAAGCGATTCAATTTTAACTCTTTGATCATATCCAACCTTTTGCCCCTAGTTCAAGGGCTGCTTCAAATCTAAATCACATCCGACCTTCTTGCCCCTAGTTCAAGGGCTGTTTCCAATCTGAATCACAGGCCCTACATAATTTTGGCTAAGGTTTACTCGGGTATTAACACTCTCCTTTTACGCTCTAACTTTTGCCAAAGCCGCCCTTTCGGGTTTTCAACCTTGCGAGCTTTTCATATTTTTTTTTTTTTCTTTTTTTTTTCTTTTTTGTGCTCAAACTTTTGCCTGGGTCGCCCTTCCGGGTTTTCGGCCCAGCGAGCCTCTCAAGGGTGATACTTTATTGCCCCTAGTTCAAGGGCTACCTCCATTTCAGCTATGCAAGCCTCACACTTTTGCCCCTAGTTCAAGGGCTATTTCAAATCTGAATCACATTCTCTGCCCTGAGTTCAAGGTCTGTTTCCAATCTGGATCACATCATTGCCCCTAGTTCAAGGGCTATTTCCAATCTAAATCATATTCGACCTTATTGCCCATAGTTGAAGGGCTGCCTCCATTTGAATCACATCATGGCCCCTAGTTCAAGGGCTATTTCCAATTCGGCTATGCAAACCTTACACTTTGAATGATCATTGAATACTTCGAATCAAGGTTTGAAAGCTAAGGAGCTAAGGGGTCGGACCACGAGTCAAAAGGGATCCTATGCTGTATAACTAATTCCAGGCATGTTTTCGTAGAACCACGCAAAAACAATTTTTGAAATCTTTTCACAAAGTGACTAATCACTCGTACTTTTACGAAAATAAGATAGAACCAATTTGGACCAAGCCAGGATCCTTCTTCAGTCCCACATTAACAAAAAATGATTTTATTCATCAAAGGCTTAGCACACCTTTCTTCCTCTCAGTTGATCAAAATTTGCAAATTCCGAGGAAATTCTTCCTCTTCGTTTTTTATCAGAGTTTTGGAAAAAATTTTGAAAAACTTTGGTCAATGCGATGAATTAAGGCACAGAGAAGTAGGCAGACTCTATGCATTTTGTTTTTTTGTTTTTTTTCTGTTATTGAAAAGAGACTATGACTCAGCAATGACAACAGACTTTTGACAACATACTCAAAAGAAAATGACAAAGAGGACCTAGACATGACAGAAATGTCTAGGTTAGCACTATTGAAATCAACAACTCTGACTCATTAGGCTGACTTGAGCCTGACTCTAACTCTACAAACTTGGTGGAGTCAAACTTAGACTCAATACTCAATTCAGAACTCAGAATAAAACCATTCTCAAATTGCCAGTCAACTTGTGGGCCATCCGTAATATTCAAAATAAAATCCGTCCAATCAACAGGTGGCCACTCCCCAATCACAGAGATGGTTGGATACCCTACAAGTTCTATTTATTTACAATGGTCAACTTTGTGGGATATCAGAGTTTTTTTTGTTTTTAATTTTTTTTTTGATTTTATGTTTTTGTTATTTTTTTGTTTTTTGTTTTTGAAGTAATGGTGCTAAATTGAACATGCTGAACCACTCATTCGAATGTGAGAACCCCTGTATAGATCCAATACATTACACATAAAGCAGGAAAGAGAACAAACACCCCTAAAGAGGGTAGGGTTATCCTGTCCTAGCTTGGAATTATCTAGGATTTCACAATTCAAACAAGCGGTATCATACATCCTAGAAATGGGAAAGCATCCTATCCTAATTCGAAAGGTACTATAGCTCACTATATGTACAAGGTTAGCTCTACTTTAGGATGAAGTCAAGGTGACATTACCAAAGAGTCCTTTGGGTCATAACCAAATGAAGATCTTAGGAACTTAGAAGAGTCAATATTAGCCTCTCTTCAAAGTCTGAGAACTTTCAGATCTCAAAAGATTATAACACAAGGCCTCCAAAGTAACATAGAGATAGGTGTAGTATCACACAAAGTATGCCTGTGCTCCCACCAGTATCTAGGCAACACAGGAACTTTAAGTGCACCAATGCATGCAATGCAATAAACATATAATTGAAAATAAAAATCATATCATGGAGTTCGAGTCAAGGTTTCATAAAATCCCCAGCAGAGTCGCCAGAAAACTGTAACATGCCCGGGGGTACTCGCGCGCGTTAAACAGTTCGGACCCCGAGATCTCTTTGATCTAGTCTCACGAGTGCAATGTGAAACATAGATGAGAGTCCAGATTTGGAAACTTTTATCAAATCCATTTTATTACAATTTTGTCAAAAATGGACTGCATCATCAGATCTCAGAGTCGCCACCTAATATTTGGGAGAATTAGGAAACCCATGACTCGTGCCAAGGCCACTGTTAATCGTAACCAAAGATGCTTGACTCGGAACCTTAGGTATGAGAGGGGAAGGTCAATAATGAGCATCCCCGCTCACCCGATCAAAGATCGACCTCTATTAAACCATGATATGAATTTTATTTTCTTTATATGTTCATGTTTTGATTATTTAATAAATCCTAAAAATTTACTATGTTACGCATACAAGTATAGACTAACTTTGCACAAATTGGAACAATTCAATTTCATGTTTGTTTTGAAAAGGGTTTGATTTCGCCACCTCAAGTGGGCTTAAAGAGTTGGAATTTGCCACTCAACAAGTGGGCTTAAACGTACATTCATTGAATCATTCCAATTCAAGTAACAAGCCTTCACCTACTGGCATTCATAGAGATATATCACATAAGCAATAGCCACATGGTAGGATGCTAACATAATAAGAAAATTATGTACAAGTGGGATGCTAAAGCATAACGACTTACATTTTTAACGTCCCGCAAACAAGCTACAAAACAGAGTTAGTAAAATATGCATGATCTTATATACAAAATCCTAATGCAATACATACACAAGAATGCTTCTAAAGATCTGGCTTTTAAAATATGACATGTGAAACAATGTAAAGCATGCGATAGCGCACAAAATCATATAATAATCAAAAAAAAATATAATGATGCAAATTTAACCGGATCTAGGCATGATCATGGATGCAAAACATGGATATGCATGGCAATGTCAGATATATACATATGTACAGTTAGGAAAAGATGATTAAGAATGGGATAGATAGAAGTGGGGATGGGGGATTATTACAACACTTGAATTATTACATATCCAAATAAAGGAGGGGGAAGAAATAATAATAAAAAAAAAAAAAAAAAAACCTCACAAAACACTCAAAATAAAATGAAAGTTTTAGACTCCGGCCATTCAGCAACTAGCAAAGATCCATGTGTCTTCAATCCAATCCAGACCATGTAAACTCATCTTTAATGTAGGCTCCACCGAAACAAATCAACATTTAAATTGATCAAGAACTTCGAAGTTGCATATATATTATATATATATACCAACATTCAAAACCAGCCCACAGTTTACGTCAAAACCACTCATGACTCATATTATACATATAAAAATATATGATTAAGAGCAATAGCAAACCACCCATGACTCAATATTATACATATAAATTATATATGATCAGAGAAATGACAGACAAACATGGGGAACCCATATGCTCTTCTACGTGCACTCGGCAGCATGTGCCCCACATTGTCATCTTCACTATGTCGGTACAAGGAGCATCGGCGCCACAAGACTAGGCCGTCATGGAGAAAATCAGTCCAACGCCGGAGAACCCATCGACGGCTCAAACCAGATCACTACCTTCATGATCACCACAGCGCACGGTCTGGTTGCATCAGGAGCTGAATCTTCATGTCTATCATTGCATGCACATTCCGGACTATTTTAAGGACACCGCTTTCATCATTAGGAGAATCGACTGTTACTGGTATTTCTGTAGATCAAACATGAAGGCATCACAGCCATTGTGCAGGTGACATAAGTGAAAGGAGCAGAAGGGAGAGACCAGATGGTGTTTCTGAACTGAGGAGAAGTGAAGAATGTTGACGGGTTCGTTGGCAGGGCGCAGAATCGGCTGGAAGAAGTTATCCCTGTGTGTGTGTTCTCATTGCCCACGAGAGAGAAAGAGAGAAGAGAGTGACAGTGAGAGAGCTTGTGTGTTATGTCCATGTGTGTGTGTAGCTCCCTTAATGTTCTCCCTCTCCAACCCGAGAGAGAGAGATAGTGCAGCCCCTCAGATCATGTTCTCTCTCTCCAACCCCAAGAGAGAGAGAGAGAGAGATATCAATGTGTTTGTGTTGTGGTGTGTGTGTATCAGTGTGTGTGTGTGTATCAGTGTGCTATGTGTGATGCGTGTGTGGTCTGTGTCAATGGTGTGTGTGTGCTGGGTGTGTGCCCTGTTTGCCGTGTGTGGAATATGAAGTTGGTGGTGTGTGTGTGTATGATAGGAGAGTGAATTGGTATCAGTGTTGTGTGTGAATGGTGTATGGTATGTGTATGCCGTGAGTGTGTGGCCTCTCCCTCTCTCTCACCTTTCCCTTTTTCTCTCTCTAGAAAATTCTCTCCTAGAAAATCTCACTCCTCTCCCCCTTTTTTCACTCATGAACACCACTCTCTTCCTTTTATCAATCTCAGATTATCTCCCCTCAAATAATTTACCACCCACTCCCTCTTTTCTGTCCCTCTCTTTTGAATATTTTCCAACTTCTCACCTGCTCTTTTCTCTTTTTTTGATTCTTTTTTCCCGGTGACCATACATGCTCCCTCCTTTTCTAAAAAAAAAATTGTTCTCAACCGCCCCTACACAACCTCACCAAAAATCTTATCCCATCCCCCCACTCATTCAGCCTATTTTTTTATTTTTATTTTATATATATATATATATTTATCATTTTCTTTTTTTTTATCAAATATCAAAATTATTTATACCAATTTAGATAAAAACATCAAAAACTATGTACAACACAAAAATTATGAAATACTATGAAATACTAAAAATTAGTAATTTGGCCAACATGGGTGAGGTTTGGGATTAAAGTTTTTTGATATTTTCTACTAAGAAATTCATAAAATAGTATTATTCCAACTTTCATCGGGGTGTTCAAAAGAAAGTGCCCAAGTCTTAGGGCCGGTCAAAATGGGGTGTCTACACTTGCACCTGATCCCTTCTAATCTCTTCAATTCCATGCTTCGTTGGGAATCGCAACAGCTGGTGGAGTATTGAGAGAACAGCCTTCATTGCGTGCAACCATGGCCTTCCCAAGATAACATTGTAAGGGGAGGGGGTGTCAATTACTGTAAACTCTGTGCTTACTTTCTTAGTGCCCGCCTGCACCTCCAGATTTATTGCTCCCAGAGGCCATGTCGGCATTCGATTGAACCCAACCATTGGGCTGTTGGACTACTCCAAATCATCGCGGTGAAGGCCAAGCTCCTTGTAACATCTGACATACATGATGTCACAAGAGCTGCCTTGGTCAATCAGAATGCGCCTTACCTAGTATTCTTCCACTTTGAGGGTCATCACCAAAGCATCGTTGTGTAGATGCTGCACCATGTCTAGGTCTGCCTTAGTAAAGGACACCATCGGTCGTTGGTATTCGTTTGTCCTAGGCCTCTTTTGCTGGACCTAACATACATGCTGTAAGTGTTTCACCTTCTAGGTCTCTCCTCGTATATCATTCTCATTAACCTTCGAGTGGATCACATTGATCACCCTAGGTTCTACTTGCTGTGGTTATGGCGGAGGTGGTGCTGCCGGTGCCTAGGGGCAGTCTCGCTTGCTCTTCCCTCGTTCTGGCCTCATCTACTAGGTCCCTCAAATGACCCTGTCTGACCAGATCTTCCAAATACGTCTTCAGGGCTCTGCACCCCTGAGTCAGGTGCCCATCCTCATTGTGGTAAGCACAGTGCTTCCCAAGGCTTCTCCCTATAAACTCGCTAGGAATCTTCTCCGGCGCTCTATAATACGGCTGGTTCTTAATCCTTTCTAGAACTTTATAAACCAGGATCCGGAACACAGTGGTAACTGCCTGTGCAAGCCTCAACCCTGATTCTTGCCTGTTAAATCTAGTATTACCTCGGCCTCACTTCGGTGAGCCGTTTCTCTTCTCCTGCTTTGGCGCCCTTGTTCCCAACGTATCCTCTTCTGCTCTAGCGTATTTCTTGATCCTTGCCATGAGCTCCTCTATACTCTTTGGTAAAGTCTTTGCCAGTGACTTCTGAAGCGTGCAATCATCCTCTAGGCCGTTTTTAAAAGACACGACCGCCAACTCTTGGTTGCATTTCGGTATTCGGTTGAACACCTCATAGTACCTTTTGGCATAAGCCCTAAGGCTTTCACCTTCGTTAATTTTCAGAGCCATCAGGGAGTCTACCCTTAGTGGCTACAACTTGTTTGAAACAAACCTGGCCACAAACATCTCGACCAAGCCTTCCCAATTCTTCATAGTTCCTTTCGGCAATTTGTGAAACCAATCTGATGTAATCTCCCCAAAAGATGAGGGGAACACCTTATACAGCAACGGTTCATTCCTGGTATACAAAGCCATTGAATTTAGATATAAGCCGACGTGAAAGTTCGAATTGGACTTACTGTCATAAATTTGGAACCTCGGCATATGGAACCTTCTTTGGGCCTCAAATCTATCCAACTCAACTGAGAACGGCATTCTCGGCTTGACGGGGGATGTGACCTCGGCATTCTACCACTTCCTCTGGAGGTAGTCCCTTAAATCCTCCTTAGTCTGACCAAGAGCTCAACTGTCAACGAACTTCAGTCTTTTTGGTGCGCTATTCCCAATGTCGTTATGTGTCCTCTTGGACTTTTCTTCATTCACTGTGTCAAAACACAGGCCCTTCCCATGGATATTCTGGGGCTCTTTGACATACGTCCCCTTGGTCCGAGGTGTCCTCTGTGAGTCACCCCTGATCGACTCTCCTCGCCCGACATCCCGTGAAAACCGATGTGAGGGCTCCTTTTCCCTATCATGCTGTGGGACTGCTGGGATTATTTTCTGCCCTCCTTTCTGGGTGTCTGTCTTGGCCCCTGGCATCGGCGTGTCCTACAACGGAAACGGTGGTTGCATGACGTTATTCTGCATCATGAAGTTGACAACCGACTGTAGATCTGCCAACTTGTTGGCCATTCCTTTTATCTCGCTGTCCCTCCTTAAGCATCTATCTTTCCATACCTGGAGGTTGCTTTCGTTATAATACTCATCTCGGCCCGATTTCTTCAGGGGATCTGCCTCCTTGCCGACGTCCTTGTCCCTGGGATTCTGATCCCGTGCTCCTTCATTATGATTTTCTTCCTCGGTGTTAGGATCGGCATGTTTACCACTCCCATATGGGACGTCGTCCCCGATCTTTTCCTTTTTCCCGTTGTTGGCCATCTATTCTCCTTAAGTTCCCACAGATGGCGCCAAATTGTGGGTATTGATTTCTAACCACACAACCAAACGAGAAACTCAACTGGAGTGCACCGGCAGAATAGATTAAGCCCGAACAACCTTTCACAGAAAGATAAGAATCCGGCAGTGGTTCGTCCACCCGGGGGCACTCCGATGCTGAAGTTAGTAATCAAATATCTCTCAAAGACAACAAATTGTGCTTAACTCACAAGAAAACACTTATTGCTCACAAGAGTGCCCTGCTTTTATAGCCAGCACTGACCTGATCCCTCTAGAAGCCTCACTTCAGTGGACTCAGGCTCAATGTTCATCCTGGACTCTTAACTAGATATGGATAAACTCCCTAAGAGCTTTATCTCTATCCAAACTGAGATCCTTCTCTGTTCTAGGACTCTTGTCCCTTATCCGCTCATCTCGGATTCTAGTATCTCCGCAGATAATCTCAGCCTAGCCAAGATTACCTCGACATCATGACTAGGCCATATGGCATCTCGGCTGACACTTCGGCGTCACCTTTGGCCACGTGTTGTCATTCACAAAATATGTCCCCGCAGAGTCTAATGTCACATAATTTTTTGATTTTATAAAAATCATAAAATAAGTTAATTGGTCACTCCATTCAGAACAAATTTAGTTATTAGATGTTAAACAAATATGATTTTTTTTTTCTCCCACAAGAAACTTTTAAAAAATATATTAAAAAAATTATGATCACTTTGGATCACTATATTCGCCATTTTGATATAAGTGTATCATTTTTCTATTTATCAATTACAGTAACAAGTAGTTTATTACTAAGATCCTACAAAGTGGAATTCAACAATTAGAATATAAAATTTCTATGAATAATATAAAATTTCTAAATCTTTTGTTTGCAATTTCTTTGATTTTCCCCCCAAATCAAACTAAACTAAACTAACCCAAAAAACCAAAGGCAATCTCATTTTACCTGAACCCATACAATGAAACACCAATACTCAAAATTTCGATAGTTTGATTGATTTTTCTTGTCACCCAAACAAAATTAACTATCAATATAAAATGCAGAAATCTTTTTACCTTCATCTATTGCCAACTTTGACTCGGAAAATCTCAATGACCATAAGCAACTCAGTCCAATCAAAAACACAACAATGTTTCTATGAAGAATAAGAAGAGAAGAATAAAAGAGAAGAGAAAAATATACCTTAGTTGTTGCCGCCATTCGTCGATTGCTGCCACTGTCGCCGCTCACCGATTGCTGCACTGTCGTCGCTCGCCAATTGCTTCCACTATCGCCGCTCATCGCTCTCCGCCGGTCGAAGAATGGAGACAATGCCGGCCGATCCAGGAATAAGCAGAAGACTAGGGTTAGGTTTTGGAGAGAGTGAAAGACAGAGGAGTGAGAGATGGGTTTGGTATTCACCCAAAAAGAGATAGGTTATTTGGTTTGGAATCCTAAAAGATAAAAATGATTTGTTTAACCCAAATGATTTCTCTCATAAAATTCAAAAAATTTAATCTAAACAAAAAAAAAAATTAGCCTCAGGGTAAAATAGTCAAAAAAATTAATCCACATCTCAAACAAAACCTAACAAATTGAGATTAAATGAATAAATTATTATCGATCTTTATAACCGTGATAAATAATATATAACATCTCACTTGATTCGAATAACCGAGATTAAATTCCTTTACATTTTTTATCACACATTTTATAAAAGTGTGATGGTCTTAAATTTGTAGGTGTAATCTTTATGCATTATTGTATTAGTGAAAGAAGATGAGAGAAGAGTAGGGTTACTTGGACGCCGAAGATCTACCTTGCCGGCGTTGTTGCCGCTACGAGAGAGAGAGAGAGAGAGTGAAGGTTGGGCGTGAGAGAGACAAAGTGAAATTAAAGTGGGCACAAGAGAGAAGATTGAAATATTAGGGATGGGCGCAAAAGAGAGAGAGAGAGAAAAGGGGGCGCAAAAGTGGAAAATTAAGGGGATTAAGTTTTTGTGACGATTTGAAAGGCCGTCTCAAATTAACAAAAACACAAAAAAATAAAACCTTTTTCAACGATTTTGGGTTATCCGTCTCTAATAATAGTATTTATTTTTGTGCCTTTTTAGTGACAATCACTTGCTATCCTAAAAAATGATTTCGCGATGGATTTTTTTACTGTCCCAAATGCCTTTTTTTTACAATGATTTTTGAACCGTCGCAAAAAGTTCAGTCTAAAACCCCATTTTCTAATAATGATAAGACAAAATGTCACATTCAAACCATAATCATTTTACTTTTTCTTTCATTAAAAAAAATAAAATAAAATAAAAAAAAAAAGCTAGAAAAAAAAGAAATTGTCAAACGAATTTTTTAATCCCAAATTTAAAAAAGTCTCAAATTTAAAAAAGCCAATTAAAATTTTTTTTGCCAAAAACTTAGTAGAAGCCCAAAGTTCAGCCCATGGCAACCCTACCCACTTTCAGTTTGGGGTCCAGTTGAAAATGGTATAATGATCCAACTAGAGGTGGCATTAGGCCTATTTAATAATTCAATTCAAACTTATCTATTTAATAATAATAATAGGACTTAGCAGATTGAGTAAAATTGTGTACGGGTATGATAAATCAAACTACTATCCCAATTATTTTATTGAATTGCTTTTCTAATGATGTTGGGGGTGTTGAAAGCAATAGTGGTGGCGGTAGAGGCACCCATATTCAATCCATTTAAAAATTTAAATTTAAATGGGTTAGCAGGATGCAATCATTTAAACTCATTGGTGAATTTAAATAAATTTAAACAAGTTTTGAATAGGTGAAATTGGGCAGATTCAAAATTTTGAGTAAAATTTGCCAATTCTAGCTACAACTTATGAAGTATTATTAACTTTCAGACCCAAATGTTGAAGAATAGGTAATCATCCCCTTTTTCTTTTTCTTTTTCTTTTTTCTTTTTCTTTTATGTTTTTGTTTTATTTTATTTATTTGCAATCAATTAAAAAAAGAAGAATTTTGGTTCATATTGTCAATATGTAATATAAAGATAGATGTCTCGTTCCTCACGAGTGACTAAGATAAGAGGCGTGCTTTGCATCTTTATACTAACCATTTGTTAACTCTATTATCCACATTGCAGTTTTGAGCAGTTTGAGAATAAAATTATAAATTGAATGACAGATTAACGGACTTATAGGTCACTAGTTGATTTAAGATTTACAAAAAAAAAATAATAAAAAAATTAAAATTCTTATTAGGTAATCCTACAAAAATTCAAATACTGAGTAAAATAAGATCTCATTTTGATATTTTATCTAAGTTTTTTCAAAAATCTTAAATCCGGTGACATTGTCGACACTTTAAAATTAAATAATGGCTTCGTAAAATATGTGATAATTTTTTTTTTTCGGGTATCCCAAGATGTTCTCTGACTAGTATTTTTTTTTTCATTAGTGTCAAATAATTATCGGAGATAAGCCTAAGAGATGACTTTAAAAGGAACTGAAGATTGAAAAATAAAAACTCTTTTGAGATAAGCCTAATAGAAAAGGCTGTTCAAAACGTGACCAGAAACAAACAAAGAAACAACTTATTGTTTATTATGGTGGTTATGAGAATATATCTTTTGAAAAATATTAAAAATAAATAGAAAGAAAATTAATGAAAAATTAAATAATAAAAAACTCATCATCATCATGTTATTTCCTTGTCTTTTTTATTTATTTTTTTCAAAAATAATTTTTAAAAATAACTTTTTAGTGTTCATTTTTTCAATAAATAAATTTTGAAAACAAAATCAAACAAGATGGAAATATGTTGTATAGATTTAAAATTAATGTGATACTATACGTTACACACAAAATAAATTTACTTTACATATTTTATTTTCTGATAATTAGATTATTATTTGTTTATTTATTTATTTATTTTGAGTTAATCAATTATTTTGTCATGGCATATGAAATATAATTTGTCTTCTACCAGACCTTTGGAATTTTATCCACACTACCCACAGAAATGTAGTAAATACGGGGGCTGTTGTGAGGATATATAAATATATGGACATATATTACTGGGATCTTTGTCACCCGTCATTTGCTAGTTTTGGATAAGACTGTGTGCCGCACCCTATCTAATCCAGGAAAGTTTCTCAAGCCATTATACAGTGCTAGTGGCACTCCAGCTTTGGAAAAATTATCGATAGGGTCTGGAGTGTCACGTTATCACATATTTCACTAATTATAATTTGTCATATCCCTCATATTCTTTAACTAATTCAATATAAATTTATGAATCTCATCTCTTTCACCAATCATAATATCATTGAGTATTATGTAACGATATCCCAAAACTAATTAATAACTTCTTTCAGTTTTGACTCATTGCACATAAACGTGATTTTATTTAAGTATCATTTCCAATGGAATAGCTAAATTTATGTGTTATACGGCACAAAAGTGATAAAAGGAAGATATGTTTTTGTGTGTTTAGTGTTTGTTAATTTAGAGAGTAAATTTGTGCTTCAATAGTATAGTTAAGTTATGTGTTGAAATGTATTAGGTAGATGTAGTTAAGACCACCTCCGATAGTTCATCAAATTTAAATTTGATGAAAAAATATATTTTTTCCTGCTTCAATAGTTTCATCAAATAAGTATCAAATTGAAGATAGCAAAAAAAATTCACCAAATTGAGAACACTGGAAGCTTTCATCAAATTACTGTTCATAGTCATTGAATTTTCACCGCCGGATGTTCTCCGGATGACCACCTCTAGGCAAAAAATTGTTAAAAAAATATACTAGCAGGTCGACCGATTGAACATCTGCCAAGTCAGCTAGTGTTTTAATGAAAGTACAAAATCCTCCGTTGAAACACTTAGGGTCTGTTTGGTAACGTTTACGTTTTCAGTTTATATTTACAAAAATTTTATAAACTGATTTTTGTTTATTTTTAGAAAAACATAAACTACAAACGCGTTTGGTAATTGACAAAATGTTTAAAAAAAATTTAAAATATAAAAAAGAGTGAGAAATGGCAAGTGGTAGCAAGTAGCGGCGGAAGACGGTGGTAGAAAGTGGTGACGGTGGGTGGTGGGTAGCGGGTGGTAGGGGGTGGTGGCGGGTGGGTGGTGGTGGTGGATGGGTGGGTGACGGTGGCGGGTGGTGGTGGTGGTGCAGGTGGATGGCGGGTGCAGGTGGGTGGTGGTAGCGGGTAGGTGACGGTGGTGGTAGTGGGTGGGTGACGGTGGTGGGTGGTAGCGAGTAGGTCGTGTGGTGGTGGTGGTGGTAGTGGCGGGTAGGGGGTGGGTGACGGTGGTGGCAGGTGGTGGCAGATGGCGGTAGCAAGTGGGTGGTGGATGGCGGGTAGTGGTGGGTGGTGCGGGTGGATGGTAGTGGCAGGTGGTGATGGTAGATGAATAGGTGACGGTGGCGGGTGGTGGGTGGTAGCGCGTGGGTGGTGGTGGTGGTGGTGGTAGCGGGTAGGTGGCGGGTAGTGATGGTGGGTGGGTGGGTGACGTTGGCTGGTGGTGGGTGGTAGCGAGTGGGTGGTTGTGGCAGATGAGTGGCGGATGGTGGGTGGTGGCGGGTGGTAGTGGTGGTGGTGGGTGATGGGTGGTGGTTGTAGGTGGGTGGTAGGTAATGGTGGGTGGTAGTGGTGGTGGTGGTGGTGGTGGCAAGTGGGTGGTGGTGGCAGGTGGTGGATGGTGGTGGCAGGTGGGTGTAAGTGGTGGTGGCGGGTGGTGGCAGATGGGTGGGTGGTGGTGGTGTGGTCGCGGCGACAGGTGGGTAGTGGCGGCGAGTGGGTGGGTGGCTGGTGGCTGGTGGCTGGTGGTGGCGGGTGGTGCGTGGGATGGAAGGTGGGTGGTGAGTGGTGGTGGTGGCGGGTGGGTGGTGGTGGCGGAAGACGGTGGTGGAAAATGGTGGCTAGTGTTGGGTGGTAAAAAAAAAAATTGAAAATTCAAAACGGAAACACATTTTTTGAGTTTACATTTTTTGGCCAAATTTATAAACTGAGACCACTGATTTATAAATAAAAAATTTACCAAACAAGTTTTTATTTGAGTTTTTTAAATTTTTGTAAATATAAACAGAAAACTGAAAACGTAAAGATTACCAAACGGCATCTTAATATTAGGGTTTTTACTCAAATTTGAATAAAAAAAATAAAAACGAACCGTTAGAGATTCTCTAACTCGTGTGTTAAAGTGTATTAGGTAGATGTGGGGTTCATTCAAATGTATATAAATATATTTATGTATAAAATAAAATTATTATAATTATATCAAAAAATACGTGTCATAGCAAGATTTAAAAAAATAAAAAATAGGAATTTACATAAAAATTCTAATTTCTGAACTTATAATCCATTTAATTCTAATTACTCCCTCCGTCCCAAAACAATGGTCTCTTTTGAAGAATCTAACTTTTTTTAGTAGTACAATTATTGCACTTAAAAAAAATTGATTTTTCAAAATTAACCTTTGATAGTACATTTTTTGGGGAATATCAATATCATAATTGTACTTTTTTATGTTATTAATAAATTTAAAAGAATGACAAAATAAAAAATTTATATTATTTTTATACTTGATTTTTGAAAAGGGACTAATATTTTGGGATAATAAAAAATGGAATAAATGACTAATATTTTGGGACGGAATGGAATAAGATTTTTTGGACAAGAGCTGCTATTAACTCCCTATCAATTATTTTGGACCCTCTATTTCTTTGGACCCCCACTTATAAATTCTAAAATCCTTAAAATTTATTTTCTCTCTCCAAATAATACCAAAATTATCCTTATGAGAACATTTCACCCATTCAATGGAATGCACGACCCTACACCCCAAAAAGCATTTGTTCCAAAACCCTAATAAAACCCTAACAAAACCCACAAGTTCATAACCTGAGAAAAATAAATGTTCGGTTACCTATTCCCAAACAAATAAATAATGTCCGGGCCTGTGTTCCTGAATTTCGGTTATATGTAGTCCCAAAAAAATAACGAGTAGTTTTTATTATTTTTATCATTTTTTCAAGAAACTTACCATTATAAGGCCAATCTCCTTTGAGTTAAGAACACTATCAAAGTTATGAACCTCCTCTTAACTTTTATTGTTGTACTCCTCTCATCTCATGGAGTTATGGTTACTCGAAAAACTTTCACTCACTGTAATTGCCGGATAAGTGTAGGTAATCAAATGGTTGTCACCGTTACCACCAAAATATTGCCGCCAATGGATTTTTAAGATTTTGAGAGTAGGTAGGTTTTGAAAGTGAGATTTGGAGAAGATAGATGGGTGATGATAGATGTGGGTGTTCTCATAAACACTAACTCATGATGTAGTGAGTGTGTGGGCTTAATTGTGAGATGGAGTGTCTCAAAATTATTCACTTTGCTTAGTTTGGGTTTTCTAAAAACACTTTTCATAAAATTATACTTTCTTGTTTTCAGTATTTTTTATTTTTACTGAATTTTTTTAATATTTTAAGCAATTTTTTAAATTTTTAGATACACTTAACATAAATACACTTAAAAAGTATAATTTTTGTGAAAAAATCTTTAAAAAATTCACTAAATACCAAAAATTCAACATATTTTTCATATTTTTGTATATCTATTAATTTTTTAAAATATTTTTTCACAAATATTTTACTTTTTATATATATCTAGGTAAGGTACATCTAAAAAAGAAAAAAAAATGCTTATAATTTTAAAAATATTCACTTAAAAAAAATGAAAAACGAAAAACAAAAAACAAAAAACTCAATTTTCAAAAAATTAAATTCAGAAAACTGAAATCAAACACACTGATTGATGTCATTTTTAGTAATTTTATTTGAAATTATTATTGTAATAAAAAACTAAAATATAGAGGGTCCAAAATAATTGATAGGGTACTAAGAGCATCTCCAACCCACTAGGTATTCAATGTTTGTTAGTTAAAATGCCTAATGTGACTCACTTTTTTCAACTCTAATGCACTAGGCATATGATTAGACATTTTAGCTCAGCTCACGTTCACTAGCTACATGTAGCTAGCCTTCAAGACTAGGCAAAATATATTTAATCATTAGGATTATTACCCTCCATCTTTGTTGTTGACGTGGCATTCTATAAAGTTAATAGTATTTGAATAAATAGCTAAAATAAAGAGTATGGTTGGAGTAGAAACATAAAACAGTTGACAGGCAAAATAAAATATATACTTTATAGTAATATTTAGATAGGTAAAATGCCTACTACCGTTGGAGATGCTCTAATAGAAGCCCTCTTTTTGGACCTTAAAATCTCATTAAATATTTCATAGTCGGAATTGCTCTTCAAACAATAATTATTCATCATTTATAATTATCTATAAAAGAACATGATAATTTGACATTTATTTTGATTTTCAAAATATCAACTTTCAAATTGAAAAACTATAAATAAAAAAATATATATGTGCAAAAAAAAACTAATATTTTTTTAAAAAAAAATTGAATTTTTTTGTGTGCAAAACTAAAAATTTTGTGTCTATAAAAAAGCATGATGATGGAACATTGATGTGCAAAACTAAAAAAAAAAAAAAAAATTTAAAATGAAAAAACTGATAATGTTCTTAGTTTTAAAATTGAAAAAAAAAATGATAATGTTCTCAATTTTATTAGATAGTTATATCAAACCAATAAGTAAAAAGTCAAAAACGTTTAATCTCATACTCTATTTTTTTATCAGTTAATAAAACAATTGTCTAAAATATTATTATACAAAATTAATAATGTTTCTACTTTTAAAAATTAAAAAAAAATTGATAATATTCTCAATATTACTAAATAGAATTTATTAATTAAAAATTTTTAAATAACATTTAAATTACCATAACATTTATAAATAATATTTTAAATAATTAACTCAATAAAAAAAACCTGCCAAGCCCCTCTGTCAAAAAGTGCAACACATGGCCCCCTCTCTCTTTCCCCTCTCCCTGTGGTTGCTAACTAAAAAAATTATGAATTGATCCTAAATATTATGAACTATGTTGCAGATCAATCATAAATTTAATATATTTTCATATTTTTGAATTACTTATCATAAATTTATAAGCTCCATCTTATCTATCAATCACAATATATATAAAACATCGAGTAACACTACCTAACCAACCAATAACTGCTCTGCTCATTGGCTCCCCCACAGTTAGCACACGGCTAACATTCCAACTTTGAGAGCACCATCAGAGACACTTTCATCTTGGTGTGTTACTTTGCAGCAAATGCCTGATATTACCGATGGTTTTAACAAATCTATGGGAGATGTTTTTACATAAATAAAAAGATTTAAATATAATAATATGATTTATTATGAATTTTTTATTTCAAAACAAAATACTATTAAAGGTAAATTTATTATAATAACATTATTATATCAATTTTGTGATAGCATTTTTTTGTATGAATAGAATTTTCCGTTTTATTTTATTTTTTTCTATTTGATGATAAATTTATTTCAAGTACAAGAAAGATATTGACAGTAAGAACTTCCCAAAAAAAAAAATTATGTATGAATTTAGATAGAAATAAAGAAAGAAAAAAACTAATTTATATTTATTTTTCTCACCATTTTTAAAAAAAATTATATAAATTCATAATTCAAACAAAGACTTAATTTATTTTTATTTTAATTAGTTTTAAGCAAGAAATGCACTTAAACAAATTTTCAGAATGTAAACAAAAGCAACTTATATGAATCGCACTAAACATCTCTACAGCAACTTGAGTGCTATGATCAAATTATTTTTCATCCAAAACAGTTTCCGTCAGTTTAAAAATCTAGTTTTGTTTCTATTTGTTTTGAAACCAAACATTGCGAAACAACATTCACCCAAAAAAACATTACGAAACAAAAACATTGCCAGAATAGAAAATAAATGGAGTTACTATGGTCCTGTTTGAAAACTGATTTTTTGATTTTTTTTTGCCTAAAATTTATAAAAAGACAAAATAGGATAAAATAATTAGGAAAATGTTTTGTGGCACTAAATTGGGTGGCACTAATGCCCCTAATTTCTATTTCAGGTAACTGTTTTGTTTTTTTTTTTTTTTTTTTGCCTTATATGGAAATTAGGGGCATTAGTGCCACCCAATTTGGTGCCACAAATCAAAACCCAAATAGTTAATAAGATAAAATGACACATCAAACCAAACTCATAATCAGTGGCGAAACCAATAAATTAAATCAAATGGGGCATTTATTAATTGCAATATTAAAAAGTTTATAAAAATATTTAACATAAATTTTACCATTAACTTCAAGAAAGATAAAAAAAAAATAATCAGTGGGTTTGGTTTTAGTTTTCTGAATTCAATTTTCTGAAAACTAATTTTTTTATTTTTCGTATTTTTTTGGTTTTAGTAAATATTTTTTAAATTTTAAACAATTTTTTTACTTTTTTAGATGCACATTACTTAGATATGTATCCAAATAGTAAAATATTTGCGAAAAAATATTTTAAAAAATTAATAAATACACAAAAATACAAAAAATGTACTGAATTTTCATATTATTTTTATATTTTTTTGGTATTTAGTGTATTTTTTTTAAAAAAAAAATCACAAATATTATACTTTTTAGGTATATTTATGTTAAGTGTGTCTAAAAATTAAAAAAAAAAGTTTGCTTAAAATATTAAAAAAAATTATTGTAAACGTTAAAATATGGAAAATAAAAATGTAGAACTTTTTGAAAACTGTTTTCTGAAAACTAGATATTAAAAAAACTAGATAATTTATTAAAAAAAATTATTGAAAACGCTAAATATTATTTGTAATTAGTGTATCATGAAAAATATTTAAAAAAGTCATGGATATAAAGTTTTAAAATAAATTATATATTGATAAAGTAATTTTTTATACTAAATATGCGTAAAATTTTAATATAATTATACCACGTCATTATTAACACATGATATCACCAACCAATAGTAAAGAAACACATGGAGAATGAACGCTACAAGTCAAATGTAACTAACAATTCAATAACTTCTATATTTTTGTTGAGATTAATTATGTTTGCATATCAATAGTAATATATATCACCATTATATTGAAATTTTCATAGATAATAATATCGTAATCACTTTGTTTTTAATCAAAATAACCATTATTATTCTTATTATTTTAAAAATGTCATTGACATTTAAAATAATATTTTTATAAATTTTTTTATTTAAAATATTTTCTTTATGTTTGCTTTTAAAAAAAAAATTTTGCAAAACCCAGGGGAGGCACGTGACCTCCCTGGCCCCTTGTTAGCTCCGTCCCTAGTCATAATCATTTTATTTTTTCTCTCATAAATATCATAGCTAGCAATAAAAATATCTAACCATATTTTCGAACATAAATTTTTAACTTACTAAAATAACCAACTTTCTAAACAAGATTATAATAAATAAAATAATAAAACTCACCCCCAAAAGTTAAAAAGTGCAAACAACTCATAATCGAGATCGCAATCACAATTGTGTAGTTGTGTGAGTGCCCCATTTAGGAAAATTTACCCATAAATCCTATTTTCTGAAAAGTTGAACTATTTAGTCCTAAAAGTTTTCTTATGCACCATTTAGTCCCATTTTATTTTGGTAATGTTGTTCTTTAATTTTGATTATTTTACAGGTTACAATACTACCCTTTTTGCGGAATGTTTGTTTCCTAAAAATCTGCAACATCATAAAAACATCACCAACAACATCAATTACAGAAATAATGTTGATGATGGAACTCAGTACCTCTCCTTGCCGGACCTCCACCAATTTCTGCCCATCGGAAAACTCGTCACCACCCTCTTCCAAACCACCAGCTGTGCCACCGTAAACTTCAGCACCGTCAACATCACCCGCAAACCAACCACCAACGCCCTCGCGGTCCGCTCTCCCGACTCCAACGCTACCGTACTCTCTCTCATCAAAACCTTACCCTACAATGTCAGCATCTTCTCAATCAATTCCCTCTTAATCCCGTACGGGTTCGATCTGATGGCCTCCGAGACTCAACCCCCGTTGGGTCTTAACATCACCAAAGCCCTAATCGACGGCCACGATTGATGATGGAACTAATGTTGATGATGGAACTAATGTTCGCTGATATTGATGATAGAACTAATCTTGATGATGTCGATCATGGCGCTGATACCAGACGGAATCTTTCCGTTCGGGGAAGTTTTGCCGATCCAAACTCCGATCCGGTACTGTACCGGAGGGGCACCTGCCGATATACGTAGGAGAAGAGATGGAAGATGCGATCTGGAAAATGGGAGTCTGAAGAACGATGTTTGATGTTCAATGTTTGATGTTCGATTAGGCCCTGATGTTTGATGTTTGATAGTGGAGATGTTCAATGTTTGAAGAACAATGTTTGATGTTCGATTAGGCCCTGAAATTCAATTTTTTTGTTGATGTTGTTGGACCGGAATGTTTGATGTTTATATGTTGATGATTAATGTTGGTGATGTTTGATGATGTTTTGTTAATGTTTGATGTTGTTGATGTTTTTATTTGATGTATATGCCCTCTATGGTCAATTTCTCTATAATGGGACCTTTCAGTCTATAAGAAAACTTTTAGGACTAAACAGTGTATAAGTTGTTAATTTGGGATTTATTGGTGCATCACCCTTTTAATAATTTGAGTCATTTACTCAGAATACATTTAGTGTAACATATTTTTTAAGAAAATTAAATTAGTTTGACATTAGTAACTCTTTTATCAAATTCTATTCAGTTTGTTTGGTTTTGATTTTTATAAAATATTTTTAAAAAAATTCTACTTTTTTACATTCTGTATTTTTTTGTTTTTAATAAATTTTTTTAATATTTTAAGCAATTTTTTTAATTTTTAGATACACCTAATATAAATATACTTAAAAAGTATAATATTTGTGAATTTTTTTTTTAAAAAAATACTAAATACCAAAAATTTAAAAAAAATGAAAATTCAGTGCATTTTTCATATTTTTGTATATTTATTAATTTTTTAAAATATTTTTTTCACAAATATTTTACTATTTAGACACATCTAAATAACGTGCATCTAAAAGGTTTTTAAAAAATTGCTTAAAATTTTAAAAATATTCACTAAAAACAAAAAAATACCAAAAATAAAAAAACTCAATTTCCAAAGAACTGAATTTAGAAAACTGAAACCAAACACATTGATTTGTATTTAAAAAATAAAAGGTTAATTATCAAAAAATTCTAAAGCTTCACATGTTTTTCACTTTAAACTCTAGTGTTTCAATTTTCACAAATTAAACCTCGAAATTTCATCCGTATTTCAATTTGCCCCCTCCGTCCATCTCTGTCCATGTAGGATAACAGAGGAGGTTTAAAGTGAAAAATAGTATAGGTCAAAGTGAAAAATGTGTGAAACTTTGGAGTTTTTTGTGCAATTAACTATTTTTTTAAAATTAAAATCACTAAAAATAATAAAGGGCTAATTACAAAAGAAACACCAATATTTTACGTATTTTTCACTTTAAACTCTCTGTTTGTGTAGGGTAATAGATAGGTTTAAAGTGAAAAAATATTAAGATTTAAAGTAAAAAAAATGCGTGAAACTTTGAAGTTTTTTGTGTAATTAACCATTTTTTAAAATTAAAATCACTAAAAACAATAAAGGGTTAATTACAAAATAAATCTCAAGATTTTACATGTTTTTTACTTTAAATCCCCTCTGTTATCTTATACAGACAGAGATAGATGAAATGAGCAAATTGAAACACAAATGAAATTTCAAAGTTTAATTTGTCGAAATTGAAATACTGAGATTTAAAGTGAAAATGCGTGAAACCTTAGAATTTTATTGTGTGTAATTAATCCAAAAATAAATAGTAAGTATAATTTTATAAATAAAATTAAATACAAATGTAATTTGATGAATAGAATATCAATATATGATTAACTTAATTTTTTATATTACATTTAATATATTTTAAAAATAAATAATTTAAAATATCAAAATAAAAATTCAAAATAATTTCAAATAACCACATAATAGTCCTCCTGTTCCATTTTCTAAGTAAACCGTTTGGTGAATGTAGGGGTGTAATTTTGGCCCGTGGCCCGAGGTGGGCTCGGCCCGTTAAGGCCCGAGCCCAAGCCCAGCCCGAGGCCTTAGGCCAGGGCCAGGGCCATAATTTTGAAGCCCGGTCCGGCCCATTGGCCCGCTCAAGGCCCGCCCAAAAGCCCGGCTTGCCCGGCCCACCCGATGCCCAGTGTTATTTTTAATGGAAAATAATAAAATTTTGTCGGAAAAATTAAAAAAAAATTATTTAGGTCTGTCCAAGCCCGCTCAAAACCCAAAATACCCCTGGGCCTGGACTTAGTTTTCTGACCCGTGGACTGGTCCGGCCCAATTTTTTGACGGACACCCACAAGACCCGACATAAATCGGATCAGACGGGGCCAAAATTACACCCCTAAGTGTATGAGACAACATTTATCAACTCATAAACGCACCCGCATTGATAAATGTAATAAGAAAAATTGACTTTCAATTATATAAAAGATCAAAATTAAAAGCTATCATAATATATTATTATGAATAGAATTTTGAAATTATTTTTTATAATTTCAAACATTTTTTCCGAACCCAACCCAACGTAACGTGGAGATAGCAATTATGATTATAAAATAAGTAAATAAATAAATAAAAGAAATGAAGAGGATAAAGACCGACATAAAAAAACGAAAAACCTTGTCCATCGTCATCGTGACTCTTCTTCACCAATTCAAATCAATCCAAACAACGAGAAAATATCCTGTACGTCTCTCAAATGTCCTATTTGACAAAGTCGGCTGGCTTCCCTTCTGTCTAGTTAGATTAAGGTGTCGTTTGGGAAGTAGGTTGACTTTTTTATTTTTTAACTTTTTTAGCTATTTTAGTCTAGGCTAAAAAGTTTGATTTGGAAAGGACTTTTTGACTTTTTTAACTTTTTTTTTTGTGAGAGAAAAGTATAATGATTATAGATTTGATGTGATATTTTGTTTGTTATGACTAAAATAGCCTAGTTTGTCTTTTGTGGCTAAAATAGCCAAAAAAGCCCATGAACCTTCTTCCCAAACGGAGCCTAAAGGGTACTATTAAGGGTGTGGTTTGGGATGATCTAAATAAATGTATTTTTTTGACTTTTTATAAAATATGAGTTAGGTATAGGTTGGATTTGAAGTAATGTGACTTAAATAGGATAGTGACTTTTTGATTTTTTTAGATCATGCCAAACAAAGCCTAAGTCTATAGAGGTCCATCGCAAGTTTCGTTTTGATAATCTGAATCGTTCAATATGTAGAAATTATCGAGTACTATATTCTTGTAGAAAATCACATTAATCAGATATTTATAGCTATATGATCAAATCAGTTTTGTATAAAAAAATAAACGGTAAAAAAATAAACAGTTTACAAAAATCTGATCTGATAAGATAGCTATTGATATCTGATCAACGCAATTTTTTATAGGCATATAGTACTCGATAATTTTTACATATTGAATGGTTTGAATTATCGAAACTGAACATTTGGTGAGCCTATATGGGCCTAACAGTACGGGAATGGATCGTCGGTCGCCCTTCCCCGACGTCGTTTTGGGGGCGAATTTTCAAAAAAAAAAAACGCAGAAGAGGGAGGAAGGAGAGGAAGAGGGAGGAAGGAGGGAGGAGGAGGAGGAGGAAGAGAAGGGCCGGACTGGAGGGGGCCATAAATACAGGGGAGGCGGAGGAGGTGGAGACGGGCCGGAGGCGGAGGCGACGGCGATCGCAGGTGCTGCGATGAGGTGGAGCTGCTGCGACCTGCGACGGCGGCGAGGGACGAGAACGGCAAGCTCGCAGCCTCCTCCTCCTCCTCCTTCTCCCTCCCTCCTCCTTCCTCTCTTCTCTGCGTTTTTTTTTTTTGAAAATTTGCCCCCAAAACGACGTCGTTTTGGGGGCGACAGGGGAAGGCAACGGGTGATCCGGATTCCTAACAGTACTCTATAGTCTGATCACGGACTAGATGGAAGTCTAACCCATCTTATTTACGTGTAGATCCTAATAAGTAGACTTATTGTCTAATAGAATCTATGGAAAAAGTTTGTCATAAAAAAAGTTACTAATTATAAATTTTAGCGACAATTTATAAAAATTATGACAAAAAAAGGTCACTAAATGTCAATTTTTAGTGACGTATATAAAAAATTGTCACAAAAAAATTATTTTTAATAATAATTTTACCAAGACTTATTTTCAATAAGATTTGATGGGAATTAAATCTAATTATTAAGATCTATTGGTAATTTCATGTAATTATTATTGTTATTTTTTTCCTTGTATTTTACATAAAAAAATTCACCTACTCTACTCTGTTACGGGCATAATCACATGGTAGGAGGGAGCTAGCAGATAATTTCTCCCAAACAACACCTCTCACCGAAAACGACAACCGCGACCGCTCACGCGCCTACCCCTTCCTCTCTCCCTTTCTCTATATAAAGTTACTTCATTCCTTTGTCTACAAACACTATGCAAACAAGCATATATTGTTATTAATATTAATTTTAATAAACTGAGTGAGTTTTTTTGTTTTTTTGGATCAAATCTTAGTGAGAATTAGATCGAAAGGTTTTTGAAATTGATTTGTGTTTTGGAATATTGTAGAGAGAGAGAGAGAGAGAGAGAGAGAGAAGAAGAAGAAGAAGAAGAAGAACAAGGAGTAGAAGGAAAGGATGTTGGCGATATTTCATAAGGCGTTTGCACATCCGCCGGCGGAGCTGAACAGTCCGGCATCGAAGAAACAGAAGCTACCTGTGGAGACTCTGAATGACTTCTTGTCTGCTCATTCTTACCCTAAAAACGCTTTCTCTATGACCTTTGGAGACGCCGCCGTCCTCGCTTATGCCCGACCCGACACCTCCTTTTTGCATCATCAGAGGTACCCCCCCCCCTCTCTCTCTCTCTCTCTGTCTCTCTCCACCTAATTGTGTTGGTTTTTTAGGGAAAAAACAGTGGGATAATAAAAAAAATTAAAAATTATGAAAAAAATATAATATTTTAAATTAAAATGTATAAAATTTATCGCTGATTTATAATTTTTTTTGTCTTGTTTTTACACACCTTAACTAATCTTGGATAACCACCGGGGCGGTGGCCTAATAGAGAAAGCAGTTCTCTCCACAGGGTAATCAAGGTTCGGTTCGATTTTTCTGAGAATGCGAAATGGATGGATTTTTCCGTTGAGTCTCTTTGAGACGTAATCCAGGTTTGGTTCGAATTCTGAGAATGCGAAATGGATGGATTTTTCCGTTGAATCTCTTTGAGACCTTACACGTGTGACTGAGTTCCATTCGTGCCTGAATCTCTTCCTATGAGTTGATTCCTATAAGTGATTAAATTTGACTCACAATCGATTATTTCGAGGTCACGATCCACAGATGCGTTGACGAGCAGATAACATCCGTTTTTTCTTGTTAAGAAAAAAAAAAAACTAATCTTTGATACTAATTTCACCGCCTACTTGAGACCCATTTAAAGCCACACCTGATACTGATATTGTTTGTTACAGCTTATTATAAGTTAAAAATTAAGAATTAAAAAGTAGTAATTAAAAATATTCCTTCTTCAGTTTTAAATAATTAATTTTTTTAATTTATTTAAGTTATTTTTAGTTAAAAAAATTGTATACTAAAAAGCTGATTGGGGGCTATGAGACCTGGAGAAGCACACAGGTTTCCAGTTGTGACCACTAAGGTTCCACCTAATTTGTATCGGTGCCGACATTAGATATAGAAGCATCAATTTCTCAATACGTATCGGGGTGTTTTTTTTTTTTTTTTGATCAGATGAAATATTTCATTCAAGAAGCCAAAACGGCATTTACATGAGTCCATCCAACCCAAACTTACACCAAACAAAGTGAAAATACAGCAAGAAGCACAGAGGAAGAAAAAAATTATGATGATATTTGAACCCACATTACGTGACTGTGCTCGTACTGCAAAGCAGAGCCGATCATAAAAGTTCGGCAATAGAGCATGTTCAAGATATATCATAAATCTCAACCACAGAGGGAGTAAGTTGAAACAAATCTGCACCGATGGACTCAAAGAAAAACAGCCAAACAAACCCAAACCAGTGGGTTTGAAACCAGGCAAACCCAAAACACCAAACACAGAAGAAAAATTAAATAAAACAAAACAAAACAAGACCCAATCCACATCCAAGCAAATACCATCAGCAGTGGCGTCGGGTCCGACCAAGGTGAAGGCGGCGGGGAAGAGGGCTGAGAAACCGGCGGAGGCGGAGGTGGTGGTATGGCAGATCCGTGAAGCCACGCCCGGAGTTGATGGAGGGGAGGGAGGGAAACACCTCACAAAGGAGGGAGAAGGTGGAAAGCGAGAGCTTCCAAGTTATTTGTAGCAAAGCAACTAAAAGAAAGAGGAAGGAGGGGTACGGGGAGGGGGAGAGGAGGCCGAAGGCCGCCGGGAACCCCCTCCCCCACCGCCGGCGGCTGCAAAACTTGAAACCCTAGGAAAAGAAAAGTGTAGAGAGAGAAGGTCTCAAAAGTGTAGTACGTATCGGGGTGTTTGGAAAGTTGTTATTTTAATAAGTTATTTGAATTTTTTATTATTTTTGTAAGTTAAAATTTTTGAATATGTTTGGTTTGGTTTGGTTTTGAGAGGGTAGTTTTTAAAAATTATTTTGGGGAAAGAGTTTAGAAATTTTTTTGGTTTGTTTGGTTGTATATTTTGAAAGGAATTTTAGAGTTTTGAAGTTTGAAGTTTGAAGTTTGGAATAATTTGATATTTTGTTATAATTGTGTAGATGTATGTAAGAGAAAAAGTGAATGAGAATGAGAATGAGAATGAGAATGAGAGAGGAGAGAGAGAAAAAGTGATTGATTGATAGGTAAGAGAGGGAGTGATTTTGGAAATTATTTTGAAAAATTTACAAACCAAACAAATTTTTTAGAATTTTTTTTGTAAAATCACTCTACAAATCCAAACCAAACATACCCTTGTTTAAAATGATAGTTGGATTTTTTTTAGTTGGATGGGATGTTTATAAGAGAAAAAGTAAAATGATTATGGATTTGATGTGACATTTATCTTATTGATTATTTTAACTTATTTTGTCATTTTGTAAATTTTAACCCAAAAAATTAAAAAGAGCTTTCGCCAAACACCCCTATCATTTCTTATAATATTGGTTTTTAAGGTTAATTACACTTTTTTTTTTTTAGTAAAGGTTGGTTTGGGGTGTCCTAAAAAAGTGCACTTTTTGTCTTTTTACGAAAAGATGTGCAAAAAAGTAGAGAGATGATGTGATGGAAAAAAGATAAAAAGATAAAAAGATGGATTATATAGTAGATCCCAAACTAGGCCTAAATTAGAGAAAATATAATATAATGATTGAAATTAATATCAATACTGAAATAAATAAAGAGAAATTTCTATTTTAATTGAAAATACATAATATATATATATATATTTAATTTTACTAGTATTGCATTCCAAATGTTATGTATTCCATTTTAAGTTGAGAGATGTCGTATGAGTTATTATAATATTTTATTGACATAGATAACAGATTCTTAACAAAAGATTCACTAATACAAATTGAAAGTTTAATGTGATAAATTATTTTTTTAATTGAAATATAAAAAATAAAATTGAGTAATAATTTTTCTTATTTATTATCAAAATATATATAACATTTCTATACAAAAGATTTGGCTCCAAATATAATTCAATTAGGCATTGAGCCCACTCTAATGGTTGGAACTATGTATTTTAGCCGGTCTTGTATGTAGATGTATTTATAATAAAAATAAATTAGATTCATTCGATAATTTTAATAACAAAATAATATAATTATAATTAGGGTAAATTACACTTACACCCCCTGAAATTTGGATTTAATACATATGACTCATGACGTTTGGGAAATTACACTAATCCCCGATCGTTCTAATTATTTAGACGGAATGAAGACATTGAACTCATGTATTTTTTCTTTTTTTGCTTTGCTTTACTTTCTCTTTTTTCCTCATTTCCTTTACTTTTTTTTTTTAAATGTAATTTTCTCTGTTTTTCTACTAAGAGTTGTTACTTTTTATATAAGAAGGAGGTTTGTAAAATGAGACTATTAACCACAGGGATGGAAATGTAATTTCTAAAACGTCAGGGGTGGGTATTAATTGGACCAAATCTCAAGGGGTGTCAATGTAATTTACCCTTATAATTATGTCAATATAATTTATTCAAGTATAATTTAGGACTTGTAAAATGAATAATTCAATGGGATTAGTGATACATCCTTCAAATTCAACTAGACTTGTGTACACTTGTATTTTCAAATAATTGAAATGAGAAAAGCTTTATAATCTTATTATTAATGTGGGTAAGTGATTAAGTGCAGGTTGTTTTGTGGGTTTGATGATATATATTGCATCTTCTTGGGGAGCTTGAACAACCTCTGCTCACTAATCAGACAATATGGGCTATCAAAGGGTACCGATGAGGCCTTGTTTGTCATTGAAGCTTACCGGACCCTCCGTGACCGAGGCCCATACCCACCCGACCAGGTTGTGAAGGATCTGGAAGGAAGCTTTGCCTTTGTTGTCTATGATAGCAAAACTGGAACTGTTTTTACTGCTCTGGTATCTTCACTCGTGACTCCAAATTATTAGATCACTTATTTCATGAGTTATTAAATTTTACATTTTTTTTTTTTAGGGTTCTGATGGTGGAGTTAAGCTGTACTGGGGTATTGCTGCTGATGGCTCTGTGGTTATTTCTGATGATTTGGAGGTCATCAAAGCTGGCTGTGCCAAATCATTTGCTCCCTTCCCAACAGGTAACTACAATGGCTATTTTGGTCGAGCAATGATATATAAATAATATATATATACAAAATGACTTGTCTATAGTGGAATTTATATTACTTTGAATTTTAGTATTCACCAAAATATAAAAATTTCACACTCATCTTAGTTTGATGATGAATTGTGTTTGAAATTTTTATTATGAAGAGTATTTTTCAATTTGGTCAATTACACTAGAATTTAACCAAGGTGGTTAAATGTACTGAAAACAATAAAAACACATCAATTTTTCAAGGAGAGTTCACAAAGCACTATATTTATCTTATACACTACCAAAACAAATACGTGTGTATTTTTGAAACAAAAATTAAAGCTCAGAAGAGACAGAAAAAAAAAAATCACTGCTTAATTGACACAATTGAAGTGTTTGGAACTGTGCTCTTGCTATAGCGAGTGTAGAAATAATTTCTTTGGAGTAACCTACAGAATCATCAAATGGACAAACCATGGCTTACAAAATCACTGAAAATCCAAACAATTGAAACTCAATTGCATTATTATTAGAAGATAAAAATTATGGGTTGTGTGTGCAGGATGCATGTTCCACAGTGGAGGAGGATTGATGAGTTTTGAGCATCCAATGAACAAGATGAAAGCAATGAAGAGGATTGATAGTGAAGGGGTTGTGTGTGGTGCCAACTTCAAGGTGGATGTCTTCACTAGGGTTAACAGCATCCCTCGTACTGGAAGTGAGGCCAATTGGTCTGAATGGGAGGCTCAGTAATCTTTTCTAACTATTTGCTAAGCCATTAACTGTTGCTGTTGTTGCTGCTGCTGATGTTGTAGACTTCTTGTAGTTTGTGTTAGCTTGGCAATGGGTGTCTGTGATATCGTTTGATTCCAAAATAATTTATATACATAAATAAAGAGTTTTTTATGTTTCGAATGAGGATGCCAAATGGATCTAGTTGGAATGGCTAAGAATCTTTTGTTATCAAATTTCTCTTTGCAAGTGTTTTTGACTTGGACAAATTAAGATATTGATCGAGGACATGAGATTTCAAATGTAATACTAGGCATGTGATCTTTTTATGTCAAGTGGTTGACCACTATTTTGTCTAAAAGCAATAGTTCTATGAATCCAGACAAAAACAACTAGAAAAGGTCCAGAATTTGAAATTAAAGGTTATGGATGTGGTTCCACAACTACGACTTTAATTGTACACTATAAATTTAACATTCTAGGATATATATATATATATATATATATATTTTACCCCCCATAATAGACTTTTCCTATCTAAGATGTATATGTTGCTGTTTTGGATAAGAAGAGAAATACATGTTCTGTTGCTTACAATCTTAAATTTTTAGTCACTGTCAACAGTTTAAGCAATTATAAATGAATTAAATTTAGTATGAGTAAATTACACAAACCTCATTATTATGAGATAATTATATCAACTTCCCCTCTAAAAGGACAAACATTATGAACTTGAGGGAAGGGGTAAATGGCGGGCTGGAAAATGTTTGGGACCCCTATAAAAGAGGACTTTCATGACTCTCATTAATGTATTAATCATTGATGTGTTTGAATTTTTTTGAGGGATTGTGTTTGACAGTGACATGAATAGTTTTGATCATTTTGAGAGTTGTGGGGGTTGTGTTTAGTGGAATTCTCTATCATTACTGATGGCCGGCTACCACCATTTCCACTCTTAGTCCCTTCCCCACCCAACCGACAACTGCATCTACCCAATCCCTAGTACTGCAACCATCTAAACACCAGCTCCTTCCCACTGCGACTCCGATTCCCTACCTTCATTGCTGGGAAATGACTGATAAAAGCTACTTGTACTTGGTGCAAGTGTAACATGTGCACGTGTGCAAGTGTAATACATGCACAATACAAATGACTAGTGTGATGACTCCACAAAATTTGTACTTGCAACGGATAGAATTAGCACTTGCGCTTGTACACATTTTGTAACAACAAAAGGTAGAGAGCTAGAACCCGGGGAAGGCAAAAGAGGGTATGATAGCGGTAACCAAAGGCCGGCAATTAAAGTTGATTACTAGCCAAAGTGTGAAAGAAGCGCCATTATATAGTCTTCTTATGCCCCTTTTTGGGTTTTGTCAACAAATAAGGTGACTTGATAATAAATTTAAAATATTTGTACATGCGATTACATATAATGGATAATATACATTCAATTTAAACATTGTTAATCAATTTTTTTAGGACATGTTTTTTTTTTTTTTTTTTTGATTCATAAAAAGTTTAGGAGGAGGGGAGACTACCCCATTCCAGAGTCAGGGAAAGCGTTACGTAATATCGCTCCACCAACAAAGGACTACCGGCAACGGAACTCGAACCTAAGCCAAATGGGCGAAGGGACGATCCTTACCAACTAAACCAACTAAGTTTAGGACATGTTTTTTTGGCATATGAGGTGGTGAGATTAGATTAATAATCCTGTGAGTTCTATCAAACCCATGTTTAGTTGTGCTACATATTAATGGATTATGAGTTTCATGAGACCACTAATCTTACTTGGGGATAGGATTAACATTCTAATGGAGTTGGTGGAATCACTGATCCAAGACCCTTATATTGAAGCAAAATGCCTATTTTGCCCTCTATTTATCAACAAGGCCGACCTTGAGATGAGGCGACTAAGGCGGTCGCCTCGAAACCCCAATTTTGAACAAAATTTAGGGCCCCAATTAAGGGAATATATCATGTCGTGTTATTTCATAATTATTTCAATATTAGCTCAATTTATTTATTTTCATGTTGTCGTATGGTATTATTTTAATTCGTGTTCGATTGATGTTTAATGTAAAAACTTTCACTTTTAGTTAAAAATAACTTAACAAGTATATGGAGAGATTAAATTTTTTCTCGTAAGTTGATTTTTATAAATTTTATTTCTACTAAATGAAATTTTTCATAGAATATTTGATTTTAATTCAACTGTATTTTTCTAATTAAAAAAAATTGTACTTTATTACTATATATTTTTTATTAGATTGACTTTAAAATAGGTAACAAAAAAAATACATATCTTAAATGAAAAAAAGATATTAGCCTTAATTATTATTTTACATACTTTTTTATTTAGGGCTTGTTTGGGATATCCTAAATAAGTGTACTTTTTGTCTTTTTAGACTAAAAAGTTGAGGTTGAAAATATGAATGTTTGTGTTAACTTTTTGACTTTTTATGGAAAAATGTGTAATAAAAAATTATAAAAATTGGTTTGTAGGGGAAAATTAGAATTGGGAGTTGTGCAGCCGTAATTGTTGACTTTTGGTGAATAGTGATAACTTTTTGACTTTTTGAATAACTTTTTGACTTTTTAACTTTTTGGGATGTTCCCAAACTTAGATGGAGTTGAATAAAAGATTAAAAAAATGTCATAGCATCCGTTAGTAAACATTAAAATATATAACTAATAATTCATGTTATTGAGTCGTGTTATATTTGGATTCCTGTTGAAAAATAGTCAACCCTAACTTACTAATTTTATATATTGCTTGAGTTGTATTAAAAATTTTCATTCTCACCCCCAATTAATCTTAGTTATTATAGCATTGGTAAGCTAAAAAATAAAAATTCGATTCAACTAATTGAACTTCAACTATTATATATATATATATTTGCTATCTAAATTTTGTTAAATTGTAATGCAATAGAAATAAATTTTTATCCTTTTTTTTTAACCAAACAAATTTTTTTTTTTTTTTTTGGATAATGATATATGAAAGGCTCAATTTTAAAAATTAGCCTTAAGCCCCTAATAACTCGAGGCCAGCCCTGTTTATCAAATACAATAAAAATACATTATGTAATAAAGATTTTTACGTAATTTTATAAATTTAATCCCAACCAATTAATACCACCAGATTACCCATCAAACCAGCCTACTTTATCTTACATATCTAACTTAATACTATCACATTATTAATCTTCTCACTCAATCACCATATTTAGGATTCGTTTGAGAAGTGGGTTGGTTTTTTGACTTTTTAGCTATTTTATTATGGGGCTAAAAAGCCTCGTTTGAGAAAGGTTTTTGGCTTTTTTGACTTTTTATGAGAGAAAGAATGTAATGATTATGGGTTAGATGTGATATTTTATCTTATTGGGCTAAAAAACCTATTTTATTTTTTTATAGCTATTTTAGCCCAAAAAAATCTCAAAACTCAACTTCTCAAACAAACTCTTATAACCCTATCCAACCAAATCCGACACTAGTTAACCAAATTCATTCTTTTTTGTATAAACTAAAAATTCCAATATTTGTTTGTTTCTAGTTTTCAAAATTCACTTTTTAGAAAATTTTACTTTTTGTTTTTTGTATTTTTTTGTTTTCACTAATTTTTTTTAATATTTTAAGTAATTTTTTAATTTTTAGACACACTTAACATAAACACACTTAAAAGTATAATATTTGTGAAAAAAAATTTATAAAAAATTCATTAAATACCAAATATACAAAACAATATGAGAATTCAGTAAAATTTTTGTATTTTTGTGTTTATTAATTTTTTAAAATATTTTTTCACAAATAAGTTATTATTTAGATATCTAAGTAAAATACATCTAAATTTTTTTAAAAAAAATCATTTAAAATTTTAAAAATATTTACCAAAAAAATAAGAAAAATAAAATATTTAATTTTTAAAAAATTAAATTCACTGAAACCAAAAACGCTGAATTATTTTTCGAAGTTTCATGTTTTCGTTATTGTTATTTTTTTAGTTTCTTCCATTTGCATTTTTGTCCATAAATTTTCAATCCAGAGAGACAACTGTAATTCTCAGAATCGACCGAAAGGCTTTTCTACTTTCCAAAAGAATCGAGAGAGCTCCTCTCTCATACAATACAACTCCTGAACCAGCAAAGCAACCCAGAGAGAGAGAGAGAGAGATGGCAGATCGTTTCTTTCCCAACGAAATGCCAAATTTCATCCCAGAAACACGCGAATCATCAGCCTCCGAAAGATCCGAAGATTCGCTCACCAAGCTTCTCTCTCTTCCTTACAAGACACTCGCTGAGAGACTCAATCGAGCAGCTCTGGACCTAAAACAAACTGTTAGCATCATTTCAATGCAAAAAAAAAAACCATTTGATACTTTATTTGCACTGAGCTTTGTGTTGCCCATTTTGTGTTTGTTGATTTGACCCAAAGAAATGCCCACCAAGTGTTTGTGTTTGTGTTCGTGTTTTTGGATTTGGATTTGGGTTCTTTCAGGTTGTGAAGGAGACATGGGGAGCAGTGGGAGACGCGTACATGACGACTATACTCTCTACACTGGGGTTCTTGGAACTGCTTACTTGCTCTTCAAAGCTTACCAAATTACTAACAACAAAGATGATCTTAATCTCTGCTCTCAGATTGTTAAGGCCTGTCACACTGCATCTCGCAGTTCTGGGTATCTCTCTCTCTCTCTCTCTCTCCAAAAATTGTGTGATTTATTTATTAAAATGAGTAAATTGTCTCGAATTGATTAGAATTGTGCACCCAATATTGAAACTACTTTTAACTTACGCTTTAAATGAAATAACCCACTTAACTGAACCAGGTGGTGGTTTAGTTATGTGGGAGTTTGCTGACGTGGTCAAACCATTCATTGGAAATTAACAACTTAGCTTTGCTTGGCTTGTCATTGTAATTGTGGGTTTGATTATTCTATGCACTCATTTGCAGGCTATGTTAAACTTAATGAGTATTGATAATTAAAACTCAGCCCAAATAGGACTGTCATGTGATATGTGATAGTACTTAAAATGGATGATATTATGTGCTGGCTCAGTAGTTGTAGAACTGCCGTTGAAAGAGTGATTTAGCTTAAATAGGTTTGTCTTATGTGATTTGTGGGATGGCAGGCGCGTGACATTTATCTGCGGGCAGGCTGGTGTGTGTGCTCTTGGTGCTGTTGTGGCAAAGCACAGCGGTGATGAACGACTGTGCGATCAGTATTTAACCAAATTTAAAGAGGTTATTGATTGTTTTTTATAGTTCCATCGCCATTTAATGTGTTTGTCACTTGGTATATTATTGGGTATTCTTTTCTGCTTTTGGGTGCAGATTAAACTTCCGAAAGATCTTCCAAATGAATTACTATATGGGAGAGCAGGGTTCTTATGGGCATGCTCATTCTTAAATAAGAATATAGGAAAAGATACCATATCTTCTTCCCGCACAGTAAGCCCTTGTGAAAACTTTGATGTCATTTGGGCTCCCTTTGTCTTGAATAAGATAGTTGAATCAACTATTTATATATATATATATATTTGCAGAGACCTGTTGTGGATGAAATTATCAAGTCTGGTAGAAGATTGGCAAATAAGGGAAGATGCCCGTTGATGTATGAATGGCATGGGAAGAAGTACTGGGGAGCTGCCCATGGATTAGCTGGGATTATGCATGTTTTGATGGACATGGAACTGAAGCCTGATGAGGTGGAGGATGTCAAGGGTACACTACGCTATATGATCAAAAATCGCTTCCCTAGTGGCAACTATCCTTCAAGTGAAGGAAGTGAATCAGACCGTCTTGTACATTGGTGCCATGGTACTCCTGGAGTTGCTCTTACCCTTGTGAAAGCAGCTGAGGTAAAGTGCATCGGAGTTGTTATTTTCAAATTTCAGTGTAAATTAAAACAACAAACTCATTGCGGAGAATTGGTATTATTTCCACGAGCACTTGTTGGGTTTGCATGACACTGAGGAAAATGAATTAAGAACACAACACCTATTTGATGTCCAAAAACAAATTTGTATTTTGTTGTGAATTACTATTGTGGAGATGCATCTTACAATCAGCTTTAAAAGAGAACATTCTTAGCACGTACGGGAAATTACTCGATTTTAAGAGAGAAAATTCTTGAGATTTGTGCCTGTTCTGCTTTCAAGTATTATTTAAATATTGTCAGGTTTTTGGAGATGAGGAGTTCCTCAAGGCTGCTGTAGATGCAGGGGAGGTGGTATGGGACCGGGGATTGCTTAAACGAGTTGGGATTTGTCACGGCATCAGTGGGAATACCTATGTGTTTCTTGCACTCTACCGATTAACTGGCAAAGTAGAGTTCTTGTACAGGGCCAAAGCTTTTGCTTGCTTTCATCTTGATAAATCTCAAAGGCTTATATCAGAGGGCATAATGCACGGAGGCGATCGACCCTATTCACTGTTTGAAGGCATTGGCGGGATGGCTTATTTGTTTCTCGACATGACTGTTCCATCTGAGGCTCGGTTTCCGCTTATGAGCTTTAATTTACATGATGTAAACTAAAGGTATGCCTATCACTTGTGCATGAAGACTTGAATGTTTTGTATATATATACGAGAAAACCAATGTCTATGATAGTTTTGTGTTGACAATTAGGTTCTATTCTTTTCTTTTGAGTTGAGCTTTGAAAATGTTGAGTTATGGTGGTGACCCATATGTTTCCTAACCATCGTGTGCCAACATGTTCATCATTCATTTTCTCCATACGCCGAAACTAACCAAATAAATTGCTAGAAGAAAACAAGGCAAGTGATTTTATTGTCCACACTGGCCTATACCGAGGCACAGCAACATAACTAAATTCTACACTCATAACAGGATCCCGACACTCAGTGAAGTCCTCTACCTTCACGAGATTAGTCTGATTTTAAGAATCTCATCTCGAAGCCGCCATTTATGCCAAACCAACAATTTTCTCACTAAGTTCCCATACTTTACGAGCTTTCTCCACATCACTGGCTTCTTGAGACAGCTGGTTCTCAAAGTTGGCTGAGTCCTTGTTCCAGCTCCAGTAGACGCCGGACTTTGTCAAAGTCGGATCACTCACAACCTGAATCAGAAATCAACAACTTGAATTGAATGCAGAACATACACAAGAACACATGCACTTAAAAGAAATCTTAGCCACACAATGTTTTCTGTGCATTTTCTTTGTTTTGTTTTTGTGCACCTAGGTTTATGATTTTACCTGAGCAAGTCGCTTTCCGGATTCTTCTTCGGATACAAAACCCTTTGTGATGTACTTCTGGAATGGAGGGAAGAGGATCCGGAACAAGGGGATGTGTTCCCTGAACAAGCCTGTGGTGGCAATGCAACCCGGGTAAAGGGAAGCGAATGTGATCCCGGTTTCCTCGTGGTAGCGACGGTGGAACTCTTGCATGGTGAGCATGTTGCAGACCTTGCTGTCTTTGTATGCCTTGGCGCCATCAAATTCGCCACCGTCAACCATGGCTGAGCTGTTCAGGCCATTCAAACCCCCAACAAGCCCCCTCATGTCCCCTAGGTAGGCCTTTGGAGGCACATTTCCAGCCAGGGTGTTTGTGTTACCTGTTAAACGTGGTAAGAGCAACACTGCATTTAGTACATCACAAGTGACAATAAAGTGTTCATTAGCCATTCACAGCTTTAGTATGATAGAGACAGGAAGTATGGTTATAAATTGCAGTATCAGAAGGTGTAGTGGCAGTAACGATTGCAGATGGATAATCCGATTGGGTATAAAATTGTCCTGCGTACCGCATTTAAACAGTATGTTTCACCCTAATTTTTCTCAGTACCTGTAATCGAACCGACAATGATGAGTCTTTTTGACGGATGATCGGATTGCTTCAAGTCCTCCATCATCAACCTTGACAAAAGAAAGTGTCCAAGATGATTAGTCCCAACACTAAGCTCAAACCCATCAGCAGTAAAAGTAGGCTCCTTGGCAGTAGGCAGATACACAGCTGCATTGCAGACCAGCACGTCGAGAGGCCGCCCCGATCGCCTGAAGTTGTCAACAAACTGCCTGACACTGTCAAGCGACGCAAGGTCCAAATGCATGACGGTGTAATTGTCCTTGGCAATGCCGGCTGACTTGGCTGCTCTCTCGGCTTTCAGGAAGTCCCTGCAGGCCATGATAACATGCCATTTGCCGGTTTCAGCTAGGGCTTTGGCGGTGGCGAGGCCTAAGCCGGAGGATGCTCCAGTGATCACGACACTGCCCTTTCGCAGGGTTTTTTTGGCCTCTGGGGTGGATACGTTGATTGCTGGAGTTGTAGCCACTGCTTGAATTGCAAGGTTTCTTTGGTTGCAGTCCCTCTGTGATCAAAACCAATTTGAATCATTCACCAAAACACCATGAGATTTCAAATGAGAAACTAAACCAGACAAGCTGGGAACTCAAACTGAAGACCTCAATAATTGAGGTAGTTTGATAACATTGCGTTTTTTTTTTTTTTTTTGGTTTTCATAAAATAGAAAATAAATTTTTATTTAAAAAAATAAAATAAGAAAAAAAAAAACACGAGTGTACACAAATATTTTGAAAAAAAAAAAAAACTAGAAAAATGCTCAGTGAATTGCTGGAGGTACTGATTGCTAGTAGAGGGTGGTCAAATGTGGTGACTGGAAGTGGGAGTGGCCAGAGCAATCTCCTAATGGTGGTGACTAGAGAGTGAAAATTTGTTTTGGAAATAAAAGAAAACAAGTTTTTTTTTTTTTTTAATCAATTCCACTTTTTTGGAAACAATATGAATAAATCAAATAAGTTTTTGTTTCTAATTTAAAAAAATAAAATAAAAAAAAATATGAAAACCAAAACAGAATTCGAAGTACTAAAAGCAATTTACCCATATGTTATCACTAATGCTTTAGCAGGAATCATCACTGAAAACACTTTCAGTGTTTTTATGAAAAAATAAATGAAATAAATGTAGTTAGAACATGATAAGTACCTTGATTCTCAATGAACAAAAGCTGGAATCAGCTTTGACATGATCAGAGAGTGAAATTCCTAAGAGACTGGAATCCTTCAAATATGCACTTGACTTGCTCTGCAACAAGTACCACATTTCCTATAAGTTAAATTTATACTGTGTTTGGGTGGGGGATTTGAGGAGGGACTTGGAAAGGGAAATGGAAAATGAGAGTAAAATATGAATAAAACATATATATATTTCACTTACGCTGTGTTTGGTTGGAGAATTTGAGAAGGGATTTGGAAAGGGAAAGAGAAAACTTAGGTAAAATGTGAATAAAATATACCTACATTTCACCTAGTTTCACACATCTTTTCCCTTTCCCTTTCCAAATCCTTCTCCAAATCCCCCAACCAAATACAGCATTAGTTTCACACACATTTTTCTTTTCTCTTTCCAAATCCCTTCCCAAATTACCCAACCAAACACAGCATTAAAGTTTTTACTACAAGAAAACAAAAACAAAAGGCAAGACAGGCACCTCCATTCAGTTACAATAATTGTTTTGAATTGTAACTCGACTCCGAGTTACGACAATGTGGCTAAGTTATAACTTAGATCACATCACGTTACAATTGAAAGTGGGTGCACATTACAGATTTTTCTATGAAAAGCTTTCGAAGCAAAAACAAAAGGGGAGTGAACCTCTTTGGGGATGGAGAAAGCAGAAGGAAGCAGAGTAGCAGCAGCAGCAGCAGACTGAAGAGCCATGGATGAGAGCACCTTCAAATTGAAGTGGGATATCTGATGAACTTTTGGGACTGAAGGAACTTTCAGTGAATGTGTGAAGATATATAAGGAGTTGATGATGACTTTTTTTAAAACAAAAACACAATGGGTTCTGTGATTTGGATATGAAAGAGTGGATAAGATAATTTTGGCAGATAAATTCTAGTGCTTCAATTCCAAGCAACCAATCAGATTTTGATTTTGGGATTTCATTTGATATTTTTATACTTTTTTATTTTTTATTTTTTTGAATGTATGCGTAGGGTGTAGTTGGGATTTTTTTACTTAAAAAAGAAAGGGATATATTTAGGGTGGCCCCACAACGTGATCCTCTGCCAATAGTCATGGAAAAAAGTATGGGTTGGAGATACACACAAATTAGGGATTTTTTATTTATTTATTTTCTTGGTGTAGTTTCCATTTTATTCACTCAAAAAATTCTCTTCTATGAATAGTGGGACATGGAACTCTCAATCGGTTAGGAAAATGCTCAATACATACGGTATATTGTTTTATTTTAAATTATATAAATTTTTACGAATTTATATAAGTAATCATACAAAAATATATAAATTAAACATAAATTTATGTAAATTTTTTAAAAATCATATGTGATTATGCGAATTTGTATTGAAATTACGTATTTTTATGAAATTATTTATGTAATTTTGTGTAAAATTGCATATGGTGTGCAATGTATATCTAAGGCTCCATTTGGTAAGCATCTGAAAATATAGTTCTACCCATTGATTTAAGTATTGTTTGTTTGGAGCTTTCAAATCATAATTCTACACTCATTTCTCAAAACTCAATTCAAAACATAATCATTACTTTTCAAAACTCATAACCAAACACATAATTCAAAATTCTTTTCAAAACTCAATTCAAATCAATATTTTAATTTTGTTAGGATTTTAAATATTTTAATATTTAAATATGTTACGATTTTTTTTTATTTTTTAATTTTTTGAATATTTTAAATATTTTAATTTCAAAATATTGGGATTTTAATTTTTTAAATTTAAATATTTTATAAAAATAAATTCAAATTCTATTTTATAAAAATATTTTTAAATATTTTAATTTTTTGTTATGTATTTGGTTACGATTTGAGTGTAGAGTTGTGAAAGTAGTATGGAGTTTCGAGTTATGTGTTTGGTTATGAGTTTTAAAAATAATTTCTTAATTGAGTTTTATTTTATGTGTTTGGTTACGATTTGAGTGTAAAGTTGTTTTTAAATTTAAAATATTAACATTTTAAATTATTTAAATTTTTTGAATATTTAAATTATTTAAATTTTTACGATTTAAATTTTTTGAATATTTATTTTAATTTTTTACTTATTAAATTTTTTAGATTATTTAAATCATTTAAATATTTATGATTTAAATTTTTTGAAAATTTATTTTGAAAAAAAATTATTTCCTTTGTAGTATTTTCAATTAAAAAATTGATTAATGTTATTTTCTGTTAATAATAATTTTTTTAATTGAATTTTAAAGAGAGTTTGGTTATGAGTGTTGATCAGAATTTTTAATAGTGTGAAAATAGTGTATTTTGTTATGAGTTATAATAATTTGAATTAAGTTTTGAAAACTCTTTCCAAAACTCATAACCAAATAAATTTTCCTACTTTACATGTCAAATCAAACTTTGAAAACTCAATTCCATACTGAATTCAAAACTCAATTCAACACTCTATTCAAAAACCATAACCAAACAAATTTTCTACACTCAAATCATAATTCCACAACTCACAAACTCAAAATACAACTTATACTCTCAAATCATATTTACAAAATTCTATCATCAAGTTATTGTACTTCAAAATTGTTGAAATGAGAGCTGAGATTCGAGCTTATAGAACAGAATTGAATGTTTGGTTGTGGTAAAAGCTTGAAATGGGCAAGTAATTATAATAAATTAAATAATAAAAAATTCATTTGACATATCAATCGGGCATCCAAATAAGGCAGATTTCCATTGCTCATTATCAAATCTATTAAATTTGCACGGATGTTTAACTGGATTGAATTTTTAAGATTATAATCCTCTCTATTCCAAAATTATAATGAAAGATATCTATTATATTATTTAAGAGTTCTTAATGATTCTTTCTAAATTTAACAATATTTAGATCCGACCCACATAAAAAATCCAAATCCAATCCATTACAAACCTATATTAACAAGTCCACGCCCAGCAGCACATAATTTATTTCCCTACACAAATATATCACCGAAATAATCACAATTTAATCAAAATGATACAATTTAAATAAATCGATTTACTAGCATTTCAAACTACCTAAATCGATCAATTTTTCCAGATTCACAACCCTGGTTCATCTACGCATAGATGAATCCTCAAAGAATTCTGCTTAAATTCAATATACTTTTTGCCATGCTCCTAGCTCTACAATTCCTCCATCTGTTCCTAGATTCACTGTGATTTCCCCCCTCGACAAACCCCCCTCTCTCTCTCTCTCTCTCTCTCTCTCTCTCTCTCTCTTCTTTTTGCCTAGTCGGATGTGTTCCAAATCCGACTAGCAAAGCACTAGGAAACAAGAAATGAACTCACTAATATTACAAATCCCAGGACCAAATATGTCTGTACAAATTTTGCCAACTTAGGGTAACAGAATAAATTGCAGACCTTTAATCAACGTGCTAGACTTCTCAAATCCGAACTGGCAATCCAAAATTCTGGAAAGTTCTGATTTCCCCTCGAAGGCTAGCAGTTACAATTACCATGCCCCACGCTGACCTACTTTGGCTTATCCCATTAGTGAAATCCACACTAACACGAGGCGGACTACCAGGGTTGTTGCTAGCCAAAACAAGTTTTTCCTCCGGCCATGTCGCTGAGATTCGATCAAAGAAGTAACTGTTCGTTGCGCTCGATATGGTTCCATGAAGCGGACTACTTGAGCACCCAGATGCCAATGGTGATTTCTCGTCGTCATTGAACTCTTCAACAGGTGTAGGAGGATGATTGGCTGTGGACACCTCATCCAAATGATCGGCTTGAGCGTCTTGGAATCCCCACGCGTCGCACATGCCCGGCCAAGGGATCGCCACTGACACGTCTTGACAGTGGAAATGCTCATACGACTGTGTAACGGTAACACCTTTGCTTCTGCTGGGTCGGGAATCACCTTCGTGTTTCCAAATATAGACATGAGAATCCTCGCTCGCACAAAGCACATATTTTGCATTTGCTGTCAGGGACGCCGAGATTTGACTGTTCGTGTTGCGAAACCCTGTCATCAAATCAACACCAATTTACAGTATGAGATAAATAAATAATTCAGAAGCAACACCATTCAGTCATTGTATCCGTAACCTAACTGTACAAATAAATAATAGTGAAGAGCCTCTTATGTACATTCATATCCCTGTAAAATTTTACAGATATTGAACACTATCTATTATTACATATTAAGCTGAAGTAGTTTGTGTCGTCCACTTGTTACCGAGATAATCTTGACAGATATTCTTGATGCTAATAAAAAACCGCTCCCTAGTCCCTACTTTTTCTCCTACTTCCTTAACCTTTTCTCTACCACATGCATGCACTCAGATCGTGAGTGCCACCATTTTAGTGATCATGGAACAAGAACGAACCCGAGGGGGCAATTTCCAACTCTACCTCACCAGCAGAAAATTAATATTTCACAATTGAAACTGTGACCTTGATATGGAAATTGAGTGCAAAATACAGAAAGGATCCTAACCTGACTCATAAAAACACCAACCCATAGCCAGACACACCAAACCCAGAAACTCAATCCAGCACTTTTTGGCCTAAACCGTACCCTCCCAAACAATCCAACGGCTCCAACCCATAGCTAAACTAGCAATAACCAGTTCAGGTTCAGCACATAACTTAACCATATTCTTGACTTATCGGGTTTACTGTTTAATAAAGAATTAATTATTGTAGTGTCTTACTTTTGGTAACATTAATTAGGATTTTCTAGGTTGCCTATATAAATATGCTTTATATAATAGGTTTTGTGAGACTTCGACTTGACTATTGATTTGGGATTATTTCCCAGTTTCTTCTCCCATCTTTGTTCTTGTCTTCTCTTCTGTTTTTTGTTCTTCCCCTCATCTTATTCTTCTCTTCTTTTCTTTTTCTTCTCATTCTGACCTCTTCCCTTGTTTTTTCTACTACTTCACTGTGTTGTTTCAAGTATGCAGGATCCTGTGTTTTAACATCACCAGGACTGCTAAAAGCTAAGGCAGTCGAGTTTACGTTTTGTTCTACTCTACCCTCCCAACTAGGACTGCAAATGAACCTAGTTGTTCACGAACAAGCTTGGCTGAGCCAAGCTTGAGCTCGAATAAGCTCGGCTCGTTTATCTTTATTTAAATTATATTATATAATAAATATATTATTTATATTAAATAATATATATATATATAATATAAATAATAGTATAAATACATTATTTATATATTAAATAATATAAATAATATTTAAAAACATCTTATCGAGCTAAGCTCAGCTCGAGTTTCATTAATATTAACGAGCCGAGAGCTGAGCTCGAGCTCAAACTCGAACCCCGTTATTTATCGAGCCGAGCTCGAGCTCAATAAATGAGCTCGATAAGCAAACAAAAGCTCAGCTCAGCTCAACTTGGCTCGGCTCGGCTCGTCTCGTTTGCAACTCTACACTCTGCAAAACTATACGATGATTAACTATACAATGACTACTGCAAAACAGAAAAACTGTGACTAACTAATTAAGCTTTCGTATGAAAGCATCTCATAGTTAATTTCCCACCTTCAGTAGCAGAGAAAAATAGATTAATGGTAATGAGTATAAATACTTGGCTACGACAACATTGTATCCAATTGCATGGCTGCAAAGCAAGTAAGGGTTGAGAAGATAAAATCTAAGCCTTAATGAATACTAATACCTATAAGATGGATGAAACAAAATAACCTTCTAAAACACACACCCCTCTAAAACTAAGCCTAACTGACATAATAACCTCCACTAAAATTCTATCAGCTACCACTTGAGCATCTAAAAGATTTAATAAAATGAAAATTCAGCAAGATTAAATCAAAGGCTCTACCAAGACTAATCATTTAATATTTATCATCTTCTGTGGGTTCCACATTAACTTAACTGCATCAGCATCATAGTATCATACTCTCTCATAGAGTTGACAAGAGAACCAAACTATCAAAGTAACCTTGATTCTACTCCATAGAAGGTTTACGATGTTCTAAATAATGATGCCAACTTTAACTGGCACTACTGAGTTGATTGATTCAATCAAGTATCAATATCCGAAGTATCTATTTGATGCACTAAATAGCACTCCGTAAGACTGTAACCAGCTTTCTTACCCAAGGCTATTGACTCCAATGTACCCAAAAAAATAAAAAAAAGATTGTAACCAGCTTTATACATTCAAGAAAGTATATATGGTGTATTAGTCTCACCTTTAAACTTGTGAACCAGATCAACACCATCAATGACTCGTATCCGTGAATCTGCAGATGTAATGTGCACTTCTGATGAGCTTCCTGGTGCAAACTGTCAATTGAAAACTTATCAGCAACTGGAAAGGCATCGAGCAAACATTTCTGGCTCAGAAGTAAATGGTGCAAGGACCATTGCAATGGAAAACGGTAAATAACTTTATGTGAAGCCAAAAAAAAAAAAAAAAAAAAAAAAAGGAATTCCACTTTATCTTCTATACCTACCATGTCCGCAGAAGTACATAGGATTGGCAGATAAATTACCTGAAAACCAGTGATCTTCTTTTGATGAGATTTCTTTTTCTTATTTTGCAGATTGATTTGAGCTTTTTGTTGCAACTTATTTTCTGGAAAAGAGGGGGAAAAGTTCAATAATAGTTATAGGAGAAAGAAAAGAAATAAAGAGAGAACTATCTTCCGTACCAGAAGTGTTGTATAAGCGGCAGCTCCCCTTGTATGAACCAACCAGTGCACCCTTCAGAAATCAACAAATATTCATTGAGCCATATATAAAACACCCACATACTATAAAATGACATCTCTACCCGTTTCTAGTCGAGCAAAAGTAAATCAGAGGCTCTGTCTAGATATGGCCAACCTGACCATCTGGTGTATAGCAAGCAGCAGTGACCATCTCATGCAGATCATTCCAATCAACAACTTGACGATCAGGAATGCTCCATATACGAACCTTAGCATCTAAGGATCCACTGATGAAGTATCTATCATCAACAGGATTAAACTGGATGCAAGTAACTGTGTCAAGGCAAATCCAAACAACAGTCAGATAATTAGCTAATAGATCAACCAGAGCAATGAAAAGAATGTGTTTCTTCTGACTCACAATGTGGACAATGATCTTTTACAAAAAAACAAATAAAAAAGAAAAAAAACTCCTAATTAGGTATTTTAAAAACACCTAAGAAGTTTTTGTACTATTTTCAAAACAGAAAACATTGATTTCTTTGACAATTGTTCAGGAAGGGTGTTCTCACCATTGGAAAAGGGGGTTCCAAACTCATCCGGTTTTTTGAGTACCATAATTAAAGGCCAAACAATGAGAGTGTTTGGAAAGTTGTTATTTTAGTAGGTTATTTTAGTTTTTGGTTATTTTAGTAGGCTAAAATTTTTGTATTTGGAAAGGCAGTTGGATTTTTTTGTAGTCGGATGTGATGTTTGTGAGAAAAAAAAAGTGAAATGATTATGGGTTCGATGTGACATTTTGTCTTATTGGTTGTTTTAGTCTATTTTGTCTTTTATGAATTTTAGCCCAGAAAGCCAAAAAATAGCCTTTGCCAAACACCCCCAAATGAGTTGAGGCAAAAGGAGTATAACAGATCAATTACTTACCATAATCACTGTGCGAAAAAACCTTCAAACAAGACTTGCCAGACAAGTGCCAAAGGCGCACAGTTTTGTCCATTGAAGATGAGAGCAAATGCTGAAAATAAAATTTCTGATAGTAAGATGCATTGATTACATATTAGACTAGCCAGAAGCCTAATCCCATGATCCACAGGAAGCTCAATTGCTTAACTAAGATGCATATATCCATCTTCACAAGATGTCATATAGAATAGACAATAAAAGACAAATACCAATAGATTTTTGAGGATACCCATGCCCTTCACTGAGGTTTTTACTCATTTGACATCAACATCCTTTACCTCAAAATTTCATCAATACAATAGTTATAACAAATTATCCACCTTATCTGATTGAGGTAAAACATTGACAAAAACCAGTGCCCAAAATAAGGATGAAAAGATAATAACATGTGCTGAAAAATGAGTATCTAACACATCCTTTTTTTTATGAGTATCTAACACATCCTTGAACTATCAAACCTTAAACACCATACAAATTCGTGATGCCTCATTGTGAAAAACCGGAATTCCTAGTCATTATAAAGCATTTCCCATTGATTAGCCAAAATACAGCCCCCTCAGCCATATGCAAATTGCCCCTATGTTAGCATTTCCCAACTCCCAACGCCCTAAAGGTGTAAAGCATGCTCCACAGTTTTTTGGGCACCAACACCTCAACCTCAACCTCAACCGCAATGCATTTTGTTTTCAGATATCTTTTCAGGCTAAATGAACATGTCAAATGGTAAATGGTTGCATCAACCTAACTAGTTAACTAACAACAAAACATATCAGAGGTTCAATAGTAAGCCTCGCAGACTCGCAGTAAAAATTTCAAGAGTATCTGCATATAATGTTTCCTCGAGATAGCTCTGTTCAAATATAACATACTTTCTGAACACGGGATGGTTCTAACTTAGTTATTACTCTTCTTATTTAACGATAAAATACTATAGTTAAGCCACCAAATGATAAAGAAGGAAGAAGGGAAAAAAGGGCCCAGAAAGTGACGCAGCCAAAACAATGCATCTAAGAAGCATGGACACAGACACAGACACGGTGATTTCAAAAAAATATAGACTCGGACATGGCGGGGACACGGCAATAGAATACATTTTCATATATTTTTATTTGTTATCTAAATTAATATTACATCTATAAACAATTAATATTATCAAAAACTAATTCTAATTCTAATTCTAATTCTTTATTTCTTTCTTTCTTTTGTAAAAAAAAAACTTTTAAATTAATATTTATAGGTTATTTCTTTTTTTATGGATGATCTATTAAGTATTTAAATGTAAGAAAAAAATAATAAACATTCAACATTCATCAAAGCACTAAATAAAATGGGAGAAAAGACAACTCAGCATTGCCCTAGTGTGTCCCCGAAGTGTCCCTGGCGTGTCCCCTAAAAATAAATTAATTAAATAAGAGGACACGCCATGTGGTGTCTCATACTTATCCCCGAAGTGTCCGTGTATCCGACACGGATACGGCACTTGTTTTGAAGTGTCGGTACTTCATAGCAATGCATAGACAACTCAAATATTGTAAACAAGGAAGAAGGGAAAGAAGGGGATGGTTGGAAACTGATTTTTTTTTTTTTAAAATGTGAGTTTCCAACCATCCCCTTCTTGCTTGTTTACAAAATTTGAGTTGTCTATGCATTGTTTTGGTTGCATAAAATTCACATATAAGGAAGCTGTAGCAAGCTAGATCAAAAAATTATACATTAGCCTACGTCATTCACCACCCATACAACATGCAACCAAGTTATATATAAGTAACTTCAGCAATTTAAACAATATTTCACAGTAAAGGGTAGGAAAAGGTAACAACAAAAGATTAATTCTTTGGACTGTGCGAGAATAATAATCATATGCTACATGCCACTACAAATGCGAATAAAAGCTAACCTGAGACTTGGACCATGACAGGTCAAGTACATCATCAAGATGCACTTGGAATGAACAAATTGTTTTTTCTGAAAGTGCAAACACAGTCTCTGGCACCATAATATAATCCAGGCTCACTGATTTCCGGCTTATGGAAGATCTTCCTCTTCTCTTCTTCTCTGGCAGGCTGTCCAAATTTGGTGACAAAGAAATTGGTTCGGGTGACCCATTGGCAACAAAAAAAATATTCAAATTCCCATCTTCCGGCTTATCTATTAACAGATCACCCTTTCTTTCTGATTCCACAACTTGCCACACATGAATGACACAGTCTTCACCGGCACTGGCAAGATACTTACCATCCAGGCTAAACTTAATAGTCCAAATCGAGCCATTGTGAGCCTGTATCTCCTGGCTCTTGTACAGTGCTGTGAGCTCTTTGCATGATTTTCCATACTGTCGAACACGAACTCTCTCGGGGCCATGAAATGTAACATCTTGGCTATCATCAGTGGCTGAGCTTGATCTCCGCCCACCCTTCTCTGATGAAGTATCCCTCTCATCACTGCTCCGTCTCTCCTTATGGCCCGTCATGCTACTTGCAACATTCTTTATGCTCTTCAACCAACTCCCTTTCTTCTTCGATTTTGATCCAATCCCACCACTACCTTTCGCATTAGGATCCACATTATCCTTATGACCATCCTCCACATTCTGCCTCCTCATCAATTCTTGAACAATCGGCGAATGCCCAACACACATCTCAAACTCCTCCATGGTCAACTGCTTTCCAGTTCCCACTTCCTTAAGCTTGTTCCACATACCATCTTCTCTAACCTCATTCACCACAAACTCCTTCCCAGTGTCAAGATTCTTAATTGTACACACTGGGCCATCAACCTCAACAATCCCATTACAACCCGAATCATCGTTTAATTCCCTATCGCCCGAATTTCCCAAAACAGGCGAGGAACTAGAATTAAAATTCAGATTAGAACTGGTGGAATCAATCCTAATCTCCTCCACCCGCCTCGAGTTTTTGCCCGTGGGCGGCTTATTCTGTGAGCCAGCATTAAGACCCAACAATCCATTGCCACTTTGAGATTTAACAACACTGTGGTTATTTACAAACGGTCCGTCGGGTTTGAAAACCGGCGGTGAAGTTGAATTAATTGAAAGAATTTGGGGAGAACAAATTGAAGAAGAAATAGAATTATACTGATCATGTGGAGAGGCCTCGGTATCCGATTTCGATCGAACAACACCAGGGTTGAAATTACTGGAAGAAATCTGAGCTTGTTGTTGAGTTCGAATCAAATGATCGGCCGAGACCGATCTACCGAAGACACCACCACCGGCATCGAAATCGGCGGAGAGAGAAGGGATTTGGCGGGAAAGAATGGGGTCGCGGCTGAGACCCATCTGGCGGAGAAGTTGAATTCGGCGTTCTTCGACGGAGGAGGGTTCGGAGATCCAGATGTCGTAGTTGTTGGACAAACCCATTGGGAATCTAGGGTTTGGAGCATAATTGGGGGAATCCGAAATGGAATTGGAATTGGGATCTCTATCGCGTTCGTCTTCAGGGGGAGAAGAAGAAGAGGAGGAAGAGGAAGAAAAGCAAATGCGATCAAGAGAGTCGTAGAAACAGTCACAGTCGTTGTTGTTGTGGTGTTGGTTAAGACTGGGTTTGATCATCGTTCGGGCATTCCCATCTGAGAATGGAAAATGCCCAGAAACGAGTCCGATCAAATCAGCCCCTCTTCTTCTCGCTGGTGGTTGTCTTCTTCTTCTTCTTCTTCAGTTCGTTCGTCGGAGGGGTTATGGAGGTTTTTAGAGAGAGAAGGTGGGGTAGAGAGAGAGAATTGGGAGAGATAGGAAGTTGTTTGGGAATTTGGGTATTCAACAATGATTCATCCCACTAAAAACACCACCACTAATAGCACTAATGCATTAAAAAAATAGAAAAAAATAAAATAAAATACAACTCTAAGACCAAAACATCACATCATTTCTGGCGGGACCCACTGCCACCTAATTAGTGGGAGCACTAATTAGTGCTCCAAGCATTTTTCTTTGGGTATTTTAGTTGGGCTTTTTTATTAGAGTTATGCTAGTATCTACATAAATTATTAAATTTTTTTTTAGCAAATCTCTCAGGTGTATATAAGAAGTTTGGTAAAAAATTTAATAATTTATTTGGGGTTTATAACATTTTCCTTTTGATTAACTTAACTAAAATTATCCACCCAAAAACTTAATTAAAATAGTTGTGTTTAAAAAATTATTTATTTATTTATTTATTGAGTTGATTTGATGGTGGTAAGTAAGGTTGTATAAAATATCGTCCAATCTATTAAAATTGTACCGATTTACATTAATCTATACTACAATATCTGATAATCACAGTTTAAATTTTTAAATTTATAATTTGCTTTTGAAAGTGTTTTGCTCCACTATAGTTAATACATATATATTTTTAACTTATAATGAAATATCAAAATATAAATGAGTATGAGAGAGATTTAATATGTGAAATTTATTAAAAATTAGTAGTTATATATATGAAAAACAGGGTTGTTTGGAATATGTTATATAAGTGCATCTTTTGACTTTTTGACTAAAAAAATAGAGAAAAAAAATGTATGTATAGGATAATTTTTTAGCTTTTTATAAAAAGATGTGTAATAAAATATTATAATAAAATCAAAATAACCTTTTTGACTTTTTGATAGTTGAATTTAAAAGGCAAAATAATAATTTTGCCTTCTAAGCTTCCCCACAAGCTCCCTACAAATAGTATGGACTTTTTGACTTTTTTGGTAACTTTTTGAATTTTTGGCTTTTATAGGCTATCCCGAAAAATATTATATAAATTAGTGTTATATTTTGCAAAAGTTTGATAATTGGTTAAAATATTATTCAATCTGTCAATCCACTCAAAACCGCTCAAACTGCAATTTATTTATCCGTCATTCAGTTTTAAAAACTCAAACCATCCGAACCACACTGCGAACAACCCTTAGTTGTAAGAGATCAATTGAAATAATTATAAATTTGATATGATATTTTATCATATTGACTATTTTAGCCTATATTTGAGCCAAACTCTCTTTCCAAACACCTTTAATATCGGGGTGATCAGAGTTATCAAAACTATGTCTTATTGACTATTTTTAGCTTATATAGATTGGATATGATATTTTATATTATTGATTATTTTAGCCTATATTTTAGCTCAACCTCTTTCCAAACACCCCAATATTAGGATGACCAAAGTTATCAAAATTATACATTTCTTTGAAGGAATTATCCTGTCAGGAATTTTAACTAGGTTATGTGTCCTTTCAATTTTATTGTTTGTTTTATGTTATATATAAGAAAAAAAAATAAGAAATAGTAGGTATAGAAGTAATAAAATTACAATGGCATACCACGTAGGATATAGGTGGACCTATATGATAATTTTTTCTTGCTTTGGGAGAGTCTTGTTTTTTTTTTACTAATTTAACCTAATTAAAAAAGTTTCGTTTGTAATAAACTCTTGATTTTTTTGCTTTAAATGAGATGGTTGTGAGAAAAAAAGTAAAATAATTATTGTTTGGATGTGACATTTTGTCTTATTAATTAAAATTAACTTTTTTTTGTTTTTAAGTGAGCTAATTTAATCCCAGTTATCTTGCCAAATAACCTTTATATATGGTAACCATCTTGCCAAATGACCTTTATATACAGTAACCATCTTGCCAAACAACCTCTATATATGGTAAGGGAAATGTTTGAGACCCACAAAAAAAAAAATTCACAATTTAATCTACATTGCTATAGTAGATAAGTGTCAACTTTTGATTAGTTACACACCTAATAATATAAGGCCTATATTCTTTGACACATCATTGTAGATGAATTTTGAGTCTAAAATGTGAGTTTCTAATAGGGGTGGTCGCGGATCGGATTTGTGCGGTTTGCGGTTCGATTTTGACCCGCTCGCATCAATGCGGTTTGAAAAAAAGTCAACCCGTAACCTCCCGCAGTGCGGTTTGTGGTTTGTGCAGATAAGGTTCGCGAATATGCGGGCGATTTACGGTTTGGACTTTTTTCTTTAAAAATTTATTTTTGATTTTTTTTTCTATTTTGTAAATATTTATTTTAGGTCATTTTCCTCCAATTTTCTAAAATGCTTCAACATTAATAATTAATTAATTAAAACTTATAAAATTAAAAACACAACAAAATCAATTCCTAACACAAACAAATCATTCAAACTTATAAAATTATAAAATTCCAATTCCATGCATCATGGTTCTGTTCAATGACAGAAGCAAATGTTAGGCTAAACAGTACTCATAATACAGATCAAACAAAAAAAAGACCAGGATTGGGATTTCAGGTATGGTTCTCTCAATGATACATTCAAAGCGAATGAATGGACAATTTTATAGGGGATGCTAAAAATTCCTACAATACAGAAACTCAATCCAGAAATTTTTAGTTATAAATAAATACTAACACATTACATTTTTTAATATTACACAAAATTTACATGATTCATATAGCTGTTACTTGATTCATTGACAAGCCTGAGACATCATTCTTTTCCAAGATAACTTATATATATATATATATACTTTGTAAAAAAAAACTTATGTGTACATATATATATATATATATATATATATATATATCCAAGAGAAAAAATGAAGAAAAAAAAAAGAAAGAAGAAGAAGAAGAAGAAAATACTGTATTGCATCTCTTCATCAATTATGATTTTCAACATTTTGTTTCCTAATGCATTAGGGCTTGGTTTGTTTGGTCAAAACAAAAATATCTAGGATAGATCATAGATGAACAGTCCAAATTAAAATAAATAAATAATTAAATTAAATATTCTAAGTGCGAACGGGTTGCAACGGGTGCGGTTCAAACCCGCAACCCGCCTGCAACTCGAAAACTTGCTATATTCCAAACCGCACCCTATCCTATTGTATTTGCAAAACCGCCCATACGTGTACGGGTCAGGTCAGGTAGGGCAGGTTGTACAAGTCGGATAACCCTATGCCCAGCCCTAGTTTATAACATTTTCTAAGATGTGTCTTTAACATTACTCATAGGGTAATTCATTTTTTCACTTTTGGCTCTTAAAATTTGTTTTTTTATTTATTTATTTTTTATTTTGACCTTTTATATTTATAATTTTTTCCTGTTTACATCTAAAATTAATATTTATTTAAAATAAGACAAAGTTGTGAGTAAGAACATAAAAAATAAAAAATAAAAATTTAAATAACATAAAATAACATTTATTTAAAGGTCAAATAACATAAAAAAAATTATTATATTGAGATTTGGATTTGAGTAAGAGTTGTGAGTTATATATAATAAAATAATTTTATGTCAAGTAATTATTAATGTGTTATTTTTTGTTTAATTTTAAATATAAGTTAGATTTTGATATAAATTATAAAAAATAAAAATAAAATTAAAAAAAAAGCTTTAAATTTTGAAGGGTCAAACTAAAAACAATAAATTTAAAAGCTAAAATAACTAATATAAAAAGGGCAAAGTGTAAATTAGCCAATTGGGAGGGGTTTACTTGGTAACTCTAATTCAAATCCAAGGAAATTCTATTTCCATACACCTAGTTAGCTCAAGGCACACACTTAATGAAATATTAATTTAATGACAATTATATTCTAAATAAAAATTACCATAATAGACATCCAGCAATATCCATAATATTATATGAAAAAATTCTTTGTACACATTCTTTAAGAACAAAAAAAATCTCAATGTAAAGAACACCCGAAAAGAATTAGAATTTCGAGTTGAGGGAACCCTCCTGCAATGCAAACAAATTTATTTACTCTGTAGCAAAGCAAGTCAAGAATTGTCAACTTTGGAAGCTTCTCCAATGACAGCATAGGATCTACCTCCATGCTCTATCCATTCAAGGAGAGGTATTTGAGATTTGGTAAGAATTCGTACATCTTTGTTGGTAGCTTCCTCTATTACCATGTAACTTTAATTGAAAGAGGTGCTGGAGTGAGAAAATGGTTGCAATGTAGGATTCCAAACAGTGTCTGTACTCGCAAATAGATATAATGTTTGTGTTTGGAGGCTTCTTAATCTACCAATAGAGTCTACAGTGAACCCCTTGCTTTCTCCATTCAATTTTATGTAAAGCTTGCAAATATTCATTAAATCCCTTAATTGATTAAATTCCATCGAGTCATGAACCTCAATTATGTTTAGAGTTTGAAGGTTTGTTAGGTATTCCACTCAGAACTACAGAACCGAATTAATTTGTCAAATTCGAAATACAAACATCAATATTTTTGTTTTTATTCGGAACTTATCTGTTGAATTAGCAAACATTATTCGGAAGTAAATTTTCAAAATAAGCTCCTAATTTCAGAAGACCAAGACCGAAGCTCAAACTCGCAAAAGATGGAAGAAAAAACGACAGTTTTGATGGCAATGGAGTGCATAGATGTCTAGAAATGGTAAATGCAATAACAAAATGGTAAATACAATAACAAAATGAAATAATGCCTTACCTTCAACAATACAATGGAGTCTTTTCAATGGTGTTGTCAATGGAGGTCTTCAATGAAATGGAGGTCTTCAATATAGCAAATTATTCATTGTGGGTCTTCACTTTGACTGTTGTAGCACTGTGGGTCTGCAATTTCCAAATCGTAGTAGTAGTAGTGTGTGTAGAAGGAGGGACAAGTGTGTGGAAGAAGGGTTGAACGGGTGTGTGTACAATGTATGAGTGAAGGGTATAATTGATATATTTAGTATGTGAATTGAGAAAAACTAATTAATAATTGAATTATAAAGTGTGTGTACTGAAAAATGATGTGAATTGAGATAATTAAGTGTGTGTAAATAGAATTTCCCCAAATCTGATGATGAGATAGGATGAGAGAGAGGAGAAGCCCTGTGCAGTGATCGAGGGAGAGACAGAGGGAAACGGTGTCATGTGGTGCGTCTATTGGGTTGACACTAATGCTATATCTAATTGGACAAACGCGAATTACATTGATAGTCCTTATTGTAGTTAGAAGTTTATGTTATTTTGTTTTGTGATTTTTTAATTATGATATATTTGATCATAAATTTTGAATCTCGTTTTTTAAGGGTAAAGTCATCATACAACTTATTTTGTTTGTTAGCTTATATATTGTTTGAAATATAAGGTTTTTTTTTTAATGAATAATGTTAGAACTTTTTTTGTTATAAAATTCTATTTTGTTTGGTTTTCAGAATGTATTTTTAGAAGAAAAAAAATTAGAAATTAAAAAATTAAATTGGTGAAAAAAATAAAAAATACATCATTTTTATATAATTTTATCATTTGAGAGGGTAGAAATAAATTTTTGAAATAATTTTTTTCGATATTTATTTTCGTTAAATTAGTTTTTATTTATTTTCGTTAATTTTTTAAAATAAATTTTTTTGATATTTATTTTCATTAAAATAACATGGTGACAACTTTCATGTCATTATTAAATCAATCCATTAAATAAAAAAATTCAACACTAAAAACATTTCATATGTTAGATATATCGATTATACATTAAAAGTCTAATAATAATCTATTATATGATAATCATCCAAAAATATCTGTTAACAATAAATATTAACCATTCAAAAATATTAACTCAAACAACCACCCATTACATGATCATTATCTAAACTTATACTTAAAATTAATTTGATATAAAATTGTAAAAATGTAAAAGATTTATCATTTTTATATAATTTTATTTTTGGTGAGTAAAAATAATTTTTTGACATTTGTTTTTGTGAAACTAGTTTATATTTTATCAAATTGACGACTTTACCTTTGAAATAGAGCAACAATATTTTCAATTTTCTTTATTTGGAATGAAATTTAAAATTCAGGATTAAATATATCATAATTGAAAGGTTAGAGACTAAAGTGGCACACCAAATTACAAGAACAATTAGTGTAAGGAAAAAGGTTGAAATCCCTTTTTCCTTGACCTCTACCACTCCCAATGTATTGGGATTGGCCAACTTTTTGCTTTTTATTTTTTTTTCCTCCTATCACTCACTGACATGTGTCTGGGGGTTGTGGGAGTCAAGAAAAAAGCGAGTTTCTATCATTTCTGTTAGTGTAATTTGCCCTTAAACATATAATATTAGGGGATGTTTGGGATATTTAAATAAGTATATTTTTTGATTTTTTATGAAAATATGTACAAAAAAATAAAGAGCTGATATGGCCTAAACAAGATAAAAAGATTAAAAAAAAAATTAAATGTGCTAATATAGGAGATGCCAAATATTGCCTAGATGGTTGGAATTATTTTAATTTACTAAAAAAAAGAATAGATTAAAATATTAATAAGATAAAATGTCACATTTAAATTATAATTATTTTATTTTTTTTCTCATAAAAAACTATAAAAAATTAAATAAAAAAAAATTATCCAAAACGAAACTTTTTTGATTAAGTTAAAATAACTAAAAAGTCAAAAAATCAAATTAAAAAAGTTATTTCCAAACGAAGGCATTAAAAAAGTCTTTAAAAAAGTTGTTCACGTTAAAAAAAAGTCTTTATAGTTTGATTCTTATTCAGTCATTCTAATTTTATTTGTATTAATTTTATTTAGTACTGTGCTAATTTAATCAAAATCGTTAATGACTTTCAAAAATCTTATTAAAATCACAAGCTTAAAATATTCAATTCACTATTCTCGAAAGGGAAAATTACATGTAGGCGAGAGTTGGAAAAAAAAATTATCAATATATGACTTGCACCTCTCCAATCTTTCATTTGTATCCCACCACAGACACATTTGCACCCCATGTGTTTATAATTTTTTTTCTCAACTCCTACCAGTATGTAGTTCCTTCTTCTCAAAATGATTGAGAGGTTGACATCTATTGCTCTTAATTTTTTTTTATTTTTTAACAAATATTATCAATTAGATTAAATTGACACGGTGTAAAAATTAATACAACTGAAATTACAGACATTAAATTGAAATAAGAGATAAATTATGGAGACTATAGATAATCCAACAAAATTTTACAAATTTAAAATTAAAAAAAAAAAATTCATACTAGTACCTATCATATCATTGAAAGTAGATTTTGTTTGATATTCTAATTTTTCTTGTTTAATGGTCTGGGGGCTTATCATGTGTTGCTTTAATTTCAATTGGTTTGGTTCATAAATTAAGTTCTCGTTTGGAAAGTAATAGTTTTAACTTAAAAATTAAAAAGTTATTAAAAAAATTAAAAAATTTATAATCTATACCAAAAAATTAAAAAAAAATTTATTTTTTCTATATTTTTTGCACATCTTTTCAAAAAAAAAAAATCAAAAAATCATTCCAAACATATAAATTTTTTTTACCTAATATTTTAGCCAAAAATTATTAAAATAGCCTATTCCCAAACGAGGCCTAAGATTCATTCCTTTTGTTTATATTTAAAGATGGAATATAACAATTAAAGGCATTATTATTATTATTATTATTATTATTTTATTATTATTATTATTATTTTTTGGTGCATATTTGAATGTAGATGATGTTTTGTGCAGGTTAAATGAGTTATTATAATTTTATTTTATTTTTGTGATTTTACTGTTGTATTTCTTATCTATTTTTATACAGTAAAAATATTTTAAATAAGTTTTTTTTATTATCTCGAAATTAGAAGAGAAATAATTTTAAATTTGTTTATAAATTATTAACTTTGAACTTATAATAAATTGCACCTCATAGACAAACATGCTCTTAAAAATAAATTTCTTTAAATTTTGAGAACATGTCTTAATTGAATAAATAATATAACATTTCATGAAACAATTAAATACAATAAATTTATAAATTATGTGAACATGGATATATGTTGAGTGAATAACATTAATTTAGTAAAATTTGACGATAGTTAAGATTCTTTTGAATTAAATGTTGAAAGCAAGTGTGATTCCTTGTTTTTGCTTTGTGGTTCAACGTCCCAATCATCCAAGAGTGCTTTGTATTAGATCACAATTTTGTTGCCCCATTACCCCCCCCCCCCCCCCCCCCCCAGTTATTTAGTTTTTTTGTAAATTACACTAACTTTCTTCGAGGTTTGAAAAAAAATATATATTAAGTCACACAAATTTAAGATAAATATATTAAACTCTATTAAGATTTTAATTTATATAACATACATGTGCATATCATAAATGATTTGAATAGTTATAATTTTATGGTAATATAATCATTTCTTAAACAATTTTTCCTTTATCCTAAATATAGTGACTTTCTTTTAATCAACTTAGAATTGAATAATGTGATAAGGTTAAGGTTTTAAAAAACAGTTGCGACCGTCACAACGGTTGCAATGGCGCAATTGCGATTGTGAGGTGTAAAGGTCGTAACGTAACGGTTGCGATAATTGAAATCGTGAACTTTATAATTTTTCGCACAATTTAAAAAAACTAACTGATATGCATTTTTTTTTTCAAAATCACATTTATTAGGGTATAAAATAGATTTTGATCAATTTTTATTAATTTTTAGGTATGATCCAATATATTTCATATTTTTAAATCATTATAAATGGAGCTTTTTACATTTCAATAACTAATAGGGAATATCTTTTTTTTTAAGGTCCCTTCATATTAAGATTTTATAAGATAAGTCACATATAATATTTTCATAGTAGTTAAGATCCCTCAACATTTTCACAGAGAAAATTTGACTAAGAGAAATTTGGCCCGACTCAAATAAATTTCAATTTTCACAGAGAAATTTCTTCGATGAAATTGGACAAAATTTCTCTGAGTCAAATTTTCTCTATGAAAATATTGAGGGACCTTAGCTAATAAAAAAAAAACCATCTTGGACCTCTCCTACTACACAAAGTTGGAGAGAGATGTTTCACTAATTTTTCTTAATTAAAAACTTTAAGAATAATTGATTTTAAATGTCTATAAAATTATTTTTGACCAATACCTGAATTAACAAAATAAAAAATATTTACAATTATTAAATGAAATGATTGTAAACAAAATTGTGCTATTTATAGAAACACTTTATAGCTACCTAAAAAATTATTTACTAGGCCTCGTTTGGGAACAGGCTAATTTAGTAACTTTTTGGCTATTTGGCCAAAATATGAGCTAAAAAAAACTAGTATGTTTGGGATGACTTTTTGGTTTTTTACGAAAAGATGTGCAAAAAGTAGAGAGAAAAGAGAATCTTTGACTTTTTGGTATGGGTTGTTGGCTTTTTGGCTAATTTAGTAACTTTTTGACTTTTTGGCTAAAAAAGATGGTTCCCAAACGATATTAAATGAAATGATTATAAAACAAAAATTGTGTCATAAGCAAAAACTATTTTTGAGCTACTAACTGTTTTTTTTTTAAAGACACTATTTAGACAATACATTATAGTAATAAAACAAAAATATTTATAATTAAATATTAAATAAAATGATTATAAAAATAAATACAACCACTGTTTATATATATATTTTTATTTTACAAGCCAATCTAATGAAATAAAAATTGAAAAATAAATTATAAAGAAAAAAATTCATACAAAAATTTTTCTTTGGGTTTTGATCACTTGAGTATTCGTTTTTTTTTTTTTTTTTTGTAAATATATATATATATATATATATTTTGAAATGAGGCTATTCAGAATATTGTAACAATGTATAACGGGTCGTTACAACTGTTACGTAACACCGAAACAGTCGTTACACATGTAAATTTTTATCACACCGCAAAATTGAATGTAACGAGTAAAGCTTACCATTGCAACCATTATGTAACGGCCACAACCGTTACGTAATACCGCTTTTTAAAACCTTATCTAGTATAAAATCCTAATTATTAACATATCAAAATATTTGCTTAAAGATGTTGAATATCCTCCCATAAAATCATTGCGTTTAATTTGAATTTTTTGAATTAAATTTTTTGAAAAATGAGTTTTTTTTTCATTTTTTTTTTTGTTTTTAGTGAATATTTTTAAAATTTTAAGATTTTTTTTTAACTTTTTTAGATGCATCTTACTTAGATGTGTCTAAAAAGTTAAATATTTGTGAAAAAATAGTTTAAAAAATTAATAAATACACAAAATATGAAAAATCTACTAAATCTTAGTGTATTTTTTTTTTTATATTTTTGGCATTTAGTGAGTTTTTTAAAGATTTTTTTCACAAAAATTATATTTTTTAAGTGTATTTATGTTTGGTGTGTCTAAAAATTAAAAAAAAATTTTGCTTAAAATATTTAAAAAAATCAGTAAAAACAAAAAAATATGAAAAATAAGAAAATAGAATTTTCTAAAAAATATTTTTAAAAAACTCAAACTAAGCAAAATTAATTTTTTTAATGTAAATTTGGCTCAATATTTGTGGGTTGGCATGTGCTCAATTTAGGATCGTGTCGACCCAATTACAATCCCTCTCGTAGTTTTTAAGAGACTCGACCTTGAGTCAATCATATCTTTTGAAAAAAAATTCAAGAATCTAGTATTTTGAGAATTTACTTGACTTGAAATTTAGCGAATCTAACAAGTCTAATCAGGCCTATTTAACATGCCTAGTTTTTTTTTTAATTTTAATATTGATGGAGCCCTAATTTGAGAGTAACACTAAAATCATGCATTCCCCCATACATACACTAAAAAAAAAAAGAAAAGAAAAGAAATTGGTCATTTTTTTTATTTGTAAACCAAAGAGAGTGCTGGGCTTTGTTTGATGAGCTTTTAGGATGCACATTTATTTATTTATTTATTTATTTATTTTTGAAAAATTTGAGTAACTTAAATAGTTTTCAAATAGTGAAGAAGAATGTGAAAAAAAAAAAAATACATTATCTTATACTTTTTAATTATAAACTTTACCAAATGACATCAATATCTTTTACCTCCTCACAAAGAATACAAACGCCTTTATAGCTTTAATTATTTGTCTTTACCAAATAAGTCCTATCGTTTACTTTCTCACACGGCTGAGTCCATCTCTCTCACATACACACAAAGAATAGAAATGTCTTTAAAGCTTCAATTATTTCTTTACCAAATAAGGGGTATAATATCAAAGCTAAGACAAGTTACTTTATTGTAATATTTAAAGTTTTGTTTGGCATAATCTATTTTAATCCATCTTTTTATCTTTTTTGAGTCACATCAATCAACATCTCTTCTCTATTTTTTTACACATCTTTTTATAAAAAATCAAAAAATACACTTATTGAGGACATCCCAAACCAGTCAGTTGGTTATTTATAATCATTCATAAAGGTGTGATTGTGATGGCATATGTACCTGGATTCTTAGTTAGGTCATTATCAAGAGAAGTGAATAACTCCTTTCTATTAATTTCACTGGTTCACCGGGAAAAAAAATGAAAAAGAAAAAAAGAAAAATAATAATTGGGGTGGTTAGAAATATTTATTGATCATTAATATCTTATTTAGACTTAGGGTTATGGAGATAATACTTAGGTATCAAAGTTCAAATTTATAAAAAGATGTTGACTTACATTGTAATTTATATTTGTTGGAATAATCTTCTGTGTAAAATAAATAACTTGAAACCAAATCAAATAAATTAAAATAAATTACTTACAGAATTTATTTACCTAAATGAATAAGTATAAAAAGATCAAGTTGAGTGTGTGGCACTCTGCCTTTAAGACAGATTCACCTCGTTTGGTGTTTACAGATAAATGACGTTTATCTCCCAGGATGTAATGATCTTTACACAGATTGTAGTAGCACTCTAAACAATCTGTATGGCGAACCAAAACCTGTGTTCTATACTCTCAGAATTTTTCCTAAAAACTAATATGAAGAATAATTAGCAAGAGAGCAAAAATTCAAAGTAACAAGTGAATTTTTCCGAATGAAAAAACTGCTGGAACATTGTAGTATTTATAGGTAAATTGGTGTCCTTCAGATCTGTCCGAACAGGTACAAATTGAAGTGAACATGTGCAAAATTCAAACTGAACAGGTATGAAACAAATTTGAATAGATCTGCTGGAAAACCAGTTTGAATCTGTCCAAAACTGCTGGCAGTTTTCAATCTGTTAAGAACAATTTAATCTTTTGGAAAATTGGACCGGAGGAGGCAAAGTTTTGGACAAAAAATTGAATTCAAATTTGGCGCAAAATTTGAATTAATTTTGTTTAGAAAAAATAATTTTCTCGCAAGAATTTTTTGTCCAAAAAATTAATATTATGACCAATTCGAGCCACAATCTACACCCTTGCCCGGCTCGGCTCAGCCGGTCGGACAGACGGACGGTGGTGGCGTGTGGGGGTGTGTGGTGGTTTAGGCCAAGGCCCACTTTGTCCATAACTCATTCCTTCTACAATCTTGGGGTGCCCCTTGGGGCTTAATCCAAGTATTGTTACTTAGAATTTATATACACACATAAGTTCTCTTAATTTTTCAATGTAGAACAACCATATAAAGGAAACCCCCATTTACCTCTTCAACTTTCCTTTCCACGAATCCGAAAACGACGTCAAGTTCTAATTCACTCATAAATGATTTTGATGAACTATTTGCATCGTGTGATTTGCCATGCGGTAAGGAACATGTCACATCTTTGGACCCACCCCCAAAAGACGTGTGAGATCTACTCAAATTTGGGCCAACCCACTCAAATTTGGGCTCAAAGTTGGCCTAAAATAAGCCTATAAAAAATCATAATTCTAACAATCCCCCATATTAATGGAATTTGACAGAGAAAAAATGCACATGATCTAATTACAGAGAGTACAGAAATTAGAAATATTTTGCAAAGGATTGGTAAGTTTTGGGTTTGAATCTTCCATTGTGAGACACTATCGGATTTACTAGCTAACTAGTGAACATGATGTCTTAAATTATTCAGTCATTTGTGTAAACCAAGACAATAGAACTCACACAGTATATTACCAGACACAGTTTAGTTCTCACTATTGTGTTTATTTTGGCCCTGAACAACTTGGTCTTTCATGAGTGCTCTACAGAATTGTAGCCCTTCACAAATCTCATAAAACTGGCCCAATTCACACTCATATAGGTGATTCTTATGAAAAGTATCCTGCCATACTCCACTAGGTATTCCTAGATATAATAATTATTAAAAGTATTACTTAACCTAAAATGCTGCAAACATCACTATTTCATCATAGAAATTGGTAGGAGTTTGACTCCTCAATGATCTTTATGAGTCATACACAACTCGGTTGTCCCTTTGAACCTAGATCTTGGGATCTCCAGTCAACTAGGTTGGGTTGCCGTTGTGCTAACTCTTATCTAATAGGCTTAAGTCTCATTCCCCTTGATAAATTCTCAGCTAACTCTCTTGCTAACCTTTTGGTTAGTGGATCCGCTATATTATCTTTAGGCTTCACATATTCATGGAAATAATTTCATTAGAGAGTAGTTGTCTCACAATGTTATGTCAACGACGAATATGTCGCGATTTACCGTTATACATATGACTCTGTGCTCTACCTATTGCTGATTGACTATCACAATGTATGCATATAGCAGGCATCGGTTTTGGCCACATTAGAATATCTTCAAGGAAGTAACTAAGCCATTCTGCTTATTTCCCAACTTTATCTAAAGTTACAAATTCTGATTCCATAGTAGACCTAGCAATGCAAGTCTGTTTGGAAGATTTCCAAGATACAGCTGCTCCACCAAGAGTAAAGACATACCGATTGGTGGATTTTGAGTCTCTAGTATCTGATATCCAATTTGCATCACAGTACCCTTCAAGTACTGCTAGATATCTAGTATAATTAAGCCCAATGTTACGAGTAAATCGGAGATATCTTAGAACCCTTATAATAGTTTTTCAGTGTTCTATTCCTGGATTACTCGTATATCTACTTAATTTACTTATTGCATAAGCTATATCCGGGCGAGTGCAGTTTGTCAAGTACATTAAGCTTCCAATAATTTGGTCATACTCTAATTGAGAAATACTTTATGTACATTTTTAGAAAGAAACAAATTAGCATCCACAGGTGTTCTAGGAAGATGATTATTATTTTTGCTAAATTTGTCAAGTATTTTCTCCATGCAATGTGATTGTGACAAAGCATATCCTTCTGATGTTTTGGTAATTTTTATACCAAGAATTACATCAACAATCCCCATGTCCTTCATGTCAAAATGTTTATTCAACATTTTCTTGGTAGTTTTAATCATGTCATTATTACTACCTATGATGAGCATATCATCCACATAAAGACATACTATAACATAACCGTTGTTTGTGTTTTTAATATAAACACATTTGTCACATTCATTAATTTTAAATCCATTTGACATTATTACCTTGTTAAATTTCTCATGTCAGTGCTTTGGTGCTTGTTTTAAACCATATAATAATTTAAGCAATTTACACACTGTCTTTTCTTTTCCTAGAACAGAAAAACCTTTTGGTTGTTCCATGCAAATTTCTTCATTTAACTCACTATTTAAGAAAGTTGTTTTTACATCCATTTGATGAATTTCTAGATTGTTCAAAGATGCAATGGCAATTAGCATTCTAATGGATATTATTCTAGTAACTGGTGAGTATGTGTCAAAATAGTCAAGACTTTCTTTTTGTCTATATCCTTTGACCACAAGTCATGCCTTGTATTTGTCAATTGATCCATCTGCTTTCATTTGTCTCTTGAAAATCCACTTGTACCTAAGAGGTTTACAACCTAGTGGCAAATCCACCAATTCTCAAGTGTGATTTTGTAAGATGGATTCAACTTTGCTATTTATAACCTCTTTCCATAAAGGAGCTTTAGGACTGGACATAGTTTCTTTGAAAGTTAAAAGCTCATTTTCTAACAAAAAAGTTACAAAATCTGGACCAAAAGATTTTGAGGTTCTAGCACGTTTACTACGCATAGGTTCCTCTTCCTCATTTTGATCTATCTCTTGCTCTTGTTGTTAATTTTGTTTTTGATCATGACTAGAAATAGCATCATAAGATCTTTTATTAGTACTAGTCTTTTGTCCAGTCTTATTTGGAAATATATGTTCAAAGAATGATGCATTCCAGGATTCAGTAATAGTATTTACATGCATTTCAGAATATTCTGACTTATGAATCAAAAACCGATATACACTACTATTCTTGGCATAACCAATGAATATGCAATCAATAGTTTTAGGACCTATCTTAGTCTTTTTAGGACTAGGAATAGCCACTTTAGCCAAACACCTCTACACTTTTAAGTATTTGTAGGATAGTACTCTCCGTGCCACATTTCATAAAGTATTTGATTCACTTTCTTCCGAGGTACTTTATTTAGAATATAATTAGCAGAAAGTATTGCTTCCCCTTACAAGTTTTGAGATAATCTAGAATTTATTAATATGACATTCATCATTTCTTTTAAAGTCCTATTTTTCTTTTTAGCAATTCTATTTTGTTGAGGTGAGTAAGGAGCAGTGGTTTGATGAATTATTTCATATTCTTTACAAAACTCACCAAAAGGTGATTCATATTCACCACCTCTATCACTTCTTAATTTTTTAATTTTCTTACCAAGTTGATTTTCAACTTCATTCTTAAATTAAATGAACATTTTCAAAACTTCATCCTTGGTTCAAACTAAATAAACATAACTATATTTAGTATAGTCATCTATGAAAGTGATAAAATATTTTTTCCCACCTCTACTTTGAATTGATTTAAAATCACAAATGTCACTATGAATTAATTCAAGTGGTTCTATACTTCTTTTGATTGAATGAAAAGGAGTTTTAGTTAATTTTGTCTTAATACAAATTTCACATTTATGATTTAAATCAATGTCAAATTTAGGCAAACATTCCATATTAATTAATCTACGCAAAGATCCATAATTAACATGTCCTGGTCTACCACACCATAAATTTGAAGACTTAAGCAAGTAAGAAGAATATGTATTATTATTAATAACAGAGGGGATAATAGTCATTACATTTAGTTTGAAAAGGCCATCAAACACGTAACCTTTTCTACATATATTCTGTTTTTAGTAAGTACAAATTTGTCACTTTCAAAAACTAGTCTAAACCCATTTTTACTCAACAGAGATCCGGAGACTAGATTCTTGCAAATGTTCGGTACATGCAGCACATTGTTGACACATTGTTGAGAGTGAGTTCCTTTCCAGATGTCATCTTCAGAATAATCTTTCCTTGTCCTTCAACTTTAAAAGTTGAGGAGTTGCTCATGAAAAGTTGTTCACCGTTATTCACCATAGAATAAGATGTGAACATCTTTTTGTTGGCACAGATGTGGCGAGTAGCACTAGTGTCCATCTACCATTCTTTAGGATTTCCGACAAGGTTTGTCTCGGAAACAATTATAGAAAGATTTATGTCATCTACTGTAACAACCCCGATCCATAATTAAGTACTAATCCGTAATTAAGGATGCTAATGAAGGGATTAAAATAAATTATGCGTTATTATGTATTTTTTATGTTATTTGGCCTTTTATCTGTTACTCATAGTAATAGCTGTCAGGAATTTTGTTTTGATCTAAAAATTGAAAACCTTATTGATATCCGAAACTGAAATTGGTTACGTTAATATGTTATTCGGAATTTTTAGAATCATATGGCAAATTTTATTAAAAAATTGATAAGCTTGATTAATTAAGTTGTGTTTTGCAAACCTAATGTTCTAATTAATGTATATTAGCATTTCAACTATATAAGTGGACTCTTAGGCTCATTCTTGAGCTCAAGCATGTTTCATTTGAGTGGAAAATTCTGAAATCATATTCTAGAGAGAGGGTGAACTCCATCTTAGAGAGAGAAAGTGTAGAGATTCAAGAAAAATTTGGAGATTTTGCTAGAGTAGCTGAAGTCTGTGCTAGAACAAGAGTATTTGAAGGCTTTTGGTGAGCATTTAACCCTTAATTCTTGGAGAGTATATGATTTAGAGTTGAATTCATGAACTACATGAGATTAATTGCATGTTTTTAGTTAAAGAATGCCAAGAAGAGAAAGTAGCTAACATGCATGTATAGCTTTGGCATGATTCTTTAGTTTTGATCATGAATATGTTGTTTAAATTGAGTTTTGAAGCTACATTTCACATGCATTCTTGAATTGAGTTATTTTGAAATTAACCTTCATGATTTGTAAGCTTTGAAAAAGAATTTGAAGTTGAATGTTTCATACATGGTCATTGGAGTTAGAATTCTACCATCCATGATTATAATTATAAATTTCTTGGAACTTGCATGTTTGAATTATCATGTTCTAAAGTTTAATTTCATGTTTTGGAAATGAAATTTGGACATGCATGGAACTATTGAGTTTAAAATTGCTAATGACATGAGTTTTGAAAAAGGTTTGTAAAACTTACATGCATGGGAGTTTTGAGCCCAATTTTGGTTAAATCCATTAGTTTTGAGCAAAAAGAGTTTGTGAAAATCATATGTTCAAGTTTTTGGATAGTTTTCTAAGTTTTTGAACAAGCCTTGCATGAGTTTTTCCTTTGAATTTGCATTTGGAAGCTCAAAACTCTGTTTTGAAAACCCAGAATTTTTGCAGTCCGCTCGAGTGAAGGATTTGTCGCTCGAGCGAACATGTCGAGCATCCAGTAGTTTTGCAGTCTATTACAAACCGCTCAAGTGACCACTTGGTGGCTCGAGCGAACTCTTTGCATTTTGTTGAATCGCTCGAGCGTAGGAGTTATGGCTCAAGCGTAGTTTGAGACCATCCAGTACTTTTGCAAGCAGAGCAGTCTGCTCGAGCGACCAAAGGTGCGCTCGAGCGGCCCAAATTCAACATATTTTTTAAAGATATTCAGTGTTCATATTTTTGTTCCCATTCTTTTCTGAGCATATTTAGACATGAATTATGAGTGATTAAAGAGTATTAAGCTAAGAAATGACATGAGTAATTGATATGAGACAAGTTCGAGATCCGAAAATGTGATCCACGTGTATAAGTTATGAGAACGGATTGAATAAGAAACCAATGTAAAGAAAGCTAAGCCGTAATGGCCAAATGCATGTGTAATGAAAAGATATGTTTGTGTTATGTACTTTGTGGTTATAGGTTAAGACTCGAAAATTGATTGACCGGTTACGAGAGCCTACTGTGAGTAAAGTTATTGTAAAGATATGTTTATATGAATTATGTTTCAAATGTGATTTGATAAGTTATGATTTCTAAAATGATATTTGTTTACGTGAACGAATGACCTATGTTTGAAATCTATTATGGCATCTATAGATAGTCCCAAGTCATGGGGGACGGCATGTTAATGCAGGTCCATGATATATATGTGATTACGAGTTCTCGTTAGCCACTTGTCAAGTGGTGATGTGTTTAATCGGTATCCGGAACTGATTACTCTAGTCGGAAGACGATATGTGATGTGTTCTATGGGATGTACCACTATTATGTTCAGATATGAGAATGATTATGTTATAATCTGTTTTATGATTATGAAATGTTCGGAATTCGTTCATTAACCCCTTACCTTAATGTTATTCACTGAACTTTAGTTCACTATATGTATATATATGTATAGGTGAACGTTCTAGAGATCAGGCCTGAAGACTTTTGTTTGGATCTGTGTTCTGTTGTCAACCAACCATTGTACCTCACGTAAATGTTCTAGAAGTGTCACGTGTTATAAGTTTTGGTTGTTTCTATATATGAGACTTGCTTGTGTTTGTTAGATGTACTTAAGATGCTATAATGTGTGTGGGTATAATGTAAGAATAACTTTTGGATATGTATATAAAGTTTTAAATATTCTGCTTCATATAAGTCAGCACAGCTCATTGGACAATTATATTTATGTATTTGCTTCTGCTAGCCCCTTATTTTGTGATTCTATTTCAGAGGCCGTAGGTAATCTTAGGATTACTGGCCAGTTACGGTGCTAAACCTATAGGGGCAGGTTTGGGTCGGGACATCTACACCATTGGAAATTTTGTCCACTTCAGTCATATTGGCTTGAGTAGGCTTCTTACTTGATCTTCCTTTGCCTTTGCGTTTGCTACGACAATCTTTGGCCCGATGTCTTTTTTTGTCACAGATGTAACATTTGCCATTAAACTTATACTTCTTAGTTTCCCCTAATTTAGAGCCTTATGTGGAACTTTCTCCAAAATACTTCCGTTTCTTTACTTTTGGAGCATGTTCCACCACATTTGCCTTAGACTCCATTGGATGCTTACTAGCCCGCTTCTCAGAATTGTGGTTGTCCTCCTCAATCCTCAAACGCACAATTAATTCCTCTAAAGTCATTTCTTTGCGCTTGTGTTTGAGGTAGTTCTTGAATTCCTTCCAATCTTATGATAATTTTTCAATTAAGGTAGTAACTTAGAAGGATTCACTGAGAGACATGCCTTCTGCATGGATGTCATGCAGAATAAGTTAGAGATCTCGAACTTGACTGATCACAGTCTTTGAATCAATCATCACAAAATCTAGAAATTTGCTAACCACAAATTTCTTTGAACTAACATCTTTTGTTTTGTACTTTTTCTTCAAAGACTCCCAAAGTTCCTTTGCCATCTTGATAGGGCTGTAGACGTTGTACAATGTGTTATCAAGCCCGTTCAACATGTAGTTCCGGCAAAGGAAATCAGCATGTTTCTAAGCATCGACCGCAGCAACCACTTGTCGGTCAGTTTCATTGTCTTTCAGAGTAGGAGCATTCTCACGAAGAAATCGTGCCAGGTTGAGAGTAGTAAGATAAAACAGCATTTTCTGTTGCCATATTTTAAAATCAATTCCTAAGAACTTCTTTAACTTTTCACTGTGATTGACTGGTACAGTCACAACATGAGTAGAGGTTAGAGCAATAGCAATCACCATACCAGTACTTGTTTGAGCATTAGTTTCAGTAGCCATTAATTCTAAATTATAAAATAAAATTGTAATTAGAATTTTATACTACACAGGAAATTAAACCATAAACACAAAATTTAACTTGTGTAAAAATAAAAGAAACAAGAATAGTAACTTTTATTTCCAATTAATTTGAAAATAAAATTTATTTAAACAAATTAATTCCACACATAAAAATATTTCTGTAACACTTCAAAAATTAAATTACTGAAAACATAATTTTTAATTAATGAAAACTCAGAAATTGTTTCTGAAAACCAAAATTAATTTCTGACCAACTTCACAAATGAATATTCTGAAATTGTTAATGACTACCAGTATATTACTACTAATTGTCAAAGAAAACAAATAGTATATTACTACTATTTGTCAAACAGTATTTTACTACTATTTGTATTTTTCAAACAGAATATTATTTTGTAAAACCACAAAAAATAATTTATGTAAAAAGAAGAAAAGAAGAAAAGGAAACAAACGAAAAATTCTATATAAACAAAATAATTCGGATGTGTCTTAAGATTGTTGGAACAATCTTTTATGTAAAATAAATAATTTGAAACCAAATCAAACAAATAAAAATAAATTACTTACAGAATTTATTTACCGAAATAAATAAGTACAAAAAGATCAAGTCGAGTGTGTAACACTCTGTCCTTAAGACAGATTCGCCCTGCTTCGGTACTTATGGATAAATGACGTCTATCTTTCAGGATACAATAATCTTTACACAGATTGTAGTAGCACTCTAAACAATCTGTACGGCGAACCAAAACTTGTGTTCTATACTCTCAAAATTTTTCCTAAAAACTAATATGAAGAATAATAATGCAAGAGAGCAAAAATTCAAAGCAACAAGTGAATTTTTTCGAATGAACAAACTACTGGAACATTGTAGTATTTATAGGCAGATTGGTGTCCTTCAGATCTGTCCGAATAGGTACAAATTGAAGTGAAAAGGTGCAGAATTCAAACTGAACAGGTATGCAACAAATTTGAATAGATCTGGTGGAAAACCAATTTGAATCTGTCCGAAACTACTAGCAGTTTTCAATCTATTAAGAACAGTTTAATCTGTTGGAAAATTGGATCGGAGGAGGCAACGTTTTGGACAGAAAATTGAATTCAAATTTGGCGCAAAATTTGAATTAATTTCTTTCAGAAAAAATAATTTTTTGGCAAGAATTTTTGGAAAAAATTTAAATAAATTTTGTCTAAAAAATTAATATTAGGACCGACCCGACCTACACCCGTGCCCCACCAGATAGACGGCGGCACACGCGTGTGTGGTGGTTTGGGCCAAGACCCATTTTGTCCATAACTCCTCACTTCTACAAACTTGGGGTGCCCCTTAGGGCCCAACCTAAGTATTGCCACCTAGAACTTATATACACATAAGTTCTCTTAAGTTTTTAATGTGGGACAACCATATAAAGGAAACCCACATTTACCTCTTCAAACTTCTCTTTCCACAAACACGAAAACGACGTCAAATTTTCATTCACTCATAAATGATTTTGATGAACCGTTTGCACCGTGTGACTTGCCATGAGATAAGGAACACGTCACCTCTTTGGACCCACCCCAAAAGACGTGTGGGACTCATTCAAATTTGGGTTCAAAGTTGGCCCAAAATAAATCTATGAAAAACCATAATTCTAACAATATTAACATCGAAAAGATGATATAGTTAACTATACTTTTAGGTTATGTTTGTTTGAAATGATTGAATTAAGAATAATAGAGGGATAAGTAATTTCACACGTCTCTCAAATTTATTTATTTTTTTTCGATTCCATGAGATTATTGAACATGATTATATATGTTATGTAATTATTTGATTGGAGTTAGCTACAAGATGTGATAAAGATTTAGAAGAGTATTCTTGACTATTGAACGATGGATGGAAGATAATTCAAAGGGAAAGATTGTCTGTCTCGGAAGGATGAGATTTAATAATTAGAAAACAAAATCTGTATCATTGGCCTCTTATATCTCCTTTTTAGTCTAAATTTCATCTAATCTTTCTAAACAAACACAATTTTTAGATTATGGACCACCTCTTTAAATAGTGCTACATATATAGCATTACTACAACCATTAAATACCCCCTTCTATTATTTTATTTTATTTTATTTTATTTTATTTTATTTATTGACGAAAATAAGAATAAGTATGCAAGAGATTTGAAGTAAAGAGAAAAAGAGTAAACATACTATTGCAATTGTTAATGACCTAATGAGAAAAAGAGTAAACATATACACTACACAAAAACAACCTAATCTAGATCCAACCTAAAGTAGAACATACCATGAAACATAGACATTCCCTATTAGACAGACTTGTCAAGGAAAAAAACATTGCCCATCATAATATCAAGCAAGATGATACTAAAGATAGCTAATTAATGAGGGGAAGTGCATCACTATCAATCTCCATGGAATAGAAATGTTGCAACTAGATCACAAATGAACATTTAACTTGTGGGAGAAACCAATTGAGATGCCCTAGAACTTGGTACTTTTTCAAGAATGCCCTATATATATATATATGATATTTTAAAATAATTATTCATTAGTCTAAAAATATTATATGATATTATTCACGTAATGTTATTATTTAATGAAGTAGTGAAATACTTTATACGTCATACAATATTGACTCACATTTGTAAAATAGTCTTCCTGTATCATGTGGGTAATTTTGATTGTGAAATAACTTTGATTTTGCATAAAGAAATTCAAGTCATTAATAGAGGTCAATTTTGTTCTTCATGGAAAAACACAGCATCCAGTTCAAGAAATTGCTCTTTCCCATTACAAATAAAATTATGACTTAGAGCTATAAACGACGCGACTGATTTGTTTGGTATAACTTTTATAAGCTAAAAGTTATTTATAAAAAATAATAAATTAAAAGTATTCTTTCTCCAATTTCTATATTATAAACTTTTTTAATTTGTTATAATTATTTTTACTTTATAACATAACACTTTGATACAAATTCTCAAATAAAAAATAAATAAATTATAAGCGGTCTTTATAAACTACACTGAACATAGCCTACATAATTAGGAAATGCTACAAATGTGGTAAAATATTTGTGGTAAAATTGTAAGAGTATCTCCAATGGACTTACTAGACTTCACTTTTGTTCAATAATTAGTCGGTTAATGTTGACCCTTCTAATATGATATACATTCACATATTTAAGAATTACCTTTTAAACTTTTGCTAATTGTAATGAGTACATTAACAATCTATAAATGAATCTCCCAAGAAAAGAGAGAGTGAGAAAACGAAGAAATGGATTGTGATAAATATGTTTAACAACACTGATTTATACTCCCAGTGGGGGTTGCACCCCGTTGAGGTGGCGCGCCCCACTGGCTGACAGCCCCCAAAAAAAAAAAAAAAAAAAAAAAATAGTTTTTTTTCGCCAATCATGGACCTCCACCTCACTGGAGTCGACCCCCAGTGGGGGTATAAAGCATTTTTCTATGTTTAAACTCTCTCCGTTTTAAAATAATAGTCTTTTTTGAAAAATTTAACTTTTTTTATTGTATAATTATTACACTTTCAAAATATTAGTTTTTTTAAATTATTCTTTGATAGTACATTTTTTTGATAATATTAATTGTCATAATTATATTTTTGCATTATTAATAAATTTAAAAGAATGGAAAATAAGAAATTTATGTATTTGAGTTCTTGATTTTTAAAAAAATAAGTATGTTTGGTTTGAGTTTTTTGGATTAAGTTTTTTTATTTTCGTGTTTTTTTACTTTTAGTGAATATTTTTAAATTTTTAAACATTTTTTTTTATTTTTTTAGATGCACCTTACTTAGATGTATCTAAAAAGTAAAAAAATTGTGAAAAAAATATTTTAAAAAATTAATAAATACATAAAAATACAAAAAAATATATTGAATTCTCGTATTTTTTAATTTTTGGTATTTAGTGAATTTTTAAAAGGTTTTTTTTCACAATTTTTTTACTTTTTAGGTATATTTATGTTAGGTATGTCTAAAAAGTAAAAAAAAAATGCTTAAAATATTAAAAAATTTCAATAAAAATAAAAAAAACACGAAAAACAAGAAAATAGAATTTTCTAAAAAGTATTTTTAAAAAAATGAAACCAAGCAAAGTGACTAATATTTTGAGATAATAAAAAATTAATATTTTAAAGCAAAGAAAATACATTTTATTAACGCACATCAAATAGATTCCACTTGACACGTTATTATCACACAACCGTTAAATTAATAAATTTTAATGCAAAATTGAGTTATATATTTAATATATTTTAGAGATAGACACACATGAGTAGAACAAATGGGTACATCATGATTACACAGTGTTTCGGTTATTAGCCACTAGTTATTGTTACCCATTCCGCAACCTTCAACCACGAGAAGTCCACATGCTGTCCGGCCCATTCACTGTTCACTTGAAGGCGACTCACCAAACCCCAAAACCTCCTTCTTTCAACTGCTTCTCTCTCTATCTCTCACTGGACCATCCTATAAATGTGTCTACTCTTTCTAGTAATTAGGGCAACGCTAGTGACCACTCAAAATAATGTTTTAAAGCAATCACTAATGATGTGGTATTTATTTAAAAAAAAAAAAAAGACACAACAACATTGTGACAATGGGTGGGACCTACTGTCACATCATTAGTAATGACACTAATTAGTGCTCCCACTCATTTTCCTAATAATTATTGTCTTTGGGATTCTTGTGTGCTTGGGAGGTGACTAAAATAATTTTAAAAAGTTGCATTTTTTTGTTGGATTTATTTTAAGTTGTCATTTTAATCTGAGATAAGATTTAAATTTGATAAGTATATTTTAGAATTAATTTTGGTGATGTAAATTATTTATTTTTTAAAACTCATTGAGTAGAATATTTATGTAAAAAATTAAGATGATTAAATATCGATTGTTATATATTTGAATCATATTTGTTTTAAAAAAAATAAACATCAAATATAATTTTAAGAAGACCATTCATTTTTTGTAATATAAATTTGATTCAAATATATAGCTATGTATAAAGATTTTACTCAACGAGTTTTAAATAGTAAATGATTTAGATTATTGAAATGAAACTTATGGTGGGCTTCACGGATCCCTTGAGTTCTTTCATGTTAAGATGAGTCTTGCTAACAAGTGCCCTGGGGACACAAGTAAAAGACAAAATTTAAAGAGCACAAAACACTTTTCACTAAATTCAATGTATTTTTATTGAAATTTACTCTTTAATAGTTTTACATAATTTTAAGACACTTTATACACACTTCTCAACATTAAAACTTATTAGGGGATTGTTTGGGTGTCCTAAATAAGTGTACTTTTTGTCTTTTTGGACTAAAAAGTTGAGAAAAAAATATATGGATGTTTGGGTTAACTTTTTGACTTTTTATGAAAAAATGTGTATTAAAAAATTGTATAAATAAGCGTGTAGGAGAAGATAGGACAGGAGGCCGTACGGAATGGCAGTGGTGACTGGCTGGGTGAGTAGATGAGAAAATATTGTGTCCTTCTCGGGTTTTGATTGAATGGTGTTGTTTGGCCTGTGGGGGCCTACTATGGGTCCAATTTTCTAATCGGAACCGTCAATATGTAGAACTCGTCGAGTATTATATACTTGTAAAAAATTACGTTGATTGGATATCGATAGCTATCTGATCGTGTTAGTTTTTTTTGTTAACTGTTAATTATAACACCATTCATTTTTATACAAAATTGATTTTGATCATATAGTTAGTGATATCCGATAGACGTGATTTTTTACAGACATATAGTACTAGATGAGTTCTACATATTTAACAGTTCAGATTATCAAAACGGGACCCATGGTGGGCTCCCACCAGCCCAACTTTACCATCCAATTTAGTGAATATTTTACTATAATTTTTTTTTGTTTCCCTGATCACTGACTCCACCATCACGTCAGTATTAATCTTGGGGCTTTTTCTTGATTTGTATTAATATTTGTATATTATTTTTTTAATATTTATTTTAATAAATAGTGATAACTTTTTAATAATTTTTTAATTTTTTAACTATTTCAAGGGTTGTCAAACTACCCCTAGAATTGGCGTTTTTTAAATTTATTTTAGTTTTGACTGCTTAAAAGGTAAAAACTGATTCTTAAACGTGGAATCCCGTGTGAATCAAGAAGGATCATTTAATTTTTTTTTTATTATAAGATAAAAAAATTAAAAATACTAAAAAAGAAACTACTACTCAAACTCAAACCAACCCTATATATAAGAAGAAATTAAAATAAAAAACGAACAAACAAATTTTTTTTAGTCCTATCTTGAGGAATATAACCCTTCAAAAATGTTTGAAAAGTTTGGCATTGACTTTTTTTCAATAGTTCATTTTTTTTATTTTTTTTAATTTGTAAAATCTATAAAAATTTATTAATTTTGAAAATTTGCTATTTTTTTTTTAATTTTTATTTTTAGGTGATTGAAAAATTTTGAAGAAAATATATAAAAATCCTTACAGTTTTAAAATAATTACATCGACTTCCTTTTTAATAAAATTAAATTAATTAAAAATAATACAAATGGTGTGAGAAGATATAAAGATAAATAAAGGTAAAACATACATTTTACTATAAAAAAAAATAATAACATAATTTCTTCTATTATAGGAGTAGCGAATTATTGATGAAAATGAAGCTAAATATTATGTGAAGGGTCAGGCTTCTCTTCAGTCTAAGATCAGATTGGATGTGCTGTTGGGCCCATAAGGGCCCACCATGGGTCTTGTTTCGATAATCTGAGTCGTTTAATGTGTAGAACTTGTTGAGTACTTTTTTCTAATAAAAAATCACGTTAATCAGATATTGATAACTATGTGATCGGATTAAATTTCTGTCAACGGTAAATATAATTTTTAAAATAAATTGTTAATAAAAATATGATCCAATCAAATAGCTATCAATATCCGATCCACGTGAGCTTTTACAGGAATAAAGTACTAACGAGTTATATATATTGAACGGTTGTCCAATCCACTTTGTGGACTAAAGACAAGCCTATCCCTTATGTGAATTCGATTAAATGAATCAAAAGTAATACATATGGTGTGAAGATATGAAGATGAACAAAGATAAAATATACATTTTACTATAAAAAATTAAAAGCATCATTTTTCTATCATATGAGTAGCGAATTACTGATAAAAACTGAGGTTAAATATTATGTGAATTAAAACTTCAAGAGTGGCTAATGTAATTACGTCAAACTTGTAGATCATATTTCTTCAAAAATTAAAAAGAGATGAGTATAATTTAACCATAAAATAATTATATATAGGGTTGGTTTCGGAAGTAGTTTTTTGGTTTTCGACTAAAATATAAGATGAAAAAAATTAAATCATATAAAAATAGAAAGAATAACAAATAATCTTTGATTTTTTTAGAAAATTAACAAAATTTCAGAGTTTAACCCTTATATCAAAATAAATTTTGAGTTTTTTATTTTATTACTTTAAATCCTAATTTTTTGATTTATTTTTAATCTAAATTATTTACATATTTCCGTTATGTAAAATAGATAAAAATATATATTTTAACCATTAAACTCAATATAAATGTACGCAAAATGTCTAAAATAGTTCAATGTACGTAAAATATATATTTTATAATTTTTCATTGAGTTTAATAATTAAAATATTATTGATTTTATTTAGCAAAAATACGCAGATGATTTAGATTGAAAATAAATTAAAATAATAAGATTTAAATTGATAAAATTAAAAATTTAAGATTTATTTTGTTATAAAGGTCAAATTCTAAATAATTATTTTTTGATTTTTTTATTATTTTTAAAACTAATTTAACTATTTTCCAAACGTAGCCTGACACACACAATTATTGGTAGGTCAGATGTACTATATAACTTTTGGGTTAATTACACTAATAGTCCCTTTACTTTGGGACTTGTGTTACTTGCCCCCTAACTTTTCAGTTGTGACACATTTGATCATGAATTTTGAATCTTGTTCCAAATAAGGACAATTGAAAATATTATTAGATTTTTTAAGGGTAAAATAGTCAATTTGATAAAATATAAACTAATTTGACAAAAATAAATGTCAAAAAAATATTTTTGATTTTTTAAAAATTATTTTTATCTACCAATGATAAAATTATGTAAAATTAATAAAAATTACATGATTAATTTTTTAAAATTAATTTTACATGATCATCATCCAAACATATAATAAAAATTAATTTGGTAAAAAAAAAAATAAATGTCTAAAAAATTTATCAATTTTACATAACTTTATTTCTAGTATGTAGAAATAATTTTTAAAAATTAAAAAATGTTTGTTTGACATTTATTTTTGTCAAATTAGTTTATTTTTTATCAAATTGACAATTTTACCCTTGAAAAATCTAATTATATATTCAATTGTCCTTATTTAGAACAATATTCAAAATTCAGAGTTAAATATATCACAATTAAAAAATTAAGAACTAAAATGATACAAGTCTCAAACTATAAGTACTGTTTGTGGAATTTGCCCATAACTTTTTCTACGTATTTGCTTGTTGTGGGCCAGCCACATCCCAACCCAAGAAGCATGAACGGGCAAGATCTTGGATAATTAAATTTACAATAATTGAAGGACGAGGGATTTAAATTATAAGTATAGCCCTTTTGACTTTGGAGCACATCAACCATCTAATTTATTTTATTTTATTTTTTTTAACGCATATTTAAAAAAAAAAAATCGAGAAGATATCCAAACCATCCTTATGTAGGAATAATTATTAATGGGTTTAGAAGCACGTGACCATATCTCATTATATTTTTTATATTTTTTAATCATTTAAGTTATATTTGGCAATGAATTTTTGGATAAAAAATACAAAAGATAAAATTAGTTACGTAAATTAATAAGATAAAATATCACATTCAAATCATAATTATTACACTTTTTCTATTACAAAAGTCAAAAAAATCAAAACTAAAAACCAAACGAGACTAAAAAAGTCAAACTAAAATAGTCAAAAAGTCAAATTATTTTATAGTTCTCATTTAGAGCACTAAGTTGGAAGCTCTAAAAGTACCACTAATAAGGTGACAGTGTAAAGAAAAAAAAAAGAAAAAAAAAAACCAAACTATCACATCAATGATAGAATGCACGTGATATCACGTCATTAATAATGCATTAGTGATGCTAAATTAATGATATGAAATATTTTTCGTCATTTTAACTCTTTCCAAACAAAAACTTATAAATTTATGAGTCTTGTCATTTTACGGCCTATTTTGGAAAGTGGGTTATAATCCACTTCCCAGATTATGGCCCTGTTTGGTAGAACTGTGGGAAAGTACTTATAACTTATACCTAAACAGCTTATAGTTTATAATTATGAACATAAGTTGATTTCTGACTTATAAATTAAGCATCTCCTACCCCACTTAAAAAATAAGCTGATTTCTGACTTTCAAAAAGTTATAAGCTATAAGCTATAAGCTAAACCAAACACATCAAAATAGCTTAAATTAAGCTGAAAGCTGAAATAAGCAGCTTTTAAACTGCACCAAACAGGCACTATAACCCACTTCCTCTTTCACAAAAAAAACTATTTATAAATAATTTTTTACCAAAAAATTAATTATAATCATCTTCTTAAAATAGTATTACTAACTACAATACCATTCAACCATCACGGTGCGATGTCCGAGGAGCAACAAATAACTTCTCCTTACGAGAGATGACAGAGAGAATTGAGTGCTTGTTAATGGGGTTCTCATGTGATGATAGTCAAGTGTTTTGTGGTCTCCAGCATTTGTGTTGGGTTGGGGCACACTAAAAACAAAATCATTACAAAGAAAAGTCAAAAGAAATCTGCCTAGGTTTGCCTGGCACGCGCTTGTTTGTAATTTGATTGCGCAGATTGTGGGGCAAATTGCCAGTGGCCACGTCATAAAATTGGGAATGACTCCTTCTCACACTATTTTTTTTTTTTTTTTTCAAATGAAAGGATAAGAAAGACCGTGCGTTATAATCCACTTCCTACATTATAATCCACTTATTCTCTCACAAAAAAATTATTTATAAGTAACTTTTAATTAAAAAATTAATTATAACCATCTTTTCAAATAGTCTAAAGTTAAGAGTTTATTGGAGCATTTTGACAATAAATTAAAAAAGTTCATTTTTTTGACTTTTTAATTTTTTTAATTAAAAAAGGGGTTAATTACACTAATAGTCCCTATAGTTTGGGACTTGTGTCACTTTGGTCCCTGACTTTTCAATTGTGACACATTTGACCCTGAATTTTGAATCTTGTTTCAAATAAGGACAATTAAAAATATCATTAGATTTTTTAAGGATAAAATCGTCAATTTGATAAAATATAAACTAATTTGACAAAAATAAATGTCAAAAAAATATTTTTAATTTTTTAAAAATTATTTTTATCCACCAATGATAAAATTATGTAAAATTAATAAAAATTACATGATTAGTTTTTTAAAATTAATTTTACATAATCATCATCTAAACACATAATAAAAATTAATTTGGTAAAAAAAATAAATAAATGTCTAAAACATTTATTAATTTTACATAATTTTATTTTTCGTAGGTAGAAATAATTTTTAAAAATTCAAATATATTTGTTTGACATTTATTTTTGTCAAATTAGTTTATATTTTATCAAATTGACAATTTTACCCTTGAAAAATCTAATGATATCTTCAATTATCCTTATTTGGAACAAGATTCAAAATTTAGGATCAAATGTGTCACAATTGAAAAGTCAGGAACCAAAGTGATACAAGCCCCAAACTATAAGGACTATTTGTGTAATTTACCCTTAAAAAAGTTAATTTTTTTATTCAAAAGAACTCGAATTTTTGTTAAAAAAATTATTAAAAAAGTCAAAAAATTAATTTTTTACCAATTTTTCAAAACACTCCATTTTTTGACCCTATTCTATGCCCATATTATAATTTAAACCGTTGTTCTAATAATTTAAATAATTTAAATAAGTTATACAATCAACAATTTCATCAGATATATATATATATAAATAAATTACATCTTATTTTTTTTAAATAGATAATAATTATAATTTTAAATTTAAATCTTTCATTTTATAAAATAAAAAGTGATTTATTTATGTATTCATCAATATTGAACAAAGTTAATTTTTTGTACAGATAGCTTTCATTATGAGATTTACAAGATGCACGGTTTAGATTATTATTGTGGGCTTAAAATGGAATCCAAAAAATAAAGTATGGAGATGTATGGAAGACAAGAGTATGGATGTAACAATCCGAAAATTTAAGTTGTCCCTTAAATTTTATACTAGTATTATGGTTATATGTGATAATATATTATTAAATAAATAATAATAAATACATAATCTAATTTGGCAATGGATTATCAAATATGAGATTAATTAGGAATTATTATTTAGGATCAAAAATTAACAGAAATATGAAATTATAATACTAGTTGGGTCAAATTAAAGTTAAAGATAATAAATAAATAAATATAAAAGTAAGAGTAAATAAATAATAATATTGATAACAATAATAATAATAATGAGTGTGATAGTAAAATAAATAATTAATTTTCTATCGGTATACAATAGAGTGTAATTTAATTAAGAATTAATTTATTTATATAATTATATTAGAAAATTAAGTCAAAATATAATTATCTTAAATATTTATTAAAGATAACTATAAATCTATATAAATTATGAATCAAATATACGCACTGCCACATGTTTGCCAGCGTACGTGTTTACCTCTCTATAAATAGGGAGGAAGTGGTTCTAAGAAAGGAAAAAAGAGAGGAAGGAGAAGGGAAAGAAGGGAAGAAAAGGAAGAAAAAATAATGGAAGTCGAGAAGGACTTTGATAGTGGAAAGAAAGAGTGAGGTATTAAAGTTAAGGTGAGTTATATTATATCTTAAGTTACCATAATATATTTTCCGTATGTTTTGACTTACCGTAATTTGTTTTATACAAGTTATGTTTTATAAGTTATTATAAATTATGTTAATATTTCAATTACGTGGATTAATTTCTGAACTCTATTTGTTAAAATAAAACTCATTGATATGTTTGTTTAACTTTTAATGATTATTTGACAATAACCTTATAAACAATTATGTTTCGTAAGTACCACCATGGAAGTCCCATGCCTTGGGGGACTTAAATAACTATTGGCTTCTGTTTGGTCACTTTGTGGCCCTCTGTTGTCATGGATCTATTAGACCCTCTGATTTCTGGTGTGTAGCAAAGTGTTGTACAAAGTTAAGTGCTATACTATTATGGGAGCCACCTCTAGAGTTCATACGAGCCACCTCTTGAGTCCTTATAAACAATTATGTTTTGTAAGTACCACCACGGGAGTCCCACGCCTTGAGGGACTTAAATAACCATTGGCCTTTATTTTGTCACTTTGTGGCCCTCTGTTGTCATGGATCTATTGACCTTCTGTTTTGTGCGGAATAAAATGCTGTGCGGAGATAAATGCTACACTATTGTGGGAGTCACCTCTATAATTTGTACGAGCCACCTCTTGAATCCGTATCTCTGTTTTGACTGTCACTCCTGTCACCTCCATTCTGTTCTGTTTTGTACCGTGGTTATGGTTATTTATTTACATAATCTCAGTTTTGCTACTTAAATGATTATTTGTTCAGACCAAGTTATCTTAAATATTTTAGTTACATAACTATCCATGGTTGAGAGGGTGATTTGTAAACAAATTGGGCCGAGCTAGGAAGAGTCTTCTTTGGGAGTTAGACCTCATCCTTGTTAGTTCGGTCGGAGACTACTGCAGTTAGCTCGGTCTAAACGGACAAGACCGAGGTATCAGTGGGGGGAGAACCGAGCTAAAGGATAGCTCTGTAGGGCGTCATCTCAGAGTCAAGACTGACAGTGGTGATTAAAGTATCACCAAGCCGAAATAAGTGGGCCTGGTGGTTAGCTGAGGTATTGGTGAGAAAGGATGTCGGGCTTGGTATAGCTCGGCTGGTCTTGGTATAGCTCGGCTGGTCTTGGTATAGCTCGGTCGGGCGCTATCATCATTACCTAAGTGTGTGACCAAGGTAACTTAGCTCGGTGTGGTTGCAGTAGCTTATATGAAGGAGGTAACATCAATAACGAGGGCCGAGCTATGTATAGCTCGTCAGATCGGCTTCCAATCAAATAGTACGAATGGCAGGGGACCGAGATAAGGCAGTTCGATCAGGAAAGTATAAACCGAGGTAAAGGGTTCAGCCATCTCACTTGGCTTGCAGTGATGAGACTCCTAGTAGGACTCTGCTAAGGAGAGTTAGAGTCCTACTGGGATTGTGCAAACCATCTCACTTGGTTGGTAGTGAGTATGAGTATGACTCCTAGGAGGACTCTGCTAAGGAGAGTAGAGTCCTACTAGGATTGTGCAAAACCATCTCACTTGGTTGGTAGTGAGTAGGGTGTGTGATTCCTAGGAGGACTCTCATAGGGAGAGTCGAAATCCTACTAGGATTGTGCCAAGCAGAGTCTATAAAAGCTCATGACCAGACCTATGTACAGGTACCCCAACTCTTACTATAGAATACACAGAGCTTATTGTCTATTGTCTAGTTGCTGACTTAGGCATCGGAGGGGTTTCTGGTACACACCCGCCGGTTAGCTCACGTTTGTGTTTTCAGGTGGCAAAGCAATTGTCACGACCCACACCCGCCCCCATAGGTTTAGCACCGTAACCGGCCAGTAATCTGTGATTACCGAAGGCCTGCTGAACAGTAATAACAGTAATACAGAGTACAGGGGCTGGCGGAAGCCAAAACAGTAATAAAAGATGTCCAATGAGTTGTGACAGTCTGTATGCAAAAGACTTTTCATAACATAATCACATTGGAAACAAAAACAGTATGTACATACATCATATACAGGCGGTCAGGTTAGGGACCAAATCCCTACTTAACAGTACAGTAACAGTCTATACAGTCGATACAAAACAACTACAGAAAGGGGGAATCTAAAACACCCCAAAGCAGCCTTAGCTTGGCAGCACTTGGAACTTCGCAGTAAGGCACAACGGTTGGCTTAACAAAACAAGAGCCAACCTGACGCTCCTAGCCCTGGTTCGGTGCCTGGACACTTACATATATATATAAATAGTGAGCTAAAGCCTAGTGGATAACATGTGCGTAAAGAGGTTAAGAATGAATGTCCTTTCAGTATTTAAAACAGTCATTTGAACAGTATATCAGTTATTCGATCATAGCAGTCATAAGTGGTACATCCAATAGCAAACAGTACAGTAGGTCTTAACAGACCGAACAGTCAGTTGATGGCCATCATATCAGTAAACAGTAGTGGTTCCAACATGGGAACCGACAGAGATCTCTGTGACAGTAATAGTAACAGTAAATTGCTATGGATGCCACGAATACAGTTCGCAATTAGGACAACATTCATTCAGTAAGAAATATCATTTCAGAAAGCAATACAGTTGTTCATTCAGAAAATATTCATGATTGAACATATCTTTACAACATTGTTACTCACGGAGTTCTAGGCTACAGATAAGCTAGTGCGCGTCACCGAATGCCAACCCTACACAGTTACAGAATGAACACACACTAAGTTACACATTTGGGAAACAATGCCTTAGTCCCTATCTTGACTCGGTGTGGTTCTACATCAGTATCCTCATTAAAATGCCTTAAACTAGGCCTATGAATGCCTAGAATGGAATGAGGATGCAAAGATGCGCTTAGAAACACTTTTCAAATTTTTGCTGAAACAGGGGTCCCGCTCGAGCGTGGCTTTCCCCGCTCGAGCGGACATGAAAACAAAAGAGCTCCGCTCGAGCGTGTCTTCTCCCGCTCGAGCGGACTGTAAAAGTACTGGATGCACAAAATTCACGCTCGACGGGCGCTCGATCTCCGCTCGAGCGTGAGACACAAGTCCTCACTCGCGCGTGCATTCCCCCGCTTGAGCGGACTGTAAAACATATGAAAGTGCTGGAAACACGCATTTCACGCTCGAGCGTCACTTCCCCCGCTCGAGCGTGAGTCCAAAATCTGGAATTTCCAGATTGAACCTTCAAGCTCAAAATCAACTTTTAATGCATCAAATTCGATCCCTTTGGGCTAATTTTCTGGAAAACACTTGTAAACTCATAGTATAACATGTTTCAAAGATCAATTTGAGAAATCAAAGCCCAAAGGTAGTTCAATTAAACACAAACTTCAACTCAAAATTCAAGAACATGAAGAACAATGCAAAACTCTTACATGTATGAGTTCCCAAGAACTCTTATGCTACAAAACAAGATCAAATGCAATGTTTAACTTCAAAGCATGGTGAGTTCATGGATCAAGACAAAAAATATGAACATGCATGAAGAAATTCTCATGAAAATGACTTCAAAACTCAACAATGTGAACATGTATGCATGATTTAAGCTCCAATTTAACATATTAAGCTAATTCATGCCTTAAATCACTAACCTTACCATGAATCATGCAAGAACAACTCAAACTCACAATTAAAAGGGTGAGTCTCTTACCTCAAGTCTCCAATTCCAAGTCTAGAAGCTCAAGAGTGCAATCTATTCTTCAATTCTTCAAGTTTCCCAAGCAATTCACAAATGAAATCAAGCTTTCCTAACTCTCTCTCTCTCTCTCTCTCTCTCTCTCTCTCTATTCTCTCCCTCTCTCACTCGGTTATGGGTCTCAAATGGCTGAGGAAATGTGTTTGAATAAGTCTCAAGGTGCCTTAGTAAGTGGCCCACTAGGTGGCAAAATGGTAGTTTATTCAAACTAATGTAATTTAACATTCTTTAATCTAATTTAATCATACCAAATCAAATTTCAGTTAAACATACCATAAAATCATATAAATTCTAATTAACATGAAACGCTAATCAATTCCAGATTCGGCCGCCGATAAGGCCTTTAATTTGCAATTTAAAACATAAAACATGAACAGATCAATTAATAATCAAACAGATATAAATGTGTTTAACTAATACACTTCAATTAATCAGTCAGAATTTCAGTCAATCAGTCACTTAACATGCTTAATCATAGATTAGCACTAATCAGTGGTAAGGGTTGTCACAGTCTCCCCTCCTTATAAAGAGTTTGGTCCTCCAAACTCGAATTACCTTCATTTTGGAAGAAAACAGGATTCAGTAGGAACAGTTCAGGATATCTCTTCATCATATCGTCTTCCCTTTTCTAAGTGGCATAAACGCCACCATGGTTTGCCAGTCGACTTTCATTAACGGAATCTTTTTATTCCTCACCTTCTTGATCCATCGGTTTCTAATTTGAATAAGCCGTTCTTCATAAGTATAGTCATCACTTAGCACTACACGGGTAGGCTCAATTACATGGAAAGGATCCCGGAGGTAATCCCTCAACATTGAAATATGGAACACGTTATGCATATGCTCAATTTTAGGAGGAAGCGCTACTCGATACGCCACTGGATTGATTTTCTCAATAATCTCATACGGTCCGACATATCTCGGCGCTAGCTTGCCCTTCACTCCAAAACGAGTCTGGCCTTTCATCGGTGTCACTTTAACAAAAACATGATCACCTACTTCATATTCTCTGTCTCACCTTCGGACATCTGCATAACTTTTTTGTCGGCTTTGTGTGGTCTTCAGTCTCTATTGAATCAGCTTCACTTTTTCAGTAGTTTCCTGTACAATTTCGGGCCCAAGCAAAGGCCCATCTCCAACTTCTGCCCAGCAGATAGGAGATCGATACTTCCTACCATATAAAGCCTCGAAAGGCACCATTTCAATGCTTGAGTGGAAGCTGTTGTTGTAGGCAAATTCAGCCAATAGTAAGTGGCTTTCCCAATTTCCCTGAAAATCAAGGACACACATTCTCAGTAAATCCTCCAGAGTCTGGATGGTTCTTTCTGACTGGCCATCTGTCTGGGGATGGTATGCACTACTCAGTCTCAGTTCAGTACCCAATGCTGTTTGCAGACTTTGCCAAAATCTTGAGGTGAACTTCGAGTCCCTATCAGAAACAATAGATACAGGCACTCCATGCAATCTAACAATCTCATCAATATAAATTATGGCCAATTTGTCTGCAGTATAGATTGTTTTGACAGGTAAGAAGTGAGTAGATTTAGTCAGTCTATCAACAATGACCCAAATTGAGTCCATACCTTTACCGGAGCGAGGTAAACCAACAATAAAATCCATAGTGATATGTTCTCATTTCCACTCCGGTATCGGTAAGGGTTGCAGTAAGCCTGCGGGTCGTTGATGTTCGGCTTTGACTTGTTGGCAATGAAGACATTTCGATACAAAGTCAGCAATCTCTTTCTTCATTCCCGGCCACCAGAAATTTAGTTTCAAGTCTTGGTACATTTTCGTATTTCCTGGATGGATAGACAATTTTGAATTGTGGCCCTCTTGCAGAATTCTTCTTTTCAGTTCAGAATCACTCGGTACACACAACCTTCCCTGAAATTTCAATACATTGTTCTCAAACTTAAGTCCGGCCTCGGTTTGGACTCCCGTTCATCAATGATCTTTTTCAAAAAGTCATCCTATTGCTGTTTCTCTTTAATTTCCTCAATCAGTGCCGGTTGAGCAGAAATAGCAGCTAAGGTTCCACCTTGTTTACGCAAAACAATTTCAACCTCAAATTTTTCTAGGTCACATAGCAATTCTTTCTGTCCGATGAGTAAACAGGCTAAATTTCCAATCAATTTCCGACTCAGTGCATTGGTAACGGTGTTAGCTTTTCCTAGATAGTACAAAATTTGCAAGTGATAGTCTTTTATCAGTTCTAACCATCTCCGTTGTCTCATGTTTAGTTCTTTCTGTGTGAAGAAGTATTTCAAACTCTTGTGGTCTGTATACACCTCACATGGCCCCATAAAGGTAGTGACGCCAGATTTTCAGTGCAAACACTACTGCAGCAAGTTCCAAGTCGTGGGTCGGGTAGTTCTTTTCATGCGGTCTCAGTTGTCGGGAAACATACGCAATCACTTTACCATTCTGCATTAAAACACATCCCAAACCCTTTTAAGAAGCATCACTAAATATGGTAAAACCATCCGTACCTGAGGGTAGGGTAAGAATCGGTGCAGTCACAAGTCGAGTCTTTAACTCTTGAAAAACTGATTCTCTCTGATTGGTCCAGTCAAATGATACCCCCTTTTGAGTCAACTGAGTCAATGGTAAGGCAATTTTGGAGAAGTCTTTGACGAACCTTCTGTAATACCCGGCTAAGCCTAGAAAACTTCGGACTTCAATAACATTTGTCGGTCTAGGCCAAGTCACTACTGCTTCGATTTTTTGTGGATCAACTGAAATTCCATCCTTACTGATTACATGTCCCAAAAACATAACATTATCTAGCCAAAATTCACATTTTGTCAGTTTAGCATACAGTTTCTGCTCTCTTAAGGTCTGTAGGGCAGTTCTCAAATAACGTTCATGTTCTTCCGTGCTTTTGGAATAAATCAAAATGTCATCTATGAAAACAACTACAAATTCATCTAGGAATGGTTTGAAAATTCTGTTCATAAGATCCATAAATGCAGCAGGTCCATTGGTAACTCCGTAAGGCATAACTAAGAATTCGTAATGTCCGTACCTCGTTTGAAAGACACTCTTTTCAATGGCTCCTGTCTTGACTTTCAACTGGTGGTATCCAGATCTAAGGTCAATTTTGGAGAACACTTGGGCACCCTGTAACTGGTCAAATAAGTCATCAATACGAGGCAATGGATATTTGTTTTTCATTGTTACCTTGTTCAGTTCGCGGTAGTCAATGCAAAGTCTCAATGAGCCGTCTTTCTTTTTCACAAATAAAACTGGAGCGCCCCACGGTGAAGTACTAGTCCTGATGAACTTCTTATCTAACAGTTCTTGCAGCTGAACTTTCAACTCCTTTAATTCAGTCGGTGCCATTCTGTAAGGAGCTTTAGATACTGGCTGTGTGCCCGGAATCACATCAATGGTGAACTCAATCTCCCTATCAATCAAATCCCCTGGCAAATCATATGGGAAAACATTTGGAAATTCTCTGACTATAGGAATACTGTTCACATCAGTGTTAGCATCAGTAGGTATAGTCAATACAGAACATAGATACCCCTTACACCCCTTTCTAATCAGTTTAAAAGCTTTCATGGATGAAATCAAATATGGGGGAGGTACTACTCCGACTCCATTAAACACGAATTCAGGCAATCCAGGTGGACGGAAAACAACTTGTTTTGTTACACAGTCTATGGTAGCATGATATTTTGTTAACCAGTCCATACCCAATATTACATCAAAATGGTCAATGTCCAATGGCAGTAAATCAATATACAAATGCGCATCTCCAACAATAATCTCACATGCAGGGTACATATAAGCACAAGTCATGGATCCCCAATAATCTCACATGCAGGGTACATATAAGCATTAGTAATTTTTTAACTTTTTACGAAAAGATGTGCAAAAAAGTAAAAACAGTGATATAATAATTTATAATAATTTTTTAATTTTTTAACTAAAATGTATAGTTGACCAATGAGGCCTCAATCAACATTTTGCCATGAACATGTTAGGTTTTAGCTACTTATTTTGTTCCCAAACACCTACTTAATAATAAAATATATGATGTAAATTTAAATATAATATACTATATTAATACGGTTTTGGAGATAAGGCTAAGACCTATTTTGGCAACATAAAGTTTCAATCAAAAAGTTATTACAAAAAAATCGATTATTCTCTTTATTTTTTTATATATTATTTTATAAAAAAATTTAAAATTATTTAAAAAATTAATTTCCAAAACAACTCTAAATTAAACCACGGTAATTATGTTAGTTGCATTAATTTTATTCAAGTCTTGTTTGGGAACAAATTATTTTAGTAATTTTTAAACTTTTTACGAAAATATGTACAAAAAAGTAGAAACAGTGATGTAACAAGTTATTGTAATTTTTTGACTTTTTAGCTAAAATATATAGTTGACAAATGAGGCCTCAATCAACATTTTGCCACGAACATGTTCGGTTTTAGCTCTTTTTTTTAAGGGTAAATTACAAATACATCTCTTGAGGTTTGCTTAAAATACGAATTGTCCCCTGTGGTTTAGAAAATTATAAATACCTCTGTGTCAAATTTTTTTATTTAACATAATTAATTGAAAAAGTGAAATTTCTAACTGTTCACCTATACAATAATAAAATTATTTGAATTATTAATTGAAATAAAATTTTTACATTATTAAAAACTGTTAATTAACTTGATGATTTATTAATAAAAAAAACCTATTTGTTACGAAATTAGAAACTTTAGGGGACATAATGTAATTTCTAGAATCACAAGGAATAATTTGTAATTTAAGTAAACATCAGGGGGTGTGTTTGTAATTTATCTTTTTTTAAAGTATTTTTTTGAATTGGATTAGTAGGAAGACCTATTCAGTCAATTTGGGATTAATTTTCGACTTCCTAAAACTTTGTTTGAATTGTTACGTTATTGATTTTCAATTGGATTGCATTGGATTTAAAAAAAACCAATTTTGGCTTAGATTTAGGACTGATTTTTTTTTTATACCATAGATATGTAAATGGATTTTTGGTGAAAAGCCCCTCTCATTTGGGCCTTTTTTGTGTGAAGCCCACAGAATCAAATAATGGCTCCAAAAGTTCCTCAAATTAAAAAATATGATGAAAAGACTGAAATACCTTTCTATATAAGTGGGAATTATGAAACAATTACACCGTTTCGCTCCCCTCACTCTACTTCATCGCTTGGAAACCCTCATCTGAAAATCGTCATTTGAAAACCCTAGCATCCGAGTCTCATTACTCTCTCTCTCTCTAGAGCTACTTTGTCTTTCTACCCCTGCAACGTTATAGGTTCGTCGCTTGCGCTCGAATGTTGAACTCTGCATTGCGCTTTACTCTCTCTCTTGGACACACCTCATGAGTCGTGATTTCTGTACTTCCACACTTCTCCCACATTTTGCAAGTGATTTTTTTCCTCTTTCTGTTCTATTTTTTCTGTGAATCCATTGAATGTGAAACCTTTATATATATATATATATATATATATTTTGATTATTCTTTGTATTGGAGAATTATTTTGGAACGGTGTATGCAGTTTTGCTTCAATTTCATTGCTTTGAATTATGTAGTGTTTTGGTCTTGTAATTTCGCTGTTTTCAATTTCACTTGCTTCATGAATTTTGGCTGTAGTTAATTTTAACATTTATGCATTTATTGAAAATATATTTGACACACACATACATATATATATATATATATATATATATATTTGTTTATTTTCTAGTGTATATTGTTCAGAGTAAAATTTTACTTCCAATCAAAGTAAAATTTTACTTGCAATGAGAGTAAAGTTTTACTTATAAACAGAGTAAAATTTTACTTTAATACTTTGCTGTTTCATTACAATGTTTTGTACATTTTTATACTTTTATCAATGCCTCTTGATTTCTTGTTGTATGTGTTCTGTAACCTTTGCTCATTACATAAATGTGCATATCAATTTGTATATGAATATATATATATATATATATATATATATATATATATATATGTATCTATTTATGTATGTGAATGTGATTGTAGTTTTGTCATTTCTCTGATTTCGGTTTAAATGTGAATTGTACATGTTAATTTCAGAACTATGTTGTATATAGTCAAAATTGAGATAAGATTTTCTTGATTCTTGGTTCTAGAAATTTTGTAGGTGTTTTTTGTTTATTTCCTAGGGTATATTGTTTAGAGTAAAATTTTACTTCCAATCAAAATAAAATTTTACTGTCTCATGACCATGTTTATGCATTTTCTTTAGTGCTTATTGTTTTGTCACTTTGTTGTTTAAAGTAAAATGTTACACTGTTGATATAGGAAAACTTTTTAGTGTTCTAAAATGATTGTTACTAGAAGCAAGTGTAGTGATGATGATGATGATGATTATTTTGAAGTTTCACCTACGGCTATACAAAAGAAGAAAGTCCTGGAAAAAAAGAAGAAGCAAAAGTAGTAAAAAATTCATGAGCAATGTGGATAATGCATCTGATGATAATTTTGTGCTTCTATCAATAAGATTGAGGAAGGGCGCCACTAGTGATGATGAAGGCTCTAATGAAAGCAAGCCAATGCCTTCAACAACAAAACCTTCGAAGTCGAATATTGTACATGGAGTACGGGAGAGGGAGAACTATGTGAAACAATATAGGTCAAATGTTGTTTCATTGATAAACCTAATGCGAGACACAAGGTTCACTGAAAGACACATTATTGCCCTCGAGAGAACAACTTTTGGGATGTTATTTAAATCTTTTTGGAAGAAAGAAGATGTGGTGTTGAAAAAGTTCAAGAAAGTTGATGATAATGTCATGGATGTGATCAAGTCTTATGACTTTCATGCAAACGGATTCAAGCTTGGGGGGGAAAACGTGTGACATACGGGACAGTGACGTTACTTTGATTTTTGGGATAAAACTGGGAATGAAAAAAGTAGACGTCTCATTTTGTGCAGAGAAGGTTTCGTAATATGTCAAGAATATCTGTAAAGAGTTTGCGAGAGGCATTAGGAGATGCATTAGAAAGCACAACGACAGTTGGTGTTGAGGATGTTGCACGAATAATGTGTTTATTTGTTGTGGCAACTTTGCTATTACCAATAACAGGTCTAACAGTTAGATGGGCTTTTATCGTTGTAGAAGATTTGAAAATGATGAATTCATATGCATAGTCGACTGCAGTTGCATCCACGTTGACTACTTCAATCCAGTCTTCATTAACTGGATGTGTACTTCTTCTTTTGGTAAGTAAATTGAACTACTTGAAATATTACGCAATCTATCTTTAGAGAATTAACTAATTTCGATTTTTCATTTTATAGTACTGGTTATGCGAGCACACTACCCTCATTCAACTTGAAGGAAAAAATTTGTGTCTAAGGCTTCTTCAATGGGACTTATCAACATTGAGGAAAAAGCTGATGAAGAGGTCATTGCAAACACTAAAGCCCGAAGAGGTATCATATTTTCAATCTCAGCCTTACTGGTTCACTTTGCTTAAAATTATACTTACATAATAAAATGTTACTCTTGAATAGAGTAAAAGTTTACTTACAATTAAAGTAAACTTTTACTTTGAAACAGAGTAAAATTTTACTCTGGTGGTTAAAGTTTGCTTTATTGCTGACTTCTTTTCTTTTTCTATTTTTCAAATGCAGGTGAATCACAATGAACTGAAGCCCATTTCCAGAGAAGAAATGAAACTCGTTCGTAATGATGAGGAAGAAGATGCATTGGACATAGAGGAAAATTTGGAGACCAAAGAAAATGAAGATCATATAGTTGAAGCTTTATGAGATTATCAATCTTTGAAGGACTTCATTGATCTTGGGAAATTAGAACGAGTTCAAAAAAAAAAACAAGATGCTGAAAAGTGAGAATATGGCATTGGTTGAAGAAAATGAGGGAAACAATGCAAAAAATACAAGAGGATCAAGAGGCAAAAACAAAAGAAATGATAGAAAAGATGAGCAACACAGAAAAAGAAATGGAGAAACTGAGAAAGGAGTTTGAAGTACTCGAATTTGAAAATAAACAGTTGGTTGAACAGATTGAAGAAAATGCAGTTCATGCAGCTACCCAAGTTTTTGCTTCTAAAGAAATGTCACATGCTAAATGAGTAGAACAAGAGCAAAACTTTAGGATTCAGGCTACATTGAAAGAAACACCTGTAGTCATAGAGCCATTGAAAACATTCATGGTCAAGAAAATCAAAATCAAGGTGAGGAAAAAAAAGAGATGTTTGATTTTGAATATGAAACAAGAGTGGCAAAGAAAAAAAAGACCACAAAACAAGCAATTGAAGTGATATCAAATGATGTGATTTGTGTTGACAACTTGCCTCAAAGCCAACCAAAGCCAATTGAAAGGGTTTTGTTTCCAGATAAGGTTGCAATATGCAAATTGCTTGATGAGAATGATAAGCGTCTACTAAGCAAGATTTATAATTTGGAAACCACAAAGTAAGACCATTTTAATTTTATCAAACAATAGATTTTTACTGTTATTAAACTGCAACGTGTTAATCAACATTTTTTTTACCTTATGACTAGTGCAATCATATGATCCAGCACAGGAAATGGAGTATATGTTACATTGCATGATGTGGATGCAATTCTAAAAGATGGCGATACTGCAAATAATGTAAGTGGCCATATAATTTTCAATGACTAGTGTTTACTTCAATAACTAAAAATAATTCATTTTATTAACATATATTTAATTGATTTTTGTTTTTGTAGGTCATTGACAGCTTTGTAGAAATGCTTCGGATTAAGCAACAAGCAAAGAAGCCAGAAAAGAATAAGCCATTCTTTTTCTCAAGCCTTTGTTGGGTAAGCCATCAATTTGTGTTTAGATTGAATTGATAAAATGTTACTGTGGTTTAGTGTAATATTGTACTGTATTTTAGAGTTAATTTTTACTATTTGGTTTGCCAAAGATTAACAACTCATGTAGTGTATCACCAACACAACTTGACACATGACACTCTTATATGATTAAATGCAGTCACTAGTGAAATGGGGTTATGGAGATTTGAGAAATCATTTAATTGACGAAGTGTTTGAGCAAGATTTGAGTGGATACAGATTTCTTCACTTTTGCATGAACTCCAATGGAAACAAGAAGGAAGAAAAACCTTATCACTGGATGCTGCTTGTATTGGACAATGAATTTGATAAGTGGAGGCATTACAATTATTTAAGGCCAAGAGACAATAAAGAAGATCCTTACCTTAAGGATGCAAAACAGATTGTAAGTGCTTTGCATCATATTAACAGCAAATTTTTACTGTGTTTTATTCTTGTATTTAATCGTGACCAAACAATTATGCAATGATGTTAGATAACATATGTGAAGAACAAGTTGGCCAACAAAAAGGAAGAGAGGTACAAGAAAGTTTCAAACTTGGTTTCGGTGAAAGATAGTCCACAACAATGCCCAACATCGTAAGTATTTCACTCTACTACTACATGCTTGAATTGGTAGTTTTCAAATTTGACTAAATCTAACAAGATCTTGATTTTTATTAACAGTGTTGATTGCAGAATTATTGTATATTATATCATGCGCCAAATCATAAGAGATGAGTCTATTACAAATTCTATAGAAGATGAAATTAACAATTTCTAAGCATCAATAGTGCATCAATTTTTGAATGATTATCCAAAAGTATGGAGTGAGGAACAATTCAACCTTAAAAGAAAAATAGCCAAGAGATAAGACCTCGAGGACGACGATGTGGACAACTTTTGGGAACTACTGTGAATGATGTATGTAATTTTAGTTTTTGTAAATGAAAGAAGGTGAAAAAGTAATTGTAAGTGAAAGAATACTAAAAGAGTATTAGATAGTACATGCTATGTCTATTGTTCTAGTAAATTTTACTGTAGTTTGATATTTAATATATTATTATAGCAGGATATTGTTTTGACTAGGAATGAACGTTGTTATGGATAGAATACAATGATACAAGTTATACAAGTTAGATTATTTTTGCACAAAGATTGCATAATGAGCATCAGGGGATTTTGTGTATTGTGGTAAATTTTGTGCAGGTTGGAAATGTTTTTCTAAGGGACTAACATACCGTCTGAAATAAAGTAAAATTTTACTCTGAAATAAGAGAAAAATTTACACTCTGAATCTAAAAGTAAAATTTTACTCTGCATAAAAGTAATAAAAGTAAAATTTTACTATAAAATAAGAGTAAAATGTTATACTTTGAATTTAAAAGTAAAATTTTACTCTGCATAAAAGTAAAATTTTACTCTACATAAAAGTAAAATTTTACTATGAAACCACAGGCTCATCACAGCATAGACAACCATTCAACAACATAGTAAATTTTTACTTTGAAATATAGTAAAATTTTACTTTTATGTGAATGAAAGTAATGTTTTACTCTGAAAAAAGTAAAATTTTACTCTGCATTAAAGTAAAAGTTTACTTTGAAATACAACAAAATTTTACTCTGAAAGCACAGGCTGAGCACAGCCATTTCAAACCTTCACACCTACTGAAAAAACTCCATTATAAGTTCATTTACATGAAACTTATTCAACCACATTAAAAAATATATTAAAATGTCAAACTCAACCACAAAGCAAATCAGAAACTTCGATAAACAACAAATTCAAGAACATAGTAAAAATGTCTTTTATTGCAATGTCTCCTTACAAGTCTAGTTTAAAAGACTATACTATTATTGCTATGGACTATTTATTGCAGAAGAACTGCATTATTTTCATACTTTTATTACAAAAGCAATAATGTCTTTAATGGCAATGTCTCTTTGCAAGTCTTCCTATTATGACCGTATTTCTCGCATCTACCACACTGTACTCGTCTTATTTTCGCATCCCTAGATGAAATCCTATTCTTCCTTGGCCTACTAGGTGGCTTCTTATAAATTGGAGAAAGGACAAGAAGTTCATCCATAGCTACAGGAGGTTACTCAACAGTGGGTATTGGATAAACGGACTCAGCATAGCAAGCTTTGAACTTGCTAGTGTAATAAAATGGTTCCACGTGTGCATATAAACCACCTCTGCTCTTTTGGATAGTGGTCGCCGCGTGAGCACAAAGAAATCCACTCAATTTCCATTGGTAACATGAGCAAGTTTTATTCAAGAGGTCAACGCTAACTGATGGCTAGGATTGAACCTCAAAAACACGATCACTTGAATGACTAACCAACCAAGTTTTTCCACTTTTAAGAGCATTTACTAATGTTGAATCCATCTCCGGACAAAGAAAAGTATTTCATTTCTTAGCTTGTTCTCTCATTATTGACATCAAATCCATGATCTTTAACCTAATTGAATCAATTATCTTCGTAGTGGGCAAATGACGAGCTTGACAGATCTATGAATTGAAAGACTCCGCCACATTCGAGTGCATTTCACCGTATTTTTGTCCTTTAAAATATGCATTAGTCCACTTGTCATAGGGCAAATTGGATAAAAACCTACAAATAATCCATTTTCCCTCATCTTGTAATTCTTTCAAATACTGATTAAACCATCCCACTATTGGAGCATAAGCACATGAAGAAAACCAAAAAACTATTCTACTCCAAAAAGTATTGATGAAACTTGGACCAGAGAACCTATCCCTCAAATTGGCCTTCAAGTGTTAGAGATAAAAATAGTGGTAAGCAGTAGGTAAAACCTTGGGTAAAGCCTCTAACAGTCCAGCGTTACAATCAGATATGAAGGTAATTGGACTTTTATCCAATAATATATTCAACAAATGCATTAAAAACCATTCATAACTGTCTATAGTCTCTGTATCGACAATTGCCATTGCAAGAGAGAAAAAACCTGAAAAATAGCATTTTACAATTAGTAAGTATATTAAACGAAAAGGACAAATATAGTAGATTTTTACTCTGAATAACAGTAACATGTTACTTTGAAAATAAGTAACATGTTACTTTAAGAATAAGTAACTTGTTACTTTTCAATAAACTATAGTAATATATACCTTGATCCCCATCCTTCGTTGTAACTGTTAACAAGGTGCCCTTATATTTCCCTTCAGAAAAGTTCCATCGATAAACAATAGAGGACGGCAATGCCTAAACCCTTGAATGGAAGCATTAAATGCAACAAAAAACCTCTTGAACCATCCACTTTGATTGTTATAGTCAAGACGCAAATGGCTACCAGGATTTGTGCTCATCATAATATCCATATACCATCGAATCTTATCATAAGACATAGAGAAATCCCCAAAAGTAGTAGTCCTAGCTCTCTTAACTCCCAACCAAGTATAATTGTACGTAATGGTGAGCCCGTATTGATCTGTAAATTGACGCACAACATCAATTGGACGAGTCTGGGGATTTCCACGAACTTCATTAACAATCAATCTTGCAACCAAATTTGAACTCATCCTTGAGTTTTTAGAAGTACGAACTACAACTCCACAACTATGCTCATCATGTAGAATCCTAATGTAGAAAAAATTATTAGCACTCTCTAGAGATGCATGTACTCACCATAAACAACCTTTGGACTCCCGCATTGAACACATAACAGTAACCCGATACTTCTCATTCTTCACATACACAAACTAAAATCCTATCTCTATGGCATATTTACATAATGCAGTCCGAAAATCCTTTGCACCTTTAATAAATCTTTGACCTACATGAGTAATTCCATTCACCCATCCACAAGACAACAAAGTCCTTTTTTCATGTTGACAAAACATAGGGAGTAAATCTATTTCATCATCAGTAATGTTGGATCCACTAGCGTCCCCTAATTCTTTAACTCCATGTTTTTCATTTGAAATGCCCATTTCAGTAATAGTCACATTAACCCGGTCAACACCAAGGGGATAAACAAGCGACAGCATATTCTGAAAATCAAAATCATCATCAATCATGCATTGCGAATGTCTAGGTAAACAGTACGATAACAATATAGAACCATTACTGTCAAACTTCTTCAATTTACAACTTAAGAAATTAGTTAAATCCTTCAATGTGCAGTTTGACACAACCTTGAACACAATGGTACAATTACCATACTTGCATAACAATATAAGAGGTGGAATCATTTTTCAAATCTGTAATCAATTAACAGTAAAATTTTACTGTCACTATCAAAGTAAAATTTTACTGTCATTACAAGTCCAAAACACAACTAGCAGAAGTATAGAATACCAGAGTAAAATTTTACTGTCATTCTAACACCAGAGTAAAATTTTACTATCATTTTATCAAGCAAAAACAGAACACGTACCAGAGTAAAATTTTACTCTCATTCTATCAAACAAAAATAGAGCATATACTAAAATAAAATTTTACTCTTATTCTATCAAACAAAAACATAGCATATACCAGAGTAAAATTTTACTTTCATTCTCTCAAACAAAAACAGAGTACATACCAGAGTAAAATTGTACTCTCATTCTCTCAAACAAAAAACAGAGCACATAAAACTAGAGTAAAATTTTACTCTAATTCTATCAAACAAAATCAGATCAAACACAACAAAAATAAATCAAAAACAAAAACAAACAAACAAACAAACAAAAATAATTAATCAACAAATCAACATACCTGATTGAGAAGAAAAACCTCTAAAACTCGATCAACACTCACAAATCTCAATGAAATTATCAAAATCTGATACAAATTTGTACATATTTGAAATATAAACTCTCGTTTAATTGAGAGTGTTAATCGTCGGCGACGAGATCGTTTATTGTTGACCAAAGGAGAGATCTTCGGCTGCGAGATCTTCAGATTTGGAGATCATTTTGATTGATTTCGCAGATTGCATTCCTGATTTCGCAAATTATCGCAGATTCGTATATTATATATCAACTCAGATTTCAAATATATGATACATATATAGAAGGGTAATATTGCCATTAAAAAAAAAGACAAATTATAGAATGTCTTTATTGAGGCAGACATCTCCTAGTCAAGGGCTTTTTGAAAGAAAATTGATTGAGTTATCCTTTACCCTAATAAAAAGTCCCAAAAGGGGGTTTCACCAAAATACCCATATGTAAAGACTCTTACTCATGTAATAAGTTTCTTAGAACATTTCTACTCCTCTCCTTAAAAAATTTGTATGTAAAATTATTTTGAAGGTTTAGGTGTCAAATTGACATGAATTTGACATCTCTAGAAAAGAACACTCACCCGATATATTAAATTTATTATTTTATTACTTTTTTTCTAAACATTATATACTTTAATATTTTTTAATACTTTCGTAGGTCCTTACTATTAAAATAATGAAAATCAAATAATTTAGCATCTTCCAATTGTTATGTCAAAATTGACATTATTCAAGACATGCCAAATGCCATTTCATTTTTGGAAGTTCAGATGGAGCACAACGCACTTGTCAAAAGTGCCACATAAGAATTGACAACTCGCATAGAGATGCTCTCAGTTCCTTACTAAATCTTTTTGAGATCCTTTTTAAATTCTAGTCCTTGGTACCCCCTTCAAAGTGTTTCTTTGTGTGGCCTTTGATCACTTGTTGATCCTCTTTGATGGATCGTTCATCTTGAAACAAACCACATAATTGCATTATTCAGCTGGATAGATGACACAATTTTTTGTTACATGTACAACACACATTGACCTTCATATCCATATCTTAGTCCTCACAATTTTACATACCATAAAGGAGCATTGAACAACAACCTCCTATTGTTGATGTTTATATATCACATATCACATATCCAATGAGAAATTTCACACTAGCAAAAACAAAAGAGAGTCATGAAAGAAACAAGTACTGGAATACAAACTGTCACCAACCCTTAATTTACAACATGAAATCCAATGCAGACGGGCAACAAAGCAAGCAAATTCACGCAGAGAGAGTCGACACAGTTGAAGCTAGCACGATTTGATGCTCAATATCACCATAACTGAGCTTATTTTTAGATTATCAGAGCAGTACTAGCTTCTTCATCATATGGGTCGAAGCTTTCCTCGGAATCGGAAAGGCAAATATAGTAAACCTCGGACACTATGCAATTCAAGAAAACGAAAGTTGCCCTGGCTGCAAAAACTCCTTTTCTCATGGAATGACAAAAGGGAAGGTTTTCACCAAAAATGGCCCGGTACTTGGTGTGATGGGCATTCATCACTGAACCAGCTAGCAAGCACACCTCTGTGATGATGAAGAACACCCTGAGAAATTCAATTGCTGATTTAAGTATGGTGTGAACTACCAGGTGTGAAGTGAACAATTTTATTTTATCAAAGGCGAGGAATTCATGGTAATAGTTTAGAATATACCGCTCCATCTATTTCGGCATAAAACATTTTTCTACTGAAATTAGAAGACATTTTCTATAGAAAAAGTTTTCCTTTGTTTGGTTGAGATTTTAGAAGTAATGTGCTGATTTAAGAAGCACAGACAAGTGACATAAGGACACACAAAGTTTCAAAAATGTAAGCCACAATGCATAGAGAACACGTGCAAAGCATATAATTATTATCCGTCAAATATTGATTATCATCAAATTCATCAATTTTGGTATGTTATTTTTTACGAAAATAATAATAAAAAACTATATATATAAGGTGCCCCAACGTGTCCCAAGTCGGAGATGAGTACGTGACCACCAGAGAGGTGTCCATGCTTCACAGGTGCTAGTGCTGGTATTGGTACAAGGACCATAGTCTAGAAAATGTTTTAGCAAGTTGGAAAATGGTTTTGCTCCAAATAAATATATTTTCTGTTGAACAAGAAAAATATTTTCCATTGGACTTTCATTTTTCATTGTGCCTTGTGCAAAAAAATACGAAAAAATGTTTCCTAAACCTTCTACCAAAACAATCAGAGTAAACGTGATAATCTACCAATTCTATTTAAGATCAGTGTGACAGAGTATGAACATACCAGCAGGTTATGAAAAGAACAAGTGTGGAAGCCCTTGAACCTTCCAGTTTGAAAGCCTTCCCACAGCAGAAGCATTGGGTTGTCACCATTACAGGGACTTGACTGGCCATGAAAAACAAGGAGGCACCAACACCAAACCAAGTGGATATGCTTGAGTTGTAAACACAATACTCATAATTCAAATCAGAGTCTGGTTTGACTGTGGCCTGTTGATGAAGATATTGTCATTTCAACCATAAGCAAAATAGGGCAAAAACTTGGGATTGTTTTGGAAAGATGGTTAAGAGTTGCTTTTTGGCTCTTTTTTTTTAAAATTTTTTTTGTGAAAGAGGAAAGTCGGTTAAAAGCTGAGAAGTGACTTTTAACCCGCTTCCCGTTTTACTAATAGATACATGTTCAACACCAATAATCATCACACTTTCCGAGTGATGGAGATCGGAAAGGTATTGGATGACAATTAATTAAAGAATATATGAATTTTAGTATAATTAGGAATAATGGGGCAAAAGAGGTGGGTCTTATTAGTTTGAATTCGTAAAAAATCAAGAGTTACACAGGTAGTATTAAAATCAGAAAAAGGATTAATTACACTTTTTATTCTAATAGTTTGACTCAAATTTCTCTTTAATCTCTATAGTTTTAATTTGAACAATTTGATTCCTACACTTTAAGTCTAGTTTTAATTTGATCATTTCATTTAAATTTTTATTAATTTTGTCTAGATGTACACTTTAAAAAATTGACAAGTGTCCTGAAATTGTTGATATTTACCTCCAATTTAGACAAAAGAATCAAATATGATCCTATTGTTGGAAAAAAAAAAAAAACAAACAAATTGCACAAAAAGGATAAGTATACTCAAACCTTTTGTTATTTTGTTTGGGAAAACATGAAAAACGTCAGATTTTGAAATCGTTATCAGTGTGTTTGGTTTTAATTTTTTGAATTTAATTTTTTGAAAATTAAGTTTTTTGTTTTTTGTATTTTTTTAGTGAATATTTTTACAGTTTTAAGCAAATTTTTAAATTTTTTTAGATGTATCTTACTTAGATGTATCTAAATAGTAAAATATTTGTGAAAAAAATATTTTAAAAAATTAATGAATACACAAAAACATGAAAATGTAATGAATTTTGATATTTTTTTTGTATTTTTGGTATTTAGTTAATTTTTTTTCACAAATATTATACCTTTTAAGAATATTTATGTTAAGTATGTCTAAAAATTAAAAAAATTAATTAAAATATTAAAAAAATTAATGAAAAATAAAAAAATACGAAAAACAAATTATTATTTTTTTTTAAAAAAAAAGTGAATTTTGAAAATGGAAATTATATGTGTTTGGTTTGTGTTTTGAGATAAATTTTCAAAAATTTTTTTTGAGGTGAGAGTTTAGAAATTTGTTTAGTTTGTTTGGTTGTATATTTTGAAAATAATTTTGGAGTTTGAGAGTTTGTAATGATTTGATATTTTCTTATAGTTAAGTAACGTGTGTGAGAAAAAAAGTGATTGAGAAATGAGAGAGAAGAGAGAAAAAGTGATTGATTGATGTATAATAGAGAGAAATAATTTTGAATTTTTTTTATAAAAGAGTTATGTTAAGGATCCTAAATAAAATACTAAATTTTCTATCAAATCTCTCATATGGGTGTGGGGCCCACACACATGTGATTTGTGTGGGTCTCATACCATGTAAGAAATTTAATAAAAAATTAAATAATTTATTTAGGGTCCATAGCATTTTTCTTTTAAAAAATTTATAACCAAATATGTTTTTGGAAATTTTCTTTCAAAAATATGTTTCAAAACGCAAATCCCAATTCTAACAGGATCAGATTTCCTATTTCTTTTTTACTTACCCAACAAACAAAACTGTAACTCGCATCCCGATGAACCATTGCAAATCAAAATTCATTCATCTATTTGCCATTAACCACAACTACTATATGTTAAAGATCCACACCAATGTGAACTTGGCTATGGAAGTCAAGTATGGAGGCTACAAACTTGCTGAAGTTTTTCAAACCTAGAGTGGCTTGCCATTAATTTTGATAGTTGGTTGTTGGCAAGCAGAGGTTGAGTTTGGCTCTCTCATTTGTGTATAAAATGAGAAGAGTTGTGAGCTTAAATAATCAGAAAATAGACAAAGGCAACACAGAGTGTATAATCTGTGCGAGTGAGAGAGTTCTATAAAGAGTTGTGAGGTGTGAGTTGTAATCTCCTTCCGGAATAATTCTATAGTGGTAATCTCTCTCCGTGGATGTAGGCAATTGCCTAACCACGTAAATATCTTTTGTCTTTTCTGTGTGTGATTGATTTTTGGGTGTGCATTAATCTTAACAAGTGGTATCAAAGCGACATTGGTTGATTTTCGAAAAAACAGGGTGTGTTTTTCAAAACTGCCCAGAAATCAAATTGTTCGAAATTCAATTTTGAGCATACCGGGAGGAAACTCTTGACGAGAAGAGTCCAGAACTGCAAAGCCGAGCCCAAGAAGAGTCCCACGCGCCCTCTGAAGAAAGCATGTGAGGCTCACTCTCAGACACGCGCCATATGCGTCGTTGACATCACCGACGCGTCATCTCAGTCACAGACACACGCCACACGCGCGGCGAAAGGAAGAAGGCGACTGACCTGCGTGTGACAGTGACGTCATCGCCACGTCAACGTCACGTGTCTGCCACGCGTCTGCCAAGTCAGCACACGTTTGCCACATGTTGTCCAAGTCAGCCGTTGTTGACCAGTCAACCAGTCGGGTTGACCCACCTAATGGCAGAGGAGTTATCCGATGCTACGCGGCTATAGTACATCCGTAGATCTGAACGTTTGAACTTATTTTGGCTAGATCTAAGCCATTTGAAGTCCGGTTTTGGCGATCCAATAGTGGTTTCCAACTATTTGGAGTATTCCAGAGAGATCTGTACGGTTAGATTTTTGATTCAGAATTTTTGTAAAAAGAAAGCAGACGATGGAGGAATCCACATCAACTTCAAGATCCATGATCAAGTTGAATCCTCCCAATTATGCAATTTAGAAGTCGCGGATGGAAGACATCTTATATTATAAAGACTTGTTTGATCTTATTGCTCTAAAAAGGATTAAACCGGAAGAAATGAAGGATGAAGACTGGATAAAGATGAACCGGAAGGCTGTCGGTTGTATTAGACAATGGATAGACCACAGTGTGTTCCACCATGTCACACAGGAGACATATACATACGTCCTTTGCATAATGTTAGAAGGAATGTACCAGTCAAAGACCGCCCGAAACAAAGCCTTAATGATGAGAAGTCTTGTAAATCTAAAGTTGAAGAATGGTGTGTCTGTCGCCAAGCACACCAGTGAATTTAAGAATCTGGTAAATCAACTTGCAATCGTCAAGATGTCTTTGGACGATGAAATGCAAGCCGTTCTACTGCTCAATTCTTTACCGGACAGCTGGGAGACGTTGGTGGTTTCTCTCAACAACTCTAAACTAGAGAGGAAGCTGACCATGAGCATGGTCACAAATGCCATGTACAATGAAGAGATAAGGAGGAAAGACATGTGAGGTAATCAGTCCCATGCTTTTGTCACAAAAGATAGAGGCAGAGACAAAGGTAGAGGAAGAAGCAAGAGTAGAGGCAAATGGAACAATAGGAGTAAATCCAGAGACAGTAAAAGTCAAGAGGAACTGCCCAAACCGAAAAGATAAAGGCCAAAGCAGTAAGCTAAAGGGAGATGAGAACATGACAGCCACAACAACTGATGAAATACTTCTTGTAATTGGTGAAGAGGAGGATTGCCTTCACGTGGCTAACCACAACTGTACAAAGTGGGTGATAGACACAGTTGCATCCTATCATGCCACTTCCCATAGAAAACTCTTCAGCTCGTACAACGCTGGAGATTTTGGCACTGTTCGAATAGGGAATTCTAGCTATTCGAAGATTGTGGGTATTTGAGACATTAGTATTCAGACTAATGTCGGACACAAGCTGGTTCTCAAAGATGTGAGGCATGTTCCAGATTTGCGCCTCAATCTTATCTTTGGAAACGCCCTGGACCGACAGGGCTATACAAGTACATTCAGAAATGGCCGTTGGAAGCTGACAGGAGGAGCTTTGACAATTGCCAGAGAAGAGATGTCTTCAACACTGTACAAGACTCAAACGAAGATCTGCCTGAGAAGTCTTAATGCACCAGAAGACAAGGAGTCACCAGACTTATGGCATAGAAGACTGCTTCACATGAGTGAGAAAGGATTGCATTTGTTGGCAAAGCAATCCAAGATACCCTTATCCAAAGGAAGTGCCCTAAAGCCGTGTGATCATTGCCTTTATGGCAAGCAACATCGAGTATCATTCAGTTCAACGAGCAAGAGAAAAACAGAAGTGCTTAGTATGGTATACTCGGATGTTTGTGGCCCCATCGAAGTGGAGTCACTTGGAGGCCGCAAGTATTTTTTGACCTTCATTGATGATGTTTCAAGGAAGTTGTGAGTGTATTTCTTGAGGACGAAGGATGAGGTATTCCAGTACTTTCAGGAGTTCCATGCAATAGTGGAAAGAGAGATCAGGAAGAAATTGAAGTGTCTTTGCACAGATAATGGTGGCGAGTACACTTCCAATGTTTTTGAAGCATATTGTGCTAGCAGAGGTATCCGGCACAAGACAACAGTTCCCGGTACCCACAACACAATGGTGTGGCAGAGAGGATGAACCGCACTATTATTGAAAGAGTCAGATGCATGCTCAGAATGGCAAAGTTGCTAAAGTCATTCTAGGCTGAAGCCGCCCGTACAGCCTGTTATCTCATCAGCAGGTCGCCTTCAGTCTCGTTGAATTTTGCGATACCTGAGGAAGTCTGGTCCATTAAAAAGATATCATATTCTCACTTGAGAGTCTTCGAGTGTAAAGCGTTCGCACACATCTCCAAGGAAAACATACAGAAGCTTGATGACAATTCCACTCTATGTATATTTGTGGGCTATTCAGATGCAGCATTTGGGTACAAGTTGTGGACTCAGTGAATAAGAAAATGTTCACGAGCAGAGATGTTGTGTTCCAGGAAGACCAGACAATAGTAGATTTTGAGAAGTCTACAAAGTCTAGAGATGTCATCACTCCAGACTTGTTCCCATCTCCCGAGCCATCACAAAATGCTAGATGTGATGATGTACAACAAGAAGTGCCAGAGTTGTAGGATCCTATGCCAGAAATTGAGGATTAAAATGAAAGAGATGAAGACCCAGATGAAGAGGGTGTTGAGTAGGGAGAGCAACCCCTTCAACCTGAGGTAACTAGGCTTTAGTTGTGGAGATCTAGAAGAGCTGCCATGCCATCAACCAAATATCCCGCTTCTTAGTATATTCTGATTACTGATGAAGGGCTAGTTGGCAAGAGCACGCTGTTCTCATTCGATCTCAAGTCAGCTACCGATAGGTGGCCTCTCGTGATCTTGTTTGAGATGATGTGCTTTTTATTCGATCGGTCGTTTGCATCTGCTGCGGTAAACTCCTGCCTGGCCTGCAATAGGTTTCAGGTCCCCTTTGTAAAAGTAAAACGAAGGTGGGGTTTGTCGTTCATTTGTGGACAACCGCTTGGATACTATTCGTCTTGGCCCTTATTCGCACTATCACATCACTTGGTGGTGTGGTATTGTGCTGAAAGGGTTCGTCCTAGTCTGCACTTTACAGATTACGCTGTTCTTGGTGACGATGTTATCATCGCCAACAAGGACGTAGCCACTATGTACAGACGAGTCCTTAAGGAATTAGGGGTAACTATCAGTGAGCAAAAATCACTGATCTCTGATTCTGGGTGTGGGGAATTCGGGAGCTTGAGAGTTTTTCAGAAGCAAAGAGTCATACAAAGAAAGATTACTGGATACAAGCCATGAAGAAGGAGATGAGTTCTTTGCAGAAAAACCACACTTATGAGCTTGTTTCACTTCCAAAGGGCAAGAAGGCATTGAAAAACAAATGGGTGTACAAATTGAAAAAAGATAGCAACGCTAAAATACTGCAACATAAAGCTCACTTGGTGGTCAAAGGTTTTGGACAGAAGAAATAAATTGATTTTGATGAGATCTTCTCTCCAGTTGTGAAGATGACTTCCATTCGAGTAGCTTTAGGGTTAGTAGCTCGCTTGAATCTGGAGGTAGAATAGATGGATGCCAAGAGTTCCTTTCTCCATGGTGATTTGGAGGAAGAGATCTATATGGAGCAACCAGAAGGATTTGAAATTAAAAGGAAACAAAATCTAGTTTGCAAACTGAAGAAGAGTATCTATGGCATGAAGCAGGTGCCGAGACAATGGTACAAGAAGTTTGATTCATTCATGGTGGATCAAGAGTACACAAGAACGGTAGCAGACCAGTGTGTATATTTTTGAAGGTTTTCGGATGGAAACTTCATCATCCCACTATTGTATGTCGATGATATGCTGATCATCCAACATGATACTACTATGATCAACAAGTTAAAAAAAGACTTGTCGCAGTATTTTGAGATGAAGAATTTAAGCCCAGCACAACAGATTTTGGGCATGAAGATCGTTCGTGACAGGAAAGCCAAGAAGATATGACTGTCATAAGAGAAATATGTTGAACGAGTGATTGAAAGGTTCAACATGAAAGATGCCAAGCTAGTTAGCACACCACTAGCCAACTATTTCAAGGTGACAAAGCGTTCATGTCCCACAACTAGCTCTGAAAGGAAAGAAATGGAGGCAATTCCTTATTCTTTTGTAGTAGGAAGTTTGATGTATACAATGGTGTGTACCTGGCCAGATATAGCTCACGCAGTTGGCGTTGTAAGCAGATTTCTCGCCAATCCAGGAAAGGAGCATTGAGAGGCAGTCAAATTGATTCTTCAGTACTTGAAGGGAACTTCAAAGATGTGCCTATAGTGATCCTGATTTTTCCCCGACATTTATTGGATTTCGGACTCAGGTTTCCGTGGTTGTTGTGGTTGTCTATGTCTTGCTTCCATCCTTTAATTCCTTGTATTTGAGTTGTGGGATGTGTTGGGTAAGTTGGAACAGGTTGGTTGTGAGTTGAAATAAATGGTTGCTGCCTAGATCTGTCCTTCTTTGCTCGAGCGAGGCTTTTTGCGCTCGAGCGAGCCTTGGGTGTTTACTTTTTCGCTCGAGCAAGGGTTTGTGCGCTCGAGCGAGTATTGTGGGTCCTCAGGTTTCGTTTTCAGACGCAACTTCCACTCGAGCGAGCTTTCTTGCGCTCGAGCGAGCCTTGTGTCGTGTGTCTCTTCGCTTGAGCGAGCAGTATTGCGCTCGAGCGTGCGTCTGCGTCTCTTTTAAGACCTGAAGGATGGCATTCTTCGCTCGAGCGAGCCCTGTGTTGTTTGTTCTGTCGCTCAAGTGAGAACTCTTGCGCTCGAGCGTGCGTCTGCGTTGGTTCAGACTTGAAGTTTCTCATTGTTTGCTCGAGCGACGACTCTTGCGCTCGAGCGAGGTCCTTTTGTGCCTGGTCGTTTGAGCGACCACTTCTTCGCTCGAGCGAGCCCTGTTTATATCAGTTTGCAGCAGCGTGATTCTATATCACTTTTTCATCCCTATTTCTCTCTAAACCCTAAATCCGGCTGCCTCTCTCTCCACACATACTCTCTCTACAAATACACATTGTTTTAGAGGTTCTCTACCCTAGTCACTTTGTATAAAAGTTAGAGCTTGGCTTGGGCTATCTATTGATCCGAAAAAGTTTGGTTTTGGAGCATCTTCAAGTTTCTCTTCCTTCTCCTTTGAGCTTCTTCATTTGAGGTAGGGATAACCTACTCACTCTTATGAGCTTTAACATAAATGTTGGTCATTTGTATAAATGGTTGGATTTGGGAAGTTTGGGTGAAGTTAGGGTTTGGGTGTTAATTTGTGAAAGAGGGGTTTTCAATTTTAAACTCCATATGTGTATGTGGGTTTTAAAAATGGGGTTATTGGTGATAATTGTTAAAATGGTGAGATTTGAACCTTTGGATAAATGTTGTGGAATTTGGGGGAAATGCCCTAGTTTGGGATTAAATAACTATTTTGTATAAATAGTGAATTCATTGTGGAATTATGGAATTGGGAAGGATTGTGATTAGATGGTGTGGTTAGATTGAATAATCACCCACCTATGGAAAAGTTGATAAATTATCTGTTTAGAAATAACTGTTTTGGGCTATCGGTGGAGGATAGTCTTGATTGTTGTAGACACTGCATGATGATTAGGCAAATTGAAACTAATCAATTGAATTATGTCATTGAATATGACGGTTGGATTAAAATGTTGAATATGTGAATTGTTGGGTCATTGTATATGCCAATATGTTTAATACATTGTATATGTATCTTTGAATGGGAGGAGATAAGGGATGTACTCCATTGTGTGGGAGGAGATAGGGAATGGATTCCATTGATATCTAAGTTGGCCGGAGTTTCTTGAGTGAAAGTCTCAAAATCTTATTTATTTATGGGTGTCAGTTCCCTCGGACGTAGTTCCGTAAAATGGCAAGTAAATGGAAGTGCATGAATGATGTTTATGATTGAAGTGTTAATAATATGAGTTGTAGTCTCATTTTAAATTGATTTGGATAAATAAAAGGAAATGGGTTGAAACGTGGGTGTAAATGTTGATTGGGTATGGAAAGTGTATAAGTTGGTCTTATGTGTTAAACATTTATCGGTTGCTAATATTTTAGTTAATTCTCATATCCTGTTTAGCATATCTCTACTAGGCTTTGGCTCACCCTTCTTGGGACATCATTTTCAGGTACAGGTGACATGCCGCCTCCAAGGTCATAGCTTAGGAGGTCTTGGGGCTAAAGTCTCTGTTTTGTTGTTTTCATTAAATGTATATATGTTTTTCCTTCCAAGCCGAGGGCTTTAAAATGTAAAGGGCTTCTGACCCTCTTTTGTTGTAACCAAGTTATACTTGGAAAGTTGTAAACCCGTAGGGCACATATTTTTGTTGTTAAAAGTTAGAATTACATGCTATAGTTTCAAGATAAATGTTTATGAAAATGTAATGTATGTAATATCTTTTGTAATATTAACTCTGATGAATGTGAATAGAACCTTTCTATCATGTTTTATGGATCTTGTGAATGGTTGGATTATATCATATTTTGAGGGCGTTACAGTGTCTATGTTTTGAGAGAGCTGAACCAATTTTAGAGGGTTTTACAGATGTCGATATGGCGGGTGATCTTGATAGTAGAAAATCTATATCAGGATTTTTATTCACCTTTGCAGGGGGGAGCTGTTTCATGGCAGTCCAAACTACAAAAGTGTGTTTTATCTACATCAGAGGCAGAGTACATTGCTGCCACAGATACTGGAAATGAAATGTTGTGGTTAAAGCGGTTTCTCCAAGAATTGGGTCTACAGTAGGAAAGTGCAAGGTACATTGTGATAGTCGGAGTACAATTGATTTGAGTAAGAATTTCATGTATCATTCACGTACAAAGCACATTGATATCTGGTATCATTAGATACGAGAAGTGATGGAAAAGCAACTAATGAAGTTAGTGAAGATTCACACGGACAAGAATCCTTCTAACATGATAACCAAGGTTGTCACCAGAGACAAACTCGAAGTATGCAAGGACATTGCTGGGATGGACTTCCAGTAAGGATCCTACTCTCCATAGGTGTGGATGGGAAGAATTGTTAAAGATCCACACCGATGTGAACTTGGCTATGGAAGTATGGAGGCTACAAACTTGTTGAAATTTTTCAAACCTAGGGTGGCTTGCCATTAACTTTGATAGTTGGTTGTTGGCAAGTAGAGGTTGAGTTTGGCTCTCCCGTTTGTGTATAAAATGGGAAGAGTTGTGAGCTTAAACAATTAAAAAATAGAAAGTGGCAACACAAAATGTATAATCTGTGTGAGTGAGAGAGTTTTATAGAAAGTTGTGAGGTGTGAGTTGTAATCTCGCTCTGGGATAATTTTATAGTGGTAATCTCTCTCCGTGGACGTAGGCAATTGCTGAACTACGTAAATATCTTGTGTCTTTTCTATGTGTGATTGATTTCTGGGTGTACATTAATCCTAACATGATACTTGCTTAAGAGGGTACATATTATTATTATAGAATATTTAAATTTTATATTTTGATAATTTTTTAAAAATTAAAATATTATTTTATAAAATTGAATAGAATAAATTATTAGATATATAATAGAATTATATGATATGGTATGTATTATTTTTTGATTTATTATATAACCAATGATATAGACTCAAATTTTATTACCATATCATTTTGGATGAACTTATGAGTCTTTAATATTTCTTTCGAATTTATAAAAAAAAATTATGATGTGTAACTTTTTTCAACAGATAAATATAAAACAAATACTAAGATAATTCTTTCATCTAAAAAAACTACTAAGATAATTCACTGAATTAATAAAGAAGCAAAAGAAATACATATATATACAAATAACTAATTTTATTAATGCATAAATCATATTCACATAACGAATGACCAATTTTATTAATAAGTAAATTAACAATTTGTAATGATATGAAAAATATTTTTCAATTAACCATTTTGTTAATAAATAAATCATTAAGTTAATTAATATTTTTTAATGATATGAGAAATAATTTTTAATAAACAATTTTGATAATTTATTATTACATAGGAGAATTAGTTTTTTTTTTTTTTCTTAAGTATTGTGTTAAATAAAAATTTATAACAAACGGTCGTTGTAATTTCTAATATTATATGACCAATTCTTATTTTAAATAAATCTTATAGGTGTATTTGTAATTTATTAAAAAATAAAATATTTATATTTCATAATTGACCAAGAATATTTGTATAATTACGAAAAAAACTGTTTCATAATTGATTAAGAATGTTTACGTAATTACAAAAAAAAACCTGTTACATAATTAATTAAGAATGTTTGCGTAATTACAAAAAAAAAATCTTTACTCAATATGTAAGTCATCATTAATAAATTATTTAAAATAAAAATATATATATTAAAAAAAAAAAAAAACAAATAAACGAATCTCAAGTAACTAAGCGATTTATATATATATATATATGAAACTAGAATGGAGGGTAATGGGGGGAGAGGAGGAGAGAGAGAGAGAGAGAGAGAGAACTCACAGTGGTTCTCTTGAGCTCAGCGGCTATAGCCAACGCAAACGCAATTACATCGAAGGCGAACACCACCACGATCAGTAATTTTGACGCCATTGCAATGAAGCTCTCCTTCACTTACACCCCCAGATATAGGTCTCTCACTCTCTCTCTCTCTGTGTCTCCACTTTCTCTGTACTACCATTGACAGAATTACCAAAAGACCAAAAACTTTCAAACAATTGATTGACAATTAATATGATAGGATAATAGGAACGCGTTAAGGTCATTGGACAAACGCGTTGTTTGGTTGATAGATTTGAAATTTCTTTTAAAAAAAATTGTATAAAATTAGATAAAATATAAATATATTTTATTTTTTGTTTGTTTCTCTTTATATATATTTTTTTAAATCTTACAACTAAACACGACGTTAATTTTTTAAAAAATGTTATGGATGCCAAACAATTTATTAAATTTTATATTAAATTTTTTTCATGTGAAATTAGATAAAATGTAGGTATATTTTATTCATATTTTATCAATTTTTTTTCTCTTTCTATATCTCTTCTCATATCTCACAACCAAACACAACGTTAATTTTTTAGAAAATACTATAAATTTCAAATAATCTCAAATAATCTATCAAATTTCTCTATTAAATTTTTCACATGGCTGTGGGATTCATCTACAATCATTCAGGTGAGAGATCTAGTAAAAAATTTGATATTAGATATCCCTAACATATAATTCTAATTTTTTTAAATGTTGATGGTGTTTGGGAAGTGAGTTTTTATGTAAATTTTATTAGATGTAGGTTTTTATGAGATAAAAATTTTTGGTGTTTGGGAAGATAGTTGGGTTTTTATGTGGTTGTATGTGATGTTTGTGAGAGAAAAAGTGAAATGATTATGGGGTTGGATGTGATATTTTGTTTGGATGTGTTTTTTTTTGTTTTGCAAAACTTTTGTCTTTTAGTGAAAAAAATGAGAAAAAAATTTGGGAACTTGCTTCCCAAACACCACCGTTGTCATATATGAAATGACTAAAAAAAAAAAAAATCAAAAAAAAAATCTGTTCATATCTTTGCTTGTACTTATTTTTGAATAAAATTATACATATAATAATGTTTGGGAGCTCTAACGGTGAGTCTCACATGATGATGTGATGTTTTGATTTCTTTTTTTTTCAAAAATGATACATTTTTCTAATTTAGGAACTCTAAAGAGTACTAATAATGTGAAAAATTAAAAAAAAAAAAAAAAGTCAAAATATCACATCATATAAGACTCACACACTAATTAAAGCTCTTAATTTAGAATTCCCAATTTTTTTTTTTTTTTTTTTAATACCTCAGCTCTAGTATTTAGAGCTCTAGTGTTAGAATCCTTTTAAATTTTTATAATTTATATAATAAGTAAAATCAATAATTTTAAAATTACATTGTTATAATATATATTAGTATATTAATTAATATAATAATTAATTTGTGTAACATCAGTTTTTACCAAACTCACTCAAAACCATCTCTTTCTGATTACTCGGCTGTGAGCCACTTCACCCTCATTGCCATTCACCCGGCAATATATCATTGCCTCCTTTTACCGTCAAAAATTTCAAAATCTCTGGCAGCTCTTGATGCAGAAGACGTGGAATCACATCTTTGTTGAAACTCAATTTGAATCTCAATTCAAACAACAACAAAAACAAGTTTAAAAAAAAAAAAAAAGTTCCAAAAAGGCTATTTTCAAACCCACTTTCAAATTCAGCCAACCTACCTAAATCAAACCCCCCCCCCCCCCTTCCAAAATTCAAAAAATGTTGTGAAGCTCAGCAATGATTATCCAAATAGAATGGGCAAAGATTGCAATCTAATTAATCTCACTAGGTTCTGGCAATACTAGATGATCAAACAAAATATTTCATCATCTAACGAATAGTATCACATGATATTTCAGTTTATATTAACATTATACTCTATGCGTTTTAAAATATTAATTATTTATTTCATTTTTTATTATCTCAAAATATTAATCCTTGTTTAAAAATAAAAGATTAAAATAATATAAATTTCTTATTTTGTCATTCCTTTAAATTTATTAACAATACAAAAAATACAATTATGACAATTGATATTCTTAAAAACATATACCATCAAAAGGTAATTTTAAAAAATTAATATTTTTAAAATACAATAATTGTACTATCAAAAAAAATTAAATTTCTTAAAAGATATTATTTTAGGACGGAGCAAAGTATTGTATTCCACAGCAAACAATATTCTGCTATATTTAGCACTTGCCTAACAAATGAAGAGGATCATAATCTTGGAATAATGCCTCCACAAACCAAGCATGTATATATGTAGACGCCCTACAACTGTATTTAGATCATGGATTTAGGGAATCATGAATTCAAGCATTGCCTCAGCATGAAACATGAATAATGTCATGAAGCTTTCTTCATTTTTTAGTTACTTGTTCAACACAGCGCATTCATTCATTTTCATAGGTTAGTGCTCAAAATTTTAGACTGTAAAGGAACAGAAAACAAACATCATCCTACTATTTTGATATTTATATATCACATCTGATCCAGTGAATTTTTTTTTTTTTGGTGCAAATGGAAAATTTCACAATAGCAAGAATGAAACATAGTAGTAGAATACAAGCTGTTTCCTACTAAATTTTAACTCCTAAAACGTGAAATCCAACACAAATGGGGCAATCTAATTTATGCAGAGAGAGTCCAGATAGTCGCAAGATTGAGCTTAATTGTAGGTTCCCATACCAACCGCAGCTTCTCCACCATACGGTTGGAAGCTTTCCTGGGCCTTGGAAAAGCAAATATAGTAAACCTCGGAGACTATGAAATTCAAGAAAATGAAAGCTGCCCCTGCCGCAAAAACTCCCTTTCGCAACATCTGGCAAGAGGGAGGGTTTTCACCCCAAATAGTCCGGTACTTGGTGTGATAGGCATTCTCCACAGAACCAGCTAGCAAGCACACCTCCGCAATGAAGAAGAACACCCTGAAACGTATTAATTGTTGATTTAAGTATGTGTATGAGGTGAACATCTTGAATTATCCTTTCACAGTAATTAGTTTAAAACATACGTTTAATGGCCATTTTTCGGTCCAGATATGCAATATTGAACTTTACCAATTCTATCAAAGATCAATATATCAGATTATAGTTGTATGCCTCAAAATCGGAACATAGCATACCAGCAGGTAATGAAAAGAAGAACTGCCCAAGCCCTTGAACCTCCAGGCCTCAAAGCCTTCCCGCAGCAGAAACATCGACTTGCTACCATTATAACAACTTGACTGGCCATGAGGACGAAGAATGCACCAACTCCATACCCCGTTGAAATATCTGAGTCGTAGACACAGTAATTATAATTTTTATCATTGTCTGGTGTGATTGTGGCCTGTCAAGGAAAATTGTCAGATCATTACTTCATTAAAAATATCTACAATTCAGGCAGAAACTGACTGGATTTATAACAATGGATTAGGGGGAGTGGAAATTGGAGGCCCCAGTTCCAACTGCATTGCTTGGTTGCTCAATTTACAAATAAATTTTGAAGAAAACTACATTCCACATAACCCCAATTCAGCAAAAACAATTCTGAAGTAACCACTGTGATGCGATTAACTTTAAAGGGTTGTTTGGGATAAACTAAATAAGTGCACTTTTTGACTTTTTATGAAATATGGGTTGGATATGGGTTAGGTTTGAAGTGATGTGCTAGAGAAATGATGTGACTTAAATAAGATGATATGACTTAAATAGGATAGTGACTTTTTGACTTTTTAACTTTTTTTTATTATGCCAAACCAAGCCTTAGTGGCCTAGAGCCGATGTACTGTTTAACTTACTAGGATAGGAGGTCAGTTGTTCAATTCCCCCCTCCCCCTCCAATGTAACCAAAAACATGTAAAAAATCCAAAGTGAAAAAAAGAACGACCCCGCTACGTAGCTCGAAAATGGAGAGCTCGAATGGCTCGAATTTTTTTTTTTATTCTTTTTCCTTCTCCTTCATTCTTTCTTTTCTTCCTTCCCTCTCTTTTCCCTTCTCCTTCCTTTTTCAGTTCTTAGCCTCACAGCCGTCTCTCTCTCTCTCTCTCTCTCTCTCTCCCTCTCTTTTTCCTTCTGAGTTTGTTGAAAAAGCCACACAGCCCTCTCTCTCTCTCTCTCCCCTCAAACCCAAGGAAGAAGAAGAAGAAGAAGAGATCAAAAAAATAATGATTCAACCGAAGATCCACAACCAAAATTAGCACACACAAAATCAACATAGTTTGCAAAATCAAAATCAAAAAAAAAAATCAAAATCATCGTAGTTTACAAAATAACCCAAAAAATAACCAAAAAAAAAAAAAAAAACAAATCAAAACAACCATAGCCGAAGATCAAGCTTCGCCCTCTCCGTCCATGGCGGTGGGTTGGGTCTCCGTCCATGGCGGATCAAGCTTCGGCCTCTCGAAGATCAAGCTTCGGCTTTTCTCTTTCTCTCGCCTATCTATTTCTCTCTCTTCCTCTCTTCCTCCTCTCTTTCTCTCGCCTCTCTGTTTCTCTCAAACCAGTTCAAGAAAGAAGGGGAAAAAAAAAAGTGTGTCAAAACGACGTCATTTTGACACTCGGGACATTCTAGCCACTCAACTTTCGAGCTACCACGCATTTCTCAAAAAAGAATCTTGAATTCAGAACCAAAATTTGAATCAAATCCAATAGTAACTAGGAGGAAGAAATTTATATTCTCTTATTTCATTTCCTTTTTCTTTTGTCTTTTCCATTGACAAATTCAACACTGGCTTGATAAAATAATGAACTAAAATCTAAGGTGAGTTAAATTTTGACACGACAAAAACATCAAAAATGAAAAAAAAAAATACATTTTTAGATACCTAATTGTTAAAAGAAAATTATTCTAAAAGTATTTAAAATTCTTGAGTGTAATATATACAAGTTTACCCCTATTGTACCACATTTTAGAGCATGTAGCTTATCATATTCCCGTTCCCGTTCCCATTTCACGTACCGGAACGATCCGCGTTCCAGGTAACATATTGCTAAAGGGATTGGAACTAATACAAATGGTGTAAAGATACAAAAATAAATAAAATAAAATACACATTTTAGTGTAAAAGAAATAACAAGATAATATCGTTTTTTCACCTATATGACTAATGAATTATTAATGAAAAGTGGATGAAGTGTTATTTGAATTAAAACTTTAAGGGAGCCAACTTGAGGAGCTTGCTGTATTCTGTCCAAAACCTCAAAAGATGTTAATATAAATTGCCTTTTTTTTGTGGTACAATGGAGGCCATTGCCTGAGAGAGGGGGAAGTCTTATCACAGACAAGATTCAAACCCTCGACTTCCTAGTGAGATGAACCTTTAGCAAACCAAGCTAGACCCAGTAAAATAATTTTATCTTAAGACTTAAGTAGAATTTTACATTCTTTGAAACAAAAAGAACATAAAAACAGAATAATCTTTATACCCCCCCCCCCCCAAAAAAAAAAAAAATCTTTCCTCTTCTTTTCTATTTTCTCAGCAACCATCCGGAAAATAAAGATCCAAATATCAGTTTTTTACAGTTCAACTCACTAAAAAGTAATCAAGAATAAAAATTCACTAGTGGCTATATCGATCCGAATGAAAAGTTGTAAACATTGGTGAATTAGGGTAAAACCACTATCATTCTATAGATCTTATTTATCTAATAGCTATTAGGCCAAAAATGCTTTGAAAATAATGCATTTTACCACCAGCATTCAAATTGTTCTAACAAAATCCAGCACACTTCTTTCAGTACATGTTATTTATGCTTTTCGGGACACAAATGCATAGTTTGGAGCAGAGACAGCAATAGATCCAATAATTGTACATCAAATTTAGTAAGAATTCACTTAATTTTGGCTTGGTTGATTGATTAGAAAACTAGAAATACGAAAAAGAAAGTACTGGACAGTTTAATTTCACATAATGTACTAAAAATTTAGTGAAACTCACACAATTAAGCGAAAAGAACTAGGTTTACAATTCAAAATCACATACAATCCATATATAAGAATCAATTTCAACCACAATTCATCGCGATTGACTTATATCAATCAGAAACAAGCAAGTTAGAGAGAGAGAGAGAGAGAGAGAGAGAGAGCTCACAGTGCTTCGTCTCTGCTCAGCAGCAACAGCCAACGCAAAGGCGATGACATCGAAGACGAAGACCGCAATCAGTAAGATCTTTGACGCCATTGCAATGGAGTTCCTCTTCTTCACACAGACACGCACCACAGATCTAGATCTAGATCTGTAACTTTGCTTACTCTCTCTCTCTACTATGCGTTTTCTCTCTCTAGATATAGGTATTGATATAGAGAGAAAGAGATAGACTGGAGTGTTGGTGAAGCAGAGAAGCCTGAGAATATAAAACGAAGAAAAAGAGAGAGTTACCAAAAAGATCAAGACGTCTCAACAGCTGGTTGACAATAGGTATTTCACCGGTAAAATGGACTACTGGATATGTATCCAATAATTTTTATTTATTTTTTTTATTTTCAAAAATTCCAAATAAAATGGCCTTGTTTTGTTTGTTTTTCAAAAAAAAATTTGAAAAAAATTCTCTGCAAACAAATTTTCAAAAGTAATCAAATCAAACAAATTTTTTCAAAAATAATATCAAAATTTTGTTTGGTTACCTACTTTTCAAAATTACTCTCTCTCATACCTATCAAATCAATCACTTTTTTAAAAACTCTCTTCCCAAAACAATTTTCCATAACTATTTCTGAAAAAGGACAAATCAAACAAGTTTTCGTACTTTTTATCTCAAAAACTATTCTACAAATACAAACCAAACACACCCAATATGTTTGGAAAAGTCAAAGATTAGCCCTTAGAACATGCATAAATGAGTTTTTTTTTTTTTTCTTATTAAAGTGCTCGCTTGGCCAATAATTTGAGATTAAAAAAATTATAAAAAGATAAAATAAACTATATAAGTCAACAAGACAAAATATCACTTTTTACTCATAATCATTACACTTTTTTTTTTATAAAAGTCAAAAAAATTCCAAAACAAAACTCAAACAAAGCTAAAAAAATCAGATTAAAAAAGTTGACTATATTAGTCAATTTCAAATAACCTCTAAATAAAAATTAAATTGAGATTTAGAGGTGAGGTTTGAAACTGTATTAAGTCATGATAAATTTAGAAGAAAAAAAAAGGGGGATTCAATCTTAAAATGTTTCTTGAAAATGACTTCCAAGAAAAACTCGTCACTCTAAATTGAAAATAGCCTGAATGTATGTTTATCGGGCTTAGCTCATGATTTAACCTACTAGTTGATCTACATAGCATCTTCAACGGTAGTAGGCATTTTACCTATCTAAATATTACTATAAAGTATATATTTTATTTTGTCTATTAACTGTTTTATGTTTTTATTTCAACCATTCTCTTTATTTTAGCTATTTATTCAAATATTATTAATTTTATAGAATGCCATGTCAACAATAAAGATGGAGGGAAATGATCCTAATGATTGAATACATTTTGCCTAGCGTTGAAGGGCTAGCTACATGTAGCTAGTGAATATGAGTTGAGCTAAAATGCCTAATCATATGCCTAGTGCATTGGAATTGAAAAAAGTGAATCACACTAGACATTTTAATTAACAAATATTATATGCCTAGTACATTAGAGATACTCTTATTTGTTGTATGTATCAATTAAATATTAAAAATTGACTGTTATAAGTTGCATAAATATTTGACTGTTATAAGTTGCATAAATATTTATTAGAACATAATTTCTTAACTAGTATGTTTGGAATTATTACACCTCATTACATAACCAATTCTTAATTTTTGGAGAGACAAAAATAAATATTTTTTATTTTTTAAAAATACAATGCTATTGTAAAATTTTTTAGAAATTAAAATTGTATTACAATATTTTATACAAAATGAGTTGTTCCTTCCGTCCCAAAATGTTAGTCTCTTATTTCGTTTTTTATTATTCCAAAATATTGTAGTTCTTTTTCAAAAATCAATCATAAAAATAATATGAATTTTTTATTTTGTTATTTTTTAAATTTATTAACAATATAAAAGGTATAATTATGATAATTAATATTTTAAAAATATATACTATCAAAGGATAATTTTAAAAAATTAATATTTTAAAAATATAATAATTATAATATTAAAAAAATTAAAATTTTTAAAAGAAATTATTATTTTGAACGGAAGGAGTATGTTTTATTTATATTTATATAAATAAAATAAAAATATATAACTGCACCAGAAAGTAAAGTAGAAATTGGCGGGGGATGTGGATGGTAATGAGCCTGATTGATAGTGTCGGTGGCGTAATTTGTGTGCGAACGACCTTTTCTACAATATTCTTTACTTTTTCCAAACTGTGACATATAGAAGTTACGGATACCGCGGGATGCGTGGTTATAACGGTGCGCTCCTTCGCTCCCTGCCAGGGGAAATTATTTGTTGTTGCTATGGCGCTGTTTGGGACCTAGATTTTTTATTTTTTTATTTTTTACTAAAAGATAAATTGATTGTAAAATCAAAAAAAATAAATTCAAATAAAATATCACATCAAATTCTATAATTATTTTACTTTTTCTCTTATAAATATCACATCCAACTATAAAAAAATTCAATTATCTTTCCAAACACAATGGGTATGTTTGATTTGGATTTGTAGAGTGATTTTGGGAAAAAAATTTTAAAAATTTGTTTAGTTTGTAAATTTTCCAAAACAATTTCCAAAATCACTTTCTCTCTCTTACTTATCAATCAATCACTTTTTCGCTCTCCTCTCTCATTCTCAATCACTTTTTCTCTCACACACATCTACTCAATTATAACAAAATATCAAATCATTCCAAACTCCAAAACTACTTTCAAAATACACAACCAAACAAATCAAAAAAATTTCTAAACTCTCTCCCCAAAACAATTTTTAAAAAGGGGCTTCTGTCCAGTCCGGGATTGGACTGGACCGTGCTGTTGGGCCGTGGGGGCCCACCACGGGTCCCGTTTTGATAATCTGAACCGTAAATGTGTAGAACTCGTCGAGTACTGTATGTCTGTAAAAAATCAAGTTGATCGGATATCGATAGCTATATGATCAAATCAGTTTTTTGTCAACCGTTAACTTGTTCACCGTCCAATTTTTTTAATATGAAACTGATTTGATCACATAGCTATCAATATCTGATCAACGTGATTTCTAGTGACATATAGTACTCGACGAGTTCTACACATTGAACGGTTCAGATTATCAAAACGAGACCCGTGGTAGGCCCCAACGAGCCCAACAGCACAGTCTAGTTCGATCCCGGACTGGACAGAAGCCATACCCTTTTAAAAACTACTCTCCCAAAACCAAACCAAACATACAATTTTTTTCTCCAATAATATTCTGCAACTAAAAAAATCTACAAAAAAATCCACTTCCGAAACACCCACTATATGTGATGCCTTAATTTGATTTTTATTTAGAGATTAAAATAATTAATAAAATAAAAGATTTTTTATTTATAAATTTTATTTGGAAATGTTTTAATTTTATAAGTCTATCAAAGAAAGTTATAATATAGTTTAGTCTCATGTATCTATATTTTTATTTCATTACGTTTTTTTTATTTATTTATATTATTTATTGGACTATTATACCTTTATGTCTATTATTGATATGTATTATATAAAAAAATGATATACACATTTTCTTTTTATTGCTACTTCTATTTTGGTAGTTACTATTATTCACGTTTTTCTTTTTAATTAGTTTCATTCATATTTATGGAATTGTTTCATTGTGTTAGGGTTTGAAACTCTCTATTTGATAGAGTTTAGAAACTTTAGTCAACACATGGTAGTGAAATAACATTATGTTCTTCTATTGTTGCGGTGAATCTTTGTGTTCCTTCATTGTCACTTTGGATTCAAAGTTCTGTGTTCGTCCATTATTGTTCTGCGTTCGAAACTCTATGTTTCTTCATTGTTGTAAGTCCAAACTCTATTTATGTCCAATCAATTTTGTTACAAACATATTCTTCAAAGTTGGGTTTGGTTTGATTTGGATTGATAGAATGGTAAAATTGTATAGATTGTTAATGATAGTGATAATGATAAAAATGATGATGAAGATGAAGATGATGATGTGGGTGATTTTTTTTGTTTTAGAGTGATTGAGTATTTTTTTTTTTTTTTTGAATTTCTAATTCTATTGATGCAATTATTTCTATTTTTTTTGTCAATTAGTGTGAACATTCATATTTCACATTATTTGAAAGTCTGATAAATAAGTGTTAGAATATGAACATGAACATAATTATATATTTTGAAAGATGTGAATGTTCACATATCATTGGTTATTTGTTAATATATTTGTTATTTGAACAATTATTTTTTATTACCATTAAACAAATGAAATAGTCATTTTTTTTCTTTCAATTTTGTTTCATGTTGCAATGTGAATGGTCACATTGGTATGAATTTAGTTTTTCTAAGGTTAGTTATTTGTTAATTGTAAATTGTGAACATTCGCATTGTATTTTATTATGAGTTTTTTTTTTTAAAACTTAGTTGTATTTTGTTGTTGTTGTTGTTGTTGTTTTTTTTTTTTTTTTAACTATACTTGTTGGTTGAACAATCATTTTTGTTATCATTGAACAATCGAAATAGCCAATTTTCATTTTTTTCAATTTTATTTTATATTTTCACGTTGTAGTGTGAATGTTCACATTGGTATGAGTTTATTTTTTATTTTTAAAACTAGTTGTATATTAATTGTAAATTGTGAACATTCACATTATATTTTGATACAAGTTTTGTTTTTTCGAAAGTTAATTGTGTGTTTATTGTTTTTGTTACTATGCTTGTTAGTTGAACAATCATTTTTGTTACCATTGAACAATTGAAATAGTCAATTTTCACTTTTTTAAATTTTATTTTATGTTTTCATGTTGCAGTGTAAATTTTTACATTGGTATGAGTTTTTTTATTTTTTTTTATTTTTTAAGGCTAGTTGTATGTTAATTATAAATAATGAATATTCACATTATATTTTAGTATGAATTTTATTTTTTCGAATGTTAGTTGTATATTTGTTGTTTAGTGTAAACATTCACATTGGATTTTAGTATGTGTTTTATTTTTTCAAAAATTAATTATATGTTTGTTGTTTATTGTGAACATTCACATTGATTTTCATTTTGATTTTTTGTTGCGTTATTTTTTAAATTTTCAAATTATAAAAGGTTCAAAGCTTATAATTTGAAATTTTCTCCATGGAACGCAGGAGCGATTTTCTCCTTAGAATAAGAGAGAGATTTTCTCTATGGAATAAGAGAAAGATTTTCCTTTTAGAATGAGGGAAAGATTTTCTCTGTAAAAGGAGGGATTATTGTTATGCATTAGTTTCAAAATAGAAATATGTGCAAAAAATTAGAAAGGATGTTGGTCATATTGCATTAAATAAGACTTAATGGAATATTCAAAAAGAATATGAGTTAGATTGAATAAAACATTTAGAAATAGGATTTATCAAAAAATGACTCTAAAATAAAATATTTCATCACATTTCTGAAAGCTTTTATTTGCACTCTAAAGAATAGGTTGGGCATCCTATTACCTTGAACATCCCAATAATAAATTTGAAAATTTATTTATTTATCTGAACATCCCAAATTATACCTATCCTAACCCTAATAACCTTAAAACCCTATACAAATCTACTTTATACACCCCATTGCACATTTGGAGTCTTTGAAACGAAGAGAGATTATGAATTCATCCGAAACGAAGAGGGATTTCGAGATGAAAGTCTTCCACTCAGTGAATCCGGATACTTGAAAGTTTGTTCGAATATTTAGTGCTGAATATAAGAAAATTAGTTTCAGTTGTTTCATATAGATACTCAGTGTCAAACAAAATATATTTGTCCGGATACTTAATTCCAAACCTATGAAATTTGTTTGGATACTCAATGCCAAACATAAGAAAATTGATTCAAGTTGTTTCATATGGATACTCAGTGTCGAACAAAATGTATTGGTCCAGATACTTAATTCCGAACCTATGAAATTTGTTTGAATACTTAATTTCGAATGGATTCAGAAAACCATCCTACGAAAAATGATGAACGATAATTAAAAACTTACTTTTTCTACAAAAAAAAAAAAAAAAAATTGTTTGGAAAAGTCTTTTTTATTGTCTATTGTTGATTTCAATATAAAATATAATGCAATAACGATAGATTAAATCAAATAGGGTTGGGTTAAGGTTGGGTAAGAAGATGCAAATGATGAAGGTCGGAAGAGAAGAAAGAAAATGAATATTAGAACTGATGATGAATGGGGTGTCCAAAACATTTTTTTCCAAAATGAAGTACTTTTTGGTCATTTTAAATAGGGACCAAATAGTATTAAAACATATCATTAAATTGGGGACAATCTATTTTTTTGGGTGCAAATAAAAGCTCCCTACATCTCTATATATTTTTTGCACATCTTTTTGTAAAAAGTCAAATAATCAACTAAAATAACTCATTTCCAAACGAGGCCTTATTGCTCAAAAATGATTCATTCACATAATTTCTTTCTCTTACAATCTCTCCAATGATGTGATAAGTAAAATTTAAAAAGTAAATCCACATTTAAATATTCTTTCAAAACTCTCATTACATGTATTTTGTCTTATCACCTCATTAGGGGATTGTGGAGGAAAGAAATCGTATAGATGTAGCACTATTGTTTATTGTTGAATGAAAAATGATTCATCCATTTCTCCCCCTCCCCCTCCCCCTCCCCCTCCCCAAATAAGGTAACAAGCGAAATTTAAAAACTTGACTCACACTCCAATGTTCTCTAAAAACTCTCCTTGCATTTATTTCGTCTTGCCACCCATTCGAAGGATTATGGGAAAGAGAAATTATGTAGATGTAGCACTATTGTTATATTAATACAGTGAGATTTAGGTTAAGTTTGGAAAGAATTAAAAAAATCAAAAAGTTAAAAAGTCAAACAATTATATAAAAAAAGTCAAAATTTTCTCTCTTTTTTTGTACGTTTTTTCATCAAATTTCAAAAAATTATCTCAAAAATATTAATTTTTTTACCTCATATTTTAGTCAAAAAATTAAAAAATTACTAAAATAATCTATTCTCTAACCAACCCTTAGTATTTTTATTTGATTTATGAGAGATAACATGACAAGTATCATATGTTAAATAGTATTGATTATTATTTTAAGACCATCAAACAATCAATCATATCAAGGAGAGTGGTGATTTTAAATTTGTTAAAGTTAAATATTTCATTTTACAAATGAAGTTGACGCATTGTGAGATCAATCTTTTCTTGAAAACTACTTTAGGTGGCCAATTGACTAGGGGTGGTCGCAGGTCGGTTGCGGTCATGAAACCTCCAATCTGCCATCCGTCCGCCAGATTGGCGGATTAGAGAAAATCAATCCGCATTCGTCCGCCAATCCGACAAATGTGGATCGAAAGGATTAACGAATAGATGCGAATCGGTTTGGCGGTTTAAAATTTTACAAATTTTTAACATAATTCAACATGTGCACTTTCTCAAAAAAAAAAAAATAAATAAAAATATGCACTTCATTCCTCAACCACCACTAACTGTGTGCTATTCATATATAAACTGCCAAAAGATTATCAAATAAAACCAACCCATGACCTCAAAAAATTAGTGCAGTGGTCAAATTTTCAACATACAGTGGTCACATTTGAGAGAGAATCAGTAAGTACTAGTTTGAACTAAGATAGAATCCCAATTCATACTGAAAAACAAGTATTGAACTAAACTGAAAAAAACAAAAACAAAAACAAAAAAAAATACAAATTGCAAAGAGAAAGAAAGAATTGTTAGTCCATGCATCTGCAACAAACCCAAAGAACAAAATAATAATTAATGACTTTAATAAACTAAACACTGGATTTTCAAAAGTCATATTTGTCTAAATCTTCACCAACACACACAAAATTCACATATAAACATCAAAAGATGTGCATTCAATAAAATCGCCCATTTGGTTTTCAAGAATTCTAAAAGAGAGAACAAATAAATTGTTAGCCCCAAGGTTATTCAACTTTAAATTCTTATTGATTTTGATTATTGACAAATATTTAAAATTCATTTTATTATTTATGTTTTCAAAATAACAGTATACAAATTGTATTTTAATGTTTCTAAAAGATTTATGATTCTAAAGTGTTATTTTTCAATAGTTTTTAATCCCTCAAAACATGAGATTAGCACTTGTTTGCAAAATTCTATTTATGCTTAAAACAGGTCTAAGGGTCGACACCAGAATAACAAGAGTCGACACTAGAATAGCAAGGGTCGACACTAGAATAGCAAGGGTCGACACCAGAGTGAAGCTCAAAATGCCTAAGTGTTCCAGAAGCAAGGGTCGAGACCAAGACAGCAAGGGTCGACACCAAAAACAACAACGGTCAACACTAAATTTCATAATGTAATCCAGTAGCAAGGATTAACACCAAGAATAGCAAGGGTCGACACGAAATTTTAGAATGTAATCCAGCAACAAGGGTCGACACCAAGAATCATAAGGATCGACACCAGGAACACCTGGAACAGAACTCAGAGAAGAAAAGAGCAAAGGGTCAACACCCAAGTTGCAGGGGTCGACACCTGTAAAATCTAGGTTTCAAAAATACAGCTACAAAATTATATCTGTACTGACACAGCCCCTCTCTCAGTCACTTTTTTAGATTTATGTGCAGAGTATGTCATCTTTTCTGACCCCTGAGCAGATCTTCTAACACCATATCTTCTCCATGAAGTTGACTTATGAGATTAAGAATTAAATTAAAGCTTATGCATTTAATAAACCTTCTCTTCCCAAGACTTGCCTACAGTCTGCCTTCTCCATACTTGATCAAACCCAGCTGGAAGATATTTTCCATGATTTGCTCCAACGGCTAGAATATGTCTCTACCTTTCTCCAACAGCTAGAAAGCCATTAATGCTATAAAGAAAAAGCTCTCATAATTCGAAACATACACTCCTTCAATATAACAAAACTTAGAGCATTCAAGAGCAATCGAAAGCTTTTAATATACTCCATTGTACTTCCATTTTCACATCTGAGTGAGTCTTTAATTACCTGTGAGCCTACACTTTCATATCCATCTTTTGAGAGAGAATAGTTGTAAAGGAGGGCAGTTGTACCTCTTGTTTAGTTCCTTATTTTTTGAGTGAAACACTTGTAAAATGAGGCATTTAGATGAGAGGTTGTCAACAGATTGAAGTAAGTCCTTTGTATCCACAAGCTAGGTGAAGCTTGGTGGTCCATTGATTCTTATTGAAGAAATTCTCAAGGAAGTCTCTTGAGGAGTAGACGTAGGCTGGTGAGCCAAACCACTATAAATATTTGTGTCAAGCTCTTCTTTTCTTTCTTTTTATTTTCTGCTGCATTTAATCTCTTAGTCTTTGAAATCTATTTTTTGGCCAAATTTTTTAATTACCTAATTCACCCCCTCTTGGGTTGCTTTCTTGTATAACATAAATAAAAATAAATGTAACTAACTCTAAATCACACAATGTTATGATAATCTCAGGATCAAGAATGTATACAAGTTAATGGAAGATTCAAAATCCCATCTTTTGAGTAGTTTACTAAGCAACCAAATAGAGGACCAAGACCCATTTGAGCAAATGAACACAAGAGACTAACCAGAAGCTATTAACTAGAGAGAGAATCACTACTCCCCATTGGACTTACAAATCTTAAAGCAAGAAATTCAACTCGATATTTAATGAATTAAAAAATAAATAACATAAACTATTAACCAACAACAACAAGGGATGGCTCTCAAGAGTACTATTGATTTTATTAACGCAAATTGGGCATTCGGTTTGGCATCCTGATTGTTAACAGTCAACAATAAAGCTGCTGAACTACTTCATGAGACCCCATGTAACACACGTAGTAAAATAAATGAAAACACCCAAAATATGAGGAATCAAGACAAACCCATCTCGGCTTGGTACTCATGTTGCTCACTGGAGATATCGGGAGCTTTTTCTTTTTTAGTAACAACGATCTCGCAGAGAATATCTCGCCAACTCGATCGTCGATCGCCTTTTGGTCATCGCTCGCTGTAGATCGTCGCTCTCGGGAGTTTCTTCGTGTAGATTGTTGCTCATGTAGATCGTTCGTCACTCCCCATAGATCGTATAGATCATCGCTTATGTAGTCGTCATCGATAGATGCCGATGGGTAGGGTTTTGGAGAGAGAGAGAGAGATAAAGAAAGAAAGAGAGAGAGAGTGTGTGTGTGTCTGTCAAAGAAGAATCAAGAATAGGTAGGTTACGTTTGAGTTTGAGATTAGAAAAGGGGGTTGAGTAATGGATGGGTTGGGTTAAGTGGGTATATTGGAGGATCAATCGCAACCCGACCCGAACCCATGAAATCAAATAATTTGGGCCCGCACCCGTCCATCATGTGTCACGCATTCACCAAAAAGTGGTTGGGTAGGGCTGGGCCAGGCTAGGCGAGTTAGGCAATCCGCTGCTTAGCCCTAACCATCATCTCTGACCTTTGACTATCACTTTTGACAACACTTCTTGTGGCCAATTATAAATTGTAGCCATTGTCAACTGCCTCTTATCGGTGGCAACAATTTTGGCCACTATCTTCTATAACCAACAACCACCTCCGCTTATCATCTTCAATTGTCGACAATCATCTCCTGCAGTTCTCTTTTTTACTTGTTTTTAAAATAAAAATTTAAAATAAATATGTACCAAATATGTTTTTTGTTTTCATTTTTATTCATTGTGTTATTTTGAATAAAAACAATAAACTATAAACGTTGCCAAACGACATCTAAAGATTACCTAACATGCCTTAAGTGTTTCAACAAATAAAAATTAGAGGGAAATAATTGAAAAGTCCTATTAAGAATACATGGATACACCAATAGGTCCTCTTGACTTTTTGGTATACCAAAAAGTCCTATTTTGTTACTTTTTAGTGAGGGTTGAAAATTTTATCACCAAAACATGTCATTAATTGTTATTTTTAGCGATAAATTTGTAAAATTGTCACAGAAACATTACTAATTATTATTTTTAGCAACAAATTTAAAAAATCTTAACAAAAAATGTAATTAATTGTAATTTCAAAATGAGCGAATTACATTAACGATTCCTATAGTTTGGGCATTGTGTTACTTTGGTTTCTAAATTTTCAATTGTGACACATTTGACCCTGAATTTTGAATCTTATTCTAAATAAGGACAATTGAAGATATTATTGTTCAATTTTAAGGGAAGTCGCCAATTTGATAAAATATAAACTAATTTGACAAAAATAAATGTCAAAAAAATATTTGTGAATTTTTAAAAATTATTTCTACCCATTAAAGATAAAATTATGTAAAATTAATAAAATCTTTTAGATATTTATTTATGTAACTAAATTAATTTTTATTATGTGTTTGGATAATAATTATGTAATGGGTAGTTGTTTTTATTTTCATTAAATTAGTTTCTATTTTTCCAAAAGTCAAATATGACGACAATTTCGATATCATTATTAAACCAATCCATTAAATCAAAAAATTCAAAACCAAAAACATTTCCTATATTAAATATATCGAGTACATATTAAAAGTCTAATAACTATCCATTACATGATCATCATTCAAATACATAATAAAAATTAATTTGGTAAAAAATAAATAAACAACTGTCTAATGGATTTATCAATTATACGAGCACGAAATAATGTTCTCGTATAATCCTGTTGATCAAGTCTACGCTCCTCCAAACGTCGTTGCTTTACTCCCTGAAAACACAAACGTGAGTTAGCTGGCGGGTGTGTGCCAGATACCTCTCTGATGCCTAAGTTAGCAAAATAGACAAATAGACAAAAGCTCTGTGTCTTCGAGAATCAAAGTTGTGTTACCTGTACATAGGTTATGTGGTGAGCTTTTATAGGTTCCGCATGGCACAATCCTAGTAGGACTCTTATTCCTCCATGCAGAGTCCTCCTAGGAATCACAATCCTGAAAGATAATGCTTATCCTTCAACACCCCTCTCACTGCTTAACCAAGTGAGATGGTTTTACCACGGTTGGATGACAATGTAACCGAGCTAACAATACCTCTTTGTCACAAACCCAGTACCTTCACATGCAACTCATAGCTCGGCTCTTGTTCACTTGTACCTCGGTTGTGTCCGTTGAGACCGAGCTAACTACAGCAAGCTTTAACCGCGCTAACCAGAGCAAGGTCCACCATAAGAAGCCATAATACCTTAGTTCCAAACACTGTGGCCGAGCTAATTACCACTCCGACCGGGGTGACTGAGCTAACTACAAGGCCCTTTTTACTGCGGCTCACAGAACGGCCCATTACCGCGCCTTGGCCTAGCTCGGCCCTAATGTACATAAAAACTCCCTCTCAATTGCCCCTTAATTCCATCCGCGTAGCATGATTGGGATTACTTGTTACCAGCCGAGCTAAAAGTTTAGACCTTCAACCGAGCTAAATTGTTACTGGGCTACCGATTTGCCCGGTAAAAAAAAAATGACCTTTCATTCACGCTGTACTTCTGAATCGCTTGCTATTCCTATAAACACGTGGCAGGCCCCTATTGGTTAAGTACAACTGTCGACACCGACTTCGTATCTCACGAATTTTGAACAGTCCTGCATTTTTCACTCTCTTTACACAAAACAAAACCCTATTCTTCGAACAAAACATATCACTATTCATCATCTTCTCTCTCTTCCTTCTGAGCCTCTATTTTTCTTCAACACTGCATCTGCAAAGCTCGTGTTTTCTACTGGTGCTGTTTCCATCTTCGATTCCAAGATCTTTGAACTGGTACGTGGCTCAAACCTCTTTCTTTTTCGTTCATTTCGTATTGTATTGTAATATATAGCATAGTATATATGTTTCCCAAAAATACTTTCTTGTAGTTTTCATGGGAAACAACCACTTCATTCCAAAAACCATGTAGTAAACCCACTGAATTCACAACCAATCTGAGAAATGATGCTTTTGATTCAAAACAATATTTCAACCGAACTAGCAACCTGTTTGTACTTAAGGTGTGTACCCAGCCGAACTAGATAAGTTTCAATCGGTCTAAGAACCTTCTGTTTCATTTAGCCGAGCTAGGAAACTGTATTAGGTGTACGTACTATCGAACTAGAAAGCCTTAACTAACGACAGGGCTATAACTTGGGGCCAAATCAGCTCTCTGACTTAGTAAAAACCGAACCAAGAATGCTGCACACTAAGCTTCAACCGGGCTACGAACCCCTCGTTCCACTTAGCCGAGCTAGGACTCCATTTATTTCGCCTTTGTTTCTTTTAGCACGGTCCAACGATTTGTGCTTAACACTTTTCATTTTCACTTTGCAGACTCTGACTAGGTTGGCCAGGCACTCCCTTGCACGTTCAACCGAGATACCCAACATCATCTCAGCACCGAGCTAGCACTTCAGGCTAAATTATACATAATTTAAGTCCACATAGGTAAATATAGGTTTTTAGTAAACTCTTCAGGGGTTATGCCCGAGTTCCGAAGGGACTACAACATCCCTGATGATGTCCATCTTAGTTTAGCCGAACTAGACACCACTCCCTGGGAAAAACCGGGCTTCGTTCCCTTCACCCTCCTTTTCATTGTAGAAACCGGACTCCGATTCCCTATACAGCCTCTTCTTTGTGAATTCCTCAGACAAACCAAACTTTGCTCAACCTAGCTTTCCACAAATTCGTACAGAATAATAAATGGCATCGTCGAGCTAAACCGCCGGCTTTGCCTTAACCTCGGTTTAGCCGAGCTATTTCACCAGTATTCACTTGGCCAGAACGAAGATGGCTGGGTATACTATTTAAGAATAAGAAGACGCCGAGAGAAGATAATAAAAAACACCCCGGACAAAGATATAAATGATGATGATTTTTTCTGGGTCTCGGGCAACTTTGATGACCAAGAAGCCCAAATACCAGGAGACCGGATTAACTGGAATAAAGGAGTAGCCGGTATAAATACCTCGGCTCAGTTTTGTGTTTTCTTTACTCCGTTGGTCTCATTTTCAACCGTACTAACCGTTGTCTTTTTCCTTTATGCAGACTTGAACCATCTAAAGTCCCAATATAGTTACCCCAATCTTGATGCACTCCACGCCGCACTAAGATATCCCCATCGAGGTTGGGCCGAGCTACTCAACTTTGAGCCGACATATAGATACAGCAGCAGGAGGAAGACCAGGGTGACAGATTTCTTTCTAGAGCCATCACCAGAACCTGATCCAACCCTTCCACAAATCAACCTCATTCCATTAACAGCGGAACAAGAAATGGCCAAGAAGAGAGCAGTTAGGGCCCTCATCACCGAAACAAACCAAGCCGAGGTACCATAAGCCGACTAATCACAATAGGCCGTGGTAGCCCTTCCAACCGCCCAGCCTTATCATCTTGGCCAAGCAAGCGCGCTCGGACTTCCACAACCGAGCCACACCTTGTTGACGAGGATGAAACCGTGCTTCCATAAATCACTTCGCCAAGCCTAGGACCGAACGTTCCGACTGGGCTAACTCTTCTGATTGGGCCCCAAAACTTACCTTTAGGAACTGAGCTATACAAAACACAGATTCAGTTGTAGCAGACAAAGATCATGCACTCGCCTTCAACCTGGCTAGGAGTGTGTGCTTGCCCTCTGACATGGAACACCATGACCATTTGACAGAGCTAAAGGCTATCCGGTCGGCGACAAAGTCAATGGTGCTGGTAAGTGCTCCTTCTAATCATTTTTTCATTTTATATCGTCTGTTTGCTCGGTTTTTATTTACAATAGCTATCTCTCCTTTTGCAGGCCATGCAGAAGAACCATATTGCTCACAAGCGCGTGTTAGAACTACGCAAGACAACAAGGCAGGCCGTGGCTGAGGCCGATAGCAAGACGGCTGAGCTAAACGAAGCCAAACAAAAAATGACTGAGCTTCAATCAGAAGTCGCCCGACTTACCGGGCTAGTCAATTCAGCAGAGGCGGACAAACAAAAGGCCTTGATCGAGCTTAAGGACCATTATCTGCGTGAGCTTGCTAAGGTTGAGAAGAAGAAGAACGCCGAGATAACGGAGCTGGAGAAGAAGATGGAAGACACGGAAGACCGCGGCTACAAGGAAGGCGAAGCCACATACATTTTGCAGTGTGAGGCTGCTAAAGACATTTTTTTCAAGTGTGGGTGGAAGGCAGTTGTGGCGAAGCTCAGCCATGGCCAGGAGACCAAGGTCTTCCAGAACCCTCCTCCACATTTCATACCGAGCTACATGGCGGAGTATGCAAACGCCATTCAACAAAAATTTCTTGAAGTTGAGGAAGAAGAAGCATCTCCTGAACCCAACAATGCCCCGATCGTCGCCAATGATCCCGTTATTCAGTCAGCTCGGGTGGAGCCACCGGTAGAAGACTTGGTTGAAAATGTGACCGAGCTACCAGCTGAAACCAGGCTTCGAGTTGATCTGGATGCGGATCTCGATGACCTTTTTGCTTGATCCTGTATTTTCTTTCTTTTTCTTTTGGAAAGAATGTTGAACCGGGCTAAAGTCCCATTTCTTGTAACTTTGGCTTGCATTTTGAATGAAATCTCCTTTTTCTGCGTCTTTTTGCTTGGTTTATTCTTCAACTATAATTTGTATGAAGTTTAGCCTTCTCTGGCCGAGGTACTTATCTCGGTCTTGGAGCCTTGTATTTTGTTCGGTCATTCCTGCCAATTCTCTTCAGCCTAGATCCATATCTCGGCTGAAGAGTACTCAGAGTTGGTTATTCCAGCCAACCATTCTTCAGCCTAGATCTTTATCTCGGCCTGAGAGGTAAGTTGGTTTTTCCAGCCAACCATTCTTCAGCCTATCTATAATCTCGCTGATCTAGAGTACTTACTAAAGTTCATATCCCAGCCAATCACTCTTTAGCCTAGATCTTAATCTCGGCTAATAGCTGAGTACTTAAAGTTGGTTTTTTCCACAACCACTCTCAGCCTAGATCCTTATCTCGGCTAAAGAGTACTTAAAGTTGGTTTTTCCAGCCAACCACTCTTCAGCCTAGATCCTTATCTCGACTGAAGAGAGCTCCGAGTTGGTTATTCCTGCCAACCTAGAGCGAAGTGTTTAGTTATTTCGGCCAAACTTCCTGCAGCCTAGATCCTTATCTCGGCTTAGGAGTATTTAAAGTTGGTTTTTCCAGCCAACCACTCTTCAGCCTAGATCCTTATCTCGGCTGAAGAGTACTTAAAGTTGGTTTTTCCAGCCAACCACTCTTCAGCCTAGATCCTTATCTCGGCTGAAGAGAGCTCAGAGTTGGTTATTCCTGCCAACCTAGAGCGAAGTGTTTGGTTATTCCGGCCAAACTTCCTGCAGCCTAGATCCTTATCTTGGCTTAGAAGTACTTAAAGTTGGTTTTTCCAGCTAACCATTTTTCAGCCTAGATCCTTATCTCGGCTGAAGAGCACTTAAAGTTGGTTTTTCCAGCCAATCACTCTTCAGCCTAGATCCTTCTCTCGGCTGAAGAGAGCTCAAAGTTGGTTATTCCTGCCAACCTAGAGCGAAGTGTTTGGTTATTCTGGCCAAACTTCCTGCAGCCTAGATCCTTATCTCGGCTTAGAAGAAGTAAGTGTTGGTTTTTCCAGCCAACCTCTTCAGCCTAGATCCTGATCTCGGCTGAAGAGAGCTCAAAGTTGGTTATTCCTGCCAACCTAAAGTGAAGTGTTTGGTTATTCCGGCCAAACTTCCTGCAGCCTAGATCCTTATCTCGGCTTAGGAGAAGTAAGTGTTGGTTTTTCCAACCAACCTCTTCAGCCTAGATCCTGATCTCGACTGAAGAGATCTCGAAGTTGGTTATTCCTGCCAACCTAGAGCGAAGTGTTTGGTTGTTCCTGCCAAACCTCTTCAGCCTAGATCCTGATCTCGGCTGAAGAGAGCTCAAAGTTGGTTATTCCGGCCAACTCTGATTTCATTGCCCCTAGTTCACTAAAACTATTCTTACAGAAGAAAACAATTTATGCTGAAAAAGAAACTACTTGTTTTATTGAAAAAAGAAAAACTACAAGTACGTTTAAAGAAAAGCTAAAAATAAAAGAGTTTGAGATTGGCAGTGTTCCATGGCCTGGAAATGGCCTTGCTGTCTCTATCTTCCAAGTGGTATGCCCCTTTTCCTGCTAATCCAACTACTTTGTAAGGTCCTTCCCAATTAGGCCCTAACTTGCCATCTCCGGGTACTAGGGTGTTTCCCATTACTTTGCGCAGCACCCAATCTCCAATCTTGAATTGCCTCGGATGTACTGTCTTATTATATTTTCTGGATAACTCTTGCTGGTATGAGGCGATGTGAACCAGTGCTCTTTCTCTTCTCTCTTCCCTCTTCTGCAAGGTCGAGTTCCAAGGCTATGGCTTCTCCATTTAGATCTGGGTCAAAATTTTCACTTCTAATAGTGGGAAGACCAATTTCCAATGGGATTACTGCTTCCATGCCATAGGCTAAGGAAAAAGGTGTTTCTCTAGTTGACCGCCGAGGTGTGGTACGGTAAGCCCACAAAACATGAGGGAGCTCCTCAGCCCACTTGCCTTTTGTTTTTTCCAGCCTTTTCTTCAATCCATCTAAGACGACTTTGTTTGATGCTTCCACCTGGCCATTTGCTTGGGGGTATGCTGGTGTAGAGTTGTAGAATTCTATCTTGTACTCCTCATAAAAGCCTCTAAAAATTTTGCCATCGAACTGAGTGTCGTTGTCTGAAATTAGAGCCTTGGGTATGCCGAACCGAGTGATGATATTCTGCCAGACGAACTTCTTCACATCATTCTCCTTTATTGAGGCGAGTGCTTCTGCTTCCACCCACTTTGTGAAGTAGTCTGTTGCTGCAAAAAAGAACTTTTTGTTGCCGAGTGCCGTTGGAAGTGGTCCTACTATGTCCAGGCCCCACATTGCAAAAGGCCATGGGCTAGTTAAAGGTAGAAGCTCTCTGGCTAGTTGATGTATTTGGTGTGCGAACTTCTGACATTTCTTGCACTTCTTCTTATACTTCTCTGAATCTGCTTGCATGTAAGGCCACTAATATCCTTGTGAAATTGCTCTGTAGGCCTAAGATCTTCCCCCTTGGTGGCTTCCGCATACGCCTTCGTGTATCTCGAACAAGAATGCTTCGACCTTGCTGGGATGAACACATTTTAGGTAAGGTCCTATGAAAGATTTCTTGTACAAGACCATTGATGGGGAGAACCAGAATCGCTGTGACTTTGCTCTTATTTTGTTGGCCTCTTTCTTTTCTTCGAGTAAGACGCCGTCTTTTAAGAATATTATAATGGGATCCATCCATGAAGGGCCTAGTTCGGCGCAACATATCTCTGCTACTTCAGGTTCTTCAATGCTTAGTCTTGGTAGGAAGTCGATCAGTAATGGATGTGTGATGGATGTATCTGCCATTGAAGCAAAGCCTGCTAGTTCATCTGCTCTACTGTTTTCTTCTCGGCTGATCTGCTCTATCCGCACTATTTCGAATTTCATGATCTCCCTTCTTACTAACTCTTGGTACTTGGCCATCCTCTCATCTTTCGCTTTGTAGTCGCCTGAAATCTAGTTTACTACCAGCTGGGAGTCGCTGTAAACCATTAGCTCGGTGACCTGCATGAAAAGTGCTGATTTTAGGCCTGCTAAAAATGCTTCATACTCCGCCTCATTGTTTGATGCTGGGAAGCCAAGGTTGACTGCTTGTTCCACTACTAAGCCATCTGGTGAAATGAGGACTATGCCAAGTCCTGAATCGTGCCTGTTAGATGCTCCATCTACAAAGAGCTTCCACATCTCTCCGACGAATAGCTTCCAGCAAGTGGAGGGGTCAGATGATGTCTTGGGGTCATGCATATTACTGGTGTCTGCTTCAAAGTCCACACTTACTGTTTGCCCCTCACTATCTGATTGTACCAAGTTTTTACTTGTTGATGAGTCTTTGCCAGGTATATCGCGGTTTGCCTCTTCCTCCCTTTCTTCAATTCGATATGCCTTGGGATGTGGTTGGGTATTTTGTTTTAGGGGTTGCGTAGTTCCCGCGACACTCTCCATCCCCTTTTTTGTTGTACTAGTCAAGTCAACTGGGCAGATGTGATGGCTTTCTAGAGTGAATTCTGCCACAAAGTCTGCCAAAGCTTGGGCTTTTATTGCGGTTCTGGGTTGGAACTTGATATCAAATTGTCCCAACTCTACCGCCCACTTCAAGATTCGCCCAGAAAAGTTCGCTCTCTTAAACAAAGCTTTTAATGGAAAAGCCGTTAAGACGATTATGGTGTGGGCGTGGAAGTAATGCAACAGCTTCCTTGAGGTCATCATCAAGGCTAAGGCCAGCTTTTCTAATGGTAGGTACCTGGTTTCTGCCTCCAGCAAGGTTTTGCTAACATAGAAGATAGGCAGGTGTTGGATTCCTTCCGCTCTGACCAACACTGCGCTGACTGCGTGCTGTGAAACTGCTAGGTACATAAAGAGCTCTTCTCTAGGTATTTGGGTTACTAGCAATGGTGGAGAAGACATGTACTCTTTCAGGCTTTCTAGGGCGCGGTCGTATTCTTCATCCCACTCAAACTTGGCCTTTAGTGCTTGGAAGAATGGTCGACATCTGTCTGACGACCGACTTATGAACTGGTTGAGCGCGGCTGCTAGGCCAGTGAGATGCTGCACCTCTTTTACTGTGTTGGGCCTCTCAAGATCTTGGATTGCTTTGATCTGAGAGGAATCTGCCTCTATACCTCGGTTGGTCACCAGGAAGCTTAGGAATTTGCCTGATCCTACGCCGAACGCACACTTGGATGCATTTAGGCGTAACTTGTTCTTCTTCAGAATCTGGAACATTTCACCTAGGTCCCTGAGATGGTCGTTCTCATTCTTGCTTTTGACCACCATGTCATCTATGTAAGCCTCCATTATTCTGCCTAACAATGGTTCAAACATCTTGGTGACCATCCGTTAGAATGTTGCCACTGCGTTTTTTAGGCCAAAAGGCATGACCATGTAACAGTACAATCCTCTAGGCGTTGTAAAGGATGTGACCTCCTGATCTGGTTCATACATAGCGATCTGATGGTAACCTCTGTACGCATTAAGAGAGCTTGGTCGATTGTGTCCTGCCGTCAGGTCTACCAGTTGGTCTATCCGTGGTAGGGGAAAGCTGTCCTTTGGGCATGCCTTGTTGACTGTTTTATAGTCCACGTAGACATGCCATTTTCCATTCTTTTTTGGCACTACTACGGTATTGGAGATCCACCTGGGGTAGTGCACTTCTCTGATAGCTCCTGTCTCCAGTAAGTTTCCCACTTCTTTCGCCATTATCTCGGCATGGTGGAGTGCTGATCTGCGAGTGCGCTGTATAACTGGTCAGGCAGTTAGGTGGACGTTCAGTTGGTGATAGATGAAGTTTGGGTCAATACTAGGCATGTCATACGGTGTCCAGGCAAACACTTCGATATTAGAGGTTAAGAATTTCATGACCTCTATTATCTCAGTGCTGGATAAAGACGAGCTGAGTAAAAAGAACTTTTCTGGGTCTTTTTCATCTATTCTTACTTGTACCTAGTCTTCTACTGCCTTTTGTTCAGCTGCCTTGCCAAAGTCCGTAAACAGTTCATTGCTTTCAGGTTCTTCTACCATCTGTACATAGCCTTTGGCAGCGTGGCTGCCATTTACTGTGACGAAGCATTGTTTTGATATAACTTGGTCTCCAAAGACCTTTTATATCACTCCGGCTTCGTTGGGGAACCGTAATACTTGATGGTAGGTTGATGCTACCGATCGCATGGCATGCAACCATGTCCTTCCCAAAATTATGTTGTAGGTGGAAGGGACTTTCAATATCCAGAACTCCACCTGTTTTGTCATGGTTCCTGCTTTGACTGGGAGGATTATCTTGCCCATTGGCCACTCTGGCATTGAGTTGAATCCGATCAGGGGAGATATTGCAGGTGCCAAGTCTTTATCCTCCAGTTTCAGTTGTTTGAAGGTTTTGTAATACATTATCTCACATGAGCTTCCTTGGTCGATCAAAATCCGTTTGACGTCGAAATTCCTGACGCGTAGAGTGACAACCAGTGCATCATTATGAGGGCAATATATCCTTGTTAAATCTTTGTCTGAAAAAAATATGACATTTGTGGCCTCTGTTCTCCCCTTTTTGATGGCAGGTTGTGCACTTAATACCTCCCTTAAATGCTCAGCCTTTTTGAGCATTCCCCTGAGCTCACATACCCGCTCAGGTTCGAATACTCCATGTATTACGTTAATTACACCTTGAGGTGGAGCGTCGACCGGCATCCCGTTTGGGATGTTATGGTTTTGGGGGGCTGGCTGTGTTCCTCCTTTTATGTACTAGTCCAGGTGCCTAGCTACCACTAACTCCTCCAAATGCTGCCTCAATGGCGTGCAATTTTCAGTGCGGTGCCCCTTTTCATCATGGAAGGTGCACCGGGACCTTTCATCGTAGTCTTTTTGGGCTTCTTCCAATTTGGCTGGCCATCGGACGAAAGGTTCGAAGCGTATCTCATTGAGAATTCGATAGATTGGTTTTTTAAACACCGTGGTAATGGCAGTGCGAACTCTCGACTTCCTTTTGTCTGGGTCCTCTCTGTTGGCCCGCCTGCCTCGCCCATTCCTGCTTGGTTGTTCTACTGTGTTGACTTTTGCTGAAGTCTTTTTATCTGGTGTTGCTGTTGTGCCAGATTTCGCTTTAGCACGGGCGCTGTCTTCCTCCACGCGAATATGTTGGTGCACTCTCTCCATTAAGGCCTCCATCGTGAGGGGCGGCGTCATTGTAATTAAGTCCCTTAATTTATTACCGACTGGTAGGCCCCGTTTGTATTGCGCAATGGCGAGGTTTGTAGGGCAATCCCCAATCTGGTTGAAGGTTTCCCAGTAGCGACTGTTGTAGGATCTTAACGTCTCCTTGTTGCCCATGTCAATGGCAAGTAGCTGATCGATCTCCACTGGTGTCTTGGTGTTCGTTCTGAACCTAGTCACGAACGCCTCTGCCAATTGTGCCCAAGAGGCGATGCTGCCTTCTGGTAGCCTTTCGAACTAGGTTAGACCTAGGTCGCCAAGGCTGGATGGAAACATAATGCACATTAAAGCCTCATTCTGCCGGTATACTGCCATAACCTGGCGAAAGTGACTCAAGTGCATGTATGGGTCTGTCTTCCCCTCATAAGTAGTGAATTTGGGCTGGTGGAAGCCTGAAGGTAGTGGTGCGTTCTTTATTGCCGGAATGAACGGCGAGCTCTGTAACCTTGCTAATGCTTTGTCTGTTGGTTCGTAAGTGTAATGACCCTCACAGTGTTTACCGAATAACCACTGATTACCGTTAAACTGAGTTGATTATGACTGATAATTGAGTTGGATAAAATACTGAATTGACTGACTGAAAACTGGAATTGAATTGATTGAATATATATATGTTAATCTGCATCTTATCTGCTTGATTGACTGTATCTGTTGAATTGCATTCCTATCTGTTGATTGTTTAATTATCTGTTCGTGTTTCTATGTTTAAACTGCAATTTGAAGGCCTTATCGGCGGCCGAACTGGGAATTGATTGATGATTTAGGATCATGAGAATTTATGTGATTTTATGGTGCATTTAATTGAAATGTGATTTTGTATGATTAAATTAGATTAAAATAAGCTATATTACATGAGTTTGACTTATTTACTAATTTGCCACACTAGTGGCCCACTATCCCACACACATTGAGCCTACACTTGATCTCACAAAACATTTCATCAGCTCCTTTCTTTTGGTTCCCACCGAATTTAGAGAGAGAGAAAGGGAGAGACTTGCTTTCACTTGTAGATTGCTTGGGAATTGAAGGGTTTGGAGTATAGATTGCATAGTGAGCTTGTTCATCTTGCATTCAAGACCTAGGTAAGGTAATTGAACCTCTCATTGTTGTATTCAAGTTAATTTGTGCATGGTTCATGTTAGATTAAAGCCTCAAGCCATGAATTGGAGTTAAGTTGTTGAATTAGAGCTTAATTGTTGCATGTATGTCTACATTGTGGCATTTTGAGGTTGATCACATGGAGTTTGGTACATGCATGTTCATATTATTGTTAGAATCCATGCTTTCATCTTATCCTTGGAAGGTTTGAGCTCATTAGAGCATGTTTTGAAGTTTTGAAATGATTTAAATTCATGCATGTCATGATATAGCATGTTCATGAAAAATTGGGTTTGAAAATGGACTTAATTAAAACACCCTTGGGCTTTGATTTATCAAATTGATCTTTGAAACATGTGATGTTGGGTGTTTACAAGTGTTTTCCAAGTTTTCAGCCCAAGAGGATCAAAAATTTGGCTTTTAAACTTGATTTTGAGCTTGGGACTCAAATCTGGAATTTCCAGATTTTGAGCCTACGCTCGAGCGAGGAAGTCCACGCTCGAGCGTACACTCTGTGATTCTACCCTCTGCTCGAGCGAGAAAAGTTACGCTCGAGCGGGGAATGCGAGCATCCAGTACTTTGCATGTGTTCACAGTCCGCTCGAGCGAGGGTCGAGCGTCCATCGAGCGTAAAATTGGAGCATCCAGCATTTTTACTGTAGCACACAGTCCGCTCGAGCGAAGGAATTGACGCTCGAGCGGAGCTCCTTTGTTTGCATGTCCGCTCAAGCGTAGAAAGCCACGCTCGAGCGAGACCCCTGTTTTCAGCAAATTTTGTAAAGTGTTTTCAAGTGCATCTTTGCATCCTCTTTCCATCCTAGGCATTCCTAGGGCATATTTAAGGCATCTTAAAGAGGATTTAGATGTAGAACCACACCGAGGCAAATTAGGGATTAAGTTATTATCTTTCCCAACTGTATAGCTTAGTGTGTGTTCAATCTGTAAACTGTGTAGGGTTGGCTTTCCGAGGAGACGCTCTAAGTCACTGTAGCCCAGAACTCTGTGAGTAACAATTGTGTAAAGATATGTTCAAAATGATTATCTTTTGAATACTGAACTGAACTGCTTACTAGACTGATATTGATTACTGAATGAATGTATGTCCTTTATTTCTGAACTGTACTGTGGCATCCTTAGCACCTACTGTTTACTGTTACTGTTACAGAGATCTCTGTCGGTTTCCTCGTGGAACCATCATTGTTTACTGATTGATGGCCATCATTACTGTTCGGTCTTTTAAGACCTACTGTTACTGTTATGCTAATGGATGTACCACATATGACTGTTTACTGTACTGAACAACTGTTATATGGATTGAAATGAACTGTTTTCATTACTGTAAGGACATTCATTCTAAACCTCTTTACGCTTTATGTTATTCACTGGGCTTTAGCTCACTGCTCATATATATATGTAGGTGTACAGGCACCGGATCAAAGCTAGAAGCGTCGGGGTAGATTCCCAGTTTTGTCAAGCCAACCAATGTGCCTCACTGCGAGGTTCCAAGCCTGCCAAGCTTAGGCTATGGGGTGTTTTAGTATTTCCCCCTTACTGTGCTGTTTTACTTACTGTATAGACTGAACGTTTGCATTGTACTGTTTATCAGGGATTAAGTCCCTGTTTCTGACTGGTTGTATATGATATGCATACTGTTTCGTACTGTACTGTATAAATGTATGAAAAATCTTTTTGGCATACAGACTGTCACAGCTCATTGGACATTGTTTATTTACTGTATTGGCTTCCGCCATGCCCCTGTACTCTGTTAAACTGTATTACTGTTAAGCAGGCCTTCGGTAATCTCGGATTACTGGCCGGTTACAGTGCTAAATCCATAGGGGCGGGTTTGGGTCGTGACAGTAAGCAAGGCGCGACATTGGCATTCCTACCTCGACGCTCCCATGCGTCTGAGGAGCTAACCGCTGAAGGGCTGAAACTCTATGCGGGTCGCGTGCCCTGGTATCTTCCTTCCATCGTGCCCTTTCTTCAAGCACAGTTCGCAAGTCAGATGATCTGGGAAACTCCGTGTGCGTGGATGACGTCTGGTGCGTGTGCGAGGGCCGATAGGTGCTTTCCTCAATATATGGCCTCTCAGTTCTCGTTCTCTCAGACCTGGAGTAGCGAGTCCTGGAAGTCCTCGATTGAGTGTCGCCTGTTCTGAGGCTCCTACTCTCTACCTGTGATGGTGTGGTACGCCTATCGCGATCCTCCGAGTAGCGATGAGGCGTGTTGCCTTTGCGCCCTTCTCTCGTCGCCGTCCCTTTTCCTTTTATCTGGCGCTTCAATGACTCCATGTCCGCTGCCATCTTCCTTATTAACTCGTCCTGTTCCTTCACGTGTTCCTCCAGGACTTGAGGGTCCATCATTCGCCTCTGTCTTTCAGGACTTTGAGAGCAACGGGGGCTGTTAGTCCACCTCCCCCTTGCATCCCTTCGGGGGTTCTGTCGCTAGGGTTCTAAATCTGCCATGAGAGGGATAGAAGGAAAACCTTTGCGCCTCCCACCCCCCTCTGGGGTTTGTCCGTCGATAGCGAATTGCGGCAAATCTTCATTGTGCACCATTGCTTCCAATTAGAGAGGAAAAACTTGATCAAGAGGTTTTGTTCTTTCTGGAATTTTCACAGACGGCGCCAATTGTACGAGCACGAAATAATGTTCTCGTATAATCTTGTTGATCAAGTTTGTGCTCCTCCAAATGTCGTTGCTTTACTTCCTGAAAACACAAACGTGAGCTAGCCGGCGGGTGTGTGCCGGATACCTCTCCGATGCCTAAGTCAGTAAAATAGACAAATAGACAAAAGCTCTGTGTCTTCGAGAATCAAAGTTGTGTTACCTGTACATAGGTTATGTGGTGAGCTTTTATAGGTTCCGCGTGGCATAATCCTAGTAGGACTCTTATTCCTCCATGTAGAGTCCTTCTAGGAATCACACTCGTGAAAGATAATGCTTATCCTTCAACACCCCCCTCACTACTTAAACCAAGTGAGATGGTTTTACCACGGTTGGATGACAATGTAACCGAGCTAACAATACCTCTTTGTTATATGCAAACCAGTACCTTCACATGCAACTCATAGCTCGACTCTTGTTCACTTGTACCTCAGTTGTGTTCGTTGAGACCGAGCTAACTACAACAAGCTCTAACCGCGCTAACCAGAGCAAGGTCCACCATAAGAAGCCATAATACCTCGGTTCCAAACACTGTGACCGAGCTAATTACCACTCCGACCGGGATGACTGAGCTAACTACAAGGCCCTTTTTACTGCGGCCCACAGAACGGCCCATTACCGCGCCTTGACCTAGCTCGGCCCTAATGCACATAAAAACTCCCTCTCATTAAATATATCGATTAAATATTAAAAGTCTAACAACTATCCATTACATGATCATCGTCCAAATACATAATAAAAATTAATTTGGTAGAAAATAAATAAACAAATGCCTAATAGATTTATCAATTTTATATAATTTTATCTTTGGTAGGTAGAAATTATATTTAAAAAAATCAATTATTTATTTATTTATTTAAATTAATTTATATTTTATCAAATTAATAATTTTACCCTTAAAAATAAATAATGATATTTTTAATTATCTTTATTTAAAATAAAATTTAAAATTTAAAACTAAATATGCCATAATTAAAAAGTTAAAATTAAAATGATATGAATCACAAATTATAAGGATCGTTACTATAATTCACGTTTACCAAATCCTTGGCATAATTTTCGCCCTATCAGAACCTGATGCGAGACAGCCCGACATTTCTTTCTTCCTTAATAACAAAAATATAAAGGTTGAAATCATACCTCTCCTGAAGTTTTATTTATGGGTAAATTACATTGATATCATATGAGGTTTATATTTATTATAATTTTTCCTCTCATCTCTTAGAAATTATATTTATTTTTTTAAAGTTTAAAGTTTCATTACAGATTATTTTCTCAGTTAGTTGACTGTTAAGTCAACTAACAGATTTTACTTATGTCAGCAATTTATTTTTTTAAATACTAATTTTGCCCTCACTGGGAAATTACATTAGCACCCCTCATAGTTTAGAAATTATAATCCCCTCTCCAAGGTTTAAAGTAGCATTTCCAATTGCCCCCTTGGTTAGTATTAGTTGAAAAAAAAAATTAATTGAAAAAAAATTTTGTTAGTCAAAATTTTAAATTTCTGTTTAAAACCAATGTAAACTTATTTTTTGAATTTACGTTTTTTCCTCAAATTTACAAATTGAGACAACCATTTATAAACTAAAAAAATTATCAAATAAGTTTTTATGACAGTTTTTAAAATTTTTGTAAATATAAATTAAAAACTGAAAACGAAATGGTTACCAAATAGGCCTCAGATGGTAAAAATATCGTAAAATTAACAAATAATTAAATAAGTTACCAACGTAAGAAATGACTTATCAAAAGATTCTTAGGTTATGTATGGTTTGATTTTTAGAAAAAATTTTAAAATTAAAAATTAATTTGGTTAAGAAATAAGAAATAACAAATAATTATCATTTTTATATAATTTTTATCTTTCGAGTGGTTAGAAATAATTTTTTACAAATTAAATATATTTCTTCATATTTATTTTTATTAAATTAGTTTTTTTTTTTAAATACTAGGGGGGATCCGTATTAAATTGAAACCTCTGGGGGTGTCAATGTAATTTACCCTTTAAAGTATATGTAAAGGTTAAGGGCAAATATGTCATTTTAACTTAAAAGTTAACACTGTCAAATAATTACACTCACGAGGGGGTCAGTGTAATTTTCCAAATATGAGGAAGAAACTGTAATAAATATAAATATCAGGGGGTGTCAATGTAATTTACCCTTTATTTATTTATTTATGATCCCCTAAGGCTAAAATTCAGCTATGTCAACAAGTTGGGAAAATATCACCAATTGTTAACATCTTGTACTAATAACATATTGAGAAAATTACATTGATTTTTTTCTAAATTTAAAAAAATATAATAAATTTTACAATTTTGATATAATTATACCAATATTTTTTAAAGTAAAACTAATAAAGGGATCAAAATTAATACAAATTGTGAAATGACATAAAAATAAATAATCTAATTTATTCATTTCAGTATAAAATAAATGATAACATCATTTTAAAACTTATTTAATTAACAATTTTTTAATAAAAATATGACAAATTATTATGTAAATTAAAACATTAAGCGATCTCAATATAATTATATTAATTTTATAAAATTTCTTATATTTTCTCTAAATTTCAATTAAAAATTTTAATTTATCTTAATATTTAACATTGCCATTGAAGATGCTCGCACTGACAGTCTAATACATCCATAAGATTGGACCCATTAGTGTAATAATTTTTGGAGTATCAATAAATAAATAAATCATGTGCATTCGTTTCACATTGCCCTCATTTTCGCAAGCCATATCTATGTTGCCATGTTATAATTGTGCAAGAAGAGGAATGATTGGATACATACTACTAAAATTCAGGATCTGTGTATATATAGAAAATCAATATTATTATATAAATCTATATTTAAATTGGTGTAACTTTGTCACTTTTTTTTATTTTTTTAAGAAATACTATAGGACATGGTAGCTGCATTAGATGTTAATTGTTTTAATTCTTACAGATCCAAATTATTTTAAATTTCACAGTGTACGCTCAGACTTCTAGTGCGTGTATATGTATATATAAATTCTTATGTTTTGTTTGTATTCATATATTTTAAGATTGTGTTTAGATTATAAATTTGGATAGAAATTTGAAAGGAGAAAGAAAAAAGATGTGTGAAATGTAGGAGTGTTTGCGATTCGGTTGCGGTCGGGAAACTTCTAATTTGACATCCGTCTGCCAAATTAGCAGATTGGAAAAAATCAATCCGCATCCATCCGTTGAATTGACTTAAGCGGATTGGTAGATAGATACGAATCTGTTTGGTGGTTTAAACTTTTACAAATTTTGAATATAATATAACAACTTATCAACATTTGTTTTTGGATAACAATCCAACTCAACATAACCAAAAGATTATCAAGCAAATTGTCAAATACCAATAATAAATATATGTAAGAAAATCATGCATTATCAAAATTATTTCATTAATTTTTTTCTATTCAAAAATTATTTAATTTGATTTAAAAGAAAAAATTAAGCCATATATTTTTCACATAAAAATACCAAATATTAATACTTACTATTTGATAAAAGGATTTCCAAATTGAAAACACAACAGAATATTTAAACTCTTTTTCAATTGAAAATATAAACAGAATATCTAAATAAATTGAAAATACAAAATCTTACAAATTATTAGAGGTGCTCGCGGTTTGGCAATTCGATTGCGGCCAAAGGAATATCAAATCCGCCATCCGTCTAAAATTAGGCGGATTGAAAAAAATCAATCCGCAACCGTCTGCTCATCATCACGCATCTGTCCAAAATACAGTGGATCGGTTCGATTTGATCGGTTTAAACGGATCGTAATATCATGTGACGCCCCAAATTTTTTGAAACATCGAGGGAAATTAAATAAACAAAATGACTTAATAAACTAAAAAGTTGACATCTTAATAGGCCATTCCAACTCTCGTACATAACCAAATATTTAAATAATATTAAATAAAAACTTAAAATTATCCAAATACAACATCAATGAAATTATAAGGTCCTTAATAGCTAATATATAGGATAATAAAGTTATTCGACTTTAGCCATGATTTCAAGTCAGCCAAGGCTCTACGTTAGCGTCAACTCCCTTCAGCTTCAATTATTTCCTCGCCAAAACCTGGCATAAAACGCCAGGGCAACCAGAATATATGCCATGAGTTTTGCAACACAGTAAAAAACATAACCAACCTACCACTCTTTTTAAGAGAAAAATAATGAGATTATACACATGAGATAACAATATAATTGTAAACATAAATTACAACCATTAAAATAATTTCAATAATTTTAATAAATTATGTGACACTCGAAATCTCACCAAAGAGATTTAACTTACCAACCACTAAGCATAGCAACGGTTAATTTGAAACCCTCCCTTGGTCAAATATTTAAGTGTTACCAACCGTAACTACCAGGGATGCCCACGTCCGGAGTTATATACCCAAGCAGTGGCATCCGTGGTCTGCCACAAGAAAACGGTCTGCCAGGGGTACGTAACCTCCCTGTGTGCCACCTGCACATCCACCCTTATTCCAAAACCGAATACCGAAAAGGGTTCAAATAAGTCCCATGCCATCTTAGAGTTTCGCAACACAATTTACATGAGAATTCTCAAAACCAGGGCTCACCCTGAATACCCGGTATTAACCCTTCATCAGTAACTCATTATATACCGTTAATCCTTTTGGTTAATTTATATATTAAACACAAATTATTCAAATCTCAATCACCAATAACGTCATACCAACTAAAGAAAAACTCCCAACATAAAATATTATGCATGTCACCCAATAATAGTTCAATGTACAAAATTTAGTAAACAATTACTTAAAACCATGGTATGAACATAATAACTTAAATACAAGAAATAAACCATAAATGCACACCTACACAAATTTTTGATTTACTAAATTAGACTAGTATAATATGAAAGTGGCGATTTTATCCTGTCCAGAAAAATTTTCAGAATATATATCTTGCAAGTAAAATTTTAAATACATTACTTATACAACTCTAAAATTCATATCAATTTACAGAATAATCCATAAACATGTTATGGTCATTTTTCAGAAAGCATTTTCCAAAAATAAATTATAAATAATTCTTAAAAATTCCAAGGGTGTTTATGACACAGATTTGTCACATTTCCTTATATTAATTCCATGCTTAAATTTATAGATCAAACCCATAATATAAAAATATATCATGAAACTAGACTTCTCAAATTTCATCTTTTAGTTAGAAATTACCAGATTTGGCTTAGTATAGAATTTTAAATAAATCTTCAAATACACGGTAAAATCTGTCACATAGTTTCAGATTTAGTTAAAAATTTGTATAAATTCGTAAAAAACTCAAAAATTGTTTTCAAAAATTTCTGGATAAACTAGACATCATTATCAACAACTTTGTAGAAGAAATCATCTCGAAATTTTGAGTATAAAATTTTCTAAAAATTCGGATAAACATGCTGGCAGATTCAAAACAAATTATTCTTAACACACAATTCCTATACATCTATATAAAATTTCTATTTATGAGTAATCATTTTAATCACAAGGAAGTAATCTGAAAATTTCACTAATAAAAAGAAATGAGAGGGTTGAGAGGGTTTTCTTACTTAATAGTAGGATTCAAATGGGTGATGAAATGGTAGAAAAATTTTGCTTCCTCTCTTCATCTCCTTCTATTGTTAGCTAAAAATAATAAATTTTTTTTTTTTAATTTCCCCTCACTCATACGAAGTAGTAGCCCTCTCCTCACCTACATGGGATTATGCTTCAGCCTCCTTGTATTTATACATGAACTTATGCTGAGCTCCCCCTCCTACTTTCTCTCTCTTTTTCTCTTTCTCATCATTCCTCCCACAACAAGTCTCCTTAGCCCAAGAATGATAATGAGATGGAAGTTACCAAGCTTACATGCAAGCTTGCATGTGTCATATTCTGCCACGAATTTGATTTTTTTTTTTTTTTTTTTACCAATAAATTATAACAATAATTATTAAGTATCCACAACATTTTTATTCTTAATAAGGTCTATGTTAGTGACTGAATTGGGCTAATTTAAACTAGTTTTCACACTATTATATATTTTAGGTAGATTCTGAGTAAAATTAATTAATTTATTAATTTATTTATTTTCTTTCAAGAATAATTTATTTAAAAAAAAGAAAGAAAAAGAAGTTGAACACTTGGTGGTATGAAGTTGAACACTTGGTGGTATGCCATCAGCATGTCCACCACGTTTTTATTTTATTTTTTATTTTTATTTTATTTTATTATTTATTTATTTATTTATTTTTATTATTATTATTATTATTTTTTTTTTTTACATACATAAGATGATTACACGTTGAAGGTGGAAAGCGAGAAAATTTGGGGAGCAAACCCATGTTTTGATTGGGTTTTAGTACAGAAAATATTAGGTTCTAGTGTAATTTGATTATAAAAATATAGAGAAAAATATAATAAAAATATCATAAATTTCAAAAATTAATACTGAGCAATAATATAAAGTCAAAAATATTTTTTTATTTTATTTAAAAAAATGTTCAGTATAAAAATATACGGACTATTAAATTTAAAATATTGTGAATAATTATTTAAGAAAATTTAATATATATATATATATATATATTTATTTTTATTTTTATTTTATATATACAAAAATACGGGGTTTCACATATCAACTGCTCACCCCCTAATGAAATGTCTATGTTTCATTTATGTTTTACCTAAAATTTTCCTTTATTTTTATAAAATTTTCTCTAAATTCATGATCCAATTAAAATCTAAGATTATATAAGAATCTTGAGACACTTAAATTTTGAAAAATAATTTAATAATTAGGAGTACATTAAAACAAGGAAAATTTACCCATAAATCCTATTTTGTGAAAAGTCGAACCATTTAGTCCTAAGAGTTTTCTTATGCACCATTTAGTCCCCTTTTTTTTGGTAATGTTGCTTAGTTAATTTTGGGCATTTTGCAGGTTACAATAATACCCTTTTTTGTTTCCTAAATTGGGGGGGTTCGCTGTGTTGGTTTGGGGGTTTGGTAATGTTAATGTCTATAAGGGTTTGGAAACATGTTTTGTTCATTGGGTTGTTCCATTGGTGCATAAGAAAACTCGGTGTTGACACATAGTTTTACTGTCGCTGTGTTTGATGTTTCTCGGCCGACCAGTATGCGATGTTTGTGATTTTTTGTTACTTTTAGTGCAATGTTGTTGTTGTTATGTGGTTGTCAATTGATGTTATTCGATTTCATGTGATGTTATTTGGTTGCAATGTTATTGATGTTTTTGGGTTGTCAATTGATGTTGTTGATTTTATTTGATGGTCTTTGGGTGTGTTGTGTATCTAATGTGATGTTATAGGCTGATTTTAGTCCATTGTTTTGCAAAATCAGTAGCGAATATTGGTGTGTTTTTGTCCCTGTTTTCTGCATTTTTCGGCTGACCACAAGGCTTCATTCTTGGTTCTGGTAACAACCACGCATGCGCTGCTGTTGTTATTTGGTTTTCATTTTTTTAATTTGGTGCTTTTACTGCCAATGTCTGTTTGTTATTTCGATTTTTGAATTGTTTCAATGTGTAAGGGTTTTTTAAAGTGTGAAGTATGGGTGTGTTGTTGCATCTTATGGATGTTATGTATATGCCCTCAATGGTCAATTCCCTTATAGTGAGACCATTTGGTTTATAAAAAAAACTTTTGGGACTAAACAGTGTATAAGTTCATAACTTGGGATTTAGTGGTGCATCATCCTTAAAACAAATCGACTCAGAAATTTAAAAACATTGAATCATTTTCCACTTAAAAAGATAATGTTGGAGAAATCTGTCAGAAATTTTAATTAATTATTTTATTTATTTATTTATTTTTTTGAGGACATAATTATTTATTTAAACAGGGCCATTTATTTGTTTTATTAGTATAGGCGTTAACCAACCAAATTTATATTTGTAGGTTAACGTAGCTGTCCATGTGGGTAAGAATCAAATGGGCTAACGTCCTATACTTCCACATATATGCAATAATTAATTTCATAAGGTACCAACAGTCTTAATGCATAAATTGATCCATATAAAAAAAATTTAAAATATATATATATATATATATATGAGTCACCTCATCCATTATTCACCCACAATTTATTTATCAACAACCACCAAGACACCATAAAAACCGTTAGATAGTGTCATAATTCACGGCTGACATTCCAGCCTCTAGAATTTTGGGGCTGAGCATAAAACATTTCCATATTTCATTTTGATCATCTCTCTCTCTCTCTCTCTCTTTGTGATTTTGACCCAGGGGTTGAGCATCTCTCTCTCTCTCTCTCTCTGTCTGTCTTCATCTTCACCCATCTTTTCTTCCTCACAAACCCAAGGTCGACCCCCTTTCTCTCCATCTTCATTTTGATCATCATCACCACAAGCGTCAATTGTCTTTAAACTAGTTGACCCTCTCTCTCATTCTCTGTCTTTGATTTTAATCACCACTACCAATGCCGATCGCCGATTGCCGAATTCGATGGAACACCAATGTATGGACTTCAACGGAGCCCGAGAAGTCGATGAAGAACAAGCCCTAGAGATCGATTTGGGTTTAGATGAAGAATAAGTTTATCAATCATGCTGGAATCCATGTATTTATCTTCTAAATTTGTTTTAGAATGCTTGAGAAATTTATTAAATTTGTGAAATTTTGGTTGACTGATCATTCTGATGAAATTTGTGAAATTTGTAATTTGTTCTTTACTGAAATTTGTAAATTTGGGGAATTAGATAAAGAACGAATTTTGATTTTTAAAAAAAATGATGAAAAATGAAAAACAAATTCTGTTCTTTCTAGAAGAGTGTACGGGAATGAAATAATCTTCTCGTATAATTATGTTGACCAAGTTTGCACTCCTCCAAACGTCGTCGCTTTGCTATTTGAAAACACACGTGAGCTAGCTAGCGGGTGTGTGCCAGAAACCTCTCCGATGCCTAAGTCAGCAATTAGACAATAGACAATAAGCTTTGTGTATTTGAGAGTAAGAATTGCAATACCTGTGCATAAGTTATGTCATAAGCTTTTATAGATTCCGCCTGGCACAATCCTAGTAGGACTCTAACTCTCCTTAGCAGAGTCCTCCTAGGAATCACATTCCCAAGGATAATGTCTATCCTAATAACACCCTACTCACTACCAACCAAGTGAGATAGTTATCACCTTGCTCGACTCACTACGCCTAGCCGAGCTATCTGGTGCAAATACTATGATCACGCCATGCAATCATTGACCACCACAAGTCAACTCGCCGAGATAACCCTAGCTCGGCCTTCTGTAGCACTTCATTCTAGTCCGTCCACCAATGGTGAACACAACCATCTCAAGGCTCATTGACCGACCTAGCAACCTTTTGTAACGTGATCGAGCTATCCAAGCTCTCACCTCGGTCCATAGTGCGGCCCAACATCTAAGGATGATAGACTTACCTCGGCCCAATTTATCTATATAAATTACCCTCTCAATTGCCCCTTAATTCCATCTGCAACATATGATTGGGATTATTATCTTTCAGCTGAGCTATTGTTGTTCAAGTTAACTGAGATAAAAAAAACGTTTGCTCGGTCTTGCGATCTGCTCGGTTCTAACGAGTCTTTATTAATTACCCAGCACGTTCACCTGTCACTCTAACACCAGTTCGATCATGGGACACGTGACATGCCCTTATCGGCCCCGTACCATTGTGACAATCGTTATGCACCTCCCAAAAATTTGAACAACCTTGGATTTTTGCCTTCAACGTATATATCCTGTACACTCGAACGATTTCAGCCACTGTTTAATTGTACGATGAGCCATTCTTTCTATGTCTCATCGAGCAGGCTAACTCGGTTTGCACTAACCCTACCAACCTTCCTTGGCCGAGATAACCATCTCGGTCTAAGAGTTCAGAAAATTTATTAGTAAAACCTACTAACCTACTTTGGCCAAGATAACTGTCATCTCGGGCAAAGAGTGCAAAAATTTGTTGGTCAAACCTATTAACCTACTTTGGCCGAGGTAGCTGTCATCTCTGTCAAAGAATGTAAAAATTTGTTGGTCAAACCTGTCAACCTTCTTTGGCCGAGGTAACTGTCATTTCAGTCAAATAGTGCAAAAATTTATTGGTCAAAACTGCCAACTTGTTTTGGCCGAGATAACTGTCATCTCGATTAAAGAGTGCAAAAAATTTGTTGGTCAAACCTGTTAACCTGCTTTGGCTGAGGTAACTGTTATCCCAGTCAAAGAGTGCAAAAAATTTACTGGTTAAACATGCCAACTTGTTTTGGCTGAGGTAATTTTCATCTCGGTTAAAGAGTGTAAAAATTTGTCGGTCAAACCTGCCAACTTGCTTTGGTCGAGATAACTGTTATCTTGGTCAAAGAGTGCAAAAATTTTACTGGTCAAACCTGCCAACCTGCTTTAGCCGAGGTAACTGTCATCCCGATCAAAGAGTGCAAAAAATTTGTTGGTCAAACCTGCCAACTTGCTTTGGCTAAGATAATTTTCATCCCGATCAAAGAGTGCAAAAATTTATTGGCCAAACCTGCCAACCTGCTTTGGCCGAGATAACTGTCATCCCCGTCAAAGAGTGCAAAAAATTTGTTGGTCAAACCTGCCAACCTACCAAAGATAACTGTCATCCTGGTCAAAGAGTGCAAAAATTTGTTGGTCAAACATACCAACTTGCTTTGCCTCCAGTCGTGAAAAGGTTTGTTAGAAAGACTTGGTCAAACCTACCAACCCTCTTTGCCTCCCTGTTGGACAAAGATTTGTTAGAAAGATTTTCTCAAACCTGCCAACCCACTTTGTCCCCAGTTGAGCAAAGATTTTTGCGCGGTCGGTCTTACTTGTCAACCGCGTTAACTTTCGCCGAAGGCCTTTTGTCCGGTATCGCTGTTGTGCTGGACTCTGCGTTGGTATACACTCCATCTTCCTCTACCTGGATGGGTTGGTGCACTCTTTCCATCAGGGCTTTCATTGTAAGGGGTGGCGTCATTGTCATTGAATCCCTCAACTTATGACCCACTAGTAGACCTCACTTGTATTATGCAATAGCTAGGTTGGTAAGACAGTTGTTTATTTGGTTGAAGGTCTCCCAATACCTGTTGTTATAATATTTTAACGTTTCTTTCTCACCTATGTCAATGGTAAGCAACTGATCTACCTCGACTGGCGTCTTGGTGTTCGTCTTAAACCTAGTGACAAACATCTCCATAAGTTGTGCCCATGAAGCGATACTACCTTTTGGCAAATTTTCAAACCAAGTTAAGCCCAGGTCGCCCAAGCTTGATAGAAACAAGACGCATATTAGAGCTTCGTTCTGCCGATGTATGGTCATAACTTGGCGAAAGTGGCTCAAGTGCAAGTAGGGGTCTGACTTCCCTTCATAGATTGTGAACTTAGGCTGGTTGAAGCCCAAGGGCAGTGGTATATTCTTTATTGCCAGAATGAACGGCGAGCTTTGCAACCTTACTAATGCTTTATCGGTTGGTTCGTAGGCAAGGCGCGATAATGGCATTCTAACCTTGACGCTTCCGTGCGTTCTAGGTGTCATCCGTTGTAGAGCCGAGATTCTCTGAGGGTCATGGGCCTTGGCGTCTTTCCTCCTTCGCCCATTTTTTCTAGAACAGTTCATAGATCCATTGATTTGGAGAGCTCGGTGTGCCGAGAGGTGGTTTGGTGAGTATGTAAGGGTCGATAACTGCTTCCCTCCGTATAAGACCTTTCAGTCCTCATTCTTTCAGACTTGGAGTAACGAGTCTTGGAAGTTCTTGATTGAGTGTCGCCTGTTCTGAGGCTTCTGCTTTCAGAATGCGAAGGTGTGGCTCGCCTGTCGCGATCTCCTGAGTGGCGAGAACGTGTTCTTTTTTTGCAGATTTCCACCTCTGCCACGTTTTTGCCCTTCATTTGGCGTTTTCATGGCCTCCATGTTTGCTACCATTCTCCTTATCAATTCATCTTGCTTTCTTATGCGATTCTCCAGAACCTGGGCATCCATCTCCCGCCTCTGTCCATCTGGGCTTTGAGAGTGACGATGACTTAAGCCTTGTTTTTCTTATGCGCTCCTATGTGGGTTTCGTCAGAGTTTGTCTATCGACAGCAAATTGAGGCAAGTCTTCGTTGTGCGCCATTGAACTTAGTTGAAGTAAAACTCAATCAAAAGGTTTGATCTTTGTGATATTTTCTACAGACGGTACCAATTGTACTAGGACGAAATAATCTTCTCATATAATCCTGTTGACCAAGTTTGAACTCTTTTAAATATCGTCACTTTGCTACCTGAAAACACACGTGAGCTAGCCGGCGGGTGTATGCCAAAAACCCCTCTGATGCCTAAGTCAGTAATTAGACAATAGACAATAAGCTCTGTGTATTTGAGAGTAAGAATTACAATACTTGTGCATAGGTTCTGTCATAAGCTTTTATAGATTCTGCCTGCACAATTTTAGTAGGACTCTAACTCTCCTTAGCAGAATCCTCCTAGGAATCACATTCCCAAGGATAATGCCTATCCTGATAACACCCTACTCACTGCCAACCAAGTGAGATGGTTATCACCTTGCTCGACTCACTACGCCTAGTCGAGCTATCTGGTGCAAATACTTTGACCGAGCCATGCAATCACTGACCACCACAAGTCAACTCGCCAAGATAACCCTAGTTCGGCCTTCTGCAGCACTCCATTCCGGTCTGTCCACCAATGGTGCACACAACCATCTCATGGCCCATTGACTGGCCTAGCAACCTTTTGTAACGTGACCGGGCTATCCAAGCTCTCACCTCGGTCCATAGTGCAGCCTAACATCTAAGAATGATAGACTTAGCTCGGCCCAATTTATCCACATAAATTACCCTCTCAGAGAGGATCAACTGATTGGAGCCAAAATTTTGTTAATCTTTGATGATGTGGTATGTTTGGAAAATGCCAAACCTGCCAAATTTGACAACAGAAATAGTATCTGTTATGTTTGGCAGGAGGAATAGCAGGTCATTGGAGACTCCTCCTTTTTCATTTCTGCCAAATTATAGCTTTAACAGTTTCTTTGGCAACTTTATTGGAGATGCTCTTGGTTTGGAATGAGTTAAAAAGACATAGTGTTTTTAAAATTATTTTTTTAATTGTGTCAATTTTTTTTTCTCTCTCAAATCCATCTAACAGAGAAGGATCCAATTTTATTTTTTTTTTGAATTTTTTTTAAAAAAAGTTCTCTTAAATTTTAAAAAAGAAAAAGAAAAAGAAAAAGAAGCTAACTATTTTTATTTTTATTTTTAGTAGATTTTTTTTCAAAGTTTTCATTTTTAATTTTTACTTTTATGATTAGTCTTGTTGGATTGAATTTAAAACTGTAAATTTTTTTGAAAATTTTATAAAAAAATTACTAAAAATGAATTAGACTAGATGAGCAGAAAAGTAAAAAAAAAAAAAAAAATGGCCCACTTTTTTTTTATATGTGTAGAAAGTAGAAAGTAGATTATAGATGGGAGATTCTATTTACACCCACAAAATATTTAAGTGAGTCTAATTTTTTAATACACCCTATTAAATTATTTAGAGTTACAATTTATTCTAAGTGTATCTTATTTTTTGCCCCAAATTACCCTTTTTAGGTACACTCAAATAAAATAAATTAAAAATTTTAAATTACTTTTGAAAAACTTTTCTTTTTTTCACGTATATACATGGAATACGATCAGGAAATCTAGCACCGGCGAAGGAAAAGGAGAATAGTGAAGGAGGATATTGAATATTCAGCCTGTTTTTCGTCATTATTATTCAGACTTTCAGAACCGAATAAAGTGAATTTGTTTAGAATTTCATAACCGAACAAATTTATTTTGTTCGGTTGTACACTACCAAACAAAGTGAAATTGTTTGGTTATGAAAATCCGAACAATAATAACGAAAAACAGGCTGAACAGTTGCTTTTATGTAAAAAAAAAAGAAAAAGAAAAAGAAAAAAAGAAATCAATAATTGTACTTCGATATTTATGTAAATACTTACCTCCTTTTTGATGGGTTGTTTTAAAAAATTATTTTGGTTATTACTCTCATCCATTATTTGATTTTGCTCAAACTTTCTTCTATTTACAATTAACAATATAATAAAAAACAATCATATTGATGATAATGGTGAGTTTTGGTAGGATGGATTGGAGTTTTGGAGTAAGAAAGAAAAAGAAGAAGAGAAAATAATTGAAACTTGAGAAAGGGGATGAAGAGATTTGAATAAGAAAAATACGTATAATTGATTAGGTATGTCATTAGAAAAAATAATATTTTGTTTTAATGTTTAATATGTATTGTCTTTATCAGTAAATTCACATTTTAAAATTTGAATCAAACATACTGAAATAATTTTTGAGTTCAAATAGAATAATCCATTATAGACAGTACGTTGTCCATATAGAGGCCCATTATTGGAGCCCAAAAAGGGACAAGGGCTTCAACAGTTTGAGCCCTACCAACTAAAAGGCCTGATAACCAACGCGGTTAGCTCAATTATCCAGAATTCCTGCATCTCATTAAGAGGTCAGTAGTTTGAATCTATTCATTTGTGTATGATTCTTATTTCCCATATATTAATTGGGATTTTCTCTCCCACTTTGGAAGTTTCTTTGTAAAAAAAAGGGTTAGTAGTGTGAATATGCCCACCTGCATATGGGTTTTATTCCCTGTATATTAATTGGGGTTTTCTCCTTCACTTTTAAAATTTCTTTGTAAACTTCTTGTATTTGTATTTTTATGAAAAAATACCAACATTTTTTTTATTATATTTGATCTTCATTACTATAATTGTAATTTATTGAGTGTCATTGTAATATCTTATATGAATAAAATCTTCTTTTTTTTAAAAAAAAAAGTAAAAGACCCAAAAATAATAATAATAATAACATTTGACCCCTTCCAAAACTGGCTCATCTTTGCATTCTTAAAAAAAAAAAAAAAAAAAAAAAAAAACCTGGAACTTCAATAACAAATAAAATTAAGAGTACATGATTCTAGGGTATTTAAATTTTAATATATAAATGTTGTAAAAAATGTGTAATCCATTAATCATATGGCTTTCTCACTTTTTTTTCTTTTTTTTTTTCCTTTTCAAATTTTAATTTTAAAAAAAAATTTCTATCTACATTTATAATCCAAACGCAATCTTAACAAATGAGAAGTTGCTTCAAGAGTTTCAAGACAAAGTGGATAAAGATCATATGTAGTGATATCATCAGTAATTGGGTTCCTGCAGTGAGGCCTCTTGAGGGCTTATCTTGAGTTGTTTTTTCATGATCTGAATCGTTTATATTATAATATTTGTTAAGTGAATCATTCATATAAAAAAAAAAAAAAAAGTCAATTGAATATCTGTAACCCTATAATAAGAGAACATTTATTTTTAAAAAAATAAATGGTTAACATGATTTTAATATTTTTTTTAAAAATAATTAGACTTGATCATGGATTACCGATATCCAATTAGCTTTATTTTATACATGAATAATATGCTCGACAAATCTTACAATATAAATATTTTACATCATCAAAATAGCCCCAGAAAAACCTCTAAAGGTCCTCACACACCAGGGCTAACCTTCAATCCAATGGTACCACTACATTAGTAACACCCTAGTAGGTAACCCGTGCGATACGCGAAAATTTATTTATAAAATGAAAATTAATTTTGAGTCTTAATACTTTATATGTAGAAAATTTTAACAATTGAAAGCCAAATACAAACAAATTTGCTAACAATTGATGAAAATTTATTTCACTGTGTGTGATTCTATGTAAAAGGCTCATAACAATAATTTATTTTAAAGTTATTAAAAAAAGGTATATTCTCAACTTGAAATCAAATTCTCATTTGTGTTAATCAAATTTACCAAAAATCATGCATTCCATTTGTATCAAAATGTTTTTCTTCTGAAAAAAATAAAAATAATAGAAAATTCTATAATATACAAATTATGACTTGGTTATAACTCATGTGCATTATATTATGATATGTGTTACAAAAGAATAATTTTAATTTTAATTTTAATTTAAAATAAAATTTAAATTTAAATTATTTATTTTAATAATCTTAGACTTATTGTTCTATAAAAGCATTCCTTGAATACTTATATAATAATTTTAGTTAAATTATTTATTTATTTTGATAAGTTTAGCTCTATTGTGCCATAAAAGTGTAATTATCATATAATGATTTTATATGATATATATTAAATTATAAGATAGTAAAATAAATACTCATTTTCATATTAATAATAATAGTTAAATTAGAAAGAGAATTAATAATAAAAACTAAAACTAGTTCTAACTATTTAATTTTAATTTAATTTTAATTTGTTTAGAAAATAAAAACATGTAGAAATAGAACTACATAAAATTTATTTAAAAGATTAAATATAAATATGTTGTGATTGGATTAAGAAGAAAATACAAAAATTAATTATGTAAAGTATTGATTTTTTTCTTTGATATTCTTTTTGAGTTATTCATAAATATTATATACAGATATATAAATTTTAAATTAAATATAAATTAATATTAAGATATCAATAAGATAGACAAAAAATAAAAACATATAAAAGAAAATTAATTTGATTGGTGCGATACACATAATTAAGCACATTCTATTTTATTTATTTATTTGTAAATTGAGATAATTTTTTTTTTTGAAATATCATAATATTAAATTAATATATCAAATATATAAAAGAAAGGGAAAATTAGTCTAACATCTCTCTCTAACTTTGGGTTGTAGAAGAGGTTCATTATTATTATTATTATTATTTTATTTATTTATTTTGTGTGTGTGTGTGTGTTAGATGAAGTCCTTCACATTCTTTACTTCTATTTTATTAAAAAAATACCAACTTTACCCTCACTCTTCTCTCTCTACATATTTGGGTCTCTTCTCTCTCTCTCTCTCTCTCTCTTTCTCTCTTTTATCCATCTCTCTGATTTCTCTTTTCCCAAACCCTTAAATCCAAATCCACTATCTTCTCACTCTCCGACACCGCTACTTCTGTATCATTCTACTCCGATAGTCGTTTCATCGCTGCCACCGACTCCCACTCCGGTATTGTCTTTCAATTAACTTTCTTTTTTCTCTCTCTACAGATTTGAATCTTTCCACCACCTCACAATTTTCTCTTCTCAAGCCCTAAAACCCAAATTCACAATCTTCTCATTCTCTGACACTACCATTTCTGCCTCCTTCCGCTCCGATGATCACTTCATCACTGTTGAACTTGTCCATATCTTCGACACGAAGTTTCGAAGACCCTTCCGCTATCTTTGCGGTTACACCCACTCCGTTTACCTCGTCCACTACTATGATGATGGGTTCTTGATCTATTTGCTGAAGAATAAGAAATGGGTGATCATGAACAACAATAAACTTTTTGAAATAAAAAAAGAACAACAATAAACTCACGGATTTGAAGGAATTTGGAGGACCTGCTGAAATTTCTCTAGATTTATACCAGAGATATGTCACTAGACCTATACTAGGTAATTTCTTTAGACCTATACCAGAGAATTTGGAGGACCTGGTGAAATTTCTCTAGACCTATACCAGAGAAATTTCACTAGACCTATATCTGAAATTTCTCTGTCATATTGATCTTCTTTGCCATCACACACTTGCAATCTAAAATTTCACTAGACCTATATCTGAAATTTCTCTATCATGTCGATTTTCTTTGAAATTTTGCTACAAATGTAGTGAGAGAAATTGATTTGCATGTTGATTTTCCCTAACACATTCGCTTTTCTCTAAAATTTATCTACAAATGTAGTAAAAAAAATTTACTTGCATGTTGATTTTTTCTAACTCATTTGACTTTATTTGAAATTTCTCTGCAAATGTAGTCAAAATTTTTTTTACTTTTATGTTGATTTCTAACTCACTGAAATTTTGTCAAATTTTTTTTTTCTTTTGAATTTCATATTCATCATAGATTTTGTTTGATAAATCTCGATGAGATCATTCCAAAAATATATAAATGGATAATTTTTTTTTGTTGAAAATGGATATATAAATCAAAAGTTATTGAATTTGTAAGTTTTGAAAAATTTCAAAAAGTGAAAGACATTATACTGAATGTAAAACGCAAGGATATTTTGATCCAATAATTTTGAAGGGAAGATGTGCATGTTTTTGAGGGACCTAAGGTAGTATAAAAGTTTAAGGTGTCATTTAATATTAGGGACCTTAAAAAAAAGAAAAAAAAAAGAAAAAAAGAAAAAAAGTAATCAGACGAAAACAAAATTGAATATACAATGAAAAATATATAAAAAATAAGTATTTCTCTAATAGAATTCATATAAAATTGGTTATTATAATTAAAATTAAGTTTGTGTATAACTTTATATGTAAATAAAAAATATATACTGATATGACTTTTTTTTTTAAAAAAAAATAAACTTTTAGAATATACCGCATAAAAAATGAAAAATACTACTTTTATATAATTACTTTTATTAAGGCTATATATGTAAGTTTTTTTGTGGCTAAAAAAGTTAACATTAGAAGGAAAAAAAAAAAGAAGAAGAAGAAGAGAGAGGGAGAACAAAGTACCTACTTCATTTTTTACTAACAAAATGTAACTTTTTTTTAGTATTTATTAAATATTATTGTGTTTTTTAGCAATAATTTTATCTTTAATTATTTTTATTTAAAAAACACCACTAAAAATACAAATGTCAAACTAGTCTAAATTAATGTAATGATAATACACGATAAGCGTGCGTATGATAAAGGGTGTCAATCGTAAAATTCTCCCATAGATATAGCCAATGTAACATGATTTAGCTAATCATTGGGATTATATACCTAGGCTAAACCATCACTGGCCCATTTCGGAACTTGTCATGACATGCATGAGCTAATAACTAATTACCCTAGAGGGTAGCCAATTGGTGCATATATTTATATGTGGTTGTTGTTGTTTTTTTTTTTTTTCGAAAATTAAAAGGAAAAAAAAAGTCCATTAAAAACAACAATAATTGTAAATTACATCAATAGTCTCTATATTTTACCTATTAGGTCATTTTTAGTTATTACACTTTCAATTGATTTAATTTTGACCATAAATTTTAAATTTTATATCAATTTAGTTCAATTAATAACTTCACTAGTCAAGATGTGTGTAAATTGGCCCAGACAATCCCTATCGTTAAAAAAAAATATCATTAGTGTTTTTGATAAAAATAATTACTGAATTGATTAATGTTAAATCACTTGAACAAATTTATAATTCTGTCTTTAAAATTATGACATATGACTCCTATGTGCATATTTTTTTATTAAAAAATTATGACATATGACTCCTATAGAGAAATTTGTGTAAAATTTAGTTAAAATTTCACTAGACCTATACTAGAGAAATTTCATGGGATCTATATCTGAAATTTCTCTGTCATGTTGATCTTCTTTGGCCATCACACAGTTGCAATCTGAAATTTCACTGGACCTATATCTGAAATTTCTTTATCATGTTGTTAGAAATGGTTTGGAAAAAATCTGGAAATAAAATAGAATTTTTTCTTAACTTTGATCTATTTTTTAGGTGGGACCCGTACGCCAAAGTTGGCAGGTCTAAGTAGTAACGCGTTCTATGCCGCATTGTGATTCATGTGGTATATTTGGTTGCTCAAAACAATTATCGGGTGAATGGAAAATTGAAGCCAAAGTGAACTCCATGGAAATGGAGTTTTGGTGAAAATTTCTTAAAGGTATGATTTAAGGTTTGTCCCACATTGGTTTGGTGGGAAACATTGAGTGGATTTATAAAGCTTGGAATTATAACTTAGGAAGGGCCCCAAGAGGCATCCCAAGTTTGTAGAAGGGAGAGGTTATGGGCAAATTGAGCTAGACCCATTGGACCAAAAAATAACCACACGCGCGCGCTGCCGCCATCTATCCAGGCGAGCTGGGCTTGGGCGTGGGTGCGTGGTGTGAGGTTGGGTTGGGCTTGTCCGGCCCAATACTAATATTTTTGGGCAAAAAAATTTGAATTCAATTTTATTTTTTAAAATAAAATCTGTCCAATTTAAATTTCAATTTTTTGAATTCAAAATTGGTGCACCTCTTCAGAATTTTCTTTACAGGTTCATTGGCGGAGCAGATCTAAATTTGTCCGGATTCAAACCCAAAACAGTTTTATCTATTTGAAATTCAAACCAGATCTATTGATCTGTCCGGACAGGTATTGCACCTGTTGAGTTTAAAATGAAAAACCACAAATTCATCTATAAATAGGCAGCCCTTATTTGATGTTTTCACAACAATTTTCGTACTCCTCCTCTGTGACGCCCTCAAAAAAAGTACAAGACAACCATTCACAAATTGTTATAAATATAGGGGAAATATCATCTCTTTATTCATCAGAGTTTCCTTTATAAAAGATATTACATGCATTACATTTTCATAAACATTAATCTTGAAACTATAGCATGTAACTCTAACTTCTACACAACAAAAATAAGTGCCCAAAGGGCTTACAGCTTTCCAAGTTAACACTTGGTTACAACAAAAGAAGAGTTCTAACTCTTTACATATAAAGCCCTTGGCTTGAAATTTTACATTTAACACCAAACAAAATATGTAAAATGGAGTCTTCAACCCCTAAACCTCCCAAGCTATGTCCTTGGAGGTGGCATGTCCTCTGTACCTGAAAAATGGTGTCCCAAGTAGGGTGAGCCAAAGCCCAGTAGAGATATGCTAAACAGTATATGAGAATTAACTAAAACATTAGCATTCGATAAATGTTTAACACTTGAAAACCAACTTACACATTTTTTATAACCAATCAACATTGACATCCATACTTCCATTCACTTACATTTACTTATCCAAATCAATTCATGGACATAGGTTATCATCATCTAAACAATTTAAAATGAGACTACAACTCATTTATCAATACTACAATCATAAACATTTATTCATACACTTCCATTTCTTGCCACTTTACGGAACTACGTTCGAGGGAACCGGCACCCAAATATATATAAGATTTTGGGACTTTCACCCTGGACACTTTGGCCAACTTAATTATCAATGGAGTCTATCCCCTATCTCCTCCCAAACAATGGAGTACATCCCCTATCTCCTCCCAAACAAAGATACATTTACAATATATTTAAACACGTTGTCATATACGATGACCAATTAAATCACATATTCAATGTTTTAATCCAACCGTCATATTCAATGAGATAATCCAATTGATTAGTTTCAATTCACCTAATCATCATGCAATTTCTACAACAATTATGGCTACCCTCCACCGATAGCCCAAAGCAGATATTTCTAAACAGATAGATAAATTTATCAATAGATAATTTATCAACTTTTCCCATAGGTGAGTGATTTATTAATCCAACTACACCATTTAATCACAAGTTCCTTCAATTCCATAATTTTCAAGTCAATCTCGTTATTTATACAAAATAACTTATTTAATTCAAATTAGGGCAATTTAGACACCCTATTTTTGACCGACCTTAAGACTCAGACGTCATCGATTGAGTGCTCGGTGATGACGCATGTTGTGCTCGTTCTGAGGTTACAGAGTCTCGGCTGAGAGCCTTGCCTCCGGACCTCAGGACTCTTTTGTGCTTTGCTTCGGTTTGCGAACCAGGTTCTGTTTTCTCTTCCCGAAGGGAGGGAGAGGTCTCGTAGACCATCTCTCAGTGGCCATATGCTACTTTTCATGGTCGTAGGCCATTGTTCCCGTTTGGAGACCAGTTTTTGATTTTCGGAGCCGTTGGCCGTGCGCCTCGGTTCGGACCGCTTAACTTTCTCCGTTTGGCATGGTTTTTGGAGAGCTTGAACCTTTTGAACCTTCGTTTTAGCTTCTTGAGGAAGCTTGAACCTTTTAAACCTTCGTTTTAGCTTCTTGAGGAAGTTTGAACCTTTTGAACCCTTCATTTTAGCTTCTTGAGGAAGCTTGAACCTTTTGAACCCTTGTTTTAGCTTCTTGAGGAAGTTTGAACCTCTTGAACCTTTGCTCTAGCTTCTCCAAGAAGCTTGAACCTTTGCCCTAGCTTCTCTAAGAAGCTTGAACTCTCTTGTTTCTCTATAAGAGAGGCCCTCCCTCTCCTTTAGAGAGGTTGAAAAAATTTGTCTAAGAAAAAAGCACATATATCTCTATATCTCTACATTCTAGGCTTAGAAAGGGTATTTGTTCTTGGCCTTTAACACCACACCTCATAGCCACACACCTCCACCATTGATCTAAGGTTCTTGGAGGGTCTTGAGAGGTCTCAAAGAGCTAGTTTTTGGTCCAAGAAGCTGCTGGTTTTGTTGAAACTACAAGGGTAACAGACTATTTTCTCTTTTAAGCTTTATTTTGCTCCATCTTTTAGCCATACTTGCAAGCATATTTGAGCTTCGGTGTAAACTGGAAAAAGTCTTATTTTGAGGCCCTTAACATGTTTGTTTAAGATCATTTTTCTGTTGGGGGTCATCTACCCCCTTGCATGCTTCATTTTACCTTGTTTTGAGCCATGCCTTAGAGCATTTGTATTGGCCTTTGTTTGGCCTTTTAGCCACTAAAATCCAATGGATTTTCAGTGGCTAGCATGCTGTTTTGAATGCCAAAATCAGAGAAGGGTGATCCTCTCTCTCCTTGTTTTGTTTTCTAGCATTTTTGGCCTTACAAAGGAGCCCTTATTTTCATGCTTCCAAGCCTTGGTTCAGGCACTTTTTGGTGATTTTTGAGACCTTCCTAGGCTCTGTCCATAGTTGTTTTGGCCACCTTTTGTTTTCTTCTTGCATGTGTAGAGCAATCCCATTCATAACTTATCAAAGGAGCATGTCATTCTTGCATGTATTGACCATGTTTCAGTGGGTTTTTGGTCATATTTTGGTATGCCATAATTCTGTTTTTGGCTGGTTTGGTGGCCCCTCACATTCTTCATAGGCTTGTAGTGTAAATCATGCTTACTAGCTCACATTGCATGTTGTTTTGGCCCTCTATTCTAGCACCTTTTGGCTACACTCCAAACATGTTTTATTCATATTTTGGGCTTCCTTAGCTCTGTTTTTAGGCCTCTTGGTCGATTGGTGCTTGCCATGCATGGTTGTAGTGTAATAGCCTTGCTTACCTTTGAGTTTTGGGGTCCCTTACATGTGTTGCTTGAGGCATTTTAGTGTTTTGGCATCATTGAATATGATATTTCAGAGTTTATAGGTGTGCCATATTCTCATGTTTATCATGCCTTCAATGTGTTTGAGAGTTGTGCTTTTATACCCCATTTGTGAGCCATTGCATGAGCTTCATTTTGGTGCATGTCAAGCCATCATTTTAGCTCATTTTGCCACTGTTTTGGGCCTGCATAAGGTCTGTTAGAAGTTGGTTTGGTCATTTGAGCATTGCTTTGCATACCTCTAGTGTAATGTGCTTCACTAGTTTCGGTACTTGAGCCTTCCAACGTACATTGTGTGAGTCATTTGCATGATTCGGAGCCTTTTTGTATGCCATTTCAGAGCTGGAATATGTGTCATTGTATGCCATATTTCATCCTTGCCATGCTCTTGGAGAGTTGCATCTTGTGCCCTTGGCTTGGAGCCTTTGCATTGTGCATACTTGTGTATGTCTTGTTGCTTTGATTTCATCATCCATTGGCCATTGAGTTGGACATGGCTGAGGCCTATCCATCTTGGTTTAAGTCCATTTAGCATTGCGCATGCCATGTAGTTCGTCGCATTGAGTATGCTATTTGACATTCGCATTGTGTATGCTAGTCTCATTTTGTCATATTGTTGCATACTTATGATTGTCTCGCATTGAATATGTGTACATTAGCATTGTGCATTGTGTATGCCATTAGCCTTGCTAGGTTGTTCATGTTGCATTCCATATTGACATTGTGTATGCTAGGTGCATGTTTGCATGTTTCACCCCTTGCATGTTTGCATGACCAAGTTGCAGTGCATTTAGCTTGCATGCTAGAGTCGCATTGTGCATGCCATACTTGTTGCATTGTGCTTGGAATAGGAGTTAGTCCAAACACGGGAAACGAGGAACGTTTTGCATTCAAAGTGACGAAACGTACCTCAATTCTCGGTCGCCGACCCTCTTGACTAATACATGATGGAGTCTAGGCATTTATGTGTTCATATGTGCATTCATTCCATATCAAGTCGTGCAATTCGACTCCTCGGCCATCATGCATAGAGATGCGTGATTGGTGGCCCGAGGGTCGAGGACTACACTCTCTTGAGCTTGTGTAATGATGGGAGAGTGGTCGTGCACACATTTGTTGAAAATACCTTGCTATGCCTCTCTCTTGCTTTGTGTTGCAGAAAACCAAGAACAGGAGGCAGAAACTGGTCGGCCGACCAGCTTTTCTGGCAGGCCGACCACCTCTTTTGGTCTCCACCACAAAAGGTGGTCGGCAGGTAGTCTCCAAGGCCAAGGGCTGGTCGGCAGCCTTCCCACAGCTTCTCAGGGTGGAGTTTCAGCCTTCTGGAGCCTTGTGCAAGTTTCTGACATCAATTGCAAACAAAGGCGAGTCGGGGCGTCGCGAGGGATTTCCCGACAAAGTGGTTCAAGCATGCATGCATCATTTTTCAATCAAAACAGAGCCGAGGCAGCCTACTTCATTTAGTTTACATACTTACTTAGTTAATTTGTTGATTAATTAGAGTTGTGTAATAATAAGCTGTAGCTTGTTGGTTCTGTATCATTTATTCGGACCCTCCGTCGAGAGGGCGAATTTGTAATAAGTGTGCGTGCGTGTGTGAATGTCTTCCAACCTCACGTCTTTCTCCCTTTTACTTACCTGCTTTTGATGATTAGTTTTAGGGCACGTTTCAATTAGCATCCTTATGCTTGCATGTTTGCATCCATTCATCTGTCTTGCATGCGCCGGGCTCGGCGCATCATACTAACTGCATTGTATTTCAATTTCAAGTTGAATACATGTTATCTGTTGCATTTCATATGCCATGTTTAGAATAGCCGAGCCTATCTTAGTTGCATTTTTGCATGTGTTTCATTAGCCATCTTAACATGCACTAGGATCATGCATTGATTACTAACTAGTTTTTGTTTTGGCTTAGAGTACTCGGTGAGTGTTTATGCTTTAGCATCCTTGCATGCGTGTGAGTGACTGCCATGATAGCATGCTTACCATGAGACTATTTGCTTATGTGATATAACTGCATGAATGCCTGTGGGTGGAGGTTGGGTTATTTGAATTGGAACAATGCATTGAATGAGAGTTTTAAGCCCACTTGAGAGTGGCAAAATCATGTTTTCTAAGCCCACCCGAGGGTGGCAAAATCCACGTCTTAGCCTACTTGCGAGTAGCACCTTCAAACCGTTTTTCAAAATGAACATGAGATGTTTTGTTCCAATTCAGGTGACCCAGTCTATACTGTATGCTGTGCGCATCACATAGTAATTCTAGGCTAATAACCGGAATAAGAGCACATATGTTTTCAAAACTCGATATCATGCTTAGTAGTGGCCGATCTTTGATCGGGCAAGCGGGGGTGCTCATAGCTGACCTTCCCCAATTGTACCCAAGTTCTCGAGCCGAGGCAACTTTGGTGATGACGGACACGTGGCCTTAGGCAACGAGTCAGGGTTTCCTAAATCCCCCAAAAAATAAATATTTAGGTGGCGACTCTGTATCTGGCAAAGCAGTCCATGTTTGGCACTCCTTTCTAAAAATCAGTTTTTCAAAAACGATTTGCCGGGTTTGGACTCTTTGATGATTCATCGGTCTTGCATTACACTCTGCGAGATTAGATACGGGACCGTGACATTGAGTCCTAAACTGTAGTAAGCCCAAATGAACAAAATGGGATTTCTCCCGGGACGTTCGGGGTCATCTACAGGCAAATCTCCCCATTTATCAAATATTATACCTAAGACCAAATTTCATCAATTCTTCTCAAGTCATAACATGTTCAAGACCTCTCATGCCCATAAGGAACCAAACTAAAAAACCCCTTTTTTAGATATATAGAAACCAACCAAAAATTCACCACAAACCTTCCCAAATCACACAATTTATACGAGATGCCAATATTTATGTTAACACCCATATAGGAGAGTAGAATATCCCTACCTCAAGCTTAGAAGAGGAAGAAGGAAGAAAAATCCAAAAGTCGACGGAAGAGAAATGACGTTTTGCTCCAATCAAAATGAAGCCCTCGACAAGCTTTACAATGTATCTCAAAGGAGCAAGGTGAGAAGATCATTCTGGGTGAGTAGATCTAGAGATTTAAGTGAAAAAAAAAGTTGAGTTTTAGAGAGAGATCACGGTTTGAGAGGAAAAAAGAAAGAAAATCATGAGAGAAGAAATGGTTTGGGCCTATTTATAATAGTGAGGAAAAGTCCTAAGGTCAAATAAAATAATAGGACTAAAAACCCCCTTAGATAGGGCCCATTCGGACCTCAAGAATCTGAAAAAAACACGCAGGGGTCGACTCTATCTTCCAGCAACCAACACACAGACATAAGAGGGTCGACCCTCTTCCAGTCTGGTGTCTACCCTATCTGCCAGCAACTAACACACAGACATAAGAGGGTCGACTCTCTCCCAGTCTGGTGTCTACCCTATCTTCCAGCAACACTTCCAGAACTTCACCAACAGGTAAGGGTCGACCCTTAGGAAGGTTGGTGTCGACCCTAGAATGGAATTTCTAAGTCTCCAAGGAACTTTTGACAAGAATAACTGCGAACAACCTAACCCAACATGTTTAAATCGGATTGTACTCCTCCAAAACCAACCCATAACAACACCAAAGATTTCCAAAATAGAATAAAGGATTCAAATACACTTACCAAAAGCTTTAAAGGACACAGGTGCTACATCCTCTGCAATAATTCTCTTCAATTTGCTGCATTAAATTTCTGTGAGAAAGAGTGTAAACACAAAGTGTGTTCGTTGTGCGAATAAATTATAGTGCTGTATTTATTCGTTGTTAATCATTTTATCTTGGGAGATAGATGTCCGCAAATCTGAAAGCACCATAGTGAGGACGAATCTGTCTTAAGGACACAATGTTAAACACTGGACTTGATCAAAAGTTTGTTCAAGAAATTAATCAAGTAAGTTATTAATTTATTTTCTGTTTTATTTATTTATATCAGATTTTGATTTTGTCTGATTTTGTTTTTGTAACAAAATAAAATCTGTATTTTATTTATTTATTTGTATTTATTGGTTTGATTTTTGTAATCAAACATTCTCTCTCCTCTCATTTTATTTCTTTTGTTTGTTGTTAAGTACACAAACTCAATTTATTTGAAATACAGTGAAGATTGTCCAACAATCTTAAGACATAATAATTTTTGGTGTCTTCATTGTATTTAATTTTATGTGTTTTTACCAAGTGATATTCTGGTTGGAAAAAAATAGTAGTAATATACTGTTTGACAGATAATAGTAATATACTGTCTATTTTCTTTGACAACTAGTAGTAATATACTTGTGTCATTAACAATTGCAGAATATTAATTTGTGTTACAGAAAATTATTGTGGTATTTTATTTTTCTAGTTTTAATAATAAGGAAAATAAAATTATTTTGTATTATAATTTATTTTCTGGTTTTAGTAACTAGAAAATTAATTTGTGTTTTGTTTTGTTTGTTTGTTTTTTTATTTATTTTTGTAATCAAATATAATGACTGCTGAAAGTAGTACTCCAAATCCAATCGTTACAACGACTTTGGTCCTTATCCAGAACCATGTTCAAGTTCCGATAAATCATGGAGAAAAACCAAAAAAAATTAATGGCACTGAGTTTAAGAGATGGCAGCAGAAAATGTTGTTCTATCTTACAACTCTAAATTTTGCCCGGTTTCTCCGTGAAGAGGTTCCAGTACTTAGAGAGGATGAAAGTGATCGGCAAGTTGTTGCCGCTGTAGATGCTTGGAAACATTCAAATTTCCTGTGCGGAAACTACATTCTTAATGGCCTTGACAACATGCTGTATAATGTTTACAGCCCTCTGAAAACAGCAAAATAATTGTGGGATTCTTTGGAGAAAAAAATACAAGATAGAGGATGCCGGCACAAAGAAATTTGTTGTCAGTAAATTTCTGGACTTCGTTATGGTAGACTCCCAAACGGTAATTTCTCAAGTTCAAAATTTTCAGATAATTTTTCATGATATTCATTCTGAAGGTATGTCTCTTAGCGAGTCTTTCCAAGTTGCTGCTTCAGTGGAAAAGTTACCACTAGCTTGGAAAGATTTCAAAAATTATTTAAAACATAATCGTAAGGAGATGACCATGGATGAATTGATTGTAAGATTGAGAATTGAGGAAGATAACCGAAAGGCTGAAAAAAGGAATGAGAAAAATCCCATTGAGTCCAAGGCTAATGTTGTTGAACAAGTTCACAAATTACATAATAAAAAGAGGAAGTTTACTGGAGATGGTCCTAAACAAGGGGACAACAATGGCAATAAAAAGTTCAGAGGAAAATGGTATAACTTTGGCAAGACTGGACATCGAGCTTCTGATTGCCATCTGTAACAACCCTCATACTGTTTACCGATTAATGACTGATTGATTACCGATTACTGCTAAACTGAGATCGAATATGAAAAGTAATTGAACTGACTGAATTACTGAACTGACTGACTGAAATCTAAAACTGAATTGATTGCCTGTATCTGTTTGAATTGCATTTTATCTGTTTGACTGTTTAATTATCTGTTCAGTTTGTTTTGTTTAAACTGTTAATTGGAGGCCTTATCGGCTGCCGAACCCAAAATTGATTGATGTTCCATGATTAGTAGAATTTATGTGATTTTATGACATATTTATCCGAAAGTCGATTTGGTATGATTAAATTAGATTAATAGCGATAAAACACAAGATATGGACTTATTTACCATAATGTCATCTAGTGGGGCCTTTGTTTATTATTATTGTAGAGCCTTATTGCACTCATACAGAACATTCATCAGCCAAGTCCCTTGTTTTTGCCGTCCAAGAGGGAGAGAGTGAGAGAAGTGAGTGTTTCATCTTGAGTTCATAAGAGTTGGGTTGGAAATTAAAGGAATTGGAGAGAGTGTTCCAAGATTGAGCTCCTAGACCTTTAATTCAAGACTTGAGGTAGAGCCTTACCTTCTTGAACTTGCATTTGACTTCATTCTTGCATGGTTCATGCTAAATTAAAGAGCTAAGGCATGTTTTAGTCTAATAATGTTGAATTAGAGCTCAATTGTTGCATGCATGTGCATATTGGCAAGTTTTGAGGTTGTAATTCACCATTCCTCACATGCATGTTCATAAATTTGCAATGGTCCATGTTTTTAACTTGTTTTTGGAACAATTGGCTCACTAGAGCATCAAATTGAAGCTTGAAAATTGTTTAAAGTTCATGCATGTCATGTTTGGAGCATGTTTATGGAATTGGTTTAAAATTTGGATTTAATGACTCACCCTTGGGCTTTAAATTCACAAATTGAGCTTTGGAACTTGTTGTATATTGATTTTAGTTGTGTTTTCCAGAATTTGGGCCCAAGAGGTCGAGTTTTGAGCTTAGGAATGCTTGGTTTGAGCTTGGGAGGCAAATCTGGAAATTTCAGAATTTGGCTTCTACGCTCGAGCGAAGGATTCTACGCTCGAGCGACCACCATTTACTCTGAGCTACACTCGAGCGACGGAATGGTGGCTCGAGCGTAAATTGCAAGCTCTCAGAATCTTGGTGCGCGCAGGCGTACGCTCGAGCGAAGAGCTGTGTCTCACGCTCGAGCGAGCGTCGAGCGAGCATCGAGCGTAAATTTTGAGCATCCAGCATTTTTACTGTAGCACACAGTCCGCTCGAGTGACGGAATGCACGCTCGAGCGGAGCTCCTTTGTCTGCATGTCCACTCGAGCGAAGGAATCCTCGCTCGAGCGAGACCCCTGTTTTCAGCAAATTTTGTAAAGTGTTCAAAAGTGCATCTTCGCATCCTCTCTCCATCCTAGGCATTCCTAGGGCATATTTAAGGCATCTTAAAGAGGATATAGATGTAGAACCACACCGAGGCAAATTAGGGATTAAGGTATTATCTTTCCCAACTGTGTAGCTTAGTGTGTGTTCAATCTGTAAACTGTGTAGGGTTGGCTTTCCGAGGAGACGCTCTAGTTCACTGTAGCCCAGAACTTTGTGAGTAACAATTGTGTAAAGATATGTTCAAAATGATTATCTTCTGAATACTGAACTGAAGTGTTTACTGAACTGATATTGTTTACTGAATGAATGTATGTCCTATATTCTGAACTGTACTGTGGCATCCTTAGCACCTACTGTTTACTGTTACTGTTACAGAGATCTTTGTCGGTCCCTCGTGGAATCACTACTGTTTACTGATTGATGGCCATCATTTACTGTTCGGTCTTTAAGACCTACTGTTTACTGTTATGCTAATGGATGTACCACATATGACTGTTGAACAATTGATACACTGATTGAAATGAACCGTTTTCATTACTGTAAGGACATTCATTCTAAACCTCCTTACACTTTATGTTATTCACTGGGCTTTAGCTCACTGCTCATATATATATGTAGGTGTACAGGCACCGGATCAAAGCTAGAGGCGTCGGGGTAAACTCCAGTTTTGTCAAGCCAACCAATGTGCCTCACTGCGAGGTTCCGAACCTGCCAAGCTATGGCTTAGGGGTGTTTTTATTTCCCCGTCTGTCTCTGTACCATTTTGTAACACTGTATAGACTGAACGTTTTGCACTGTACTGTTTATCGGGGATTAAGTCCCTGTTTCTGACTGGTTGTATATGATATGCATACTGTTTCGTACTGTTCTGTACAAATGTATGAAAAATCTTTTTGGTATACAGACTGTCACAGCTCATTGGACATTGTTTATTTACTGTATTGGCTTCCGCCAAGCCCCTGTACTCTGTTTTACTGTATTACTGTTAAGCAGGCCTTCAGTAATCTAGGATTACTGGCCGGTTACGGTGCTAAACCCATAGGGGCGGATTTGGGTCGTGACACCATCGCCTTAAGAAGGATCGCGGAAGTACAAGCAAGAAGACCACCAATCAAGCCAATGTGACCGAATTAGATTACATCTCTGACAGGGTAAATGACATCAACCTCTCTGCCATGGTGTCTGAGGCCAATTTGGTTGGAAATCCCAAGGAATGGTGGGTTGACACTGGGGCAACTCGTCATATTTGTGCGAACAGAAGATGTTCACTACTTACAATGATGCTACAAATGGTGAACAACTTTTCATGAGAAATTCTTCTACTTCTACTGTGGCTGGACAAGGAAAGGTGATCTTGAAGATGACATCAGGGAAAGAACTTACCCTTAACAACGTATTGCATGTACCGGACATCCGAAAGAATTTAGTTTCTGGTTCTTTGTTAAGTAAAAATGGTTTTAGGCTTGTATTTGAGTCTGATAAATTTGTATTAACAAAGAGTGGCATGTATGTTGGTAAGGGATACATGAGTGATGGTCTCTTTAGGTTGAATGTAATGACGGTTGTACCAAAAGTTGCTATTAATAAGAATAATACATCTTTTGCTTATATTCTTGAGTCGAATTTATGGCATGGTAGATTAGGACATGTAAATTTTGATACTTTGTGTAGATTAATTGGTTTGAATGTTATACCAAAGTTTGAAATTGATCCTAATCACAAATGTGAGATTTGTGTAGAAGTGAAACTAACTAAGGCTCCATTTAAATCGGTTGAAAGAAAAACCGAACCTCTAGAATTAATTCATGCAGATGTATGTGATCTTAAATTTGTTCAAACTAGAGGAGGCAAAAAGTATTTCATAACATTTATCGATGATTGCACAATATATTGTTATGTATACTTACTTAGAAGTAAAGATGAAGTCTTAGAAATGTTTAAACTTTACAAAACTGAAGTTGAAAATCAACTTGGTAAAACCATTAAAATTGTTAGAAGTGATAGGAGTGGTGAATATGATGCACCTTGAAATGAATTTTGTGCACAACATGGCATTATTCACCAAACTATAGCACCCTATTCTCCACAGCAAAATGAAATTGTTGAAAGAAAGAATAGAACCCTTAAAGAAATGATGAATGCTATGTTATTAAGTTCAGGTTTACTGCAGAACTTGTGGGGGGAAGCAATATTGTTTGCTAATTATGTTTTTAACAGAATACCCCACAAGAAAACCAACAGCACTCCTTATGAATTATAGAAAGGTTGACCACATTCCTATAAATACTTATTCTTGTTCCTAAAAGGACTAAGATAGGACCAAAAACAGTGGATTGTGTGTTTATTGGTTATGCTCAAAATAGTAGTGCATATCGGTTTTTGACTTATAAATCAGAAATACTTGATATAAATGTGAACACTATTATAGAGTCAAGAAATACTGTGTTTTTTGAACATATCTTTCCTTACAAGAAAGGACAGGAATTAAGTTCACAGAAAAGAACTTATGATTGTACACAAAGTCAAGAGACTAATGACAATCAAACACAAAAGACTAGTAATGGTCTCGACCAACATAATTCAACTGATGATGAACCAAGACGAAGTAAAAGAGCAAAAACATCAAAATCCTTTGGTCCAAATTTTTTGACATACCTGTTAGAAAATGAACCTCAAAGTTTTAAGGAAGTAATGACAGATCCTGAAACATCTTTGTGGATAGAGACTGTTAATGATGAAATTGAATCCATTATGCAAAATCATACTTGGGAATTGGTGGATCTTCCACTTGGTTCTAAACCTCTTAGATATAAGTGGATATTCAAGAGAAAAATGAAAGCAGATGGTTCAATAGATAAGTATAAAGCAAGACTTGTAGTAAAATGTTACAGACAAAAGGAATGTCTGGATTATTTTGACACATATTTCCCTGTGACAAGAATAACATCCATTTGCATGCTTATTGCTATAGCAGCGTTGTTTAATTTAGAAATACATCAAATGGATGTTAAGACAGTTTTTTTAAACGGTGATCTGAATGAAGAGATCTATATGGAGCAATCCGAAGGGGTTATAGTGCTAGGGCAAGAAAAGAAAGTTTGTCGGCTTGTAAAATCTCTTTATAGATTAAAACAAGCACCTAAGCAATATCATGGAAAATTTGATCATGATATGCTTACTAATGGGTTTAAGATAAACGAATGTGACAAGTGCGTCTATGTTAAAAACACTGACCAAGGATATGTCATAGTTTGTCTTTATGTGGATGACATGCTTATCATTGGAAACAGTCAAAACATGATCAAATCAACTAAGCAAATGCTGAATAAAAGATTTGATATGAAAGATATGGGGGTCGCAGTTGTTATATTAGGAATGAAAATTACTAAAACATTTGATGGATTTGCATTATCTCAATCACATTATATTGAGAAAATTCTTGGTAAATTTATCAAGGATGATATGAATGTAGGTAGAACACCTATAGACATCAGTCTTTATTTATTTAAAAATAAAGGTGAGGCGGTATCTCAGTTAAAATACTTCCAAATCATTAGAAGCTTAATGTACCTAATGAATTGTACTCGTCCTGACATAGCTTATGCAGTCAGTAAATTGAGTAGGTACACTAGTAACCCCGGAGAAGACTATTGGAAAGCGATCATTTGAGTTTTTAGATATCTAAGATTTACCCGTGATCATGGTTTGAACTTTACTTGATATTCAGCAGTACTCGAAGGTTATTGTGATGCTAATTGGATATCGGATACTAAAGATTCAAAATTCACTAGTGGGTATGTCTTTACTTTGGGAGGTGCTGCTGTTTCTTGGAAGTCCACGAAACAAACATGCATCGTACGATCCACAATAGAATCTGAGTTCATTGCTTTAGACAAAGTAGGAGAAGAAACAGAATGGCTTCGTCACTTCTTAGAAGATATTCCAATGTGGCCAAAACCTGTGCTAGCTATCTGCATTCATTGTGATAGTCAATCTGCAATAGGCAGGGCACAAAATCATATGTAGAATGGTAAGTCATGACATATTCGTCGTCGACATAATACCGTAAGGCAATTATTCTCAAATTGAATAATCTCAATAGATTATATAAAATCTAAAGAGAATATTGCGAATCTGTTAACAAAAAGTTTGACAAAGGAGCAAGTGTATAGTTCATCGAAGAGGATGAGATTAAAGCTTATTACATAAGAGTCATCATAATGGTAACCCTACTTATATGACTGAAGATCCCAAGAACTAAGTTCAAAGGGACAACTAAGTTATGTGTGGCTCGCCAGAAATCACCAAGGAATTAAAATTCTGTAACAACCCCAACCCACGATTAACGCTGATTCATGATTAATTATGCTAAATAAATAAATAGGATGAAATTCTAAATTGACTACATGAGTGTGTTGCTTTATATGCATTTATATCTGTTGTTGTAGAAAGATCTATTCATGATTTTGTGTTGGTTTGTGAATTGAAGGCCTTATCGGCATCCAATACAGAAATTGATTTGATTTATGTGTTATTTAGAATTTTTAGAACCTTATGGCATGTTTAATTAAAATTCAATTTGGAACGATCAAATTAGATTAAGTTAATGCCCACTTATTTAACTTTAATTAATTACACTATTAACCAAGCCAAACTAAGGCATTAGTGGACTTTCTATGCACTCATATATTCCCACTTCACTCTTTTAGAGCTATAAACATGAGGAAGGGAGAGAGACTAAGAGTGAGGGTGAGTTCAACAAGCGAGAATGGGTGATTATTAGGAATTGTTGACATTTGAAGAGGATTTGGGAGTTTTAACTTCAACACTTGTGAATTTAAGCCTCTAGGTAAGGAATCGAACTCTTGATTGTGAAATTGAGTTAGACTATACAAGACTTCAAGTGAACTAGATGAATTCATGTAGGAATTAAGTTAGAATTGGAGAGAATAGAGCTATACCATGTATGCATGTCCATTTCTTCACAAATTGAGCATGATTTCAAAGAATTCTTTCATGCATGTGTTCATCTCACCTATGTTTTGAGAATTCATCATGTTTTCTATCAAATTGCCTAATTTGATCATGTTTTGGGATGATTGAGTTCAAGGGAATAGATACATGTCATGTTCATGAAACATTCATAAAGTTTAAGTTGAATTTGTGAACAATTGGTATGCTTTTGGGCCTTGATTTCATGAAATGATCTTTAAATCATGATATTTTGTGAGTTTCTAAATGTTTTCCAGAATTTTGGCTCAAGAGGATGAGTTTTGAAGTGTTGAATTCAAGGTTTGCAACTTAGAGGCAAATTTGGAAAACCCAGAATTTTGCTTCTATGCTCAAGCGACCACTTTCATTTTCACATTTCTGCTTGAGCGACAAAAAGGTGGCTCGAGCGTAAATTGCATGCTCTCAGAAGTTTGCGTGTTTTGCAGTTCGGTCAAGCAAGGACTTGGGTCTCACGCTCGAGCGAGCGTCGAGCGACCGTTGAGTGGAAATTGCACGCAACCAGAACTTTTTCATACTTTGCAGGCCGCTCGAGCGAAGGAGTGTGCGCTTGAGCGACCACTCACATTTGGCATGTCCGCTCGAGCGAAAAAAGCCACGCTTGAGCGAGACACCTGTTTGAGCAAAGTTTTTGTCAAGTGTTTCAAGTGCATTCAAGCATCCTCATTTCATCCTAAGCACTCCTAGGCCATGATTAAGACGCCATAATGAGGTTAAAGGCTAGAAACACACTAAGAACAAATGAAATAAGTTATGTACAATCCGAACGTGTGTTTTAATGTATGAATCTGCCATGTTATATAGGTCACGCGACTCAGGATAGGTGAATTGCCCACCTTGCCGTTTATTTGGAGCTACCAATTATCTGTGAGTAATAACTTTGTAAAGTAATATTTAATGTTAAATATTTTCTGAATGCTATGGCATGAAATGATTAGTTTTTTGAAATGCTATGTTTTTAATGAATGAATGATTGTCCAAAATTCTGGAAGTTATTCGTGACATCCTTAGCATCATATGATATGCATCCCTTTATAGGTCATCAGGTCCCTTTACGAGTCATCAGGACCCTTTATGGGTCATCGGAAAAGTCTCTGTGCACATAAGTCATCAGAAAGTCTTTTCGGCAGTCCCTTGCGGGTTATCAGATTTGTTAATGCTAATGGATGTGCCACGTACTATGATATAATATGTGTACAAGCTTTGAATACAAATGTAACTGTGCTTATGAATCTGCCCTGTTATGACATCCGATTATGTACAAGACTCTGTTTCTGTATGGACATCATTCAGTAAAATCTTTATTTTGTTATTATTCATTGGGCTTTCGCTCACTATTTATATTATGTATGTAGGTGAGCGGCACGTGATCAGGCCCAGAGTTAATGGTCAATGTTTTAGTTTTTGTCAGCCAACCTTTGTGCCTCCCGAGGAGGTTCTAGATGAAGTCAAGCTTAGTGGCTGTTTTTGGATTTGTACCAGACTACGTCTATTTTGTTTGTATTTGGGCAAGATTTTTTTAAACATGTTCATAGAGTGATGTGTAAATGCTATATCTTTTGACGTCACTCGTACGTTTTTTAAAGTTTTAAGTTATCTGTCCCATATATGTCTCCACAGCTCATTGAACTATGTATGTTTCTATATTTGCTTCCGCAGCCCCTACCTATAAGTTATTCGGTAAGAGGCCTTTGGTAATCCACGGATTACTGGCCGATTATGACGCTAAACTCATAGGGGTGGGTTTGGGTCGTGACAAATTCCCTATCCATTCCTATAGTGAGAGTGATATCTATAACATGTGTTGTATGCAGGGGTCTAAGGATAAGCTTAGCTTTTAATGATCCCTTATATCTTGATTTAGGCATAAAATCAAGACGAGTATAAGAGATACTCACAATAAGAATCAACTATATGAGTGTCGAACTGGGGCTGGTTCTATGAGAATGAAGAGACTAAATTCTCTAGAAGCACTCATGAACAACCAGGAGCGTTCAAGGCCAAAATGAACACAATAGTGAAAACCACGTTGTGTCAGAAGATATTTTGTGTGAAATCTATTGTCTTGGCTTACACAAACGGCTGAACAATTCAAGGCATCGCGTCCATTGGTTAGCTAGTAAGCCCGATAGATTATCTCTAGGGAAGGTTCAAGGCTGAAAGTTACCTATCTTGATGCAAGATATTTTCGATTTATACTATTTCGACAAATTTTGCATATTGTTGCATTTTCGTTGTCTTCAAATTCCATTTATGTGGGGGATTGTTAGAAATGATTTGGAAAAAATCTGGAAATAAAACATAATTTTTTCTTAACTTTGGTCTATTTTTTAGGTGGGACCCATACGCCAAAGTTGGCGGGTCTAAGTGGTAACGCGTTCTATGCCGCGTTGTGATTCGGGTGAATGAGAAATTGAAGCCAAAGTGAGCTCTGTGGAAATGGAGTTTTGGTGGAAATTTTTTAAAGGTATGGTTTAAGGCTTGTCCCACATTGGTTTGGTGGGAAACATTGAATGGGTTTATAAGGCTTGGAATTATAACTTGGGGAGGGTCCTAAGGGGCATCCCAAATTTGTAGAAGGGAGTGGTTATGGGCAAATTGGGCTAGACCCATTGGACCAAAAAATAACCACACACACGCGTGCCGTCGCCGCTGTTCGTCCGGTAGGTCAAGCGGGCTGCCTAGGCTTGGGCGCGGGTGCGTGGTGTGAGGTTGGATTGGGCTTGTTCGGCCCAATACTAATCTTTTGGAACAAAAACATTTGAATTCAGTTTTATTTTTTAAAATAAAATTTGTCCAATTTAAATTTAAAATTTTTGAATTCAAAATTGTTGCACCTCATCAGAATTTTCTTTACAGGTTCACTGGTGAAACAGATCCGAATCTGTCCAGATTCAAACCCAAAACAGTTTTATCTGTTTGAAATTCAAACCAGATCTGTTGATCTATCCGAACAGGTATTGCACCTGTTGAGTTCAAAATGAAAAGCCACAAATTCATCTATAAATAGGCAACCCTCATTTGATGTTTTCACAACAATTTTCGTACTTCTCTTCTGCAATAATTCTCTTCATTTTGCTACATTAAATTTCTGTGAAAAAGAGTGTAAACACAAAGTGTGTTCGTTGTGCGAATAAATTGTAGTGCTGTATTTATTCGTTGTTGATCATTTTATCTTGGGAGATAGACGTCCACAAATCTAAAAGCACCGTAGTGAGGACGAATTTGTCTTAAGGACACAGTATTAAACACTGGACTTGATCAAAAGTTTGTTTAAGAAATTAATCAAGTAAATTATTAATTTATTTTCTATTTTATTTATTTATATCATATTTTGATTTTGTTTTTGTAACAAAATAAAACTGTATTTTATTTATTTATTTTTATTTATTGGTTTGATTTTTGTAATTAAACGTTCTCTCTCTTCTCCTTTTATTTCTTTGTTTGTTGTTAAGTACACAAACTTAATTTATTCGAAATACAGTGAAGATTGTCTAACAATGTTGATTTTTTTTTAAATTTCGCTGCAAATGTAGTCAGAGAAATTGATTTTCATGTTGATTTTCTGTAGCACATTTGATTTTCTCTAAAATTTCTCTACAAATGTAGTAAAAAAAATTTACTTGTATGTTAATTTTTTCTAACACATTTGACTTTATCTAAAATTTCTCTGCAAATGTAGTCAAAGAAATTTACTTTTATGTTGATTTCTAACTTAGTGAAATCTTGTCAAAAAAATTTTCTTATGAATTTCATATTCATCATAAATTTTGTTTGATAAATCTCGATGGGAGCATTCCAAAAATATAATTTTTGTTGAAAATGGATATATAAATCAAAAGTTATAGAATTTGGTAAGTTTTGAAAATTTTCAAAAAGTGAAAGACGTTAGATTGAATGTAAAATGCAAGGATATTTTGATCCAACAATTTGGAGAAAAGATGGGCTTGTTTTTTAGGGAACTGAGGTAGTATGAAAGTTTAGGGTGTCATTTATCTCCTAAAATGGTAATATTAGAGACCTTAAAAAAAAATTAAAAAAAAATAAAAAAAAATAAAAAAAACCCTCAAAAAAGTAATCAGACGACAACAAAATTGAATACACAATGAAAAATATACGAAAAATAAGTATTTCTTAAATAGAATCCATACAAAATTGGTTATTATAATTAAAATTAAGTTTATATAAAATGTGTGCTGATGCCACATTTTTTTTTTAAAAAAAGTAAGTTTTTAGAATGTACCACGTAAAAAATAAAAAATACTACTTTTATATAATTACTTTTATTAAGGCTATACATACAAGTTTGTTTGTGGCTAAAAAAGTTAACATTAGGGGAGAAAAAAAAAAAAGAAGCAGAAAAAAGGAAGAAGAAGAAGAAGTAGAAGAGAGAGGGAGAGCACAGTACCAACTTCAATTTTTTGGGCAAATTATAAATATATTTCTTGAGATTTGCTTAAAATACGAATTGCTCTTATGGTTTAAAAAATTACAAATACTTCATTGTCAGGATTTTTTTATTTAATAGAATTAATTGAAAAAAAATGAAATTTCTAATTGTTTACTCATACAATAATAAAATTATCTGAATTATTAATTGAAATAAAATTTTAACATTATTAAAAATTGTTAATTAACTTGATGATTTATTAATAAAAGGACCTATTTGTTATGAAATTAGAAACCTTAAGAGATATAATGTAATTTCTAGAATTAAAGGAAATAATTTATAATTTAAATATATCTCAGGGAGTGTGTTTGTAATTTACCCCACTTTTCTACAAACAAAAAGTAACTCTTTTTTTTTTATATTATTTATCAAATATTAAAGTTTTTTTAGCAATAATTTTATGTTTAATTTTTTTTTTTAAAAAACAACCACTAAAAATACAAATGTCAAACGTCTAAATTAATGTAATAATACACAATTATGATAAGGGGCGTCAATCGTAAAATTCTCTGATAGATATAGCCTATAGAGTGTTTTGAAAAGTTACTTTTTAATTTTTTGAATTTTTTGATGAATTTTTTTTGACAAAAAAGTTAGCCTGCGTTTGGTTGTGTTTTGTAAATGTGATTTGAGAGTATAAATTATATTTTGAGTTTGTGGGTTGTAGAATTATGATTTGACTGTAGAAAATTTGTTTGGTTATGGTTTTTAAATAGAGTGTTGAATTGTGTTTTAAAGATGTATTTTGAATTAAGTTTTGAAAGTTTGATGTGACATATGAAAGGTGAAAATTTGTTTGGTGATGTGTTTTGAAAATAGTTTTCAAAATTTAATTCAACCAATAATTTATCATCAAACACACAACTCATATATCGATATCCATATTTTTTATCAACAATAATAACCAAACTATTTTTAAAATACTGAAATTAAAAATTGATTTTTTTTGTCAATTATTTTTTTTTTGTAATTTTTTTGAATAATTGTTTTTTCGAAATAATTTCTTCATTTTAAAATAAACCTATGTCAATTATTTTCTGCCAATTAATTTTTCTATCAATTCATTTGTAAAATACGTTTTTAATTTTTTTCTAACATTTTGTTAAAGTCAACAACTTTTGAAAATACAGATTAATAAAGAAGGAATAAATACACTAAATTTAATATTTTAAAATACAAATCATAACGTAAATCTTACAAAACATTATCAATTTTTTTTTTCCATTTATTACATGTTATGAATTTTGTCCAGATGTGGTAATAGAAATGCAATGCATTATTGTACCCGTTGAGCTCATACAATTGTGGGGATTGACATACAAAATGACTATTATGCCCCTCTTGACTTAAATGGAAAGTGGTTACATAGAACAAAATATAAAGGGTAAGATAGTAATTTCACTTACTTACTACCTACCCCCTATTGTTTCATAACTGTGTGTTCAACACTGAGGTAAAGGAAAAGGAGAGGCTATAGCTGTGTATTTAGTACACGGATGTGATATCATTAAAAAAGTAATAATATTAAAAACAAATAATATTTAACAAATAAAAAGTAAATAAAAAAAAAATACAACATGAACCTTTTGAACCTCACATTTTCTATTAAATCTGAATCTCATTCCGTTTACCACACCAACTTCACCATCTCAGAAACACCTTCTCCAGTTACATCAGAAAACAAAAATTAGAGAAATAGAGCATATCCACCATCTCATTAGGTTCTCCTTCTCCACTTCCATAATTTACAGGTTAGTTTTGATGCCAGTTCATCTTCATATTAGCTTCAGACATTAGTTTCAGAGGGAATGAGGGAGGGGAAGAGGAGGACAACCGGGCGGTCATCCCACCGGCCTACCGGCCGGTCATCCCAGCCCAGTCACCATTCCACCTCCGTATCTGTTGGCTTTGTTTCATATCTGTTCCATTTTCATCTGTTATATTTTCTGATTTCTGTTCTAATTTTGTCACACTATCATTTATTTTTCTGATTATCAGTTTCTAAGTTATAATAAACTGTATGAAACAAACCCAATATAAATGAGAAATATCATTCCCTATGATTTTTTTTTGTATAAAAATCTGTTTCTATGGCATATGCCTAATTAAATTTTGTCACCAAATTTTTTTATATTTATTTTTTACATAAAAATAAGTTTGTATGCACAAAAATGTACTAATGGTTGATATATTTTTCATACATTTTTCTTACCTCTCATATGTTTTAATATACAATTTTCTTTCACTTTTGCAGTCATCATGCCAAGAACAAAACGAACCAGGCCCGAACTTGGTGAATCCTCAAACCCTGTACCACCACCACAGCAACAACATGATGGCTATCCAACTAATGATTTTGCAACATATCATCATGAACAAGCCTATGAACATTTCATTACTCGACCAATTGTTACGGGGAGAAACGTAAAACTACCTTCTCAATATGATTCACTCTTACTTGGCAAATTAGATACAATGAGATGGTTACCATTAAATAATTTACCAAATAAGATATATCCCTGTCTTCTACGATTATTTTATGTTCACTTGACACCGAGTGACCAACAAAATGAACCGTTTAGTCTTACCTCTTATGTTAAGGGGAAAAGAATCACACTCTCTCTCCGTCGTTTTGTACAAATTATTGGAGTCGAACAGGAGATTTACAATGTTATTTTCAAAATGAGGCCGCATTAGAAAAAATTATTGATGATGTCACTCAGATTTATACCACAATTTGTGACAATCGATTTAGCGGCACTAATTTACAAGTCAGCCATTTAAAACCTCACCTTCGTATTCTTCATCGATGGATAGTTGAAAATATCACTCCCAAAAAAATACATTATAATAGTGTTTCATTTTTTCAAGTTTACTTGTTATATTGTTTTGAAATTGGACAAAAATTAGATTTATGCTTTATATTACTAAAAGAAATGATGCTTGCAAAATTGGATACTTTGAGTGGCCCGTCACTACCTTTTGGATTTTTGTTAACCATAATTTTCAAAGCCCATGATGTGAACCTTGAAGGTGAAGGATGGATCAGAATCACTTCACCAATTTCTGAGTATACACTGACCCGAGCTGGTGGTGCTGACACCTTGATGGGCTCTATTAATCTTGAAAATGAACCAATACCTGATGAGGAAGAACCCAATGACAATGCCATGCCACTAAATAAACAACCCTATTACTGGACTGATTATTTAGCCTTGGAACAAGAATGGTACAATCAGCGCCTACAATAGGAACAACAAATGGCTAATCAGCTCAATACATTGGGTACTTGGTTCGATGAAATTGCCACCGCTCAGAACTCACTAATTCATCAATTTGGTGAGTTTCGTGTAGACTCAGAGAGACGTGCTGAACTGACAAGGAACCACATTGATCTGATTGACTATCGAGTCACTCAGCTGTACCATCAGCATTTCCCTCCACCTCCAACACCACCTGACAAGGATGCTTAACTTGTTTAAAAATCAAATAAAATGGTTCACAGATATAGTGGTTATATTTTTTTCCCTTTTTTTGTTTTGGTTATTTATTTGGTGAGTTTTGTTGTGATTGTTTTACTTTTGTTATTTTGTTATAAACTTTTCTATTCACGTAATGAATAACAACGAGGGGTTTTTTTTGGAATCATTTAATTACATAGTTATAATGTTATAACAATCTGTGCAAAAAGATTATGCATTGAAAAAATTATTTGTACAAAAATTAATAAATAGTACTTCATAAATGTCTACGAAATCCTTCATTTGAATAAAATGAATAAAAATTACACCATTATTAAATAATTTGTCTGCATCAATTAATTTATAAAATTAAATTAATGTTCTGAAATTAAATAAAACAAGTTACAATTTAATAATATTTAATAATAAACATTCTTTTTTTTTTTAATGAAAAGGAAAAAAAATAAAAGTTAATATAAACTTCTGTACAGAAAATTAAAAAGAATACCCCAGCGTTTACACAAATTATACACCCTTACTTGAAGATGTACCCAGCGAATTTTTACACATTCTTCATATAAAATGATATTTTGCTATAAAATCGGGTGATATAAAACAATAAAACATAATTTACTTTTTTATTTTATTTTATTTTATTTTATTTTATTTATTATTATTATTATTATTATTATTATTTATTATTATTATTGTTCTTATTATTATTATTATTATTTATTTGTAACACTTTTAAATGGTGAACTTATCACCACTACCACCTACTACCACCACCACCTACCACTACCAACCACCCACCTGCCAGCACCACCCATCTGCCACCACCACCCACCACCCATCTGCCACCCACCACCACCCACTTGCCACCCACCACCACCCATCTGCCACCACCACCCACTACCACCCACCACCCATCTGCCACCCACCACTACCCACCTACCACCACCACCCACCACCCATCTGCCACCACCACATTTAATTTAATGACAACATATTTATTTATGAAAGTTACTAAGAAACACATTGCATATTAATAACAACATATTTAATTGTCTTTGCTAGACTATACATAAAACTACATATTACACATTGCATGAACAACATATTTAAGTACACATGTACTAAGAAAACCATTATCTTCATTGCCCATGCGATGATGTTTGTGTTTTATTTCGTTTCATTGCAATTTAGCCCAATCGTTGTCCTCAGTATTAGTTATCCTACAAGAAGATAAAAGAAGTCAGTAAATCACAGAAATGATGGTTGGGCGAAGTTATGTAGTAATGGTGTCATAATGACTGAAATTAGTAAAATAATTACGCACTTACAACCAGTAGTCAGTACGATATTCACTTGCCTTGTTCACATCCCTTTTCTATGCACGGTGAACACGATTTTGCCACATAGCAGTAGCAATTGCATCCCTAACATTCGATTGGGACGTTAACCCATGTTGTGACATGTCAACGTAGTCAGCTTGGTCTCCAACAAGCCCGTCTGCTTCTGCTTCTGCGGCCATTTCATTATCAGCTTCCATAAAGAATGGATCCATAGCTGCATGCAAACGGATCAAATTGTGCACTACACAACATGCAATCACGAGAGGCCCTTGTTGTGTAGACTTGTAATTTGGCATGGACCGCAATATTAGAAAGCGCTTCTTCAAAACACCAAATGTTCTTTCTATGACATTGCGTAATGACGAATGTCGATGGTTAAACAATTCCTTAGGTCCTGCATAACGATGGCCATGAAACTCTTGCAAGTGATACCGTTGAGACCAAAATGGGGCAAGAAATCTAGGCATGTTCGTGAAACCAGCATCAACTAAATAGTATTTGCCTACATGTAAATAATGAATACACAGTTCTGTCAATTGATATGTACAAAAACAGACAAGGAAAAAAGTGTACCATATGTTATTTAGGGACAGTCACCATTAGGTGGGTGTGAGAACTGTAGATCAGCTCGTGTAATAGAGTCAACCAGAATAGCGTTGTCGTGAGCGCTACTTTCCCATCCAGAATTAATAAATGTGAACAACATATCGAAGTCGCAAGCTGCGAGTACATTTTGCGATACCGTTGCTTTTCGACCGCGGAATGTATTTTGTCTTGAAGTAGGGACCCATGCATCCACCAATGTGCCATCGATAGCACCGACACAATCCTAATTGACAGATATTTGTTTGATATTAAAAGCGAAACAAACTTCGATATTACTTTCATAATTAAAAAAAAATAATATTTATTAACACTTATTGATATGAACAAACTTACAGGACAGTCATACTGTTCGTACCTTGAACCAGGGAAAAAACCTCCTGTCATTTAAAATTTTTCCCGGTATGTCCTCTAGGTTACGTGGTTTGATAACCGATGATGAAAGCTTGCACAATGCCCGCATAACAATTTTTATGTGCCGACAAATTGTTTCCGTGGAGTGTTGAAATCTATCTGCCATTATTCGATGGCGATCATTTTGTGCAAAAGTGTATAAAAAAATTCCAAGCGATTCCTCCACACTGATATGCATATGTTCAGTATCAATAAAGCCATTATGGAGTAAAGTGTCTTTCAATAAAATGAATGTTTGTGCATCCATTCGCATAACATTCATCATTGTTTCTGGATGGCCATTTAATAGGCCGAAGATGTAATCATCACCTTTGAATAGACACGTTCGCTGCGGTCGGCGACTACTTGACGCGTTGATATGGTCATGCATTAAAGCAATTATCAAAAAATCCATAAAATCATCAACAACCTCATCCTCCTCTGATGAAAGCTCCATTGTATTGTTTTCTCTGTCGGATGACATATGCCTTTGTCTACATCACAGTAAAAGCATAATTATAAAATATGTTATTCATGCTGTAACAGTTAGCGTTATTGGTGAAACAGTAAAATTCAGAGGAGAACAAAATTTATTTAACACATGGTCATATTATAATAACAGAACATAGTTTTAATATAACAGAAAACACTTAAAAGTTCAAAAAAAAAAAAACATACGAACATAGAAAAGGAAAGAGGATATGATGGAATGAAAAAAAAAATAATAAAAACCAAATCAGGAATAATGAAATCATCAAACAGTTCAGCCAAGAAGATTTGCTAACACAAGCAAAACAGAACTTCTCAGTTCACTGCAAAGCGAGGATCATGGTGTAGACACCCCATTTTTGACCGTCCTCAAGACTTGGATGTCGCCGCTTGAACACTCGGTGATTATCCATGTTTGTGTTCGTCTTGAGTTCCCGGGGGTCTTGGCTACGCGCCTTGCCTCAGGATCTCTCGACTCGACTGTTTCGTGTCTGGTTTTGCACCAAACACTTGTGTTTTGCCTTGGAGGGGCAGGGAATGGCTTGTGAGCCATCCCCACACTCCACTGGCCATGGCTTGATGCCACCGGCTGTGTTTTGTTGCCACCGACCAAATGTTTGGGCGGCCGGCACTATAGATAACCGTCCGGCTATCTTTTTTTGGTCAATTGCATTTTTGGCCGGCCGACTACTGTGCATCTGCTTTTGCAGATATTTTTTTGGCAGCTGGCATACACTGCCACCCCCTCCATACACGTGTATGGAGGGATTTCCCTCTTATTAGCTTCCTTTGGAAGCTTTACAAGAGAGAATTGTCTATAAAAGAGAGGGTCTTCTCTCTTGTAAGAGGTTGGACAAAAAGAGAGACATTTTAGACAGCCACTTTTTAGGGTTTGAATTCTAGGGTTAGGGTTTGGTTCATATCCTATCTCTATATCTCTCTCTAGTGTGTGTTTTGTCTCATTTTTGCTCACAAACACCCACCATCACACCATCTCTTGGAGCTGAGGCCCTTGAGGGTTGTTTTTGGAGTTTTGGAGCTGGTTTCAACCTAAAGAAGCTGCTGGAGCTCCATTGTTGAAGAGGGTCTTCAAGGGTAAGAAGCTTGTCCCTTTATTCCCCATTTTTGCAAAGCTTTTCTACCTATCTTGCAATTGTTTTTGGCTTTGCATATAACACATAAAAGTTTTGTTTTTAAGGCCTCTAAATAGTTTGTTAAGAGTGTTTTGTGGTTTGAGGTTGTTTGACCCCTCTTAAGCCTTGTTTGGCCCTTATTTTGTGCTATTTTGTGTGAGCTCTGGGACCACAGTGTTTGGGCCTCCTCACCACTGAAATCTTGAGGGATTTTAGAGGTGAGGATGGTGCCTTGAGGTCCCAAGAAGGAGAGGGCCACCCCCTCTTCTTGTTGTCCTTGAAAAGGGCCATTTTTACCTCTTGAGAGAGCATCTAGTTTAAGTGTGTGTTGGCCATGCCTTAGCTGTTTTTCATGCTTATTATGTCATAATATAGCATTATGTTGAGTTGGTTTTGGTACACTATGCTTGCTTAGCATACATGCCTTGTAATGCCTTGTTTTAGCCTTAACATGTCTTATGTTTTGAGTCCTTATTCAAGCATGTTTAGGCCTAGCTTTGTGAAGCCTTTATGTTTGTTTTTCCATGCTCAAGGTCTGCCCTTAGTTGTTTTGGTCGACCATAGCATGCATTGCATAGCCCCTTTACATTTTGGCTTGTTAGCCTTGGACTTTGGACCATATTGCATGCCATGCTTGTCTTGTTCATTTGGTTTGGCACCATTTTAGCATGATTTCAGAGCTTTCTATGCATGCTAATTGTCCATGTTTATCTTCTTTTAAGTGTGCTTAGAAGTTGTCCCTTTATGCTTAGGATTTGGACCATATTCGCATGCATGTGTGTGTGTGTTTTGGACCTCACTTCCATAGCATTGGCCACTGTTTTAGGCTTGTTTGAGGGCTGCCTAATTTAGTTTAAGTCCACCCCCTTTGCATGTTGCATGCTTTGTATGCTTCCTTGCATTGCCATGTTGCATATTAGCCAACATGTCTAGGTTGCATTCCATTTGCATGCATGCTTAGCCTCTTGAGATGCTTGTGATAGAGGTTAAGCCCCATTGCTTGATTATGTGCATTGCATTCCATATCAAGATGCACTCTTGATTCTTTGGGCCATCATGCATGGAAATGCGTGATTGGTGGTCCGAGAATCGAGGCCCACGTCCCTTTGAGTTGTAAACATGATAAGGGATGTGATTGGTGCACACATTGCTTGAAATGCATTGCCATGCCAAGTCTCGCCCTCTGCTGCTGCCAAACACAGATTTTGCAGGAAGATTTGGCCGGCCGGCTATCTTTATTGCCGACCGGCCATCATTGTTGGCCGATGGATCACAGTTGTGGCCGGTGACCATTCTACATGGCCGGTGGTATTCTACTTCAGCCGGTGGTGTTCCCTAGCATCCAGAGAGCAAACCCTGAGGCTTTGGCAGTCATCAGGGGAGCAGAGCAAGGAAAACAGAGGCATCTTGAGCATGGCAGTGGGTTTCTGGGCGGAACCGAGCGCGCATGCATTGAGCCCTCTCCCGAGGCTGCTGTTTACTGCTTTCTTAGAATAATTAATTTGCTCAATTAATTTAATGGTCTGTAATATTTAATTAGCTTGTCAGTTAGTTAAATTGTATTATTCTTTCGGTCCCTCCGAGCGAGGGCAAATTTGTAATAAGTGTGGGTGCGTGTGTGCATGCCTTCCAACCCCCACTTTTTCTTCCCTTTTATTTACCCGCTTATGATGGTAGACTAGGGCATATTTAAATTAGCATACCTTATGCTATGCATGCGTGCATCCATACATTTGTCTTACATGCACTGGGCTCGGTACATCATGATAACTCCATTCGTATTTCAATTCCAAATTGAGTACTTGTCAATTGCAGCATTTCACATGCCATCTTTAGGATAGCCGAGCCTATTGTAGTTGCATCTTGCATGCGTTGCATTAGCCATCTTAACATGAACTAGGATCATGCATATGATTGCTAACTAGTTTATTGTTTTGGCACGGAGTACGATGTAAGTATTTACGCCTTAGCATCTCGCATGAGTGTGGATGCTAACATGACAGCATGATTACCATGAGGCTAGTTGCTTATGTGATATAACTGCTTGAATGCCTGTGGGTGAAGGTTGGATTGTTTGAGTTGGAACAACTCGTTGAAATCCGTATTTTAGTCTACTTGCGAGTAGCAAATTCCAAAGCGTTTTCCAAACAAACAAACATGCAATGTTGTTCCAATTTGGGCGATTTGGTCTATACTTGTTTGCTGTGCACGTAACATAGTAATTCTAGGCTAATAACCGGAACAAGAACACATAAAATTTTCAAAACAAGATATCACAGTTAGTAGAGGCCGATCTTCGGGTCGGGCGAGAGGGGGTGCTCATAGCTGACCTTCCCCAATCGTACCCAAGCTCCCGAGCCGAGGCAACTTTGGTGATGACGGACACGTGGCCTTTGGCACCGAGTCAGGGTTTCCTAAATTCCCCATAAAAATATTTAGGTGGCGACTCTGTATCTGGCGAAGCAGTCCATGTTTGGCACTTCTTTCGAAATCTGTTTTCTCAAAACGATTTGCCCGATTTGGACTCTTTGGTTCAGATTTAGAACCGTGACACAAATTAAGTCCGAACTGTAACCTGTGAGCACCCTCGCGGACCTGTTACACATGGCTGGGCGCAAATGGGTAAAAGTGCGCATAAAAAACCTTCGCCATTCCTTATCCTTGAACAGTGTCAGTGCCCTAACGTACTGCAACGGTGGTATGTCCCCAAGCTCAAGCAATGCATCTTGACATGCATCAAGGGAATAATCATCACCACCTACACTTACAGCCTCAGTCATATTTTCTCGTGCACGTGAATGTCCTGTTTTGGCTTGTACATAGGATGTGAAAGCTACGCACACATCATCAAACCCACTTGACCGTGACTTTTTGGAACGACCACTGTCAGTCTGGCTGGTTGCAGGGCCCCTCTTGTGACTTTTGCCCTTTGCTGGATCGATATACTCATCCCCGAATAAGTCAACAGGAATGGCCTCAGCAGCATTACTCCCACCAGCATCAGCGTTCCAAAATTTATTTAACATGTCGTCTTCTTCTTCTGAGTCAAGGGGTCCTTGTGTGGATGCACGAGACAGGTCCCCTGTGGCACAACAATTTTCAACAATTTCTGCCATTTCTTGAAAATATTCAAACCCTTTTGTCCTAAACTTCTTCACATTTCTGCTATCCTACAACAATTACAAAACAAGAATTAAGCACTGTATATATCATGAAATGTTTAAAATAAAATTAGAAAATAGTACAGATTAATGGAAAACCTTATGCTAAAATTCATTGGGTGCAACAACAATGCCTATAATAGGATCCCATCCCAGACCAGTCTGTGCCTGCAGTCGCTTAAATGTCTGGTAATCAGCTTTCAATCGCTGATATTTTTGGCGCACCTTGACACCTGTATACCGAAATCCATATATGTTGTGCAACTGATTTGCATAATGATTCCAATGCCTAATTGTCCACGAAGTAGTACGGCTCGTTATTTGATTGTTTCTAACCTCATCTCTCAACATATTTATTAATTTCGTTTCAATTCTGGGCATCCACATTTTGGTGTTCTCATTGTCATCGGAATTATTTCCATCCATCTATAAACATACAAATTATATTTAAACTAGTTTGGGATGGATATACAAGCATAACAGAGTATTTTAAAGTAGTCTGCGATGGATATACAAGAATAACAACGCAAAATGGTTTGAAGGATAACACAGATAAAGGAAAAAGAATAAATGATTTTATTTCGAGGAAAAAAGTACGTAGCAGATTAATTGAATTTAAATAGCAGAAATATAACCAAAAAAAAAAACATTCAGATAGCAGAAATATAACCACAAATAAAAAAAAAAAAAAATCAGTTAACATTGTGTTTAAATAGTAGGAAACAAATCAGTAAAAGAAAAATTAAGGAAAAAAAATCAGTAAAAAAGCCCGGTAGGTTCAAACAGTTGAGGGGAGGACCGGTAGGTTCAAACCATTAACGAAGAAATAGAAAACCGGAAGACAAAACTGGAAGAGGTGGGAGGACCGTGTGGTTAATCGGCCGGTCGATCGGCCGGATGACCCAGGGGACGACTGGCCGGGTGTCCCAGGCACTGCCGCTTCAGGTTCTGATCGATGAAAGGTTCAAACAGTTCATAATTTAAAATAACAACCGATCTAAACTGGAAAATACGCCTCTACAAATTCTCATAAACCATTTAGGAACTGATTTCAACTTCTCCGAAATCATTTATACATAACAGATGAAGATTGATTTACTGACTATTCTTGAAGAACAAAAAAGTTGAAACAGTTCAGGATGAAGGATGAAGAATGAAATCATTTATCGACTCATCTGAAATCATTTTCAGATAACAGATGAAGGATGAAGGATTTATTTACCAGATTAGTGGGAGTTGAATAGTTATCGCTGGTGATGGAATGTGTATACTGATTGAATGTGCCACTGTTTGCTCGTCGGATTCGACAATAAATTTGATAAATTTAACCTGAAAAAAAATAAAAATAAATTAACATGAATTTCTCAAATAATTTTCCTATAACAAAATATGTAAATAAATTTGTGAGTAATTTCACCTCGCAGTCGTCGTTGTTTGGTTGCCCGTAATAAGAATCGTCCGCAATGCACAAATCGTAACTCAGTCGATTTGTGAAATATGATACCAGTACAGAGCGGGTTGGGTGGATTCATTATTTATAAAATGAGTCTGACTTCTGAAACCCACCCGTGATGAATCTGAAGTACGGATGTTTGATACAGAGAAGCCACCCGTGATGAATCTGAAGGACTGATGTAGATGAGGTTCACGTGAAAGTTGCAGAGACGATGAAGAAGGCAGAAACGTTGAAAGGGAGATACAAGCTGCCAAACAGATTTTCAAAATGTAATTTGAATTAACACGTGGAATCAACTTTTAAACGTTGTATCCAAACGTCATGCGCGAGCTCACGTGTTGAAAATTGATTTGAATTAACAACAAAACAGAGCCTTAATTTTTTTAGTGACTTTTTTAGAAAAATTTGATAGAAAGTCAAAAAAATTAACTTTTTAACAATATGTAACATAATTGATTTAGCTAATCATTGGATTATATACCTAGGCTAGAGCATTACTGGGCTATTTCAGGACCCGTCATGATGCATGCGCTAATAACTAACAACTGTGCTACGTAGCTCGAAATCGAAGCCCTTGAATTCAAAACGACGTCGTTTTGTCGTTTTGATTTTTTTTTTTTCAATAACGCAGAAGAAAAGGGCAAAGAAGAAGAAGAGGAAGAAGAAGAAAGAAAGAAGAAGAAAGGAAAGGAGCAGAGCATAGAAACAGAGAGAGATCATCTTCATCATCAACCATCAACCAAAAATCAAACCCACCCCAACACATCATCATCAACACAGTTTCATCATCAACCAAAAATCAAACCCACCAAATCATCAACCAAAAATCAACAACCAAAAATCAAACCCACCCCATTCATCATCAACAACAACATGTTCATCAACATCACCATCATCATCATCAACACCAGCCAACATTCATTTCAGATCTAGAAAAAAAAAAAACAGGGCTGAGCTACGACGATCGGAGGCGGAGGCGGAGGCGGCGGTGGCGGTGATCGGCGAACCGAGCTGGGCTGCGATGATCGCCGACCCTCTCTCTCTCTCTCCATTCCCTCTTCCCCTCTCTTCTCTTTCTCTCTTCCTCTCTTCTTCTCTCTGCTCTCTCTCTGTTTTCAGACATAAGGGGAAAAAAAAAAAACCGCCCAAAACGACGTTGTAATAAAAAAATGTTAACAGAGAGAGAGCTAAATTAAGAAATGTTAACAGTTGAATAACAACGTCGTTCATCTCGGGGGAGGGAGATTCGAGCTACGAAGCTTTATTGAATAACTAATTACCCTAGAGGGTAGCCATTATGTGGTTGTTGTTTTTTTGTTTTGAAAATTAAAAAAAAGAAAAAAGAAAAAGTCCATTAAGAACAATAATAATGGCAAATTATATCAATAGTCTTATATTTTACCCATTAGGTCATTTTTAGTTATTGTGCTTTTAATTGATTTAATTTTGACAATGGATTTTAAATTTTATATCAATTTAGTCCAATTAATGACTCCACTAGTCAAGGTGTGCGTAAATTGGTCCGGATACTCCTTACTGTTAAAAAAAAAAAAAAAAATACCATTAGTGTTTTTGATAAAAATAATTACTGAATTGATTAATGTTAACTCACTAAATTGAACAAATATATAATTTTATCTCTAAAATTATGACACATGACTCCTATGTGCATATTTTTTTATTAAAAAATGTTAACAGTTGTAATCAATTGAACTAAATTAAGACAAAATTATAAATTCATGGTTAAAATTGAATTAATTAAAATTATAGAGCCTAAAATAAACATAAGAACTAATATACAGAGACTATTAACGTAATTTACTCAAAAAAAAAAAAAAAGGCAAAACAACTTGACTTTTATTTATTTATTTATTTTTTTTTTTTACTTCATAGATTTTTCTAAATTAGACAGACTGAAAAAGTTAAAACAAAGAAAAAAAAAATCACACTAATTAATTAATTAATTAATTTTTTTTTGTTGTAAAAGCTTGATGCCAAACCCACCCTAAGGCTGGTCATTGGACAGGAAATGCATATATAAAAGTGAAGGGAAATGTTCATTGTTTGGACATGAAGTATATTGTAAAGGATTATTTTATTAGGTTAAAAAAGTAAACTAATGTGGAGAGGTATGCATTTTTACACGATATTGTTTTTTCCCTTAATAATTTATGCTTAATTTACCACCACCCCACCCCCCGGGTAGTGGCAAGTGGTATTAATTATAATTTTTTATAAACATAAAAAATTCAGCCCTCCAAGAAAAAAAATGTAAAAAAAAAAAAAATGTTGGTCGATCTAGCATTCCATTATAGAGATGGACACTTTTTTTTTTAGCATTGGTCTAAAATCGTGTTTGAAAGATTCAAGAAATAAAATGCTCGGAATCTCGTCTGCCTCACAATAATAATATTATGTATGTAAAAGAAGAAAAAAATACTCACAGATTAAATTCAATTTTAGCGTCACTCACATTACATGAAATTTAAATTTATACACTTTTGTAAATATTTTTTTGAGTACATAGTATTTTTGCTAAAAAGCAGTGGTGAAATTACAAATTTTAATAGAAAATTTGAAATCTCTGATATTTTTGATAAAATTATCAGGAAAATTGCATGTAAATGGAAACAACTCAAATAAATGTACCTTTATAAAGGTACAAGTGAGTCGGTGTACAATATAAGTGAAATCTGTGACATAGGACAACAATAATGGTGCATATATTTATATTTACACGATATTGTTTTTTCCCTTAATTTATGCTTAATTTACCACCCCCACCCCCTGAAGTGGCAAGTGATATTAATTATAATTTTTTATAAACATAAAAAATTCAGCTCCAAGAAAAAAAAAATGTTGGTCGATCTAGAATTCCACTATACAGATGGACACTTTTTTTTTAGCATTGGTCTAAAATCGTGTTTGAAAGATTCAAGAAATAAAATGCTTGGAATCTCGTCTGCCTTACAATAATAATATTATGTATTTAAAAGAAGAAAAAAAATACTCAGATTAAATTCAATTTTAGCGTCACTCACGTTACATGAAATTTAAATTTATACACTTTTATAAATATTTTTTTGAGTACATAGTATTTTTGCTAAAAAGAAGTGGTGAAATTGCATGTAAGTATTTGGTATGAATTTCAGTAGAAAATTTGAAATCTCTAGTATTTTTGATAAAATTATTAGCAAAATTGCATATAAATGGGAACAATTCAAATAAATTTACTTGTATGAAGGTGCAAGTGAGTCGGTATCAATATAGGTGAAAACTGTGACATAGGACAACTTTTACTTGTTCCTATGGTTTTCTTTGTGAAAGTTGTTGGACAATCTTTACTGTATTTAATGAAATAAATTCTGTTTGTGTATTAAACAACAAACGAAATACAAAAGAAATAGGAAAGGAGAGAGTTTGTTTGATTACAAAAATCAAACCAAAAATGAAATAAAATAAATAAAACAGATTTTTATTTTGTTACAAAAACAAAATCAAAATCTGAAACAGAAAAAATAATAAAACAGAAAAACAAATTAATTACTTACCAAATTAATTTGTTGAACAAATTTTTTGATCAAATCCAGTGTTTAACACTGTGTCTTTAAAATAGATTCGTCCTCTCCACGGTGCTTTCAGATTGTGGACGTCTATCTCTCAGGATAAAATGATCAACAGCAAACAATAGCAGCACTGCATATTGTTTGCACAACGAACACACTTTGTGTTTGTACTCTTTTTCGCAGAAAATTATATGCAGCAAAATGCAGAGAGTAATTACAGAGGAAAGAACGAATTTTTTGAAAGAATGAAAAATCAATAGAGGTTCTGCCTATTTATAGAAGAAAATGTGGCTGTTTGGTTTGAATTAAACAGGTGCAAACCTGTTTAGTTTGAATGAACAGATATGGCACTGTTTGGGTTTGAATTTGAACAGATACTGAAACTGTTCCAGTTTAAATTTAAACGGATAAGAACCGGGCAGAATTTTGGTGGAGGAAAAAACCGGGCAGAATTTTTGGAATTAATTTCCGAAATTCAAATTCAAAAAAATTAGAATTTAATTTTAGAAAAATAAAATTCAAAAGTTTTTGGCCCAAAAAATAATTAGTATTGGGCTGGACAAGCCCAACCCAACCTGATACCATGCACCCCCGCCCAAGCCACCCAACCGACCGCTTGTGTTTATTTTTGGGTCCAATGGGTCTAGCCCAATTTGCTCATAATCTCTTCCTTCTACAAATTTGGGATGCCCTTTGGGGCCCTCCCCAAGTTATAATTTTAAACTTTATAAACCCATAAATTTCTTTCCATAAAACCAATGTGGGACAAGCTTTTATTCAAACCTTAAGAAATTTCCACCAAAAACTCCATTTCCATGGAGTTCACTTTGGCTTCAATTTCCCATTCACCCGATAATGGTTTTGAGCAACCAAATATACCACATGAATCACAATGTGGCATAGAACGCGTTACTATTTAGACCCGCCAACTTTGGCATATAGGTCCCACCTAAAAAATAGACTAAAGTTAACGAAAAATCATATTTTTCCAAAACTTCAAAAGCATTTCTAACAATGAAAATTGCATCTCATCTCCTATGATTTTGAGACATATGGTCCCAAAGATCAATTAGGCAAGCCCAGCAAAGGGCAGAGGGTCCTACATGTTAGAGTCCAGTGGTTAAAAAGGTCGTTTGGGCTGTTTAGACAAAAGGGTTGGGCCAGACATTAACATAATCGAATAGAAGCACAAAAAATTTCCAACAAATGCCTTTTACACTAATAAGTTTAGAAATACAGAAATGGAATACATAATCAAGCACAAATTATAAATGGATGAATAATATTTTTGAGAAGTAGGCCCTACAAATAAATAATGTAAAATCTTATCTATTCATATATTTTTCGTAATTGATTTTTATGTTCCCAGTATTGTTACTCCTGCACATCTATTGAAATAAGAACATGGAATTCTTTATCGTAAATATCTTTATCCTTCACTCTAAATCACTTATTGAAGGGGCTAAATATTAATGTAGCGGATTGTAGACACCCCATTTTTGACCGACCTTAAGACTCAGACGTCACCGATTGAGCGCTCGGTGATGTTGCATATTGTGCTCGTTCAGAAGTCTCAGAGTCTCGGCCGTGAGCCCTGCCTCCGGACTTCCGAACCCTCTTCTGTGCCTTGCCTCGGTTTGCGAACCAGACTCGGTTTTCTTTGTTTCTTTTACCAAAGGGAGGGAGAGGTCTCGTAGACCATCTCTCGGTGGCCGTGGGCTACATTTCGTGGTCGTAGGCCATTTTGCCCATTTCGGAGCCCGGTTCCCGATTTTCGGAGCCGTCAGGCCGTGTGCCTCGGTTCGGGACCGCCTAACTACCTCCGTTTGCTCCGGTTTTTGGCATGCATCTTATTTACTCTCTTTTGAGGGACACTGTGGTCTGAGAGACCCACTTTGTGGTCGAACACCACTCCCGGTGCCTAACAGTTAGTTTTCGGAGCCTCGGACTGCGCGTTTCGGCCCCCGAACCTTCATTTTGCATCGGTTTTCTTTCATTTTTGGCAGGGACCTCTGTTTCATCACCAGGAAGGTCATAGAAGGGTGGGAGGCCAGCAATTGTTTCAGCAACCAGTTATATTCCTTCATCGCCCTCCGACGCCCGTTTTTCTCACTTCAAAGCCAATGTTGACCGCCCTAAGGCCACTTTCTTCAGCTCCAAACCACATATTTGTGTTGTACACACCTGGGAGGACACAAATATCACATGGCCGGCCAGTAATTCCATTTGACCCTTTTGAACCCCTTTGAAAAATGGCTTGTTCTCTCTCCTGTTTCACTTCCTCCAATTTTAGACCACAGGGCTGTGTTGAGGGCATCTGGGAGGACACCAATTTGTGGTGGCCGGCCATTAATTCACCTTGGCCTTTTTGACCCCTGGCCGGCCGGCTATGGGGGGTGGCCGGCCGGCCACCTGCAGCTCCAAAACCTGGCCGGCCTTGCTCCTCAGGGTGAGTACATTACAGCTGTATACTTTTTTCCCCCCAAAAATCTGTATCCGGGGGGACAACTTTTGGGGGGAAACTTGGCTTGTTTTCCCCCCATTTTTTCCCTCCCTTTCTCCCCCTCCTTGGTCCATATAACCAGCCTCCAGCACTGGTGAAAAGGGTTGGAAAAAAACCCTCTTTGAGCTCATATACATATTTCCTCTCCCTCTCTCCCTTCAAGCTTCAAAACCTCCAAGATCCTACCCCCTTTTCACACCACCACCTAGCACCACTCCACCACTCCATTCCAGCAGCTAGGAGGGGCTTTCTAGCAGCTAAGAGGAAACATTTCTTGGTACAAGAGGCAGCAAAGACTTGGTCTTCAAGGGTGAGCAACTTTTCCCCTTTTTTTAGCTCATTTTTTGTGTCTTTTTTTTAGTCCTTCTTGCTTGAACATTTGAGCTCCGACCAAAACTGAAAGTAGTGTTTTTTTGAGCTTTTCTTCACCTTTAATTAAGGGTCCCTCACTGTTTGGGACCCCCTTGTTGCACTTGCTTCATTATCCATCTTGTATGCCAATTTCTTGCATAGTTATTTTGGCCTATATGTAATCTGTTTTGAGGCATGTTATAAACTGTAAGTGAGCTTATTTTGAGCCCTTCTTCAACATTGAAGAAGGGCTCATCACTGTTTAGATATTCCATGTGCTACTTGCTTTGAAATCCATGTTTTAACCTCATTTTTGCATGATTTTTTAGCCTATTTTTCTTCTGTTTTTGGACCTTAGTCCGAACTGAAAGTGGTCATATTTTGACCCCCTTGTCATGTTTCATTAAGAGTCTTTTCCTGTTTGAGGCATGTTTTGTATACTTTGTGTTGTAACTCTCCTTTTGGCCTCATTTTTGCATAGCATTTTGAGCACACTTGTATACTGTTTTGGGTCTGGAACTAAACTGTAAAAAGTCATATTTTGGGCCCCTCTTAAACATTGTTGAAGGGCCCTTACCTGTGTGAGACCAGCATGTATCAGTTGCTTCTTTATCTCTATTTTGGCCCTTATTTTGCATAGCATTTTGAGCATACTTGTATCTGGTTTTGGGGTTTGTCATAAACTGTAAAACATCATATTTTTGGTTCCTCTTCGATATTGTAGAAGGCCCCATCTCTGTTCGGGGCCATCATCTGTGAGTTGCTTCATTATCTTGCTTTCGGGGCTGTTTTTGGCATGCTAGTTTAGCCCCACTTGCGTTCGCTGTTTAGCCTTGCTTAGAACTGTAAACATGCTTTTTTCGGGGCTTCCTTGCTTCTGTCTTTACACTCCATGTTCAAATAATGCATGCATTGCATAGCTATAGGCCATTTCATGCGCCAAATTTCATGTTTCAGGACTCGTTTCATGCATCGGGTTTCGTTTTACCGGGTTTCGAGGCTGTTTTGCATCTCATTTTACCTCTGATTTTTGCATGAGAATATGCCTTTTTTTGTGTTTTGCCGCGTCTTGTCAGAGTGGCATTCCGTGCCGTAGGTTCGGTCCTCGGTTTGCGTGCACGCATTTCGAGTTGTCTCATTTTCATCCTGATGGCCTCTTATGTGAGTGTGGCTGAGGTCCACTTGTGTTAGTGTAAGTCCATATTGCATTGTGTATGCCATTTCATTCCATAGCATTGTGTATGCTAGGTTGTATGTTAGTGCATTGTGTATGCCATGTTACCTCGTGCATCGTGTATGCCATTTCATAGCATGTTGCATGTTAGGTTGTATCTTAGTTGCATTTCATGCATATTGCATTGTGTTCGGGATAGGAGTTAGCCCGAGCACGGGAAACGAGGTACGTTTCGTACTTCGAGTGACGGAACGTGTCTCAATTCCCCAGTCACCGACACTCCGGATTATCCATGATGGAGTTAGGTTTTAGTTGAGTTTTCATGTGCATTCATTCTATATTGAGTAGTGCAATTCAATTCCTCGGCCATCATGCATCGAAATGCGTGATTGGTGGCACGAGGATCGAGGCATGCATACATTTGTGAAAATACATTGCTATGCCCCCTTTCCTACTCTCTATTGCAGCAAAATCAAGAATCAGCAGTCTTCCGAGGCTTGGCGCGCTTTCCAAGAACAATTGCAAAACAGAGGCTAATTAGGGCATCCCAGTGGATTTCCGCGCAAGGCAGCCTAAACATACATCATTCATCAGAATCAAGGCAGTCCCTGGCTTGCATGCCAGTTTATTATTTTCTTAGTTAATTTGTAAATTAATTAGGAATTTGTACACATTTTGGACTGTATTATTTGGACTGTAATATTCTTTTATTCGGGACTGTATATTTATTCGGACCCTCTGCGCAAGGGCATAATTGTAATAAGTGTGGGTGAGTGTGATGTATGTCTTCCAACCCCACGTCTTTCTTCCCTTTTATTTACCTGCTTATGATGGTTAGATTAGGGCATGTTTCAATTAGCATACAGTATGATAGCATGTTTGCATTCATTCATCTGTCTTGCACGCACCGGGCTCGGCGCATCATACTAACTGCATTTGTATTTCAATTCCAAATTGAATACATGTTAGCTGTAGCATTCCATATGCCATGTTTAGAATAGCCGAGCCTGTTATAGTTGCATTATTGCATGTGTTGCATTAGGCATTTTTGTATAATTAGGATCATGCATGATTTCTAATCAGTTTCTGTTTTGGCTTGGAGTACTCGGTAAGTCTTTATGCTTTAGCATCCTTGCATTTGTGTGAGTGACTGCCATGATAGCATGCTTACCATGAGGCTATTTGCTTATGTGATATAACTGCCTGAATGCCTGTGGGTGAAGGTTGGGTTATTTGGATTGGAACAATTCATCGACTGTGAGTTTTAAGCCCACTAGATAGTGGCAAAACCATGTTTTTTAAGCCCACCCGAGGGTGGCAAAATCTGCATTTTAAGCCTACTTGCGGGTAGCAAACCATCTTTCAAAAACAAGCATGAAATGTTTTGTTCCAATTCAGGCGATCCAGTCTATACTTGTATGCTGTGCGCATCACATAGTAAATCTAGGCTAATAACCGGAATAAGAGCACACAATGTTTTCAAAACTAGATATCATGGTCAGTAGAGGCCGATTTTTGATCGGGCGAGCGGGGGTGCTCACGAAGTGACCTTCCCCAATCGTACCCAAGTTCCCGAGCCGAGGCAACTTTGGTGATGACGGACACGTGGCCTTAGGCAACGAGTCAGGGTTTCCTAAATTTCCCAAAATAAAATATTTAGGTGGCGACTCTGTATCTGGCAAAGCAGTCCATGTTTGGCACTTCTTTCAAAAATCTGTTTTCTCAAAACGATTTGCCGGATTTGGACTCTTTGGTTCAGATTACGAACCGTGACAAAAATCGAGTCCGAGCTGTAGCGAGGTCCCCCGCGGGCTTGTTACACGGATAGAAAGCCTTGTGCCGGTCCAAACTATTAAATCCAAGGGTTTTTTACTGGCCGGTCCTAAGTTTTTGACTTATTCCCCTCTTAGTCCTGACTTTTGATCTTGTGCACCAATAGGTCCTGAGACTTTTTTTTTGGTACCGTTTTACCCCTCCCCTGTTCTGGCGCGTTTCTGTTTGGATTTTCCATCAAAATATTGTGTTTGTGATTTGGATTTCTGTGGAAGTTCACGATTTGCTGCTGTATCTTCGCGATTTGTGGAGCTTCGTGATTTCTGATTTCCCGATTTGTGGAGCTTCGTGATTTCTGATTGCGCGATTTGTGGAGCTTCGCGATTTGTGATTTGTGATTTGTGATTTGCGATTGCGTGTTTCGTGATTCTTCCTATTTGCGATTTCGCGTTTGGTGTATTGTTACATTTTCTGATTTGCGGTGTTGTGGAGGTAGGCCGACTGGTATGTTTGATTTTGATTTCAATTTCAATGTTTTGGTTTTTTTAGTTTGAGTTGGTGATTTTGATTTTGTGGTGATATTGTTGTTACTCTGTTGTTTCTGTTGCGATTGAATTTGTGTTTTGATCATGATATTGAAAGTTTTGAGATATGTATTTGTTGATTGAATTTTAGATTTTTATTTTTTTTGGTTACGAAATTGTATTCATTGAACACAGGTGTTGGTTTGTTATTTTATACAGTGATAATTTTATCACTGTGTATTTTGGGGGTGATGTTGGATTAACTTTTTCAACAGTGATAAATTTATGAGTGAGTATGGGAATAAGAGTTAATTTTATCACTGTATTTGATTTTGTTTGAGAGTGTTTTAGTTGTTTTCTGAAATGTAATTGTTGTTTGTTGCAGGATTTATAGTTATGGAGAATTGTTTGTTTCTTATGTGCAAGTTTAGAGGTGTGACATTGGTTATCAAGTATCATGATGGATTTAATTTCAAGGATTTAGTATATAAATTGTGTGCAAAGTGGAGTGAGTTAGTTGGTAGTTCTTTGAATATATCGTATTCAATGGCTGGACATTCTTCTTGTGGTCTAGAAAGTGAAGAGGATTTGGAGGTTATGGTTGGACTGACACTTTCTTGTGATATTCATCGGATTGATGTTTTTGTAAAGTGTTGTTCTTTGGGTGAAGGTTATATGATTTGTGATGGTGAAGCTAGTAGTAGTAGTAGTAGTAGTAGTGTTGTTTGTGAAACTGATTTTTTGCCTTCATTTTATTCAAATCAACGGAAACCTTTGCTTTCCGATGGGTGGGTTAATTGTATGAAAGGAGTGGGACAAAGGTTTACTCAAGGAGTTGTTGAATTTCGAGATGCGTTGTCAAAGTATTCTATTCATTCCGGTTTTAATTTTGATTTTGTTAAGAATGATAAGGATCGTGTCACTGTTCATTGTAAGAGAAGGGCTGATTTGGGATGTTTATGGAGCGTGCATGCTAGCGTGGAAAATTATAGTAAAGCTTTTGTTATTAAACAATTTGATGATGTTCATACTTGTGGATCTTCTTTTCGTACAATTAAACATGCTAGGATGACTTCAAGTATGATTGGTGGGCTAATTTCTAGTGATATTCGTAACAAGGCTTTGACATCGGTTAGTGAGGTGGTTTGTGATTTCAAGGACTATTATGGAACAGAAGTTTCTTATCGGCGAGCTTGGATGGGTGTTGAAAAAGCAAGGGGTCTTGTTTTTGGTGACTATTCATCATCATTTGACGATCTTCGTTGGTATGTTGATGCGGCTAATGCTTGCAATCCGGGGAGTGTTTTTGATATGGAATTTGATATTGATAGTAAAGGAAGACATTTCAAATGCTTGTTTTTCGCTTTTGAGGCATGTATTCATGGTTTCAAGTATTGTAGGCCTGTGTTGATGCTTGATGGAACTTTTTTGAAAGGAAGACACAAAGGTTGTTTATTGGCTGCTATGGCGAAAGATGGTAACCAAGGTATATTTTGTGTGTATGTGTTATTATTATTGAAATAGTGATAATTCTATCATTTTTGTTACTGGAGAGTGTTGATAATTGAGTATGGTCAATCTATTAGTGATAAATTTGTGCTGTATACTTTTTGTTAAATTTTTATATTTATACAGTGATAAATTTATCTATGGCTGGTGCTAAATTTATATTTATACAGTGCTAAATTTATATTTATACAGTGATAAATTTGTGCTGTATAAATTTATATTTATACAGTGATAAATTTATCTATGATAGTGATAATTTTATCATTTTTGTTACTTTGTGTTTTGATTTTCTTTTTGTTATCTTTTTTGATTTGTTACTGATAACTTGTATATATATATTTTGTTTGTAGGTTTGTATCCGTTATGTTTTGCGATTGTTGATGGTGAAAGTTATGACAGTTGGCATTGGTTCTTGTCAAAGTTATTAGGTATTTTGACTCCAGAGAGGGATATTGCGTTTGTTACTGATCGACATGGAGGTTTGCTGAAAGCTTTAGCTGAGGTCTTTCCGTTTTCTTCTCATTCTTTTTGTCTAATGCATTTGAAGACAAACTTGAAGACTTATTTGTCAGTGGAGAGTCGTGAATCAAAAGAGTATTTGCTTACTCTTTTTAGTAGATGTGCATATGCTCCTATTATTGAGTTGTTTAATGAGCTATTTGAAGAATTTAAGGGTCGTTGTGGTCGTAGTGTTGAGAGGTTTTTTGAGGATTTGCCTAATGAGTGTTGGTGTAACGCTTATTTTCAAGGCAAGAGGTATGGTGAAATGTGCACAAATGCTGCGGAATTTTTTAATTCATGGATTAGGGATGAACGCCATTTGTTTTCAACTAGTCTTGTTGATGCTATATGGGTGAAACTAATGGAGCAATTTTCAAGAAGGAGAGAAGTTGGGAATAAGTGAAATCGTATTGTTTGTCCTTTTGCAGAGAAAAAGTTGGAAGAAGCTTTTAATGATACAAAAGCATGGATAGTTAAGAAATGTAGCGATGACATTTATGAAATCCAATTGGATCATTCAGTTATGGTTGATATTGGGAAACGTTGTTATTCTTGTCGATTGTGGGAAATTGATTATTTTCCTTGCAAACATGGTTTTTGTGCTATAAAAAGGAGTGGGAAGGATCTGAATTGCTTTCTTGATGATTACTACCGTGTTAGTAGTTATTGTGATTCTTATTCACATTCTATCTATCCGGTTCCTAGTATGTGGAAGCCAAATGTAGTTGTTGATGATGACGTTGTTTTACCTCCTCTTTGTAAGAGACCAGCTGGACGTCCAAGAACAGAGAGAATACCTTCTAAGGGCGAAATCAAGAGAATTAGATGCAGTAGGTGTGGAAAGAGGGGAACTCATAATCGGAAGACATGTAAACAAGCGTTGCTTTAGTTGTATTGATTTTAATTGAATTACTTTGTTTGAGAGTTGAGAGGTGTTACTTGCATTGAATGATTGAGTATTTTTTGAAAGATGTATCATTTTGGTACTCGCATTGAATGATTGAGGAATTTGTTGATCAAAAATTATATTTTTTGCTGATATTTTTACAGGATTAAGTTTCATATATTTATATTATTTGATTTGGGTTAAATGTAGTTGCTTTTTTTTTGGTATTTTATAAAGTGATAAATTTATCACTGGTTGGTTTGGACAAGTTGATGGCTTATTTTTTTGTAAGAATGATAAATGTATCATTAATGTGGTTCTTGAATTTTGTTATTTTGAAGAATGATAAATTTATCACTTATTGTGTGGAAAGAGTTGATGGTTTATTACATTTATGTCAGTGGTTTATAAATTTATCACTGTCACATGCAAGCAAATGTTCTTTTCTACAGTGATAAATTTATTATTGTATGGAGTTAACTAGTTTTCCTAGGAAAAATTTCCACAATGCAAAGATGTAGATTAAATCTCTAGAATACATAATTGCATATCTGCTGTGTTAAGTGCTTTAAAAAGCAAAATTTTTTAAATCGACTACGATATTTATTTGGTTTAGCAACAAGTTCTCAGTCTGCATACTGTTGGGAATATCTAGAAATTGTAATAGTATTTTAATTTTCAATTTGGAGAATGTAATAGTGCTTGTATTTAAATTTTCAATTAGGTAAATTTTTTATTATTTTTTATAGTGTTTTTTTTACTTGAATTGGGAAAAAAGAATGAGAGGGAGAGAGAAATAGAGAGAGAGAGTTGTTGGTTTTTTTGTTTGAACATTGGTAAATTTACCAGTTTTCACAGTGATAAATTTATTAAAACAGTGATAAATTTATCAGGATAAACAAAACAGTATAAAAATAAAATTCATTAGTACAGTGGCTCCAAACCTGTTATTAACCTTGAAATTCAACACAAATACTCAGATTAGAATCAATTTTTTGAATGAAACTTGGATAACAAGACTGACATTAAAAAAGACTGAATGTTTCATTGAAGCAAATTTGAGATTGTAACAAACAAGCATTGTCCATAGCTTTGACATTGTAACAACCAAGAATTGTGCATAACTTTGACATTGTAACAACGAAGCATTGTAATATTCATTGGAGGAAAGTAAGAACGAAAATCATGAAATTATATGTAACAATGTAACAAGCATACAAGCAAAATGTATGAATATTGACATTCTAACAACCAAATGATTCAGTGTTTCCTTTTTTTTTCTTCTATTCCAGATCTGTTGATTATTACAGATGCAAGTCATCAATGTTTTCATCAGGCATTTGTTGTTGAGCAACTTGTTGGTCCGTCAAGAAGATAGTTAACATATCAACTCTCAATTGATTGCATTCTTCCTTGGAAAAAGTAGGCATTATGTTGTTATTGGAAACATATTGCCTCATGATATAGCAAACAAGGATTCCACAATCAAGCCTGCAAAAATATTTTGAAAATAAAATATTATAATTTGGTTTCGTTGCTTTTTTTAATAACAGTGTTTTGTTGTTGATAAACTTACGATGTGTCTTCTTGTTGTGGGCTGTTGATGACGTTCTCAGTCTGCTGTTGAAATTTATCAGGGTGTATGAGAGTTGAGTTCTCATCCTTTATGTATTTTTCAATAACCTCTCTTTGCAACATATACATTTGTATAATTGTTGTATTAGAAAGTCAGTTGAAAGAATTAATGAGAAACCATAGATTTAAAGAATGATAAATAGATTACTGTATAAATTTTCAATGTATAATTAAGCATGGATCAGGATTTATGTATTGGATTAATGGTAAGATTGATAGTGAAAAGGTTTTTACCACTTCATTTGCAGCATTGTAGTGTGGATCTTTAAGCATTGCTCCCCTTGGTCTCATGGAATTGTAGAATTTCCATGAACCTTCTTGAATGTCAAGGACAAAGATTGTCCAGTGAAAATTTTGGTGAATTGGGAAGAGAAGGTATCTTGCTTTCATGGCTTCAGGCATCATTTTGTTCAACATTCTCTTTCTTGCTTTCTCATCTTTTGTAGTGAACAAGTGCTAAAAAATATAAATAAAAAAATAATGTTAATTTAACTTTAAACTTTTTCAAATTAAATATGTGGTGAGTATGAAACTTTTTTGTCACTGTGATCAAAATTTTGTCAATGCATATCAAAATTTATCAGTGCATTGCATATCAATAGTTTCAAAAACCCAAAAAAGTACCCAGAATTTTTTATCAAAGTCTGGGATTTACTCATACTGTGGCACCAGAATAACAAGGTCAAAATATATAACAGTGATTACAAAATCTGAGTCAGAAATTCTGGTTTGGTTTGCTTGACTCTTTGTTTCACATGTCAAGCTTTGAATTAGGAAACAGGGCCAATTGAAGAGGGAAGGTAGTGTCATATGTTTTAAACTAGTTAGTCAGTTAAGCAAACAGAGGTTATACACTGATAAAAAACAAAACAAGTGTTGTTCTTGAGTTTAGCAAACTAGTTACTTACATGGCAACTTGAAATGAATGGGAATGCTGTTGTGCCTTGTTTTTGTGCAAGCAAATGTTCTGCATATGCATCTATTACCTGTGTTGAAAACAAAAAACAAAACAATGAATTAATATAAATGAAACACTAAAATGTTGTTTTAATGAGTTACGAATTTTACTTACAATGCCTGCCAAATCTTGACCCTTTAATATTTTGTCAATGTCGTTTAAGTACACATAGGTTGCATGGTGAGATCCTTGCCACACTGGCTGATCCTTGAAAAAAAATATTATTAGTGTTTGAATAATAAATTTATTAATATTTTTGGAATATTTGATACTTATAAATTCAATATGAGTTAATGATAAACAGTTGGCAAAAGTGAAGTACAGAAGTCAATAGAGAAGATTGTTACTTTTTTTTTTTGTATTTGCCCAATGTGCAATGAGATTTTGCCTTGCTTTTTCTGATAGGATGTTGAAAATTTCGTTTGAAGTTTTCAGTTTCTTCATTGCAGGCTGCTGTTCTGTGTGTTGTTCTTCTGAGTATTTGTTTGCCTCAGCCAATGTTGCAATTCTCTCATGGAGTATTTTGATTTCTTCATCTTTTCTTTGCATTTGTTTTTTGTGCTGATCTTGCATTTCTTTTTTCAGCTTGTTGAGTTGATGCTGCAGGTTATCATTTGCAGTTTGAAGGATGTCCCTTTCCATTTGTAACTTTTGCATTTTGAGCATGTCATCTTCTATCCTCTAAAAAACAAGTACTTCTACGAGATTTGGATCCACTTCAGGCTCTTTGTGAACTTTGTTTCCTTCACTATTTTCTGATTCAACGGGTACTGTTTTCTTTTTCTTTTCAGGGCATATTTTGTGTGGAATTGGTTCCCATGTTTCATGTTTGCATTTGTCTTCAGTCAATGTTTGTTGTTCTTTTTCAGAAATTTCAGTCTGATTTTTTTGCTGAAAACTAGCATCTTCATCTTTGTCTTCATCTTCATCTTTATCCTGAATTTTTCCTAGCAGCATTCGGTATATTTTTTTCTCTTCATCTGTGTGTTTCAAATTGTTCTTCATCTTTGTTACATTTTTCATCTTCATGCTCATCATCTGTTTGTGGTTGCAATTGTTTGTATATGTTCTGTTCTTCAATTGTGTCTTTCAAATTACTCTCCTACATGAATGAAAATTATTAAAAAAATGATATGAGGCAGAGTTAAGTAATAATTTATCATTCGGTGATTCAAATTTATAGTAAGAATGGTAATTTGGTTCATAATAACAAGTTTTATTAGTGAATTAGCAACATGAAGCAAAATTTATAAGTCAATGAAGCTAACTAAGGGAATTTATAACTGTGAGCAAAAAGTTATCAGTGCATATGAATATTTATTACTGCATAGCAAAATTCATCACTCAATTAAAGAAATAAAGGTTAAACATTGATAAAAATTGTTTATTGAATAATTTCCTAGCACAGATGAAATGCCTAAATAATTTTTCTACGACAAATGTGACACCATGAAGATTAAGAAGAATTTATTAGTCTTGCTAAAATTTATCACTGCATAAGAAAATTTAATATTTGTTTAAACAAAACAAAGGATATGAATGGATACCTCAATATGTTTCAGATCATGCAAGGATGACTTTGCCAATTGTTCTCCGAGATGAGTAATGTTCTATTTTGCAAATCTTGGTATTGGATTCTTCTCATTTGGTTTGATGATATTTGCATGCTCACATATCCAATACTGTTGAGGACAAAAAAAATGTTATAAATTAGTATTTAGTAAATGTAAACATTGTAGTTTATAAGTTATAAGTGAGGTATTTACTTACCAACAAGATGATCACACATCCGCACACTCTATCAATTTGGTTGATGTTGCATGCTATTGATTTTGTAAGATGTTGTTTTGCTGCACCACACCAATCATAAGACTTCATTTCATCAATATTCTCGAGGTATTTCATGAACCCCCAACCAATTGTTGTCCCAGTACTCGGATACAAAAAAAGCAAACAAACCAGAAGGCACACAAGCCTAACGACATCTTCTACATCTTCATTGTTGGTGCTTCTCAAAAGTTTTGTTATCAACTTTTGGATTGAAGCACTTGTCATTCTGCTCTCGGTTATTTTCCTTCTTTGCACCATAGCTACCTCATTTTTTCTTCCGTATGCAAGATTCATCTTCTTGTGTCCACATGCAATCCCAAAAATTAACTTGAAGTCATTTCTTTTCAATTTCAGCTTCTTCCCAGCAATTTCAAATGTGGTTCCATCCATTTGGTAAGTTTGCAAAATTTTTGCAACCACATCATCATATTTAATTGAATCTCTTCTTTTAACCTTGTTTTCATTCAATGTATCAACCAAAAGTGAAAAGGGGTCTTTCTCAATAGTATCAAATGCTCCTCTCTGAGTTTTGTTGTCTTGAAAAATTTGATAAGAGATTGAATGTTAGAACGGTAGACATACTTTGCTTCATTATCATGTATCTGTTCAGTCCTAGTTTTTCTTCCATCAATCTTTTTTTTCTCTCTTGCTTTGTGGATTTCTGTAGCTGGTTTCAGTTGTTCCTGTTTGGGCTTCTCATTGTCAATGTTAGATTCAGGTTTAACTTTTAGTTGATTTTCACTTTCATGTGTTGTTGGCTCTATAACAAAGTCAACTTTTTCAATCTTTTTCTTCTTTGAGAAACTTGTTTTTGGACGATGTAATCTTTTAGAATGACTGGCAACATCTGTACAAAAACATTGAGCATGAACATTGAAAATTAAGAAGAATTTTATCACTGAACTAGGCTAACTAAAAAGAAATCTCTCTGTTATGCAAATTAAGCAAATATATAACTGTATAGCAAAGTTTAGATTCCAAATTGCAAAAGAACATGAAGTATGATGTTGAAGATGAAGATGAAAACAATTGTATAGCAAATTTATCACTGAATTAGCAAAAGTAAGCAAATGCATCATTGTATAGCAAATGAACATAAAGGTATGATTATTATGATGTTGAGTATCACTCATATATTAATACTGTATGGTACAAATTGAAAATAGCTTCAAGTCAAATTGTATCACTCATAAATTAATTTTGTAAGATACACATTCAAAATAGTTTGAAGTCGAATTTTATTACTCAATTATAGTTATGAAAGAAGAAGGGAAGCAAATCCATAGTTATAAAATAAGAAGAGAAGCAAATCCATCATTATAACAAATTTTATCACTCAATTAGGAAAATTAAGCAAACCTATCGTTGAATTGGGCAAAGGAAGCAAATCTGTTATTGTATATCAAATTTTATCACTGAATTAGCAAAATTAAGCAAATTCATCATTGTTTAGCAAATAGAGATGAAGATGTGATTATTATGAAGTTGAATATCAATGATAAATTAATACTGTATGATACACATTGAAAATAGCTTCAAGTCGAATTTTATAACTCAATTACAGTTATGAAAGAAGAAAGGAAGCAAATCTATCATTGGAACAAATTTTATGACTCAATTAAGAAAATTAAGCAAATCTATTATGGTTATAGCAAATTTTCTCACTGAATTGGGCAAAATAAGCAAATCTGTTATTGTATAGCAAATGAACATGAATATGTGATTATTATGAAGTTGAATATCACTTAATTATAGTTATAAAAGAAGAATGGAAGATGAATACGACTCACGTTTGATTCGCATGGTTCTTGAAGATGAATGAAACATAGAATATAGATCGAAACGGTGGAGGATTTGCTGGATATCTGTTCGGAATCAGAATATAGATCGAAACAGAGCTGATTTCTTTGGAAACGATGGGAGATTCAGGGAAAATCTCTTTGTTTGTTTCGATTTCGAAATCGCAAATCCCCAGTAGTTTCCAAATCGCCTCAGAATAGTTTCCAAATCAGAACAATTGAGAAGGAGCGTGTGTTTTACGAGCACAGGGAGACCTCGTGATTTGGTGTTTGCTTCACGCGTGTTTTGTGACATTTAGGGGTAAAATTGGAAACTAAAATAGGAGAGGACTTGCTGGGTATTAGTTTGTTTGCATGGGACCGGCTGGTAAGTGCCCCTAAATCCAAACCAAAATGGCCATCTAATATGGGCCAGATACCCACGTGGACCAAACCATTGAGCCCATCTCCATATGGATCATCTTCCCAGGTCCAAGATGGGTTCCACTTAAATTATTGGAAAATGATCATCTTCCGAAGGCTCGCTGACCACATCATGATGGGTTACACTTAAATTATTGGAAAAAGATTAAGATTTATAAAAAAAATTCACAATTGCACTCACAATAATATCATGTGTCAATTTTTAATTTATTATATATCTAATGATATACGGTCATTGATCTCTAGCATTACTCTTATATATATATATATATATATATATTAAATTTATTGGTGATTATGGAAATATGACATCTAAAAATTGATTTTTATAGAGATAAAAACATAATTAATGAAATTATTTGATAAGAATGATAAATTATTGTTTTGAAAAAGTCACCAAAAAATTCGCTTAGAAAAATTCACAGAAAAATGGCTCAAAAAGTGATATATAGACATATTAGGTATAGACAAATAGGAGGACAACATGTACAGATAAATGATAGATAGATAGATATATAGAGATAATATTTCAAAATTATTTTGTCCTTTTGACATAATTTTTTTTTTAAAAAAATTAGACTTGTGGCTAGAGTTGCTTATTTTTTTTCGGTTCTTTTTTTTTTTTAATCTATAATTATTTTTTAAAAATTTATGTCAAAAAAATATGAATGAAAAGAAAATGCTTAACCACCTAGGCAATGTGCTTGCCGCCTTATTTAGAGGGTGTTTGAGATGATCTAAATAACCGCACTTGAGTTGATTCACTGTAGGATTTCGCGGAACAGCTCAAACACTTTAAAACCGCCTTATTATACAATTTTTTTTTTTCTTTAAACATGTAAACCATTGTTTTTTTTTAGGGGTTGTTATTCAATTAAGAAAATATTCAATACAAGTATTTTTTTTATTTGCATGGTATTCTATTTTTCTTTTTTCTTTTTTTTTTTTGGATTCTTGCTAAGACTAAGGTTGAGACTCCAATGAGGAATATTTGGGTGTAAATATGGTAGATACTGTGATATCTTTTTCTATTGTAATTAAATTTGATAATGTAATCCATTACATTCATATTGAGTGTTTGAGAGAAAGTAAGAGATACGCACATTTGTGATTGGTGTAAAGTACCACTTGACTGTACCAATAATATGCATATATATATTTTAAGTATTTTAATTTGTTAGCAGTTTATCAATACCTTGCTAGTGCTTTTTGCATGTGTTTTATAACATAGAATAAAAAATATGTCCATTAATTTACATGTCTTTCACTGTAGTATTTTTGCTAATCTATACTATTGGAATTCATTGGCAGTTCATCCTGTACATAATTTCTAGGATCTTGCAAGGTAATGAAATACTAATAGGTAAATAAATAAATTTTCAAGATCCTGAAACTGAAGAATTCTCAGTTTGTAAAAATGAAAAAATTTGTAAATTTTGTTTTCTATCTCTCCCCTTTCTTTTTCTCTCCATCACACTTGTACAAACTAAATTTTTTCTCACAAATTGAACAAAATTGATTTTTTTTTTTGAATTTTGTGAAACTGAGAAATTTTTTAATTTTAAAACTAAGAAGTTACTCAGAAATTCATTTTTTAAAAAAAAAATAATTTTGTTTAATAGATCTTAGTGAGTACGTTCCAAAAATATAAATTTTATCAATATATATAATGAAAGTTATAACATTTTAAAATTTAAAATACAAAAATCAACAAGTGTGCATACGTTAGTCTCTTCTTACTAAAGGGTAACCATATATGAACAATTTTTATACAAAATTTGGATACATAAAGATGTGGCCCTTGTGTGTTTTTCATTTTCAACTAAAACACCTATAATCATGACTTACAATTTCAAAAATGTCACTCACACATTATTTATTTTTTATTTAAAAAAAAATTCTATTTGCGAGTCACTTATTTATTTATTTATTTATTTATTTATTTTGGGTTCAAATGCTTATGAGCTCATTCCACTTTAATTAAACACAAAATTGTCTAGCAAATAAAAAACCAAGTTATGAATTTTGTTAGCGTGTACTTTTATGACATATGTTAACAAGTTAATTTTATTTTATTTATTTATTTTTTTTACATTATGCATAAAAGTGTGTAATAAAAAAGAATTTTTTTTAAGATCCCTGATATTAAAATTTTATAAGATAAAGGACATACAATATTTTTATAATAATTAAGGTCTCTGAACATTTTCACTGAGAAAATTTGACTTAGGCGCAATTTGGCAACTTACCAAAAAAGCCACCAAAAAGCTAAAAAGTCAAAAAATTAATTTTTTACTAACTTCTCAAAACACCACTTAGAGAAATTCTGCCAAACTTAGAAAAAATTTGGCTCCAAAACAGAGAAATTTCAATTTTCACAGAAAAATTTTAAAATTTCTTTAATATGATCACATCAGAGAAATTTTAGCCCCAACACAAAGAAATTTATTTGATTTCACAGAGAAATTTTGAAATTTTTTTGATATGACTTTTAGAGAAATTTCATTAAGGACCATAGTTAATGAAAAATATATAATATTTTTAAATTTTCTTAACGTGTGCCTTAGGTTAAGAAGAACCAAAAATTATTTTAAGCGGATTTAAACTAACACCATTCTAAAAATCAATACTTTTGAGTAATTAAAAAAAATAATTATTGTATCAGAGACTGCAAGCACAATGAAGTATTTTGCGGAGTATTTAGGTTGAAAAGTAAACTAAATGTGGATAGGTATTTACATTTACGCTATATATATCTATCTTAAATTTTAAGTGTCGTTTTGGGAACAAAATAAAAAGTTACGTTTTTTGACAAAATGTCAAAAAACGCAACAAAATTGGTTTGTGAAGTGCCAAAAACGCCAGTGTAAAATTACAAATTAGAGCTTATGACAAAAAAATAAAAAAATAAATTTCTTATGTTGGGTAAGGGTATTTTGGTCATTTTAATTTGATTTGACACCATAAATAAATATTAAACTAAAAAGCAAAAAGTCAGCTTTTTACCAACTTCCCAAATCATTTTCCAAAAAGCTAAAAAGCTTGGTAAAAAGTCAAAAGCCAAAAGCCAGCTTTTTACTAACTTCCCAAAACACCACGTTTAATTTCCATGAAATAGAGTGCTATGGCAAGTCCTATTATCGGTGATGCTACATACATTAATTAGTGTATCAATATTAATTTTATGAAATTATTATTGACTTCACTTATTAATCACCTTACTAATACAAAAAATCTCTTAAATTATGAAGTATTATCAATTGGCACACTAATTAATACATATACTATTACTCGTCCTATTATAGTTTTCTAAAATAAAAAAAAAATTCTTGAAATTCAGCACTCCAACATTACGTTGGAAGAGTCGAATGATTTGTCCGGACTCCAACATTAGTTGGAAGAGTGGAACGTTTTGTCGGCCATAAAAGGTCTATTTTTGGCCTTTCACTTTGCACATGGAGACAGCTTGTATGACACTTGTTCAAAAAACGTGTTTGAAGGGTATAAAACGGTCTCCTTCACAAGCTTGAAATTATAAGTGAGTCAAAAATTTTCAATATGACTATGGTGTTTTATTTTATTTTGTCTTTTTTGAAATATTTTTAGATTTTTTAAAACAAAATTATTTTAAAAGTATCTTTTTAGATTAAAAGAATTTGAAAGAAGAAAATTGACACAAATTTTTAAAATTTTACTAAATACAAAATGAATTTTATAAATGAATTTTTTAACTGTTGCCAAACAGAGCAACTCTGAAAAGATTTAGATCATCTCTAGTTCTAATAAAAGAATAAAAAATGATTCATTCTTCTAATTTTACTTTTAAAAATTCTACCCCTAATGATATGAAATTAAGGGGCTAAAGATAAGAAATAATTATTCATCTCCTTAATTTTGCTCCTTCAATGCCACCCGTAAATAATGTTGAATTAAGAAGGCAAAAAATAAGAGGGAGAGCAGTGTGGCACTGTTTCACATGAGGGTGGATCACATCATTAGAGGTGGGATTGGAAAGGGGGAGGGGACAAAATTTTTGAGAGAGGGAGTGAAGGGAAGGGAGGGGAGGGGAGGGGGGAGATGTAGCACCACTTAAAGATGAGAGAGAGAGACAACAATGCTATATCCCCCTAATTTATCATCCCTAAATGACAGCTAATAATGTGGCATTAAGGGTTAGACCCCATGTAATGGAATGTTTGATAAATTAAAATTTGACACTTATTAAACACATCATTAGAGGTAATTTTTAGGAGTGATAAATTAAGTGTCTTAACCATTTTTCGAGAGAGAGAGGACTATGAGATCGCTTCACATAAGTCTTAATCATGTCATTGGGAGTGGAATTGGGGGCCATCAGTTAGGGGAATGTAGTAGGACTGGATGATTAGAATGATTTTAAAAATAAATCGTTTATTTTTTTGAAAACAAATATGATCAAATCATGTGGCTATATTTATACGATCAATCTAATTTTTTTTTTATTATAAATAATTTACATTGAATTATTGAAATGGGCCTTGTGGTAGGCCCAGTGGGTTGAATTGGTGATGACCAAAAATGATTAGCAATGGCCTAAGATGGTAGCTATGAGAGGTAGTTTTTGTCGGGAGATGATAGTTAAAGGTGATTTTTGACAGAAGTTGGATTGTTAGAGGTGATTATTAGTGAGAGATGGCGATCAGATGTGGTTGCTGACAATGGTTGTAATGTACTGGAGGCGGTTTCCATCAATGAGTGGTGATTGCTCGCGGTTAAAGGCGATTGCCAATCGCAAATGAAGTAGACATAAGTGTTTGTTAGAGGAGCTCACGCAACAATTTTTTTCTTTTTTTTTTTTCTAATAAAAATTTAATAAATTTTGTAAATTATTTATAAATCATTGAAAATGTGGTGATTATTTAATATTTTCGGAGTATGAACACGTAGTGCTCTATAAGGTTTTAATTGGTAGAGAATGATAGGAATCCACGACTTATGTTGAGCATGGGAGAATAAAATGAGATTAAGTAATTAGTAATTAACTTGAAATATAGTCATGTAATGTTCTAGAATTATTGAATAATTTCCCTCGAAAATGACACAAAAACATAAACGTGGCAAAACTTTTCCATCTAGAAAATTTTTGAAGGATTCTATTGGGCAGTCAAAATGTCAAAGATTTTTGGAGATTTCGCTCTTCTGTCAAATCAACCGTTATACATTCATCTTCAAAATCAACGTTGGAAGTTTGCAAGTAAACATAAAAATTTCAAATTCAAACACCTCATCGATTAAAAAAAAACAAGATACAGATTTTAGAAGTTCCTATATAACATAACAAACGTACCTTAATCAAAATCACCACATGACCTTTGCCAATTGGTGAAAAAAAAAAAAAACCCTCACAAGAATAGAATTCAAAAACTAGGGTTTTCTGAACCGAAAAAAAAAACCATGCATCGTTCACCCGCCATGAACCTAATACATCGCCAAATTCTTAGCCACGGGACCCAAACAGCGGTGATTAGTAATAAACTCCGGCTCACCCGTCCATGCGATGTGTTCATTAACCATAGAAGTATTGACACGAAGAGAACCGTGGCTTCATTGCTCTACGATCAGCTTGCGTGGCTCAAGCTCCGACCTTTCTTGGACAAGAAGAGCATGAAACCAGGCGATAAGTTGTTTGACAAGATTGATATTGCAATAAAGGAGTGTAAGATCGGTGTTGCGATCTTCTCACCTACCTATTGCCAGTCTTATTTTTGTCTTCATGAGCTGGCTCTGATGATGGAGTTGAAGAAGAAGGTTATACCGATCTTTTGCGACATTAAGCCCTCTCAACTTACGATTGTTGACAATGGAAATGTTCCGGAGAAGGAGGTCCATAGGTTCAACTCAGCTCTTGAAGAGGCTAAGTACACAGTTGGACTCGCTTTTGATTCTCATAAAGGGTGAGATGAGAACTTATCTTCCATCTTATATACAATGACTTAATTATTTACATTTCTCTAGTAATTAATGTTCTGAAGAATTATAATAATAATAATCTGAAGAAGTTTATGAATAGTTTATGAATTAGAAAATGGAAGTGGTATGTACCAAAAAAATTTACTAAGAAAATTTTGCAATGAATTTCATCGGCTACTTAGTGGTATTTTTTTTTTTAATAAAAATTTTAGGTATATAGATTAGAAAAGCTACAAAGCTAGAATGAGTAGCTCACTAAACGAAGTATATTTTGTAGACTCATACAACTAAGAAAATAATGATGAAAGGAGGATTAATGATTTTTGAACACAAGTTTCACTTTTTGGATGAAAAAGTTTGGTCACTAAACCCTTATATGTTAAAGTGTGGGATTATTGCCTAATTTAAAATGGTTCTTTTTTTTTTTGTCAAATTGTTTAGCTAACGTTATTAATTAGACTAAACTAACATAATGTAATAAATTAAATAACAAATCAATACAATTAAAACTATAAAGATCAAATTAGCAGAGAAGACAAATTACATGAATAACAATTACAATTTGTGAGATGTATATAATGCTCCTTTTTTTTTCTTTTTTCTTTTTCCTAACCTTCTTACGAAAGGGCTAATATTGTCATTTTGTATTTTATTTTTTTACAGGAACTGGTCTGACGTGGTAACAAGTGCTGCTGAAATTGTGATAGATAGCTTGATCGAGCTCCAGGAGGAGAAGAAGAAGGAACACCCAATAATCCCACACCAAGACACTGGATTCTCTCCTCGAACCAAGTAAATGAAGATGACGTCACGTTAAGAAACTTTACTCATGATATATACTTATTTATTTATTTATCATCTTTGCTGGATTTGCTTAATTTATTTCCATCACTAAATAAATCTGTAACATGCATTTTCATTTCATTTCATTTTTTGTTTTTTGGGGATTGTAAAAAGCGAGATGATTTAGTGTTCTTTGTTTGTTAAAAAAACAGAAGCACAAACTTTTTGTAATTGAATGATTCCGAGTAACTTTTCATTTCATGATTCTATGTAATATTAAGGTTCATTCTTGTCTCAGAAATTCAAACTACACATTTAATCGAGCGAATGCTTCTCACCGTGACGTTTAAATTATTTTTTTTTAATGATTTATATTTTGTTCACTTAATGAGTTAATAGATAAATAAAATTAAAATTGTATTTTATAAAAAATACTAAGATGGTACAATTTGAGAGTTCAAAGGATACCCTTTTGTCCGAATTAGAGGGAAGCCAGTTAAAATAATACAAGTTAATATTCATCACACGTCTCCTTGTTGATTGGGTGGCTTATTAAAGAAAAACAAAATGAGTACATTAAGAATATATTAATAAAAATATACAATTCTAGTTAATCGTTGGACTCTTGTACAATAATAATAATATGGGGTTTTTTTTTTAAGATCCCTAATATTAAGATTTTATGACATAATTCATTGGTTTCTCTAACCTTTCTTATACTTCCCACTCTCCATAGAAATTTGGAAATTTCTCTGGCCTCCCTGGCCTTCCCTAGACTCTCTACCTTCTCTCTCTAAAACTCCCTTCGGCTGGACTCTATGGAACACTCCCAAGAGAGCTCGGCGAGCTCTCAAAAGTTAATAGTATATGTTGAAAAAATGAATCAAAACTCAACAAAAAAATGTTCCTTTCTATTTACCTCCAAAGCCTCTATTTCAGTGTCAACACACTCTCTGGAATCATCTCTCTCTAGCTCGGCTACAGCTCGTCTCTCTCTGACATCGATTTGGGCAGCAATTTGATCAATAGGTCACTCCCCACATCGATCTGGAACCTCTGCGATCGGCTTATCTCGTTTCGCTTCGGCTCCATAGTAACTCTCTCTCTGGTTCTCTTCCTGAACCCGCATTGCCTAACGCTACTTGTAAGAATTTACAGTTTCTTGATCTTGGGCACAACATGTTTTCGAGAAATTTTCTAGAATTTGTAACTAGGTTTCTTAGTCTTAAACATCTTGATCTTTCTAATAATATCCTTTCGGGTTCGATTCTTGTGAGTGTAAGTGAAAGAGAAGACTAGAGCTCGAACTCACCCATCAATGGCGTACATAGACCACGCTTTCTCCATTTCCGATGAAGACGTTATGATGGACTCCTCTTACAGCTTAAACAACTGATCGGGACAAAGAACGAGATGTGCAGAGGTTTAGAATGAGAACAGAGAAGAAAGAAGAGAGAGAGAGAGTGGGAGTGAGGGACCTTAGACATCATAAAATAATATTATGGATTTCTTTCATTACTAATAATGGAAGATGGACCTTAGACTAATTTTCCCTAATAATAATAATAATAAATACAGATACAGATACAAAAACAGTCTCAAAATTTGATTTGAAAAAGATAGAAAATTATTATATGCTTTTAAAGTATTATGTGATATTATTTACATGGTTATTCTAGTTAATGAGAAATTGCAATAAATAGATACCGATTGTATGATTTTGAAGATAGACTATCTATTCTTTAAAGACGAATGTGATCTAATCAAATATAGCTACTGATATTTAATCGACTTGATTTTCAATATGAAAAATGTGTTTGATAAATTTTACAAAATGATTCAAATTATCAAAACGGATCCATAATGAACTGAACTGGAACTGGAACTCTTCAGTCTAATCACAAACTTGAGTGGAGCTGCTCTTTATAAATAGGACTTGGCTTTTCATGCAACGAAAAATATAATAGATTTGAGGGTGTCATTGACTCGATGTGGGTTCACTATAGATTCATTTCAATAATTCGAATCATTCATTTTATAAGTCCCAGTGAAAATATCATTCTTTAAAAAAATCGTAGTTAATCAAACATTTGCAGTCGCATGATTTGATAAGAAAATGACAAAAAAAAAAAAATAGACTAATTAATTTTTAATTTATACTTATCCATTTCTTAAAATAGCTATTGTAATAGATAACCCATTAAAATGACTAAAATATAATAATATTAGTTATAATAATTAATAAATCTCATTTAAAGAGTCCCTTGGAAATACTTTGAGTAACTAATATGAGTTATAAGGCTCTTTTATTATAAATATGTTGTTTCACACCTTGAAGAAGATGAAAAATCTTTTCCTATAATTAATAGTAATGTTAAAAATACAGAGATTAAACACATAACAAGATGCAGATATTTCATAGAGAATGGGTCTCACGTGTAAGTTTCACATCATATGGACCTCACACATTCTGAGATATCTATATCCCATATGTTTATGTGAACTTAGACTTATTGCTATAATTAGGCCTCGTTTAGAGACTGAGTATTTTAGCTAAAAAATCAAATAGTCACTATAAGTTGTCACATCACTCTTTCTATTTTTCTGGACATCTTTTCATAAAAAAGAAAAAAGTTAGCTTGTTCCCAAACGAGACCTTAATCTTAAAAAAAATAAAAAAATAGAAATCATGAACCACAACCACAATCAATAATTGTAGAAGGAATGATAAAATGAAGTCGAAATAATTGAGGTACGAAATTTATTCAATTGAATTTAATAGAGTACACCAATAGGAGTTGGTTAAGTAGTAAGATTTTTGAATTTCTTGCTTACAACTTGGGTTTGAGTCTCCTTAAACATATTTTTTAGTGTCCAAAGCACACAAGGGGCTTTAGCTTTGGTCCTTATGTAGGTGCGATAGAGTTCCTTACAGATGCAGTGTGAGTGCTAAGAGGTAATATTTCCTAGCGAGTATATGAAATAGCCTATCTATATATCTATTTTGTTGAATAAAAAAAGTAAAATTAACTGAGTACATAACTTGACAAGGTTGTACACTGTCTTTGTCTGAATGATCTAACAAGTTCATAGTAAATTGTGTGTCTGATCAATATTATTTTACTGTAATTTTTTTAAACTATATAATCAAGAGAATTATACAAAAAGATTGAATAATTACTTGTATCCTTGGGTATTTTGCAAAATTACACCAAATTGATTCTTTAAAAAGAAGTGCGTTTGTAGTATAGTACAGTACACTACTACTGTTGTGGACTAGATCATGCAGACTGGTGAGTTCACCACAGATTTCTGTAGACGTCCCCGAACGCATCCCGGGGAAAGAGAGTGCGAGTCCCCCCCGTTCTGGTTCGATATTGGGTCACTACAGTTCGAAGGACTCAAATGTCCCGGTTCTTAATCTTGAACCAAAGAGTCCAAATCTGGCAAATCGTTTGGAAAACAGATTTTTTTGAAAGAAGTGCCAAACATGGACTGCTTTGCCAGATACAGAGTCGCCACCTAAATATTTTATTAATGGGAAATTTAGGAAACCCTGACTCGGTGCCAAAGGCCACGTGTCCGTCATCACCAAAGTTGCCTCGGCTCGGGAACTTGGGTACGATTGGGGAAGGTCACTTCGTGAGCACCCCCGCTCGCCCGGTCAAAGACCGGCCTCTACTAACCATGATATCTGTTTTTGAAAACATTGTGAGTTCTTATTCCGGTTATTAGCCTAGGTTACTATGTGATGCTCGCAGCAAACAAGTATAAACTGAGTCGCCTGAATTGGAACAAAACATTTCATGTTTGTTTGTTTGAAAATGGTTTGATGGTGCTACCCGCAGGTAGGCTAAGACGTGGATTTGCCACCTCAGGTGGGCTTTAGAAAACATGATTTTGCCACTATCTAGTGGGCTTAAAATAAACATTTGATGAATTATCCCAATTCAAGTAACCCAACCTCCACCCACAGGCATTCAAGGCAGTTATATCATATAAGCATATAGTCTCATGGCAAGTATGCTATTCATGGCAACACTCACACGCATGCAAGGATGCTAAAGCATAAAACTCACCGAGTACTCCAAGTCAAAACAGAAAACCGATTAGAAATCATGCATGATCCTAATTATACAGAAATACCTAATGCAACGCATGCAATAATGCAACTATAGCAGGCTCGGCTATTCTAAACATAGCATATGGAATGCTACAACTAACACGTATTCAATTTGGAATTGAAATACAAATGCAGTTTGTATGATGTGCCGAGTCCGGTGCGTGCAAAACAGATGAATGATGCAAACATGCTGTATGCTAATTGAAATATGCCCTATATCTAACCATCATAAGCGGGTAAATAAAAGGGAAGAAAGACGTGGGGTTGGAAGACATACATCACACTCACCCACACTTATTACAATTATACCCTCGCGCAGAGGGTCCGAATAAATAATACAGTCCTGAATAAAAGAATAATACAGTCCGAATAATACAGTCGACATAATGTACAAATTCCTAATTAATTAACAAATTAACTAAGAAAAACTGTAAAACTGGCATGCAAGCCAGGGACTGCCTTGCTTCTGATGGACGATGTATGTTTGGGCTGCCTTGCATGGAAATCCACTGGGATGCCCCAATTAGCCTCTGTTTCGCAATTATTTCTTGAAAAGCGCGCCAAGCCTCGGAAGACTGCTGATCCTTGATTTGCTGCAACAGAGAGCAGGAAAGGGGCATAGCAATGTATTTTCACAAATGTATGCATGTCTCGATCCTCGTGCCACCAATCACGCATATCGATGCATGATGGCCGAGGAGTCGAATTGCACAACTCAATATAGGATGAATGCATACGAATGCTACAACAAAACCTAACTCCATCACGGATAATCCGGAGTGTCGGTGACTTGGGAATTGAGACACGTTCCGTCACTCGGAGTACGAAACGTACCTCGTTTCCCGTGCCCGGGTTAACTCCTATCCCGAACATGATGCAATATGCATGATATGCATGAAATGCAGCTAATATGCAATCCTAACATACACAATGTCATGGAATGGCATACACGCTGCACGAGATAATACACAACCGGGCATACACAATGCTATGGATGAAATGGCATACGCAATGCAATAATGGGCTTACACCAACATGAGAGAGCCTCAGCCACACTCACATAGGAGGCCATTGGATGAAAATGAAGCGCCTCGAAATGCGTGCACACGGGCGCGCAAACCGAGGCGATGGCCCTAAGGCATGAAATGGCATGGAGATGATATGCAAACATGCAAATGAATTTTGGCACTGAAATGTGGGGGAAAACAGTCCCGAAACATGGCCAAAGTGCACCCGAAGCATGGAATGATCCCGAAATGCAATATTAGGCGCCCGAAATGGCCTATAGCCATGCAATGCATGCACAATATGGACATGGAATGAAAATACAGTAGCAAGGAACCCCCAAGACAAGCATTTTTTCAGTCATAAAAAGGGCTAAACAGCAAGCACACATAGGATTAAGCAAGAATGCAAAAATAGCTCCGCAAGAGGGGTATTGAAGTAAGTGATACATGCGATGCCCAAATGGAAAAGTACCCTTCTACAACACTGATGAGGGACTAAAAATATGAACATTTACAGTAGATGAAATCCCCCAAATCAGTATGCAACATGCTAAAAATGTCATGCAAGAACTAGGATACATAAGGCTATAACATGAGGTACCCCAAACATTCATCAAACCAGCAAAGACCCTTAATGAAATATGTCAAGAAGATCAAAATATGACTCTTTCCAGTTCTGATGATGGCCGAAAACAGAAGCTAGATAAGCCTAAAAAAAGCATGCAAAAATGGGGGCCAAAGAGGGGTATAATGGTAGGTATAACATGGAGGCCCAAAACAAGGTTGATCCTTCTACAATGTTGTATAGGGGCTCAAAATAAGCCAACTCACAGTTCATGACATACTCCGAAACAATTTAAATATAGGCCAACAAATCATGCAAATTTACGGCTAAATAGGAGAGATTATGAAGCAAGTGCAAGATAGAGGACCCAAAAGGGTTGATCCCTTCTTCAATGTTGAATAGGGGCTCAAAATAGGCCCACTTACATTTACATTATGCTCGAAAACAGATCACTCATAGGCTAGAAATTTCATGCAAAAAATGCATATAAGATGATATTTGAAGCAAGTGCCAAATGGAGGGCTTCAAACAGGGTTGAGCCCTTAAACAATGAGATAAGCTCAAAAGAGTGACCCTTTTAGTTAGGGTCGGAGCCTAAAACAGTGAGCAAATAGGCTTAAGAAATGAAGCAAGAAAATGCTACAAAAGAGGGAAATGGAGACTTACCCTTGTAGACCTTTTCTTTTCTACCTCTTGGCTTTGAGGAATGTTGCTTCTAAGCCTTTGAGAACCTCTCCTTGCTTCTGGAATGGAGTGGTGATGGGGATGCTTGATAGTGATGAAGAAATGGCACCAACTTGAAGAAAAATGACTTGGAGCTTGGAAATTGAGAGAAATGGGAGGTGGAAGGTATAGCTCTCTTCAAATGTGTCTAAAAAATGTCTAACATTGAGCCAAGAAGCCAAGCCTCTCCTTTATAGAGGAGAGGCATGAAAATATCTAAGGTACCTCTCTAATCCTCCACACGTGTATGGAGGATGGTCCAATTGGCAACCAGCTGGCACAGCTGGAATACACTGAGGGGAGGAAAATGGCCGGCTAGCTTAAAGGGGCAAAAAGGTCATTTCACAAAAAGGGTGGCCGGCCAGTAGTTTCTGGCCGGCCAGCTACTTTTCAGGAGCTGTCGGAAAGAAGACTGGCCGGTGGGTGCTAGGGAAGTCCAAATGTGGCCATCAAGTGTCCAAATTGAAGCCCAGAAGTTAGCTTTCAATGGCGCAAACCTTGCATCAAAAATTCCTCCTGTGGAAAAAGTTATGCCAGTTTCCGTGAAGCGCGCAGATTTCGGTTCAACCGGAGTGATGCCTTACTTCAATCAACATATCTCCTCCGTCCGGAATTGAATTTAGGAGATTCTTGAGTGCAAAATGAAGCCCCGGGAGTAAGCTTTCCAACGATGGTGGCCTCATACTTTAATTCCTCTTGTGCAAAGAGTTACGCCCGTTTCGGTGAAGCCGCGCAGACTTTTTCCTTCCGGATTCATGTTGAACCATTTTTGACCAAACAAAAAGTTGGTTGTCAAAACAATTGCTGGCCCCACCCTCCTACAAGCTTCGTAACCTGAAAATAAGCCTCCACAAAAATGAACCTAAACCGATGCGAAATGAAGGTTCGGGGGCCGAAACACGCAGTTCGGGACCCGAAAACTGACTGTTGGGTACGGGAGTGGTGTTCGACACGAAGTCGGTCCTCGGACCCCAGTGTCCTCAAAAGGGAGCAAATAAGACGCATGCCAAAATCAGAGCAATCGGAGATGGTTAGGCGGTCCCGAACCAAGACACACGGCCTGACGGCTCCGAAAACCGGGAACTGGGCTCCGAAATGGGCAAAATGGCCTACGGCCACGAAAGTAGCCCACGGCCACTGAGAGATGGTCTACAGGACCCTCTTCCTCCCCTCAGGAACAAAAAACAGAAAAATCGAGCCGTTGCGAACCGGAGGCACAGTACAGAAAAGGGTTCGGAAGTTCGGAGGCAGGGCTCACGGCCGAGACTCTGAGACTTCTGAACGAGCACAATATGCAACATCACCGGGCGCTCAATCGGTGACGTCTGAGCCTTAAGGTCGGTCAAAAATGGGGTGTCTAAATTTCATTTTTATAATTTAAATTATTTATTTTATAGACTTTTGTACATAGATTATTGATTAAAAAAATTAAATTAATTCCATAATTTATCTTATTTATCTTGAAAAAAAACTTATTATTAAAATCATACTTGTTTAATTTTTGCATATAAATGTGATGAAATGATGTGTTTACAATTATCAAATGAATCTCATATGTCTATCTATCTATCTTCTGTATTATTATACTATATTATAAATTGAAGGCTTTTCATAATATTTATGTCTCATATTTTGTTTTTTTTAAAAATACCCTACCTTTATTTAAAAGACAAAATTATATAGAAGGGAAGATGTATATAGAAAGGAAGATGAGATTTGAAACCAAGTCTTTAGATTTTGGTTAAAAAAAATCTTGGGTTATTTATATGAAGGCCCTTAAACTATTGAGAAATATAATTTTGATCTCCTAAACTATTAAACCATATAAATAGACCTCCTAAACTATTGACAAGTATCACTTTAATCTCCTAAACTATAAAAGCGTATAAATACACCTCCTAAACTATTGACGTGTTTACTTTGACGCATTCCATTAAGGGGTCCAATTGGTATATTTTTATAGTTTAGGGAATCTATTCGTTTGTTTTTATAGTTTAATGGGTAAAGCGATACTTCTCAATAATTTAGGGAGTTTATTTATATGCTTTTATAGTTTGGGGGGGTCAAAGTGATATTTTTTAATAGTTTAAGAGGTCTCCATATAAATAATTCAAACTTTTTTATAACTTAAACAACACACAATATATATATTTTTACCATTTCTCTTGAATTGCATACGCATAAGACTATTTCCAACGGTGAACCAAATTTAGTATCAAATTTGAATTTGATGAAAAAAGTCACTTTTTTTGCTCCAATGGTTTCACCAAACCGATATCAAACTGAGAGCAAATTTTTCATCAAATTGAGAATCTGCGTGAGCCTTCACCAATTCACTGTGCTGTAATGTTGCAAGTGGGGCACGGTCAACCTGCTGGACGTCGGCCAGTCAACCAACGGTAAAAAGGTTCAAACAGTTCAAATATTCAGGTTCAAACAAGTAAAAAAAAAAAAAAAATTTTGCCTTACCGGTCGACCCTTGCCTTTGATGACAACCATTGGAGCAGCCTATATCAGATTGAGAAAATGGTCCTTTTTTTACTCAGATTTGATGAAAAAAAAGGTTAACCATTGGAGATACTCTTATATATATTGTGATATTAATACATTTATATATATTTTTCAACTTTTTTGAATTGCATAAATTAAGAAATACAATATATATTGCCTAATCTATGCACAGATACGTATAAAATGGACCATCCAAATCATGAAAACGGAGCCTGTGTAAGCCCACTGGGCTGGCCGGACTGCAAATGTGGTGCAAAGGAAGGCTGTTCTCTAATTTAAAAACAAATGTTGACAAGAGAGGACTATGCAAACATGAGATCCTTTCCATTACATTTGTTTATGAAAATTTATTTTTATTTTTTAATTTTAAAAAAATCACTATCACTCTGTTTAGTTTCAATTTTTAGAATTTACTTTTCAGAAAATTCTACTTTTTCGTTTTCTGTATTTTTTTTGTTTTCACAGATTTTTAAAAATATTTTAAGTAATTTTTTTTTAAAAATTTTTAGACACACCTAACATAAATACACTTAAAAAGTATAATATTTGTGAAAAAATATGTAAAAAATTTAAATACCAAAATACAAAAAAAAAAATTATGAAAATTCAATACATTTTTCGTATTTTTGTGTATTTATTAATTTTTTAAAATATTTTTCACAAATATCTAACATCTAAATAAGGTGTATCTGAAAAAGTAAAAAAAAAAAATGTTTAATATTTTAAAAATATTCACTAAAAATAAAAAAAATACTAAAAATAAAAAATTCAATTTTTAAAAAACTAAAACTAAACCCACTGTATAAATTTTTGAATAATATAATGAAGATAATTTTGAAATGAAAATTATCACAATCCGTGAACATCCTCGTTAAAGAAAAACTAGTTATAATTATTTGTTGAGAGAGAGAGAGAGAATATAGTGTCATGTAAAGAACCTGGTTAAAAATTAAAAAAAAAAAGAACAAAAAAAATAAATAAATAAAACTACATGGATTGAGAATAAAAATTTCAAAAATATATGAGGGGCAAGTAATTCTGTGATGAGATGCAAGTCAAATGCTGTGGGGTGTAAGTGTGGCTTGCACTTTTCTATATTTGTGTAAAAAAAAACCTTTCTATCTCACTGGGATGTAATTCCAAAAAAAAAAAAAAAACTATTTTTGGGGGAGAGAAGAGTAGAGCAAGTATGTAAAGAACTAAGAACCTGGTTATAAAGAAAAAGTAGTCATAATTATCTCCTTTTTTAGTAAAACACAAAAGAGAGGCTAGTCATAAACTAGTTCACAACACACAGACTAAATTCCCTCAGTCTGAAAAACATACTGGAATGGAATTTTCAAGCTTCCAAAACTAAGCTTAAAATAAAACTGGTTTCTAAAGCATATATAGAAGTATCTGCCAAAACACCCTTGCTAGCTCATAAATGATACAGATATATAGGGTAGGTTTGGTTTGTGTTTCTGAAAAAAATTTCAGAAATTTTCTCTACAAACAAATTTTAGAAATTTTCTCTACCAAACAAATTTTCTCAAAAAAAATTTCCCAAAAACACACAAACCAAACAAGGTTTTCCAAACAAATCTCTTTCACACACATATCAAATCAATCACTTTTTCCAAAACTCTCTCTCAAAACAATTTTCCAAAACAAATTTCTCAAAAAACCAAACCAAACATGTTTTCGTACTTTTTATCTCTAAAACACATCTCTCAAACACAAACCAAACATACCCATAATCTTCTGATTCTTTCTCTAACCTTGGTGTCTTCTTATTCATCATCAAGATCATCATCAGTAGTAAAACTCATCAAGGAAAGAAGTTGAAAGAGGAAGATAAGTGGAGAGCTCAAAAGAAGGCCTCCCTCTCATGATCCGGTACATCGCGTAACCCATCACCTCCATCATCTCTCCTGCATATCTCATCATCATCGGTCTTAACCACACTGCCCACAGTCCCACCATTGCCATCGCTATCTCCATCATCTCTCTTTTTTGCATTTCCTCTCTCTCTCTCTCTCTCTCTCTCTCTCTCTGATATTACATTTTGTAGATGGTTGGTTAGTCATGTCATATGTTAAAGGTGTTTGATATCCCCACATGATTTCCTTACAACTACTAACTACCGACCAGTCTCCTCAACTCAACCTATGGTCTTTGCCTAGGGGTTCACATATTTTAATTCCTAATTTGTGATATATATATATATATATATATTTGCTGATATAGCTAAGTGCTCTGATAAAAAGCTAACTTCTAGCTTTTTATTAATTTTGAGTCACATCATCTCTGACATAACTTATTTACAAAAAGACAAAATAAGTTAAAAAAGTTAAAGAGTCAATTTTTTACCAATTTTTCAAAATACCCCAATCAAAATTGGTGAAATACAAAATAGATAAAAGAATAAATAAATGACATACACAAACAGACACAGTTTATTTGATTCAATTTAACTTGAGAATATGTTTACAGCTGTTATTTTTACTATGATAAAAAAATATTAGAAGAGGTTATATAAAAAAAAATCAATATGTTACAAGTACAAAAGTACTAAAAATATTTATATTTTAAAATGTGAATAGATAATTTAATATTTATCATAATCCACTGTGAATAGATAATTTAATATTTATCATAATCCACTGTATTTAACATTACATGCGGTGTTTGGGAAGTTAATTTTAAATTTTTTTGGCTAAAATTCACAAAAAGATAAAATAGGCTAAAATAGTTAATAAGATAAAATATCACATCAAACTCATAATCATTTTACTTTTTTTCTCATAAATATTATATCTAACTATAAAAAAATCTAATTTTCTTTCCAAACATAAATATTTTAACCTATTAAAATAGTTAAAAACTAAAACAACCTATTAAAATAACTAATTTCCCAAACGTGGCCATTACATTCATTATAATAGTGCACACTATCATGGCATGTGGTGCAACTAGAGCATGTGTTTGTAGCATGATGGTGGATGGACTCAGGGGGGTCGGGGGTCCTGAGCCCTTCAACCTTCTGTAAAATTTTCATTATATATATATAGGAAAATTTACCCATAAGTCCTAATTTTTAAAAACGTTGAACCATTTAGTCTTAAAAGTTTTCTTATGCTCCATTTAGTCCCATTTTTATATCAGCATGATGTAAATGATGTAAATGAGCTGATGTTTCATTCTATAATTTCAAAATTTATTGAAATCTGATGAACATTAGATGTTTTTCATCCTATATTTTCAAACATTATTGAAATTTGATGAACATTAGATGTTTGAAATCTAATGTTTGTAACATGACTCTGATGTTATTAACATTGTATCTGATGTTATTAACATTGTAATGGGACCTTTCAGTTTATAAGAAAACTTTTAGGACTAAACAGTACATAAGTTATTAATTTGGGATTTATTGGTGCATCCCCCATATATATATATATGTTTTTGTTAATTTTTTATATATATATTACATAATAGTCCCTAATTTCAATCTAACACTTAAAAAAAATTATAAATACCCTAATATAGTATAGTTACCTCTAAAAAAAAAATTTACAATAATGTTATGGTAATCATATTTTCTTATTATATATTGTTTATCTTCTTATGTGTCAATGCTATATTAGTATCAAATATGAGTGATTAAGGTAATAACAGTTGTGGTAAAAAAGATGATCATTTTAACATTATTGTAATTCAAAAAAAAAAAAAATTTATAACATTATTGAAAAAATTTAATCCGATCGATGTTAAAAACAATATAGTTTATTTGTGAGTTTCTATAATGTATTTAATGGAATCACTTGTAAAAACTTTATGTACCTCAGGATATTGTATAATAGATTAATTATATTAAGATTTTTTTTAACTATTATCAAATATTACCTTAACGTTTATCTATAAATTCTTACATTTTGACCTCCTTAATCATAAAATTCATACAAATAATATTTAATTAAGACTAATCTCTTATAATTTTATTGGTCCAATTGACCTCTATTGAGTAATATTTAATAACGATTTAATCAAATAAAACTCTAATGAATCCATTAACGGCTCAATAGATTTATTCTATACCTTCTCTTTGGCGAAATGGCTCCCCACCGGAAAAATCCTTGCTCCGTCCTGGATGGACTCATGAGATAAATAGAAAAGGAGAATATCTTAAGTTTTCACTTTTATTTGTGGCAAAGTTTGTATTCAAGTTTTATTTTATGAGTAATTATCTATTTTTCATAGAGTTCGCTTGCACTAATGGTGAAGCCTGAAAAATAAACACTCACCAACAAATTTTAAGTATTTATAAAAAAAATAAAAGCAAAAAACATTTTAGTCTTACAAAATTTTTATAATTCTATTTTAGCTCTACAACACTTAACAAAAGAAAAAAAAAGAAAAAAAAAGAAAAGGAAAAAGCATTAGCCTATGCAATTTTGATTATTTATAGAAGAAATTAACATTTTGACATCTCAAAAACTATATTAAAATTTATTTTGAAGCCTTAAAATTTTAATAATTTTAGCTTGACAGCCTTCAACATGCTCAAAGATTGGAAGATGTGGGGGGGTAAAAAGCCCTTGGATCCTTGGTGGAATGACAAATACTAGAATTCAAGGTTGGTGGATGATGGGTGTTTGGTAGAAGGGAAAGTGAGTTCCATTTGTGTGTGTGTGGAGGTTGGAGTATGAGTGAGAGTGAGGCTCTCAACTTGCAGCTAGTGGTTCCACCTACTCTCGATCAAAGTGGGGTTCGTGCAAGCACCGTGAGATTGTTTAATAATTTGAATTGTTTATATTATAAAATTTGTCGAGTATATCGTTTATCAAATTAATTGAACATGTATAGCTTTACAATAAGACCATATTTATGTTTTAAATAATAAACGATTAGTATAATTTTGATAATTTTTAAAAAACAATTAAGCCTGATCATCAAAATATGCATGTTCAATTAACTTGGGAGAGTTACACTGACATGATGAGAGTAAAACATATTTACCAAAACATTAAAAATATTAATAATTAATATTATAAATTTTTTATTAATTTATATTTTTTTTATTTCTTTGAAATCACTCTCAGGTAATTGTCCCATTTTTATTTGATTAGGTCCGGCAAGTCATTAGAGATGTGGACTGTAGATATACAAAAGTACAAACTGAGACAATGTTTAGGGACTAAAAATATTGGGAAAATTGCGAAGTTATATGACAGTGAAAGAATATTTACATTTTTATAGTGGTATAAATGTTCTGTGTGCATGATGTAAATTCTTCTTGAATTTGATGCGACTCCTTTCTCTGTGTCAAAATTTTACCAAAAAAAATTCATTTATAGTATAATTATTTTTTTACTGTCCTATTGACTTCTAATTTTCCTTAAATATTTTACTTTCACAAAAAAAAGTCTTAGAAATATATAAAGTTCACTTGTCCATTTTCAATTAATGGAAGCAATATCCAGATTATGCGGCTGAAATCAACTGCAGCAAATGGCATCAACTATTGTGGTTTACAATTTCATCCTAAATTTTTATTTATTATTATTATTTTTATTTTAATAATCAATAAGAGAACAATAAGAGAAAAAAAAAAGTTACATCACATTTAGCAAAACTCGACCAAACCAATCCCTTGATCTTAAATTTGAGCCTTTGCGCTTTCGTTTGGAATAACTACAGCTTAGATTATTTTTTGAGAAGTCTACTTTCACTAAAAGGTCTCACCTCTCTCTAGTTAGGATAGAAAATTGGACCGTATTGTGTAGGCCTACCATAGGTCTACTTTAGGGATTGTTTGAGATGAGCTAAATAAATGTATTTTTTGTCTTTTTACGAAAAGATGTGCAAAAAAATAGAGAGGTGATATGATGAAAAAAGATAAAAAGATGAATTATTTTTGAGTTATCAAACTTGGCCTTAATAATCTCATTCATTCATTTTTTGTTTATAATAATAATAAAATTAGATTAATTTGCTATTATAGTCATAAAATTTTATCACACATATTTTTTTTAATAAGAAAAGGACAATAAGTATGATTTTGAAAAGAAATTATTGTTTTTTTGTAAGACAAAAATGATTAAATTTTATGATTACGATTATCAAATCATTTTAAATTTTTTATGAATATCTACACATAGGGGTCTAAAATCTAGAAGGTCTGGATCATTAAAATGGACCATTGGGACACCCACAAAAACCCAACAACTCAATTCAATCTTCACTCCCGACCCGAGAAAAGTTGGATTCATATAAAAAAAAAAAAAAAATACATTCAGATTTATGTAACGATAATATTATTAAAATTAAGATTTAAGTGTCATCTCTCTTTCTTTTCTTTTTTTTTATTATATATATTTTATTTTATTATAGAAAGATATAAGAGTCATCTTGATATATGTTTTTTAATATAAAAAAGTACCCAATTCAACAACACCATTTTAATGAACATTTTACATACTATTATTTTTCTATAGCATTACTTTTGTTTTTTTTTTTTTTTGGTTCTAGTGAACATATATTATAAGGTATTTGTGAACCCTTTAATTATGGGTCAATCACATTAAAATTGGGTTATTATCAGTCTCCAAAAACCTAAAACGTGAAGTACTGGAGATTTGTTAATGTAATTTTTTTTGTCTTATTTAAATAATTGGCCATTTAAAGTTTTCAAACTCGTCCCTTTCAACTAACCATTTGAATGTCTGTTGCTCGACTTTGCGGCGTGTTTGGAATATAATCTTTTGGATTTTATTTTTTCTTCTTCACTTAAAAGATTTTTATGTCAATATCTATGGGTGCATTTGACTTATTTGTCAGGTTACAAAACTTGATTATATAGTTTTAGGAGATATTTAAAAAAAGATTTTCTTTTTTGTTTTGAAAATTGTGTTTTAAGTAGGGCAGAATTTTTTTGACTCCATTCTAAGAGTGTAAACTTAAGAATCAAACAACCCTCCTTAATTGCATGATTCGGACAAATAGAAAGAACTGACAAGAGTCGAATCTAAGCTGGACATGGAACAAACAAACTAACCAACTAAGTTATCGTTAGAGATTTTATAACTTTCTTCATTGTCCATAATTTCTTCATTTTTTTTTTTTTGTTTTCCGAGTGTTGCTAGGTTTAGTTCATGTGTATATACATGATCAGTTTGGTGAAGCTTGGAGGATCGTGTTTCTATGTTGGCACAGCTATTAGAAATCTAAAGGTTTAATAAGCAAGTATAAGCTTTTATGAGTAAATTTTAAATAAATGCAATTAATTGAAAATCACATGTATCAAATAAGCTCGAGTATTTTGTATTATATGAGAGTTGAATATGAAATATTCTTAGAATTACATCATTATCAAACTCGTATATATCTTTAGCTATTGGGTTATTCATGTGGATAAATAGATACTAAATTAATAAAGATAAATAAAATCATAAAAACTACCACGTAATTTGCGCCTTCTTTTATATTTGACTCCTTTATTTTTTTAAATCCATTTTGTTGAATAAAATAAAGTCACAAAAACCTATTATTAATAGTATTTGGGCCGAATTACCATGCAGCCCACATGGAAAATATATAAATTACGAGAACCTATTACTCATAGTGTTAAGTAGATATGAAGCCCAAATAAAAAATCTAAAAGATTGGGTCGTCAAACTCATGGGCTTTCATAGTGTGCAAGATGGACTAAACCCATTTACCCAGTTAAGACGATGCTGGGTTAGCCCAACCAATTATTAAGGACTTTGTGTCTTTAAAATATTTTATCGATGTTAAAAAAATAGTTTGTGTTTTTAGACGATGCTTGCCTTCAAAATATTTTTTTACATATTTTTTATTGTATAGTTGAAATAAAAGAATAAGTAAATATTTTTCAAGAAAAACAATTTTTTTCAAAATTACTTATAATTAAAATTTTCATTTGGGAAGCAACATCCCAAATTTTTTATCTCATAAAAACCACTAAAAGACAAAAGTTTTGCAAAACCAAAAAAAACACATCCAAACAAAATATCACATCCAACCCATAATCATTTCACTTTTCTCTCACAAACATCACATCCAACCACATAAGAACTCAACTATCTTCCCAAACACTAAAAATTTTTTATCTCATAAAAACTTACATCTACTAAAATCTACATAAAAACTCACTTCCCAAACACCCACAAAGTTTTTTTTAGGAGGTTCACTTCTAGCTGAGCACTTTTAGAAATATTGATATTTTAAAGGTGAAATGGTTGCTCTTTATTGAGTTCTGCCCAACGCATTTTGTTTCAAGTGTCAACCAAATATTGAAAAATAATAAAAAATATATATATTATTTTGTGCAAAATAAATTTACATGAATATTTTCAAATGTACAATATTTCACGTCTAATTGAATGAATTGTAGAGTTGAGCTCCTTCGTAATTTTTTTGGTTTTTTTGTTTTATTTTGTTTTGTTTTGATTTGAAAAAAATTTCATTTAAGAAAGCCAAACTGCACTTACAATAGTTCATCCAACCCAAAACTTACACAAAACAAAGTGAAAATAAAGCGAGAAGCATCAAGGAGAGAAACTGAAAATATTCAAACGCACATTTCGTATTTGTACTCGTGCTGGTACTGCGAAGCAGAGCCGACCATAAAAGTTCGGTAATAGAGCATAGAGCATGTTCGATATAAATCATAGATCCCAACCACAGATAGGGTAAACTTTTGGAAGCTCGAATTGAACGCCCAGTCTAAATAGCCAAGTTAACCACATTTGGCAATTTTTTTCCCTAAATTATTGGTTTAGATTTTGTCAACTTACTTATAAAACCAATATTAGATCCATGTAAAAAAAATCCTAAACTCAATTTTTAATAAATAGATTAAATGGGTAAAAAAAAATCTAAACTTGTAATTAAATTTTTGTTTTGATATGGCTCAAATTTGTTACTCGAATGGGAGAAAGACCAATTTATATTTCGTATGACAATTCTGTATAATTTTTGTGTTTATGATACACTCACTTATATTTATTTTGCATTTGTTGATCTCTTAAATAGTCCATGACATCACACTTATATTTATTTTGCATGTGTTGATGATCTCTTAAATAGTCCATGACATCATATAAAGGAAGTTCTTTCATAAATGGATCCCTATCTATGATGGTCAAAGAACAATTAAGTTAAGCCCGTGGAAATTTTGAAAAAAATGGGAGTAGTAATGACATAAATCTCATTAAGTGGTATTACATGAATCTCATTTACTATAATAATAAGCTGCATGCAAAGGTTTTTAGATGCATTTTTACTATTGACATGGCAAGTCCTTATTGGTTGATGATACACCTTATGGAGTGGCTTCGCACACTTAATCTAAACCCAATGCTTTGAAAGTGAACATTCATCTTCTCAGGTATCACTGAAAGGTTGTCGTGACATGTCCTGCTACATGCATAAAAAAATGGGAAATATTTAATATTGAAAAAGAAAATGTTAACCCATTACAACTTTTGTATAGAATATTGTGCTGAGTAATGTGACAATATTATTTAGAGTATTGTTATTTAAATTTAAAAATTAGACGTACTTTTTAGATCAAATGATGTGACACTTTATTAAATATTTAAGTCAATTATCTCTCTTGTTTATTATCTAATTATCAATCAATCATCTTATTAACATATCACTGAATCTAAAAAGTGAATTTAAAAAGTAGGCTTATATAGCATTTTTCTATTATTTATATAATTAAAGTCATCTAAATAGATTCTTTATTTTGAAGTGAAAAATTTATCCAAGTCATTATGTGTAAGTATTTTGTATAAATTTTCTATTCGTTTCACTAATCTATTGAAAGTTGTATAAAAACTATTTTAAAAATGATGAAAGTTCTTTTTTATTTTATTTTTTGGCAATGAATAAAAATATTTGCAATTAGTGAAAAGTACTTTGTATTCCTCTCTCTCTCTCACTTTAAATAAATAAATAAATAAATAAGTGACTTTTTCTTATGTCTTAGTGATATTTGTTAGCAAGACTCTAAAAAAATAATAATAATAAAATTTAATGTGGAACTCATATTTACTTCAAAATCTTTGAACTTACAATCAGAATGAATATGATTAATTTTGTGGGAGCTTCTTATTACAGTGGTGCCAAATTTCTCTGATATTACCAACAGGTGTTTCTTCATAAAGTACAAGGTTTATAATGTGGTGGATATAAAGAGAATTTTAGTAGATATATTTACAAACTTTTTAATTTTGAGCTCAAATTCTCTTCAGTACACTTTCAATAAGAGGCATGTAAGTTCCATCAAACCTAAAACTGCAAACAAAATTCAATAGTTTATAAACAATTTAAATTTGACTTTTTAAAAATTTATTTGAGCTGGACTGTTTTCTCTCGTTCAAACCCAAATGACGGGAGAAAAGCAATTCTGTTTTTTTTTTAAAGATAATTATGAATGATTTTTGTCTTTGTGGTGCACTACCACTCTTGTATTTATTTTGCACGTGTTCATCTCTTAATTACTCAATGACACCATATAATGAAAGTTCTTGCAAATAAATGGATCTCTACCTAGGATGGTCAAAGAACAATTAAGTTAAGCTCATGAGTGGGATTACATGAATCTCGTTTAGGGCAATAAGAAGCTGCATGCAAAGCTTTTAGATCCATTTTTACTATTGACAAGTCAAGTCCTTATTAGTTGATACACCTTAATGGAGAGGCTTCACACACACATAATGTTGGCGTGAGTTGTATTACTTCTATGTATAGGTTTTTCCTTACATAATTTTATTGTCTAAATCATGTCCATATTTGTATTGACTTGGAGTCTATCCCAAGTCCTCTTATGCCTATATAAGGCTTCCTGTATCTTCACTCTTTGTAATGTTTTTTATACATTAAAATCCCAATTTATCACTTCATTTATTTTGTCTTGGTATTAGAGAGATTCCTAACCCAGTTTAGGTCTTGGTTCGCTTGCCCTAACCCTAATCTCCGAACAAACTCTACCTCATACATACCCCGATTATCATGACAGATGATAGTTCTCAGCAAGTTGCTGTGACAATTGGTGGAAACCCCAATCCCGTGGTGACTATCCAGAGTGATTCCTCTGCCATTCTATTTGGAATCAAATTGAATGGTTCCAATTACACTATTTGGTTTTAGATGATGGAATTGCATGCTGTTGGGCAAGGCAAGTTCGGTTACTTGACAGGTGAGACTTCTCAAGTGGAAAAATCTGATCCTGGTTATGCAAAGTGGAGTAAGGAGAATGCCATTGTCAAAGGATGGTTGGTGAAAACCATGGAGCCTGATTTACTTGGTCTCTTTCTTGGCCTACCGACTGTGACAGAAGTTTGGGACGGTGTTTCTCAAATGTACTATGATGGATCGGATGAATCACAGATTTACGAACTACATTGCAAAGCCACTTGTATAAAATAGAGTAGTCGTCCGATTCCTTTGTATTTTGCCGAGCTCAAGACCATATGGCAAGAGCTTGATAAGCGTCGTCCTATTAAAATGACTTGTGCTACGGATATAAAAGTTCGTCGAGATGAAATTGTGAAAGATCGTATCTATGACATTCTTGTAGGATTGGATGATGGATTTGATAAAGTCTGTAGTGATTTTTTGCGGATCAAGTCGCTTCTTGGCTTAGAGGAATCCTTTGCATATATCCGTCGCGAGGCTCAATGACAAACTATTATGCTTTGCTCTGGAGGTGCCATTGGTACTCCATCTGTTGCCATGGTATCCAAAGCCCCTGGCATCCCGACACCTCGTACTCTTCATTTTTCTGATGTCGAAAGTAAAGATGATTTGCATTGCATTTTTTGCAATGGTACTCGATATACTGTTGATACTTGCTTTAAGAAGCATGGGTTTCCCGACTGGTATTTGGAGCGTCGAAATCAACTCAAAGCTGAGCGCACGACTAGACGTCCAAGTCATGCTAAAGTTGTTAACATTGTGGCCGGGGTTGCGATAGTTGCGACCACAAGACCAACCACCACTATTATGCAGCATTCTGGTAATCTAGCACCGGGTGTGTCCCTTATTTCTCAACTCTCTCTTAGAATCCCCAAAAGATGCCGTTGGAAAAGCTCTAATCTCATCTGAGGATCATGACACAGGATATCTAGACTCGGGAGATCATTGGGCGTGGTACTAAGAGAGGCGGATTATATTATGTTGATGATGTTGCAGCAGGTCGGGTTCATCAAGTGCATGGGGCAGAGACTGAGAAGATGAAAAAAATTTGGTTGTGGCATCGTCGTCTTGGTCATGTGTCTTTTGGTTATTTACGCAAGTTACTCCCTTCATTATTTCAAGATGTCAAGGACTCTGAGTTTAAGTGCAGTATTTGTATTTTAGCTAAGAGTCATCGTGTCTCTTATCCTTTGAGTTTGAATAAAAGTACGATTCCATTTGTTTGAATACACTCTGATGTTTGGGGTCCTTCCCCTATTACTACTTATGTTGGTATTTGATGGTTTGTTACCCTTGTGGACGATTGTACTCGTACGACTTGGTTGTATGTGATGAAACATAAAAGTGATGTTGGTCCAATTTTTCGAGTTTTTCATCAAATGCTCAAAACACAATTTTCTCTACCCAGCAAGGTTTTCTGCTCTGACAACGGAGGGGAATATATTAATTCTGAGCTCTCTCAATTTTTTCAAGACCATGGCATGATACATGAAACTAGCTGTTTTCAGACTTCGGAACAAAATGGTGTTGTGAAGCGTAAGACTCGACATATTCTCGAGATTGCTCGGGCATTGCTTATTGGTGCTTTAATCCCCAAACAATATTGGGCTGATGCTGTTACAAATGCTGTCTATTTGATGAATCGGATGCCTTCTTGGACTCTTGATTTTCACACTTCTCTGGAAGCCTTGGCACATCACGTGCCTCTGTTGTCTACATTAAATCTTACTCCGCGGATTTTTGGGTGTGTGGCATATGTTCACCTTTATAAAAATCAGTGGAGTAAATTGGATCCTTGCGCTATTCATTGTGTTTTTCTCGGCTTTGCTCCACATCAAAAAGGCTATTGATACTATCATCCTCCTACCCGGTGATTTTATGTTACCATGGACATGACATTCCTAGAAAATGAGATGTTTTTTTGACCATACCTTGTCTAACCAGGTCCTTCAGGGGGAGTTGAGTACACTTAAAGAACCTGATTGGTTTAAGGTTACATTGGAAGATGGAGAATGAGTAGTGTTCAACACGCCAATGACAGCTGAACCAAAGGATAGTTCACCTATACTAGTCACTACCACTGCCCCTGTTTTGGTTCCAGCTGATACAAGCCGACCCAATTTACACAAAGATATTCCTGCATCCAAATCGAAGCACGTTGTGACTGCGGCTGTTCCGAATACTGAGGTTGTTGATTCCCCTTCTCTAGTACCTGTTCATACTCTTATAGATATCCCTGAGGTAAGTAACTTAGACATTAATATTTTTACTAATCCTACCATTGTTGACAAACCTTATCAACTGCCTCCAAGACAGAATCGAGGCCATCCACCTGACAGATTCTTACCAAAAGGAAAGACAAGGTACTTCATTGCTCAATATGTATCCACTTACAGATTGTCACCATGATATCAATCCTTTGTGAATCAAATGACAGTAGTTAAGTTCCCGAATAGTGTTGAGGAAGCTTTGAAGGATTCAAAATGGATAGATGCTATGAATATAGAGATGGCGACCCTACAGAAAAATGAGACTTGGGATGTAGTCTCGCTGCCAAATGGAAAGAAACTAGTGGGGTGCAGATGAGTATTTACTATCAAACACAAAGCTGATGGAACGATTGACAGATACAAGACGAGGTTAGTAGCCAAGGGGTACACAAACATATGGCGTGGATTATCATAAGACTTTTGTGCCAGTAGCGAAAATGAATACCATTAGAGTATTACTATCTTTAGCAGCTAATTTGAATTGACCTTTGAAGTAGTTTGACGTAAAAAACATCTTTTTACACGAAGATTTGGAAAAAGAAGTATACATGGATTTTTCGCTTGGTTATGGGATAATTAATGGATCAGGGAAAGTATGCAGGTTGCGTAAGGCCCTATATGGCTTGAAGCAATCTCCTCGAGCATGGTTTGAGATGTTTACAAACGCCATGAAGAAATATGGGTATCATCAAAGAAATTCTGATCATACCTTGTTTATTAAAAAAGAAAAAAAAAAAAACAAAAATGATGGTAAGATTACTTTGTTAGTTATTTATGTTGACGACATGGTGGTTATAGGTGATGATACTAATGAAATTCAAAAGCTGCAAGGGTATTTGTCTTCTGAGTTCGAAATGAAGGACTTGGGAGGTTTGGAGTATTTTTTGGGAATTGAAGTGGCCAGCTCTAGTAGTGGCATTTATCTGTCACAACGAAAGTACGTGTTGGACTTACTGAAACTGGTATGTTGGGCTGTAAACCCGTGAGTACGCCTATTGTGCAAAATCATCATCTGGGAATATGTTCAAATCAAGTCTCAACGAAAAGAGAGAGATATCAAAGGCTAGTTGGAAATTAATTTATCTATCGCTCACTAGACCTGATATTGCATATGCAGTTAGCATTGTTAGTCAGTACATGCATTCTCCAAATGAGGATCATATGAAAGTTGTAATGTGTATCCTGAGTTATTTGAAGTCTCCCGTTAGGAAAGGTTTGCTATTCCAAAAGCAAGGACATTTGGAGGTTGAGGGATACACCGATACGGATTGGGCAGGCAATATTACAGACCGACGTTCCACATTAGGATACTTCACATTTGTGGGAGGTAATCTAGTCACATAGCGTAGTAAAAAACAAAATGTGGTTTCTCGCTCCGCAGCTGAAGCTGAGTATAGAGGTATGACTCATGGAATTTGTGAACTTCTCTGGCTACGATTGTTGCTTACGGAGGTAGGTTTTGAACCACAGAGTTCTATGCAGCTTTATTGTGATAATCAGGCTGCTTGAGAAATAGCAAACAATCCTGTTCAACATGATCGAATGAAACACGTGGATGTAGATCGACATTTTATCAAAGAGAAGCTAGATACAAACTTGGTGACTATACCATTTATTAAATCAGAGAAGCAACTAGCAGATATATTGACACATAGTAGATATTTACGCACCAACTTAAATTGAGAGGGAGTTTTTATGAGCATTAGGGCCGAGCTAGGCCCAGGCGTAGTAATAGGCCGTTCTATGGGCCATGGTGGAAAGGGCTTAGCAAGTGGACTTTAGTGTTAGCTCGGTCCAAATATGGTTACAGTCACCACGGTCGAAGTGGTGATAATTAGCTCGGTCATAGTATTCGGAGCCGAGGTATTTGGGCTTTTTATGGTGAACCTTGCTCTTTTTAGCTCGGTCAAAGCTTGATGCAGTTAGCTCGGTCTCAATAGACAAAACCGAGGTACAAGTGAACAAAGAGCCGAGCTATGTGTGCTGCATGTGAAGGCGCTGGATTAAGTATGACAAAGGGCTAGTGTTAGCTCGGTCATACTGTCATCCAACCGAAGTAAAACCATCTCACTTGGTTTAAGCAGTGAGGGGGGTGTTGAAGGATAAACATTATCTTTCAAGAGTGTGATTCCTAGGAGAACTCTACATGGAGGAATAAGAGTCCTACTAGGATTGTGCCAGACAAAAACTATAAAAGCTCACAGCATAACCTATGTAGAGGGAACACAACTTTGATCTTTGGAATACACAGAACTTTTGTCTATTTGTCTATTTTGCTGACTTAGGCATCGGAGAGGTATCCGGCACACACCCGCCGACTAGCTCACGTTTGTGTTTTTAGGGAATAAAGCGACGACGTTTGGAGGAGCGCAAACTTGATCAACAGGATTATACGAACACAAATGTCGTCGCTTTATTCTTTGAAAACACAAACGTGACCTAGCCGGCGGGTGTGTGCCGGATACCTCTCCGATACCTAAGTCAGCAAAATAGACAAATAGACAAAAGCTCTGTGTATTCCAAAGATCAAAGTTGTGTTACCTCTACATAGGTTATGTTGTGAGCTTTTATAGTTTTTGCCTGACACAATCCGAGTAGGACTTTTATTCCTCCATGTAGAGTCCTCCTAGGAATCACACTCCTGAAAGATAATGTTTATCCTTCAACACCCCCTCACTGCTTAAACCAAGTGAGATGGTTTTATTTCGGTTCGATGACAGTATGACCGAGCTAACACTAGCCCTTTGTCATACTTAATCCAGCGCCTTCACATGCAACACACATAGCTCGGCTCTTTGTTCACTTGTACCTCGATTTTGTCTGTTGAGACCAAGCTAACTACAGTAAGCTTTGACTGAGCTAACAAGAGTAAGGTCCACCATAAGAAACCCAAATACCTCGGCTCCGAATGCTATGACCGAGCTAATTATCACCACTCCGACCGTGGTGACTGTAACTATATTTGGACCGAGCTAACACTAAGGTCCACTCGCTAAGCCCTTTCCACCATGGCCCATAGAACGGCCTACTACTACGCCTGGGCCTAGCTCGGCCCTAATGCTCATAAAAACTCTCTCAGGGGGAGTGTTGGCGTGAGTTGTATTATTTCTATGTATAGATTTTTCCTTACATAGCTTTATTATTTAAATCATGTCCATATTTATATTGACTTGAAATCTACCCCAGGTCCTCTTATGCCTATATAAGGCTTCCTGTATCTTCACTTTTTGTAATGTTTTTCATATTTTAAAATCCCCAATTTATCACTTCATTTATTTTGTCTCATAATCCAAACCATGTTTTGGAAAAGAACATTCCTCCTCTCAGGTGTCATGGAAATGTTGTCATGACACGTGATGTTACATGCATAAAAATTTGGGAAATGCAACCGAGTCCTTCGGCTAATTGTTTAATATTACAAAATCGTGTTAATTTGAGTCCTTCAACATATAAATCTTTGTCTATAGTAATTTATTTTAACAAAAACAAAAACAAAAACCTAATTGATTTCAAAATGATAACTAAATTTCGTAAAATTACACAGATTTCTCTTTAGAGATGATAACACAATATTTTTATTCATATGAATAACAAAATATATTAATAAAAAAAGAAAATTCAGTATTATATGAATTAAAAAGAAACTCACCCAAAAATTATGAAGTTACTATATTTTTTGAAACATCAAAGGAAGTTAGTATGATTTACCCTTTTTAAAAAAAATAAATTGAATAACTCATTTGACTATAATTATTGAATTAATTTAAGAGTAATGAATGCTACATTTTTCAAGCACAATATGAAAGCCAATTAGAATATTTAACCAATCCTTTTATTTATACATCATTGGGCGTATAAAGTAAACTTATATATTATTTTTCTTAATTTAATATTATTATAAATGAGAAAAGAGAAATACATGGAACAATCAAAAAATTATTGCACTACAAATGAGAATTTTTTTTAGTGCAATTCTAACGCACAAGAAGAGTTGCACTGAATACAGGAATAATTTATATCATGCACACAAAAAAAAAAAAAAATAAAATTGTATCATCATGATTTTTTTTTTTTTTTCCACTACCCTACTAAAATGCAATTTTTTCAATGATAAATGACTTAAATAATGATAATAAGGATAAAAATATATGATAAGGCAAATGAAACTAACCGAACCAAAACTAGACTTATCTCCAACTAGAAAGCCGGTAAATCATCTAGAATGAGACGGAGTTGGAAAATCAAACCCATTAAAAGAGCCGGGAATGGCTCAACACTTGTGAACAACCCACAACCGCCCACCTCCTCCTCTCATCTTTCTCTCTCTCTCTCTCTCATGAAAATCAACATTGTTCATGTATCTACACATACATGTACGTATACGTAATAGTATATACGTAATCATATTCTGATTCTGTACATTTTATCAAAGGGCTTCTTGAATTCAAACCCACCAACACTATCATTTATTGTGAAGCACTAGTAACGTAAACACGTAACACCAACACAACATACACACTTCCTGATTACTCTTTTTTCTTTTTCTTTTTCTATATATAGAAGAAGACCCAGAAGAAGAATGAGAGCAAGTGATAGATCGGTTCTTTGATCTTAGAAAGAGAGAGAGAGAATGAAAGAGGAGATGGTGCAAACTCAGACGACGATGGTGACCACGACAGACGGAGAAGCCGCCGCCGTCTTCAAGAAAGTTAATCGTCCGGTTACTTTGAAGGTCCCTCTCTCTCTCTCCTCATATAATGTAGACATGCATGTCTTGTTTCTTCTTGGATTGATAATGTTTCATGTTCTTGAATCCGTCGTGTATAGAAAAACGAAAGATTGTGTGTATATATTCTCAATAATACTACAAACTCAAAACTTATCCAAAAAAAAATTAATGTTTTAAATTTATTTTATTCATAACCCGATATTTATCAATTTAATTTCTATTGTATAATCAAATTTGGATAGTTATGGGTTCAAAAGGGTGATTCATAATATTTTTAGTATATTTTTTTGCTAATCTTAAATGATTTAAAAATAAAAAATAAAAAATATTTTTCTAGTATTAAATATTAATTATCTTCACATTATACATCTTGAACATTTGGGATCCAATTTGGGTTTGGATTCTCTAGATAGCAATTAAATTTAGTGGGCCTTTGCCACTTCGGTGATCGAATTCATTTATTTTTTAGAATTTGAAGAGTAAAATATTAATATAAAAAATTAAAATTATTGAATATTATTAATTATACATTTAAATTATATTTATTTAAAAAATAGAAGACTTGTATAATTTGAATAATAACCATAAATTTTAAGTAATATAATATAATTTAAACATATAACTAATAGATGATCATGTTGATTTTTTTTTTCATTAATATTTTATTTCACAAATCTTAAAAATAAATTATTTGAATGACTGAAGTCATCAAAATGGGTTCACTAAGCCCAAACTGTCCTCTCAATTTGAATGGGCAAATGAAAATTTTTAGCGATTTTAGCCAAATATATTGATTAGATTTGTTTGATTCGAAATAAATTGAAAATCAATCTGATTAACGACTAAGATTATTTGATTAGAAATAAAATTTCCCCCAAACAATTATCAACTTTTATTTTATAATTCCAAAAAAAAAAAAAAGAGTAAGTTGTTTCACATATATAAAGTGAACCTTATCTTCTCATTTAATATTATAGTGTTGTATATGCTTCAATTCAATATAACTTAAATTTTAAAATTAAAATAACATTTAAAAATTTTAATTAATTAATTTTTGTATAAGTTGGTCGGTCTTTTGACCTAACCAATTAAGCTAAACCGTTTTTAGTTAGAATGATTTGCTGGTTTAATCCCGATTTCTCATATTGATTTTCTTAATTTTAAACAATTTAAAAAATCTCTATTTAATAGCTTCCATTTAATCATATAAAAATAAAACTCTAATTAATTTATGATTTATGTTATAATCCGACATCGGGAGAAAATGAAAAAGTGAGCTGTTTCACGTATATAAAGTGAATCTTATATTCTCATTTAATATTATAGTTTTGTCTATAGTTTAGTTCAAAACAGTTTAGATTTTAAAATAAAAACTCTAATTAGCCTATGATTTATTTTATAATCTCACATTTGAAAAAAAAATAAAAAAAAGTGAGTTGTTTCACTTATATAATGTGAATTTTATACTCTCATTAAATATTGTAGTGTTGTACATGTTTTAGTACAATTTTTTTTAAATTTTAAAATAAAATTTGAAAGTTTTAATTAATTAATTTTTATATAAGTTGATTGGTCTTTTGACTTTAGTGGATTAGGCTGAATCATTTTTTGTTTGACTAATTCATTGGTTTAATCACAATTTTAGCGGTTTTATCAAAATATATTAGTTAGATTTATTTGATTCGAAATGAACTAAAGATTGATTTGATTAAAAATTGAATGATTAAGATTGCTTGATTAGAAATAAAATTTTCGTCCAAACAATTGTTGACTTTTATTTTATAATTCTACATTAGGAAAAAAAAGAAGAAAGAAAGTAAGTTGTTTCACTTATATAAAGTGAACCTTATATTCTCATTTAATATTGTAGTGTTGTGCACGTTTTCATTCAAGATAGTTTAAATTTTAAAATTTAAATAAAATTTAAAAGTTTTAATTAATTAATTAATTTTTGTATAAGTTGATTGGTCTTTTGACCTAGCCGATTAGGCTAAATCATTTTCGGTTTGACTGATTTGCTAGTTTAACCGCAATATTAATTTATTCTATTTTTTTTCATCTTTACCAATTAAATTATGATATCTATTTCATATTGTGAATTTAAAAAATACAATTAGTGACATAACAACAGTAATATATATATATTTTAAAAAATGATTAAAATTTAATTACTTTTAAATTATTTTTCTATACTTTTAAAATAAATTTTATATTATTATTTAATTTTAAAATTATTTTTAATTATTTATTTAACCCGCACGAGTTAATATGCTAGTTTTAAAAAGTGAAAAGGCCCTCTCTGTGCACAAGAAACTTCTACCACTTTAATGTACATTATTTTATCGGCGCATGCTAGTGACTATTTTTATGGTTTCAACACAAGACATTTAAGTCACAGTAGAACAATTGTACCCCTTGGCACTATGTGCGAAGGGCCACCCTCATTATAGTTTTAAAAAGATTCTTGAAAACTCCTCTAGTAAATGCTATGGGATTACTTTTCTATATTTTAAGTTTTTGTTGAAGAAAACTACCAAGTCACTATAATTTTTATGTAAAATTTACTTGAGAATAATGTAGTAATGACGTAGTGGTAAATTATAATCATAATGATGAGCAATATGTTTTTAAATGAAGAGATCATGAGATCATAATAAATCATATTATTTTGTTTAATAATTCTCTATAAATTTTCAATTTGCATATATCACTACTTCTCCTCTGTTTTAGATCTTTATATCTTCATTCATACTTGAGTATCTGTTAAGTTTCTTATTTTATTTTTCCTTAGCAGATGTTCTAGTATATTTTCTTTTTCCTTCACAACATTATTTCTGAATTAACATTCTACATTAGTACTTGTACTAAAATTATTGTTGGATCAATTGTACAGTTTGAAGATGTTGTGTACAAGGTTAAACCAGAAAAAGGAGGATTCCTAAAGAAGTCAAAATCCGAAGAGAAAACAATCTTAAAAGGCGTCACAGGCGTAGTCCTGCCCGGTGAAATGCTAGCCATGTTAGGCCCTTCCGGTAGTGGCAAAACCACTCTCCTAACAGCACTCGGTGGCAGACTCAGTGGCCGGCTCAAAGGAACAATTACTTACAATGGCGAGCCCTTCTCCAACATAATAAAGCGAAACACCGGTTTTGTAACACAAGACGATGTCCTCTATCCTCACTTGACCGTTACAGAAACGCTTGTATTCACAGCCCTTCTCAGATTACCTAATACTCTCACAAAATTGGAAAAAATTGTTTACGCCCAAGCTGTTATAACTCAACTCGGATTGACCAAGTGCAGGTACGGCATTATTGGGGGGCCTTTTTTGAGGGGAATTTCCGGGGGAGAGCGTAAAAGGGTGAGCATAGGGCAAGAAATGCTTATTAATCCGAGTTTGTTGTTTTTGGATGAGCCAACATCGGGGCTTGACTCAACCACTGCTCAAAGGATTGTGTCGACGCTTTGGGAGCTAGCGAATAATGGAGGGAGAACGGTGGTGATGACAATACACCAGCCTTCGAGTAGGCTGTTTTACATGTTTCATAAGGTGTTGCTGTTATCGGAAGGCAATCCTTTGTATTTTGGAAAGGGAGAAGAAGCCATGGATTACTTCTCGAGTATCGGATATGAGCCATCGTTTGCCATGAATCCTTCTGATTTCCTGTTGGATCTTGCAAATGGTAAGTGTGCATTAAATATCTTAAATATGGGTTCTAGTTTTTTGTTTTTTGTTGTTTATTTAAGATTAGGATTTGTTACATTGGTTGTTGGGATTGCAAAGAATGTGGGATGCAGTAGTTGACACAATATTATGTTTTTGTTGTGCATTCCATATAACCTCATATCAACTATGTAAAAATTTGAAATGTGATACTAGTGACATTGATGTGTGTTTAAAGATCAAATACATTTGTTTTGTAGGTATTGCATCATATGATTCTCAGGAGGATCCAGCAGTGGTTAAGCAGGTTTTGATTTCTGCTTTTAAGAACAACATTGCTGAAAATTTGAAAGTAGAAGTTCAAGAAATCAACATGGGCCATCGCAAGGGATTGGAAGACCAGCAGTGTGCTAGGTGGACCACAACTTGGTGGCAACAGTTTACAGTTTTGCTCAAAAGAGGAGTGAAAGAAAGGAAACACGAGTCATTCTCCGGCCTTAAGATTGGACAAGTCCTTGTGGTAGCTATCCTTTCGGGGCTCCTATGGTGGCAATCCGGTATAACTCACTTACAAGATCAGGTAACCAATATTTTTACTCTCTCTCTGAATATTTGTTAACTAACATTGGTCATTGACTCTCACTTTTCTTGACAAAATTTGCTTCATTGTTTTGAAAACTGAAGGAAAATTCAGTAGGGATGGCATGTTTGGTATCTTCATTTTTGGTTTTTTGTTTTTGTTTGTTGTGTTTTTTGAAACAAACAGTGAAAAGTTTGAAAACAAAAATGGTTTCATATCTTGGCCATTTTTGTGCCAAAATAGTGTTTGAAAATTCAAAAACAATTTTTGATGTATAGCAGTACTCTTCCTAAAAATTTGGTTCGAGTGTTTGTTTTCTTTGTTTGCTGATAATTCGTTTTCGTTTCTTGTGCTTTTGGAAACAAAATAACCGACTTTGTCTCCTATTTAACTGACTAATTGTCATTCTTTTATCATACGTAAAACCATGCTTGGCTTTGATACAGATAGGGCTTCTATTCTTCTATTCTGGATTTTGGGGCTTCTTCCCACTCTTCCAAGCCATTTTCACTTTCCCCCAAGAACGATTGATGCTCGAAAAGGAAAGATCTTCGGGCATGTACCGTCTCTCCTCATATTTCATGGCGAGGATCATTGGTGACTTACCAATGGAGCTTGTTCTCCCCACAGTTTTCCTCACCATAACCTACTGGATGGCCGGGCTCAAACCCAAAGCAGAAAATTTCATGGAAACCCTATTTGTCCTCCTCTATAGTGTCCTAGTTTCTCAAGGCCTAGGACTCGCTCTTGGCGCCGCAGTAATGGACCAAAAATCGGCCACAATGCTTGGATCGGTCATCATGCTTTCATTCCTTCTAGCCGGAGGGTACTATGTTCAACATGTCCCGGCTTTCATAGCTTGGATCAAGTACATTTCTATCAGTCAATACACATACAAGCTCTTGTTGGGATCGCAATACAAGCCCACCGATACATACCCGTGTGGCGACACTGGGACTTGTTTGGTTGGGGAGTTTCCTTCTATAAAGCTCGTGGGACTCGATGGACAAGTCTTGTCGGTGGTGGCTTTGGCTGTAATGCTCATAGGTTACAGGCTCATGGCGTATGTTGCCCTAATGAGGATTGGAGTGACAAGAACATAGGTTGTTTTTGTTCCAAACTGTGACAAAAGTTTTCTTTGGATTACAGTGAGAAATCTAGACGAGATTCCAACTATATAGATAGTAAGTACTAGGTTTTGTGCCAAATTGAAGTTATTATCATACATGAAGCATCAAACTAAGGAGGGAATTTATGTTGACGAGTGTCTTTTCACATAAAAATAATTGGCGTAAGTGTCCATTTGTTTGGTTGGGGACAAATGCCAGATTTTTTGGTGTTAAAACTCATGTGATAACTTATGTACTATTAGATACATGTATAATATCTATTTAATGTTGATATTTAAGTAAAATCTAAGCTTTTAATTTATTAAAATTACGAATGTGACAATAATCTAACCTAAGCTTTTAAATGACGTTTCGTGGATTTTTTTAAAAAATTTAAATGTCTTTTACTTTCAATTATAATTAAATTATATGGTGTAAGAAAAATTAATAAATATAAAAAATATAAAAAATAAAGGACATAAATTTTTTTTAAAAATCCATGAAACATCATTTATAAAAATATTTAAAAAAGTTCCATCACGAAAAGTATATATAAAAAGACTAATGTTATATGTATCAATTAGTGCACTAACTAGTGTACCAATTGATAATGTGGCATAATTTAAAATATTTTTGATATTTATAATTTGTATAATGAGTGAGGGTCAATAATTATGTCATAACTAGTGTTGGTACATTAGTTAATACACTAATTGGTACATGTAGCACATCAAAAAAAAATTGGTACATGTAGCACTAAAAAAATAGAGGCAGGTAAAAAAAGGATAGTTTGGTCTCTAACAGTATAAGATTTCTAATCTTCTCCTATTTTTGGTTGATCTCTAAAATAGTCCATGACATCATATAAAGAAGGGTAACATTCACTTTACCCCTTTTTATGGTTTGGTCTCGAAACACTTTTTACTCTATATTCAAATATAAGTAGAAAGCTCTTTTATATTTTAGACTAAAATGTTAAGGTTATTTTTCTTTAAAGATAATGTAAGGTGTGCCACACTCTCTCGAAATGATAGTGGGCTATGCAAAAATATTAAGTCAAAGGTCAAAAATTGAATAAAATGTCAATAAAATCCTCATATTCATCTTATTCTCCAAATTAAATCTTAATCCTAACCAAATCCTAACTCTAATTGCCATATTTTATTAAAAATTTAATTTAATTTAAAATTTTAGTAAATGAGAAATAGGGTTAAAAATTAATTAGTAGAGTAAGGTATTTTTATGGTAATAAATTAGATTATTTATGCTAATTTATGGTTTAATATATATATATATATATATGTAAATGTTTAATTTAAAATATTATTAACTAAGAAATTGGGTTAAAAATTAAAAATTATATTACGGTAATTTTATGATAATAAATTAAGGTATTTAGGTTAATTTATGATTTAATTTGTTAATATATATATATTTAATTAAAAATGTTATCAACTAAGGTAATTTTATGATAATAAATTAGGGTGTTTAGTTTAATTTATGATTTAATTATATGTATATATATTATTTTAAAATTTTATAAAAATTAAAAATTAGATTAAGATAATTTTATGATAATAAATTAAGGTGTTTATTTAATTTAAAATTTTATTAAATAAGAAATTGGTTTAAAATTTAAAAATTAGATTAAGGTAATTTTATGGTAATAAATTAGGATGTTTAGTTTGTTATGACTTTATTTTTTAAATATGTGATTAAGATAGAAAACTATATATATTTGAGAAGAGAGAAAGAGAATATACCATATGGGTATTTAAGTAATTTTGTCCTTACTTTTAACAAAATTAGTTTTGTATTTTAATCTAAAATCATATACGAATTCTTTACCTATATTTAAATCATAAGAAGGAAAAATACTTCAAGACAAAACCAAAAGGAAATAAACCATAAAAAAGTGCTTGCAAATGAATAGATCCCTTTCTAGGATGGTCAAAGAACAATTAAGCGAAGTACAAGAAAGTTCGGAACAAATTGGAGTAATGACATAAATTTCTCCAAAGTGGGATTACATGAATCTCATTTAGGGATATGATATAAGCTGCATGCTGAGCTTTTTAGATCCATTTTTACTATTGACATGGCAAGTCCTTCTTGGTTGATATACCTCAATGCAAAGGCTTCACACACAAACGCAATGTTTGGGTATGAACAGTTAACGAGAATGCTTGTGCTCATTGGTTAATATTGAAACCCAATGTTTGGGTATGAACAGTTAACGAGAGTTCTTGTGCTCATTGGTTAATATCGAAAGGGAAAATGTTTTGTGGCACTAAAAAATTGGGCACTAATGTCCCTAATTTCTAAAATTGGTAACTTTGTTTTTTTGTTTTTTTGTTTTTTTTTTTGCCTTGTTGGGAAATTCGGGGCATTAGTGCCCCCAATTTCGGGGCACTAACCACAACCCATATTGAAAGTGAAAGGGTTAACTCATCAGATATTTTGTACTGAATATTGTACCAAAATAATGTGACAATATTATTTGTTTTAATAAGTTTTTTATTCTAAAATGATAAGCTCAAAATTTTACTAAATCATTATGTATAATTATATGAATTTTTTATTTGTATATATCGCCACTCTATTAAAAATTGTTTAAGTAATTTGAAAATGATGAAATTTTTTTGATATCAATAAAAAAAATATTTAGTACTAGTGACCACCACCATTGTCCAAGTCAGGGACAGAGGCACTAAGGGTCTAGGGGGGTTACGTGGCCCCCCATGACATTTCAATTTTTTTTTTTTAAGTCTTAGGGTTATTTGGGAAAGATGGTTATAATCAGCTGTTTGGTTAAAAGCTGCTTATAAGCAGCTTTTTTGTGAGAGAGGAAGTGAGTTATAATCCGAGAAGTGGATTATAACCCACTTCCCAAAAGGGGCCTTAGCTAAACACTAACACACAGTCCCAAACCAAACACTGACATCCCACATCCTAACTTTTTTTAAAAAAATTGGGAGTCCTAGACTCCTAGCTAAGCACTGACACACACAAACACTGGTAAATACTAATACAGCTCCTCTCCTTCCCAATTTCTAGAGTCTCAACCTTTTTTTCTTTTTTTTTTGATTCTTAACTTGTTGGGCAAGGATTAATCTATATATAAAAAAAAAAAAAAACTTGTCGGGCAAGGCTTTCAGCAATAGCTGGCAGGATCATTTAAACTCTAAAAGTGTATGAAGTTCTTTATTTTTTTATTTATTTACAGTACTTGTTAAGTGTCTCCGTATTTTCTTTGTCTCCCTTTGTTGTTTTGCAATTTACAGACTCGCGATTCACCAGATTAGGATCACACAACATAGATTTGGGACCACACTACAATATTTGTCTTCTTTTCATTGTTTACAGGTAACTTTATTTATTATTTTTTACTTTTAAATAAAAATTATGAGTATTAATTTATAGTCATTTGTTAAGTTTTGATTTTGTAAAAAAAAAAAATATTATTTGTTATTATTTATGTTAGAATAAGAGATTTTGAAATGCTAAAATTATGAATTTTGATTGATGGTGATTTATGTTAAAATTAAGAATTTTGGTTTGTTGTTGTTTGTGTAAAAATTAGGGATTTAATTTGTGCTAAAATTAAAAATATTAATTTGTGCTAATATTAATTTTTTGTGTTTAATATTAGTTCGAAAAATTATTATTATGTAATTGTTATTGATTGGAAAAAAAAATTTTGAAATTATAATTAATAGGTGCTCCTTATATTAAGTACATTTTGATTAGCCAGTACACATACACGCTCCACAATACAGTGTGGCGAAAATAGGACTTGTTTGGCTGAGGAAGTTTCCTTCAATTTGTGGGCGGGGACGAAATCAAGATTTATGAGGTGGGGGAGGGGGAGCAAGGTGTATACATAAAAAAAAATATATTAAAAACCCATTAAATGAGCTGGGAATGGCTCAACACTTGTGAACACCCCACAATCGCCCACCTCCTCCTCCTCTCTCTCTCTCTCTCTCTCTCTCTCATGAAAATCAACATTGTTCATGTATCTACACATACATGTACGTATACGTAATAGTATATACGTAATCATATTCTTATTCTGTACATTCAAGGCCGGCTCTGGGCTAAGGCTGGTGAGCCCTGTGCCTAGGGCCCCAAAAATTAGGTCCAAAAAAAGGGCCCCAACTTTAGTCTTACACTATATTAAAAACTTAAAATGACCCAATTCTATTTAATTAATTTAGGCCATTTTAAAGGGAGCCTCAATAAATCTATTTAGCCCAATTGATAAAAGGCCCAATTAAAAAATATTTATAAATTTTAGTTGTTAGTCCAATTAAAAAAATAAAATATTAAATATATGTATATGTATTAGACGTTAGCCTAATTTTGTGTGACCTATTTTTTTCTCTCTTTATGGCCCAATTATGTGTTTTTTAGTATTTTTTTAAAAAATATTTTACACAATTTTTATTTATTTTGTAGATACATCTAATTTAGATACACTTATAAACTATAATATTTATATATATATATTTTTAAAACGTTACTGTAGACGTCCCGGGAAGGTTAGTCTCGTTCCGTTCATTTGTGGGTTTACTACAGCTCAGGACTCAAATGTCACGGTTCTTAATCTGAACCAAAGAGTCCAAATCCGGCAGATCGTTTTGAGAAAACAGATTTTTAGAAAGAAGTGCCAAACATGGACTGCTTTGCCAGATACAGAGTCGCCACCTAAATATTTTATTTTGGGGAAATTTAGGAAACCCTGACTCGTTGCCTAAGACCACATGTCCGTCATCACCAAAGTTGCCTCGGCTCGGGAACTTGGGTACGATTGGGGAAGGTCACTTCGTGAGCACCCCCGCTCGCCCGATCAAAGATCGGCCTCTACTAACCATGATATCGAGTTTTGAAAACATTGTGCGTTCTTATTCCGGTTATTAGCCTAGGTTTACTATGTGATACGCACAGCATACAAGTATAAACTGGGTCGCCTGAATTGGAATAAAACAGTTCATGTTTGTTTTTTAAAATGGTTTGATGGTGCTACCCGCAAGTAGGCTAAGACGTGGATTTGCCACCCTTGGGTGGGCTTTGAAAACATGATTTTGCCACTATCTAGTAGGCTTAAAATTCACAGTCAATGATTTGTTCCAATCCAAATAACCCAACCTTCACCCACAGGCATTCAGGCAGTTATATCACATAAGCACGTAGCCTCATGGTAAGCATGCTATCATGGCAACACTCACACGCATGCAAGGATGCTAAAGCATAAAAACTTACCGAGTACTCCAAGCCAAAACAGAAGCTAATTAGAAATCCATGCATGAATCTAATTATACAGAAATGCCTATGCAACACATGCAAGATGCAACTATAGCAGGCTCGGCTATTCTAAGATGGCATATGATGATGCTACAGCTAACGTGTATTCAACTTGGAATTGAAATACAAATGCAGTTAGTATGATGCGCCGAGCCCGGTGCATGCAAAACAGATGAATGAATGCAAACATGCTATCATACTGTATGCTAATTGAAACATGCCCTAATCTAACCATCATAAGCTGGTAAATAAAAGGGAGAAAGACGTGGGGTTAGAAGACATACATCACACTCACGCACACTTATTACAACATTGCCCTCACTCGGAGGGTCCAAATAAATAATACAGTCCCGAATAAATAATACAGTCCGAATAAGTACAAAATCCTAATTAATTAACAAATTAATCTAGGAAAGCCATAAACTAGCATGCAAGCTAGGAACTGCCTCGACTTTGCTCCGGATAATGAATGATGCATGCTCGGATTGCCTTGCGCGGAAATCCATTGCGATGCCCCAATTAGCCTCTGATTGCAATTGTTCTTGGAATGCGTGCCAAGCTCCGGAAGGCTGCTGATTCTTGATTTGCTGCAACAGAGAGCAAGAAAGGGGCATGGCAATGTATTTTCACATATGTATGTATGCCTCGATCCTCGTGCCACCAATCACGCATCTCGATGCATGATGGCCGAGGAGTCAAATTGCATTACTCAATATGAAATGAATGCATATGAAAACACCACAAGACCAAGACTCCATCATGGTTAATCCAAAGTGTCGGCAACCGGGTAATTGAGATACGTTCCGTCACTCGAAGTACGAAACGTCCCTCGTTTCCCGTGCTTGGGCTAACTCCTATCCCAAACGCGATGCAATATGCATGACATGCATGAATGCGACTAATATACAACCTAGCATGCGCAATGCTATGAAATGGCATACACGATGCACGATGTAACATGGCATACACAATGCTTTAACATACAACCTAGCATACGCAATGCCATGAACTGAGATGGCATACACAATGCAATATTAACTTACACCAACATGAGTGGACCTCAGCCACACTCACATAGGAGGCCATTCGATGAAAATGAGACACTCGAGATGCGTGCACACGTGCACGCAAACCGAGGACCGAACCTAAGGCACGAATGCCACTCTAACAAAGCATGGCAAGGCATGGAACATGGCATAAAAGCATGCAAGTTCCAGCACTGAAACATGATGCTAAATGGCCTTGAAACATGGAAACATGGCACCCGATGCATGAGATGAACCCCAAAACTCAAAACTAGGCACATGGAATGACTTATAGCTATACAAAGCATGCATTATTTGATCATGAAGCATGAAGACAGAACCAAGGCAATCCCAAAAAATGCATATTTCCAGTTTAAAGCATGGCCGAAAAGTGCTAGCAAGATGGCTTAAAATAGCATGCAAATTTGACTAGCAAACATGGATTACATGGCATGTATATGAAGCAAGTGGAATCTCACCAAACCCGCAAAAATCAGTGAACTAAACATGTGAAAATAGGCCCAAATAACCACTGATATGCAACCATGGTATGCAAAAATGATGAGTTACTTTAGAGAGCCATACAAAGGATTATTAAGCACATACAAGATAGACATGTGGCAGCCCCAAAAAAACTCTGAAAATCAAATATGATAGTCCCAAAACTTACCAAATTGGCCCTGAAATCAGTCAACAAGGCATGCAAGATAGGGCCTCTTTGGAAGGCCAAAATGACCACCAAACAAGTCAAGGTGAGAGGGGGTCACCCCCCTTTGATTTAGAGGCTCAAAACAGTGTTATTGTCACGCCCCGAATTTTAATTACACGAAAACATTACCAAAACCTGTGAATTTAAGTCCATATTTTTTTTTATATATTTTTTATTTTACATATACAAATATCTATTACACTTGAGTAACAGAAGTACGATAATACATGTTCTCTCTCTCAATGAATACAACAACAATAATACATGCCAATGCTTCTACCGCGAAGCTACAAATAAATGAATACAAATACAAATCCACTTCTTTTACAACTACCATTAAGTTATACAAATGACTCAAGAACTCCGTAAATCTTCAATCAAATAATCCAAACATTCTTCCTGTAAAAAGATACAACAACAACGGGGTGAACACTAATGCCCAGTAGGAATCTCACAGTTCTAAATCAATAACTAACACATAGATAAAAATGATCATGCATGCTGGGTGATACCATATAGTAGGGTGACATTTCAAAATCTCAAAATATCATAAGTAAGGTATCTTTTTCTCAAAAACAATTTAAACACTTGTAAGAAAAACCTTCAGCCATTAAAATCATCCATTAACTTTAGAAAAACCATAGATCCTTATGAAACAACCGTATTTAAGAAACAACATCATTTAAAGGTTAATAACCCATTTCCCAAAATATTTCTCATTTAACTTCCATTTTTAATGTTCTTCTTTTCTTTCATTCTACTCTTTTACTCTTCATTTTTAACTTAAAACCCCATAACTTCAAGTTCAAGTTCCTTTTTGATTTGCCAACAATTCTCCTATACTCAATTCACCCCGTTAATTACACCCGCAAAGTTTCATTTCAAGATAACACAATGTTAATAAACCCTTCCAAGCCAATCCTTTATTTAATTAAGGAACAACTCTCACAATTTACTTTTATTAACGCAACTACTTCGTTAAGTTTATCATCATAATCTATAATCCTCATATCTATTTTTTTTTATTCCCATTATTTACAAATAATGCCCATGCACATTTCCTCTTTAAACCAAATTATACATCAATATGAAATTTCACAAATTCATCACAAGCAACAAAAAAAAAAAAAAATTCATCAACTCAACTTACCTCTCAACACATAGCTCAACACAATCCACTTTTTGCCGGCTTACTACGGCGGGATGTGAACTCCCAAAAACCATTTTTGAAAACCAACCATTCTTTTAAAAAAAATTTCCAAGTTCTATAGAGTATTCTCACAAAGTTTGTACATAGTTATGCTTTTTCCTCAACACAAAAGTAAATGTAAATGCAATGCTATGCCAAGATAAATCAATGAGGAAAAACATCCGTTCCAATGCATTGTTTCAAAATCACCATGTTCTCAATGTCATCATATGATCTCATCAATTTCAAACTTCCATCATTACTTTAAAAGGGGCGGTAAATACAACACTGGTAATCCCTAGGCTGGTGTCTGCAAGTAGGCTCAACAAGCACTACCAAACTGTCATTTTTACCGGTGCTAACCGGAAGGCTCGACACCTATCCGCGCGGCTTTCGGGTCACTGCCAACTTAACAAATCAACTACACCCCCTATCCGGACTTACCACGTATTTACCCCATTCACATTTCCATATCTCTCATACAAATCATTTTCTGTCATGAATGCAAATCTCTTGGATTTAAAACCACAATGCACAATGATAAATGATATGATATGCAAATGCAAAAATCTCCATGATTCATAACATTCCTTCTCAAATCAACTGTATACCATCAACTTCCTCATTTCACAAGTCAAAGCAACATGGTCCCACCAAGGACTACACATGAAGTTTTCAAAACCATCTCTCCAACTCAATAAATTTAAAAGATTACCAATCTTGCAAAACACATTATGGAATTTACACACATTCATCTTCTATTCAAAGAAAGAAAGGAGTTTTATGAACATTTCCATGTTCCTCAAAAATCTCTAAAGTTCTAGTGTTTTCACCAAAAACCAAACATTTCCCATCCCCATAAAGAAACCCCATTAAATCATCCACTTGAGTTTCAAAATAACTAAGCCAACCCACTAGGAATTTAATAAAATAATTTGAGATTAAGCCCATTTTGGAAACTCTACATTTTATATCACAAAAACCAAAATCAACATAGTCAATACAATTCTACATAATCACCACAATTCAACATATCTTAACTCAACACCACTAATTATAATTCAAAGTGTACTCCTAAATTTTCATTTCATCATTTCATTCCAAGGCTCATGTTATCCATATCATTAACTAATCCTTTTTCCCAAGTTTTATTTCATATCATAGCATAATTTACAATATCCATAAATAAGGTTCAATCGCTAATTTTTAACATGATTTTCAAACACTTCCAAAATTCAATTAAACTTGTATATATACAATTCCATACCTCAATTTCATGATTCTACTTTCAATTTGGGCAAACTCATTGTTTATCATCATAAATCAACCTAGGGTTTCAAGAAAAATCTAGAAATTTCAAGAAAAGTCCAAATTTCTTAACCCATTACTTTTTGTTCCAATCTTTCCATTTATTATACACCCTAGGTCCATAATCTATAAACCATAATCTAAATCCCATAATAGAACCCCAACATTTCAAACCCTAACCCCAAAATTTCATGATTTACACTATATGCCCAAAATATAGATTTTGCATTTATATATTCCAAAATACCACAAATCTATCTATCAATGTAAGCATTGAAGGAGAACTAGGACCCCTACCTCAAGATTCAAGAAAGAAAAGCAAGCTTTGAGAAGAATCCTCCACAATTTCGAATTTCAATCAGTTGAAAAATGTTGGCCCTTTCTTGTTCTCCATCCTTGATGCAAGATCCATGGTGGATTTGTTGATAAAAGTGGAGGAAATCAAGGTTTTGGGAGCTAGGGTTTCGGACATGGAAGAGGGGAGAAGAAGAGAGGAAAAGAAAATGCAAGAAATGAGCTCAAAATCACGTTTTTGAGCTGCTGTCCCGCACAGCCCGCACGTGCGGCGCTATTCCCCGCACGTGCGGCTCTACTTTCAGCATAGATGTGAAAACTTCAAACGGGTATAACTCTCTCATCGGGACTCCGTTCTAAGTCGTTCTTGTGTCCAAATTGAAGCCCCGGAAATAAGCTTTCCAATAGTTCTAACCTCACATTCAAATTCAAAGTGTAGAAAAAGAAAAGGGCAAAAGAGTGACGGCTGGTCAAAAACTCAAACTCCATTTTGGGGCTTTCTATCTAATCTTATTTATGTATCTTGTTAAGGCTTCAATCAAGGTTCCAAACATCACCCAAGGGTCCTCAATTATAATATTTAAAGTTCACTTGCCAACCTATCAATATCAAGAGTCCGATAACTGTACAAGTTTTAAGGTGACGAGCACCACTATACATCAATCCAATGTGAATTTAAAATCCGAGTCGTTATAACCTTCCCACCTTAAGAAATTTCGTCCTCGAAATTTGCATCTGTTCTAACAGAAATAGCAACAACCTTATGCTCACCAATTCTTAACAACCCCCCCCCCCCATTCACAACAAGGCATGAGAGCACCCATACATATCCACCAAACATTGACAACTTTCAATTACACCTTACTTCAATTCTAAACCCAAAAATACAAAGTGTTATAATCTACCCACCTTGGGGAAATTTCGTCCCCGAAATTGAAGAAAACCAAATAGAAGATAACTCAAACACGGATTGAAATACCCCTTGTAATGTTAAAAACCAGATCCACACTCGGGATAACTTCTAAATTTTCTAATTAGATACCTTAATGTTCCAACGATACCCAAACAACAAGAATCACAAGAAAAGGATCATAGATACTTTTCGACCAACACACACATCGAAATTTCAACGGCAAGGAGCAACACTAACCATTTATAATCCCAAAGTCCATAACAACTTCTCAATTAATAATTAGGCGGACCACGTCTATTGAATGTCCAAAACTGAATTTCAAAGGAATGGAAACCACTATTAAACCAAACACTAGGTCAACACAAGCAAAAACGAAGGACAATTCACATTGTACGGTCCAAAACCAAAATTTTCAATTGCACTTCAATTAACGGTATCAGCAATTCTTTATTCCATTTGACATTTAAAAGTAGGACAGTGAAAATCATTCATTATCATATTCAAATTAAGTCCTTAACATTTAGTTCAACCATGCCTTCCCAAGCCACGCACAAGGAAAATAGATTTTTGTTTTCCCACATCAATCTCAACATTTTTCCCGGTGAATCCCAACCATCACCAAATAACAACACAATTCCCATAGCATCGCAACACAATTTCCATACACATTTGTAACAACAACCAACAAAACAAACCAGTATTTCATTACAAATTTCCACACTTATATCAACTTTCAATACATATATACACATTGGCACAAGTGCACTTACAACAATTTCCACTCAAACATTTTCAACTCGTCTAGAGCAATTTCACAATTTTCACATAGACAACACACGTATACATGTACAAGTAAGATTTCATGCCATCAAGTACCCCTTGAGACACTATCCATTCACATCCCTATTTATTCAAAACAAGGCAACTCCCAAGATAATCAAGCATCAATTAACTTCAAGCAGCATTTGTTAAAACCATTGGTCGCAAGTCAAAACAAAACAGACTAACCCAAACCAATCCTTAAGTCCCACAAAAGAGGGCGACTACAAGAATCCGTATTCTCTATGCAACTTAGCCCAAATCATCCTTTTTCCATTCTCGTGGTTCAATTTTCAATACACACATCATTTCACATCTCACAATTCATAATCATAATCATCATCACCCATTATTCTCACACAAACAATGCCAAGAATTTCATAACACTTGCTCCTACACTCGGAAGTCACTAATCGGCCAACCATACAATTTCTAACACTCACAAGTGAACCGTCTACCCCGAGATGAAGCTTCTCACACCCTTTTACCCATTTCTAGAATCTCATTGGACTTTTCAAATATAAGTTACATTAGCACCATTCCCAACAATCTTATCATTCTCAAGTCGATATAATAACACTTATTTCGAGTCACACAAAACAATTACCACCCACACAACACTCACTACTAGGAAACACGACTCATATTTCCTCCCAAGAACCACTTCTAGCATTTGTTCATACTCATGAACCCCATACTCCAATACTGTTAACTCCTTTATACGCACACAACCACTAGCTCACCACACCTTACGCCAACACTGCTTTTATCACTATGAAGCACAATTTTCATACCACCACCAAGCACTCTCACGATTTGCTAAGTAACTCAAACTAACCTCATACCATTCTAAGATCTCACATCGTCTCAACTACATTCCTCACCAACCATACAAGCCACACATTCCATGTTTCCACAAATATGCCCATTCCATTTAAGATTCATAAGTCAATATACATCTCTACCACTATCTAACATCCCCCTTATTGCAAATTAATAACCATCCGGTAGCTCTCATTATCTCAACAACGACATCAGACATCAATAACCAACCTCTAACCCTTTCCTAAGACACTTACTCTTCCTACTAAATCCAAAGACCAACCTAACACATAATCACACAGCACATAAACAATTTTTAAGCAACAAACCACATAATTGAATCAAGCCTACAAGGACGACCACTTGTCCCGGAACTTCCAAGGAACTCTCATTAGAAACTACGTTGATCAGACGCATTTTCCAACGAGATCTCAAAGCAAGTTAGCCGGCTACGAGAACTATCCATGAGGCTTAACCCATGCTCACATAATGCAACACATAATGTTCTATACCTCCTATTTCTATATGCAAATATCCTCACCAAGCGAAGCCAACCCATTGTGTTAAAAACCATTTCCCACGAGCTCCAGGTATTCAAACCCGGTTAGCTCTGATACCATGTTGTCACGCCCCGAATTTTAATTACACGAAAACATTACCAAAGCCTGTGAATTTAGGTCCATATTTTTTTTTTATATTTTTTATATTTTTACATATACAAATATCTATTACACTTGAGTAACAGAAGTACGATAATACATGTTCTCTCTCTCAATGAATACAACAACAATAATACATGCCAATGCTTCTACCGCGAAACTACAAATAAATGAATACAAATACAAATCCACTTCTTTTACAACTACCATTAAGTTATACAAATGACTCAAGAACTCCGTAAATCTTCAATCAAATAATTCAAACATTCTTCCTGTAAAAAGATACAACAACAACGGGGTGAGCACTAATGCCCAGTAGGAATCTCACAGTTCTAAATCAATAGCTAACACATAGATAAAAATGATCATGCATGCTGGGTGATACCATATAGTAGGGTGACATTTCAAAATCTCAAAATATCATAAGTAAGGTATCTTTTTCTCAAAAACAATTTAAACACTTGTAAGAAAAACCTTCAGCCATTAAAATCATCCCTTAACTTTAGAAAAACAATAGATCCTTGTGAAACAACCGTATTTAAGAAACAACATCATTTAAAGGTTAATAACCCATTTCCCAAAATATTTCTCATTTAACTTCCATTTTTAATGTTCTTCTTTTCTTTCATACTACTCTTTTACTCTTCATTTTTAACTTAAAACCCCATAACTTCAAGTTCAAGTTCCTTTTTGATTTGCCAACAATTCTCCTATACTCAATTCACCTCGTTAATTACACCCGCAAAGTTTCATTTCAAGATAACACAATGTTAATAAACCCTTCCAAGCCAATCCTTTATTTAATTAAGGAACAACTCTCACAATTTACTTTTATTAACACAACTACTTCGTTAAGTTTATCATCATAATCTATAATCCTCATATCTATTTTTTTGGTTCCCATTATTTACAAATAATGCCCATGCACATTTCCTCTTTAAACCAAATTATACATCAATATGAAATTTCACAAATTCATCACAAGCAACAAAAAAAACATCATCAACTCAACTTACCTCTCAACACATAGCTCAACACAATCCACTTTTTGCCGGTTTACTACGATGGGATGTGAACTCCCAAAAACCATTTTCGAAAACCAACCATTCTTTTAAAATAAATTTCCAAGTTCTGTAGAGTATTCTCACAAAGTATGTACATAGTTATGCTTTTTCTTCAACACAAAAGTAAATGTAAATGCAATGCTATGCCAAGATAAATCAATGAGGAAAAACATCCGTTCCAATGCATTGTTTCAAAATAACCATGTTCTCAATGTCATGATATGATCTCATCAATTTCAAACTTCCATCATTACTTTAAAAGGGGCGGTAAATACGACACTGGTAATCCCTAGGCTGGTGTCTGCAAGTAGGCTCAACAAGCACTACCAAACTGTCATTTTTACCGGTGCTAACCGGAAGGCTCGACACCTATCCGCTCGGCTTTCGGGTCTTTCACCCTAGACACTCACTGCCAACTTAACAAATCAACTACACCCCCTATCCGGACTTACCACGTATTTACCCCATTCACATTTCCATATTTCTCATACAAATCATTTTCTGTCATGAATGCAAATCTCTTGGATTTAAAACCACAATGCACAATGATAAATGATATGATATGCAAATGCAAAAATCTCCATGATTCATAACATTCCTTCTCAAATCAACCGTATACCATCAACTTCCTCATTTCACAAGTCAAAGCAACATGGTCCCACCAAGGACTACACATGAAGTTTTCAAAACCATCTCTCCAACTCAATAAATTTAAAAGATTACCAATCTTGCAAAACACATTATGGAATTTACACACATTCATCTTCTATTCAAAGAAAGAAAGGAGTTTTATGAACATTTCCATGTTCCTCAAAAATCTCTAAAGTTCTAGTGTTTTCACCAAAAACCAAACATTTCCCATCCCCATAAAGAAACCCCATTAAATCATCCACTTGAGTTTCAAAATAACTAAGCCAACCCACTAGGAATTTAATAAAATAATTTGAGATTAAGCCCATTTTGGAAACTCTACATTTTATATCACAAAAACCAAAATCAACATAGTCAATACAATTCTACATAATCACCACAATTCAACATATCTTAACTCAACACCACTAATTATAATTCAAAGTGTACTCCTAAATTTTCATTTCATCATTTCATTCCAAGGCTCATGTTATCCATATCATTAACTAATCCTTTTTCCCAAGTTTCATTTCATATCATAGCATAATTTACAATATCCATAAATAAGGTTCAATCGCTAATTTTTAACATGATTTTCAAACACTTCCAAAATTCAATTAAACTTGTATATATACAATTCCATACCTCAATTTCATGATTCTACTTTCAATTTGGGCAAACTCATTGTTTATCATCATAAATCAACCTAGGGTTTCAAGAAAAATCTAGAAATTTCAAGAAAAATCCAAATTTCTTAACCCATTACTTTTTGTTCCAATCTTTCCATTTATTATACACCCTAGGTCCATAATCCATAAACCATAATCTAAATCCCATAATAGAACCCCAACATTTCAAACCCTAACCCCAAAATTTCATGATTTACACTATATGCCCAAAATATAGATTTTGCATTTATATATTCCAAAATACCACAAATCTATCTATTAATGTAAGCATTGAAGGAGAACTAGGACCCCTACCTCAAGATTCAAACAAGAAAAGCAAGCTTTGAGAAGAATCCTCCACAATTTCGAATTTCAATCGGTTGAAAAATGTTGGCCCTTTCTTGTTCTCCATCCTTGATGGAAGATCCATGGTGGATTTGTTGATAAAAGTGGAGGAAATCAAGGTTTTGGGAGCTAGGGTTTCGGACATGGAAGAGGGGAGAAGAAGAGGGGAAAAGAAAATGCAAGAAATGAGCTCAAAATCACGTTTTTGAGCTGCTGTCCCGCACAGCCCGCACGTGCGGCGCTATTCCCCGCACGTGCGGCTCTGCTCCCAGCACAGATGTGAAAACTTCAAACGGGTATAACTCTCTCATCGGGACTCCGTTCTAGGTCGTTCTTGTGTCCAAATTGAAGCCCCGGAAATAAGCTTTCCAATGGTTCTAACCTCACATTCAAATTCAAAGTGTAGAAAAAGAAAAGGGCAAAAGAGTGACGGCTGGTCAAAAACTCAAACTCCATTTTGGGACTTTCTATCTAATCTTATTTATATATCTTGTTAAGGCTTCAATCAAGGTTCCAAACATCACCCAAGGGTCCTCAATTATAATATTTAAAGTTCACTTGCCAACCTATCAATATCAAGAGTCTGATAACTGTACAAGTTTAAGGTGACGGGCACAACTATACATCAATCCAATGTGAATTTAAAATCTGAGTCGTTATAGTTATAAGCCACTGAAAATTCACTGGATTTCAGTGGCTAGAAGGCCAACAAAAGCATGCACAAGAGCTTAGGTATATGGCTCAAAGTAAGAGGCAAACAAGCATACAAGAGAGCATTATGACCTCGAACAAAAATGGAACCTTAAAAAAAACTTGAATATGAGATTAAAACAAGGTGTTTTCTCAGTTTATGACAACTCTAAAAATGAATACAAGTAGGGCTAATCTATCATGCAAAAATGGCCCTAAAAGAGGATTAGAGACAAGGGACAGTATCTAGCCCCAAATGAAAAATATCCCTTTAACAAAGTTGAAGAGGGGCTCAAAACAAGGCACTTTACAGTTTACATCGAGTCTCGAAAAAGAACACAAGTAGGACTAAACAAGCATGCAAGAAAAAGGCCTAAAAGAGGGATAAAGAGACAAGTGGTAGTAGATGGTCTCAAACAGAGGAGAGCCCTTCAACAAAGTTGAAGAGGGGCTCAAAACAAGGCATTTAACAGTTTATGACCAAGTCCAAAACAGCTCACAAATAAGCCTAAAATACTATGCAAAAATAGGCCTAAAAGAGAGATAAAGAGGCAAGTGGTAGTAGGAGACCTCAAACAGCAAGAGGTCCTTGATCAAACATGAAAACGAGCTCAAAATATGACTATTTTCAGTTCAGGTCGGAGCCCAAAAATGTAAGAAACAAAGGCTAAGATTGCATGCAAGATAGGGCAAAAAAAAAAAAAAAAGGAAATGAGACTCACCCTTGTAGTCCAAACTTCCAGCAGCTTTTGGTCCAAGAAATGGTGCTCCTAAGCTCTGGAAATAGCCTCCAAGTTGCTGGAATGGAGTGTGGATTGATAGGTTAGGAGTTGGTGTAGGAATGGTACAAGACTTGAGGGGTTTTGAGGCTTGAAGTATAGAGAGAGAGAGATTTAATGCAAGAGCTCCAAAACAAATTTTGTAACCCTCCAAATGGAGCTGGGGGCTGGTTATATAGAGAGAGGAGTGAGGGAAAAGGGGGGGGGGGAAATCAAATTCAAATTTTTCCCCAAAAGGCAGCCCCCCGGATACAAAATCTGGGGGGAAACAAATTGCACAGTTGGAACCCACTTGAGGAGAGGATCATGGCCAGCCAGGTTCAAAAGGTTCAGGTGGCCGGCCGGCCACCCCCATGGCCGGCCGGCCAGGGGTCAAAAGGGTCAAGATTGAATTGTTGGCCGGCTATCTCATATTGGTGGCCTCCCATGTATGCACAACACAACTATGTGGTCAAAAACTGGAAAAAATGAACCAGGAGAGAGAAAAACCAATTTTTTAGAGGGGTTCAAAAGGGTCAGAGACAATTACTGGCCAGCCATATCATATTGGTGGCCTCCTAGGTGTGTACAACACAAATATGTGGTTTAGGGCTAGAAAAAGTGGCCTAAGGGTGGTCAACATTAGCTTTCTAGTGAGAAAAACGGGCGACGGAGGGCGATGAAGAAATAAAACTGGCGATCAGAACAATTACTGGCCTTCCACCCTTCTACAACCTTCCTAATAATGAAAATAAGGCCTCCACCAAAAATGAGCCCAAACCGATGCAAAACGAAGGTTCGGGGGCCAAAACGCGCAGCCCGGGGCCCCAAAAACGGACTGTTAGGCACCAGAAGTGGTGTTCGACCACGAAGTTGGTCTCTCGGACCACAGTGTCCCTCAAAAGGGAGGAAATAAGGTGTATGCCAAAAACCGGAGCAAACGGAGGTGGTTAAGCGGTCCCGAACCGAGGCACGCGGCCGACGGCTCCGAAAAATCGGAAACCAGGCTCCAAACGGGAAAAATGGCCTACGACCACGAAACGTAGCCTACGGCCACTGAGAGATGATCTACGAGACCTCTCCCTCCCTTCGGGAAGAGAAAATAGAGAAAATAAAGCCTGGTTCGCAAACCGAGGCAAGGCACGAAAGAGTCCGGAAGTCCGGAGGCAAGGCTCGCAGCCGAGACTCTGAAACCTCAGAACGAACACGATATGCAACATCACCAAGCGTTCAATCGGTGACGTCTGAGTCTTAAGGTCGGTCAAAAATGGGGTGTCTACAGTTGCCCCTCTTTGACAGAACTCGAAATTCATAAGTGACGGGAGTGAATGTCAAAGCCCAGAGACGACCCATTTTTGACAAGGCCGAAGACTTAGACAATCATACAAGATAACAAAGAAACGTGCCCACAGGCGTGCCCGCAGGCGGGGGCAAAATGCAAAGCGATATGCACAAGGCCAGATGTAACTTAATGATCATGCAAATGCAGCAAGCTGTAATGAAGCAAGTATTCGCGAATAGATGCAACAGTTTTAAGCAAGAATGCAAAGTGACAACTACATTTCATGCAGTCAGGAATACGGAGAATTATTCAATTCTCGTCGCGTCCCACACGGAGAAGATACGATACCTGCGCGATTCGTCTGGTCGCATCAGCTTCAAATGAACCATACATACAATATCGTGCCTGCAAAAGGAAGAAACTCAACAAGCACACATATTTGACAACATATGTTCGATGTGATATCGAATGCAGACAAACGTGGTGCCGGTGGAAAAGTGCATCACAATGCGAGGAAAAACGCGCGCGGCAACGCGAGTTTAAGCGCGGAGGCATGGTAATATCAAGGAAACGTGCATAACAATGCAAGTATATGCATGAGAATGCAAGTTATGTGCATAACAATGCAGAACAAATGTAAACTAGGATGCACGTTTGTCAGAGAACAACGAGCAAAGAAATGCACGTTTCAGCGAAGGCGACTTGATCGCGGCCTCCGGTTCACCTCCCGGAAGGGTCACAGCGTGTTCAAAAAGGATACACCTTGCTTTTGATGAGAAATGATGAATCACGCATCGAAAGTTGAAGCTGAAGTTCCGGCGGAGCGATTTCGCGACGGAAAGTGCACTTCTCTTGTACTTTTTCAGGTCCTGGGGACTCCAATCATCACCAAAATTTGCAGAGACCTTGGAGGCCATGTGGGGAACACCACCGGCCAGTTTTATTTCCAAGGGAAAGCCACCGGCCAGGTTTTTGGGAGAGGGGTGGCCGGCCTGCCAGAAAAGGTGGCCGGCCGGCCACCTAGCCCAAATCCGGGGCAGTTTGGTCTTTTGCTCTCTTTGCTTTAAATGTGCTTATCCAAAGCACTTTTCCTCATAAGTGTAGCTCCGAAATAGCCTCCTCTACCTTCCCAAACCATTTTCTCCTTCAAATCTGTGCTCTATACGCATTTTCCAATGCCCCACGCAAGTTGTTTTCGCGAAATCTTTCAGTCCTCTTCACTTTGAACCGATTAAATTTTGATTTCGGGGCTTCTTTTCTCATTTTCGCCACTTGAGGTGAGTTTGTCTCAATATTTGGAAGATTTTCTTGGGAGTTGACTTTTGTTGACTTTTTCATTTCCCGAGAGTTGACTTTTGTTGACTTTTTCCAATTTTGGCTCATTTTGCTCGTTTTTGCAGATTTTCTGAAATGGCTGGTCATTTCCCTCACGATGGAGGTCCTCCGGGTGCCGGGGATGATCCTGACATTATGGCTCTGCCCCGAGGGTTCGACCCTTCATACCCGAGAGGTACGACCCTCCAGCACATATTCTTCCGCGGGCTGTTTTCTATCACTTTACTGATTTTGATGATCGAACGCCCGGGGATCTGCTTCTACGAGAGCCAGAGTCTCACCTTTCCCATGAGGCACAAGAGGTATTTACTTCGCTTTTACATTTTCTGCAATGTATTCTGCATTTTTCGTGCATTTCGTGCTTTTGCTATGTTTATCTGTTCACCCGAGTACACAGCTTAGTTAGAATGTTTAGTCTATAACACCGCATTCTGTTTACATTCTGAACACACGGTTCAATCACTTGAATTTCTGAACGCTCAGCCCATAAATTGATTGTGAACACACGGCACACACTGGTTGAGAATAGAACACGCAGCCAAAACTCTAATTTTCTGAACACACAGCCCGTTGTTGAGGTGAACACGCAGCACACACTGTCGAGATTAGAACACGCGGCCTAAACTCTAAATTTCTGAACACACAACCCGGATTGAAGGTGAACACACAGCCCAAACTCCGAATTTCCGAACACACAGCCCAAACTCTAATTTCTGAGCACACAGCCCATTGTTGAGGTGAACACACAACACACATTGATTGAGAGTTGAACATGTAGCCCAAACACTGAATTCTGAACACACAGCCCAATTTGAAGGTGAACACGCAGCACACACTCGTTGAGAATTGAACACGCAGCCCAAACTCTGAATTTCTGAACACACAGCCCAAATTGATATCTAGTACACAGCTCGAACTTTGAGATGAACACACAGCCCACCAAATTGATGACGAGCACACGGCCCATACTTTTTACCCCTGAACACACGGCTCACTTACTTTACTTTGCACGCAGCCTATTCGTTTCATTTGCCCACAGCTTATTCATTTCATTTGCACACGGCTTATTCCTTTCATTTGCACGCAGCTTATTCATTTCATTTGCACGCAGCTCATTCATTTTATTCTAAAATGCTGAAACATGTATTCATTCTGAATGCAGGTGACTTCTCGCACTGTGCGGGGATATGGCTCTATCGCGCGCGAGAGAGTGGTACGCCGAGCTCCCGGAGGCTGTCCGGGATTTGGTTGACTTGGCAGGGTTCGGGCCCTTCTGTACTGGGCTATCTCGTTGTCCTGCTAGGAGGACGCTGATGGGTGCCTTGGTGGAGAGATGGTGGGACACCACCAACTCCTTTCATTTCTCTGCCACGGGAGACATGACTATGACCCTGTTTGACTTTGCCGTATTGACCGGCCTTGACGTGGGAGGTTGGGCCATCCCATACGACGAGGACATGGGCCAGTGGGAGGCCGCCTGGATATATTTATTGGGAGCTCGCCCGCCAGTGGACAGATCTTCAGGTAGAGTCCGATACACCTGGTTTTCTTCCCATTTCCGGAGGGTGGAGATGGAGCCTGAGACTCTTGAGAAGGCAGCACAGTATGCCCGCGGCTTTCTGATGTTCCTCTTCGGGACCACTCTATTTGCCGATAGGGGGAACACTGTCGGGCTCTATCTGTTGAGCGCTTTGGTGGACTTATCACAGGTTAGACGGTATGACTGGGGTGGCGCCGGCTTGGCTACCCTTTATTGCTACATGAGCGCGACCTCCCGTGGACGGGGGGACTTACTCGGCGGCTATTGGAGAGCCTGGGAGGTACTTTCTGCCCTCTTGATTTATATTTCTGCTCCTCATTACTTGTACATTGCACACACGGCGCACTTTACACTCTGTACCTTGCACTTTGCCCTCAGCATTTTGTATTTACATTCTGCATTGTTTTCCACAGTTATGGATCTATGTGTACTTCCCGACATTAGCCCCAGAGTTTGTGGTGGAGGGGCCCCTCATGACCCCATATTCACTTGTATTCGAGGGTCAGCACCGGCTGAGACCTCGGGAGTCTCTCCTTTATCTACGGCAGTACTTTGATACAGTGCGGTCGTCGGAGGTATTTTAGAACTCTCAGTTCTTTCTGTTTTCATCTTTGATTTGTCTTGTACATTCCCGATTTCTAATTGGTTTATGCATCGGTTATCCGCAGATCACATGGCAGCCCTGGGCGCCTTTAGGTGGAGATCTCTGATTCTAGTTTGCCGGAGCATGGAGTGCCTCTCGGTATAGGATCCTGTTTGAGGGGCCAGTTGGTAGGGCCTGGTTTTTGGGGGACCGCTTCTTGCGTCAGGTATGGGGCTACACTTCTCAGGACCTTCCCTCAGCACCCCCGATTGATATGCGGACCGCTGATAGGCTCCCTCCCCGGGATGTTGCTAGTGCTATGCTGGGTACTGATGCTTTACTACATCTTGAGGAGGGGGATTACGCTACTTATCGTCACACGTATCTGATGCCTCCATTGACGGAAGTCCGTGCTCCGATGATGAGGCCTGCTGGTATGCCATCTTCGAGCCGGGCCCGGGCTCGGGCTGCAGACGCCCCTTCCACCAGCAGGGCTGGTACATCTAGAGGTGGAGGCGGATTGGTTCCCCCGATTCCTCCGACTCATCATTATGCTGGGTGGCCAGACATGCCGACCGAGTTGACGGGATGGCGATTCGGGACTCCCTACCCGATCCCGATAGAGCCTCCCCTGCCTGACCATAGATACGTCAGAGATCCTGATTCACCACCGGTATGCTTTACAGCTTTGATTTATCAGTCGGATACTTGGACATTCGTTCCTTTACTGATAGTTTTGCATTTGTATCTACAGCCTCTTGTCGAGTATATGGATGAGATGCTCGGGATGATGGCCGCACTCGAGGGCATGGTTCTGCGGAGAGAGGCACAGTTGTCCATTATGGGTGTCCAGGTATTGTTCAGTTTTCTTGCATTTATCATATTTCCGATGACATGCTGATCTTGAACATTCTACTGCATTGATAGGCTGCTTGTGTAGAGCACATCTAACACACATCCCACTTACATACTGTATTTACATGCACCCACTTCATGTAGTTTTCTTGTATCTGCATCTGATATACATATTTGAGCTGATGTATTCAAATTGAACTCTTTATTTTCAGATGCCTCCGGTATATGCTCAGCCGCAGGCCGAGCCATCTAGGCCTTCTTGGGGAGGTGGACCATCTGGACCTTCTCGAGGAGCTGGGCCATCCAGGCCTTTTCGAGGAGCCCGGGGAGGGGGGTCGTCTCGCAGACGCAGAGCACACATTATAGAGGAGGAGCCTGGTGAGGATGAGGAGAGGAGGCTGCAGATCGTCAGTCAGAGACATCTGCTGACAGAGAGAAGGGCTCCAGTCCTGGTTCCGGGAGTGGAGGCGAGGTCGAGGAGGATCCCGAGGATGATAGCTCCGACTCGGATGGTGGTGATGGTGATGATGGTACAGAGGCTGTTCCATAGAAGAGGACGAAGAGGGCCTCTTATTCCTGCTCTTGAGAGCATTGATGCAGCTGTTCCCTGCTTTTATTTTCCTTTTTTGCTAGTAGTTGTAGCACATTGTACATTATTAGGCAGTTTTATTTTCTGTAAAACTTGTACCCTTGTTTGTAAAATGTTGTAACAAAGGAAGCATGATGGAATGAAACAGCTTTTGAAAAAGTGTTGTATTTTATGCTTTCAGCATCGTATCACATCATTTTGCACAAAAATGAGATTGAATGGAAATGTGCATTGTGTATTTACCAAGTCAGGTAGTGAACCGACGCAACAAACTAAACAACTTGACTCACTAAGAAATAACAGAATCTTAGCAAGTTTACAACTCGATAAGCAAAACACAACAAAGTCGACAATTCGATAAGCAGGACTCAACAAAATTGTTTAAACAAAGAGTAACAACTCAAAACACGAAACACGACAGCTCGACAAAACTTACAACTCGATAAACAAAACATCTCAACAAACAAAACAACAACTCGATAAGCAAAACGACAACTCGATAAGCAAAACTTAACAACAACTCTATAAACAAAGTGTATTTCGGACGATCTGGGTGACGGAACGCATCCGAAACAGAGGGAAATGGAGGCCTTCGACACACCCAATGCATGGAAATGCTTGGAACTTTCTTTTGGAGGGTAAAACAGGACCAATGGCACATTTTGCAGCTTGGCCGGCCACTTTTGGGAGCTGGCCGGCCAGCTTTTTGCATTTGAGGGGAGAGGGGTGGCCGGCCTGTTAGAAAAGGTGGCCGGCCGGCCACTTAGCTCAGCAACCACCAAATTTTTGACACGTGTCCCCCGAACAGTGCCCTATCCTCTTTAAAAGTCCCAACTTCGGGGCTCATTCATTTCATCTCAGTTTTGCATCAAAATGGAGGCGTTTCTCGTCGAAAACCTCACAGCTTGGATTGCTTCTCTAGATGGCTCGGAAAAGTTGAATTTCCGAGGTTTCGGCTTGAATGCACTATTCACGCTGAGCCGTATTCCACTGCACCTTCCTTTCCTCCATGCCGCGGCGAGGTTTTGGAATCCAGTAATGCATGTCTTTAGTCTTGGCGGGCAAGAGGTATGTCCAACTTTTGAAGATTTTCAAGTTTTGATGGAATCTGAACGTTATGAAGATATTTTGCCTCAGTTTCGCTTTGGCCACACCCCAGCTTTAGGGCGGATGTGTGGACTCACCATGCATGACGCTCGGTCTCTGATCTGTAATGGGGAACTGGATTTCCTCGGTTTGATTCATCGCTTTTCTGGTACCGGTGACCGCGGCGACCATCATTGGCAAGGTTTCCGATAACATGCCCTCTGCTTGTGCCTGCTATCTCACTTTCTGCTTGCCCCGGGCTTTGGTGGACCTAACATTCGTTTGATTGAAGTCGTTCAAGGCTTGAAGGAAGGAAAGAGCTGTATTGCCATGGCATTGGCCGAAACGCTGATGGGCTTGGACGCTTTCCACCGTCGGGAGACGACCAGATTTGTGGGGAGTCCACTACTGCTGCAGGTAATGTTTCCCACCCAATCTCACATATGTATTTGCTCACATCACTCGGCCCTCAAGCTCGGTTTTTCTCACTACTGTTCTCTCATCGCACACCTCTCTATTCTTTATTCTCTCATTTTTCATCCCTCCCCAGGTATGGTTGATGGATAAATTACAGGTTGTGGACTCTTGCCCAGCCTATTTAGCCCGCGGCTACTTCTTTCGACAACGCCTAGTCGATGCCCTTGACGGGGGGTGGTGGTTTGCCTGGATGTGTAATTTGTCTGCAGATCGTATTGCTTGGCGCTGCCCTTGGCTCAATCTTCCGGCAATGAGTTATAGCATGTCCCGGCTGATCGGGATCCAGTTGATTGGTCTGACCCACTGTGTGTTCTACTTTTCGTTCCGATTCCAATGCTAGTTCGGTCATGATCAGACTTGCCCGCCAGAGGGGATAGAGTACCGGCTGCTTTCCCGGTCCGAGGCGCACAGCTTGCCCGGTATGCCACAGCATGGAGGACTAGAGAGCTCCTGGCTCCCGCTCCTACTTTCAGTTACACTTTGTCTGACGAGTGCTGGGATTGGCTTAATGAAGAGGCACAGATTGGGCCCAGCTTGGCATCAGAGGCTTTGACTAGCTCTGGGAGGGGGCGCAGGGACACCTGACTTGACTATGCCCCGGATTTATTGCTTTATTAGTACTTTCAAGTTTTCTTTATGAGTGTAATAAAAAAGCAACTTCAATTGTATGCAAGAGCAGGAGAACTCTGTATTGAAATCAATGAAATTGAAGGTTGTGGTACTGAAAATTTTCTGCTTTGGTCCAAAAATGGTCTTAGTTGTAAAAAGATTAATTTGAACAAAGTCAACTTTTATTAAAACTTTTCAAAACTATTTTCGATATGGATCAGAACTGGACACGCCTGAGATCTGTCACTGAGATGCACAACCCCGGATCCTAGCAACTGGAAAGTTGCCCCTAGTCTGAATAGTACCGCGGCACTGTATGGCAACGGAAAGTTGCCCCTAGTCTGAATAGCACTGCACCGGAGATCACGAGGAATACTGATAGACAAAGATGACCGAGATGATCAAATGGACAAAGTTGATCGGGGAAAAGTTTATGGCTGAACTTCAGGATGAAGTTGCCTACGTATCCCAAAGATGGGAATCAAGCCTTACGTAGTTCAGGCTCAGGTTCGCTCGGGTATTTTCCCTCTCCTTTTACGCTCTAATTTTTGCCAAGGCCGCCCTTTGCGGGTTTTCAACCTTGCGAGGTCAATTTTTATAATTTCAAATTTTCTGTGCTCTGAGTTTTGCCTAGGTCGCCCTTTCGGGTCTTCGGCCCAGCGAGCCTCTCAAGGGTAATATTTCTTCAACTTGTCCACATTGATCGGTTGGGAGAACTCTAAGCCATCTAGATCCATCAGAACCACAGCTCCACCTGACCAGATTGACTTGATGATGTAGGGACCAGTCCAATTGGGTCTGAACTTGCCCCTTGGGTCGTGGATGGGAGCTCGGTTGTCCTTGAGCACCAAATCTCCTTCCTTTAAATTCCTGGACTTAACCTTCTTGTTGAAAGCCCGGGCAATTCTGCGCTGATAACCCTGAACATGGTACAGTGCTTTCAGTCTTCTTTCATCAAAGAGCATGAGTTCCTCAAATCTGCTCTGCTGCCAATCTGCCTCGGCTATTTGACACTCAGCCAATACTCGCAAAGACGGAACCTCAATCTCGATAGGTAGAACGGCCTCCATCCCATAAACCAATGAATACGGAGTCGCTCCAGTAGAAGTTCTGATTGAAGTCTGGTAGCCCCACAGAGCAAACGGCAGCTTATCTGGCCAGTCTCGGTAGGTTTCCACCATCTTCTGCAGTATGTGCTTGATATTCTTGTTGGCGGCCTCAACCGCTCCGTTGGTCTGCGGCCGATAGGTAGATGACTTATGAAAAGCCACATTGTAGTTTTCCAACAAATCAATCACTTCTTTCTTGAAGTGGGAACCGTTATCTGAAATTATCTCGTTTGGGACCCCATAACGACAGATGATGTTGTTTCTGATAAATTTTGCAACATGCGAAGCCTTCAACACCGCATAAGATTGGGCCTCGACCCATTTCGTAAAGTAATCTATCGCGACTAGGATGAACTCATGCCCATTCAACCCCTTTGGCGTGACAGCCCCGATCACATCGATTCCCCAGACTGAAAATGGCCATGGCGAAGTCATATTATACAGCTTCGACGGCGGAATGTTCATGCGATTTGCATGGATCTGACATTTGTGGCATCGCCGAACAAAGCCGATACAATCCTCCTCCATGGTGGACCAGTAGTAACCCTGTCTGAGGATTTTTCGTGCTAGCATTACTCCATTCATATGCGCACCGCATTCCCCTCTATAGATGGCTTCCATTAGGCACTTCGACTCTTCGGGATCAACACACTGCTTATGCATTCCCAGATGACCTCTCTTATACAGCTTACCTCCACAGATGATGAACTGAACGGCCATTCTTCTGATTGCCCTTTTATCCGTGGCATTTACCCCTGGCGGGTACGCTTCCTTCTCTAAGAAATTCCAAATGTCGTAGTACCAGGGGTTTTCGTCCTGAACCTCATCTATAGCAGCAATCGACTCGTAGGCTGGTGCAAATTTTTGGTCAATGATGACTGGACGCATCCAGACTCCGAATGGGATGTCTATCATGAAAGATAGAGTTGCTAAAGAATCTGCGAACCTATTGTTCTCTCTTAGTAGATGAACAAAGTTTATCTTCTCAAACCGAGGAATTAACAAATCCAAGGTTTGGTGATACATCATCATCTTTTCTTCTTTGACTTTTCAATCTCCTTTTGCTTGAGACACAACAAGGTTCGAGTCCCCGATGACGTCCAACCGTCTTGCCCCTAGTTCCAGGGCTGCTTCTAGACCGGCAATGCATGCCTCATATTCTGCTTCGTTGTTCGAGACTTTGAATTGGAGTTTGAAGGCTAAAGGGATACGGGAATTGTCGGGTGCTATCAGCAACACTCCTATCACATACCCGTACTGATTTGACGCTCCGTCAAAGTACATCGTCCAAGTTTCATCGTCGATGTGCAAAATGGCCTCATCTGGGAATAAGTACTCAACTGCTTCACCCCCTTCCACTGGATGGTCGGCTAAGAATTCTGCTACTGCTCTTCCTTTGACTGACTTGCGCGTTACATACTTCAGATCGAATTCGGAGAGCAACAGCAGCCAATGAGCTAGCCTACCCGTAAGTGCTGGTTTCTCGAAAAGATATTTGATGGGATCAAAACGTGAAACCAACATTACGGAGTGAGCTAACAGGTAGTGCCGCAGCTTCCTGGTAGCCCATACCAAAGCTAAGCAAGCCTTCTCCAACGGTGTATAGCGAGTCTCATACTCCAGCATCTTCTTGCTCAGATAGTAGATGGCTCTTTCCACTTTGTCCTTTGATTCTTGCGCAAGCATACAGCCCATTGTGGTCTCAGTAATTGAAAGGTACAATATCAATGGTTTCCCGGGCTCTAGCGGTGACAACACGGGCGGATTCTGTAAATATTCCTTGATTTGTTCAAAAGCAGCTTGGCATCGGCCGTCCCATTGGAATTTCTTTCCTTTCTTCAGGAGACCAAAAAGTGGTTCACAAGTCAAGGTTAATTTTGAGATAAACCGTCTTATGAATTGCACTTTACCCAGAAAGCCTCGCACCTCCTTTTCAGTCCTTGGTGGGGGCATTTCTAGGATGGCCTTGATTTTGGAAGGGTCGACTTCGATACCTCTCTGTGTAATCAGAAACCCCAGCATTTTTCCCGCTGTAACCCCGAACGCACATTTCTGAGGATTTAGCCACAACCGGAATTCCCTGATCCTTTGAAAAAACTTTTGCAAGGTGGTGTAGTGGCTCTCTCTTTCTTTGGACTTGACAATCATGTCGTCCACGTACACCTCAACCTCTTTGTGGATCATGTCGTGCAATATTGTGGTTGCGGCCCGTTGATAAGTAGCTCCAGCGTTCTTCAGCCCAAACGGCATGACTCTATAGCAGTATGTCCCCCACGGGGTGGTGAATGCAGTCTTTTCCCAGTCTTCTGGTGCCATCACTATCTGGTTGTAGCCTGAGAAGCCATCCATAAATGAAAGCAAGCGCGTGCCCTGCTGTGAAATCCACCAACTCATCAATATGCGGTAAGGGAAAGTCGTCCTTCTGACTAGCTCTGTTCAAGTCCCTGAAATCCACGCATACTCGGATCCTGCCATCTTTATTCGGCACCGAAACGATGTTGGCCAACCAAGTCGGGTATTCGGATATCAGCAGGAAGCCTGCGTCGATTTGCTTGGTGACCTCTTCCTTAATCTTGAGAGCCCAATCCGGGTGAATCCTCCTGAGCTTCTGCTTGATGAGTCGGGCCTCGGGGTCTAGAGGGATCCGATGCTGTACAATCTTAGGATCGATTCCAGGCATGTCTTCGTAGGACCATGCGAAAACATCTTTGAAATCTTTTAATAAAGCGACTAAGCGCTCGCGTTCCTCCGAAGACAACGTGGACCCGATCTGGACTAGCCGCGGGTCCTCCTCAGTACCAATGTTCACGGTAGTGATTTCATCAACTAAAGGTTTAACAAATCTTTCCTACTCTTGTTCAATTAAGCGTTGTAAACCGGAGGAATTTCGTCCTCGTCGTTTTCATCAAAGTTTTGAAAGTCTGAGTTAATGCAATAAATCAAGGGCACAGAAAAGTACTCAGAAACCACAGTTACTTGATTCTCATTAAGCACATCCAAATCGTCCGATTCCTCGGTTACAACAGACTCAAATGAGAAAGAAAAAGACGACCTGGACAAGACTGTGGCATCCGGGTTATCATCTCCAGGAGTACCAGACTCAGACTCAGTCGAGCTGGAACCTGATTCCGACTCACAAGACTCGGTGGAATTAGATTCCGACTCACTACCTGACCCGGTGCTGCTGGACAAAAATCCCTCTTCGTATTGCCAAGTGAGAGAGGGTGCGATAGATGCATCAAAAATAGTTGCTGGTAGGCCCGCAGCCGTTTCATCCCCAATCATGGAAACCGAGAAGTTATCCCCCAAGCACTTATGGTCGATCGGAGGATCTAAAAGTAGACATGCCAGTGCTACCCCCATTTCAATTTCAGCGCCCTCGGAGTTCACTGCCTTAAACTGCTCAACCTCAGCTGATGGGTCTGTTTGCTCTTCGGCAACGTCATCCCTGGGTAATTGTAGGTCGAAGAAGATCTCGAATCCTGGCACGCGCTTCTTCTCTGCGTTCAGCCATGGCTCTAGGAAGCCGCAAAATAGAAAGTCCTCCCCCTCTCGGACGAAGCGTCCGTTTAGGGTACCCTGAATGGGCCTATGCATCAGCTCAAAAGGCTTCCCATCCTGCTTTGCTCTGACTTTTCCAGCCATTTCCTTTCCCTTCCTCACCCAGTCCTCTTTGGTAGGCAGATAACCCAAGCCAAAGGTATGAGGGTTGTGTGGCACTTCGGCCAATGCTGCGACGCCCTTCCGGCCGCTCCTTCCTAATCCCATCCCGGGGATGTGTTGTAGCTTGTTCATGAGGTATACAGATTGAGCACTGACATATACTCCCTCATTAACAGCCATGATATTATGCACAACCCGAGCCTCAGCTAGAGTAAACCCTGATAAGAACACATCCTTCGTGCCGTGCTCGATTTCCAAGACTGGTGTAGACACTTCTGGCGGCAGATGGATTGATGAATTCCCGAAAACAATAGCCACCCCCTTCCCGTGAGGGTACTTCAACATCTGATGTAAAGTGGAAGAGACTGCTTTTACTTGGTGCTGCTTTCACTTGGTGCAACCACGGCCGCCCCAAGAGTAGATTGAAGGTTGCGGGAACGTCCAAGACATGGAATTCAATGTTGTGTTGTCCTGGACCAACCTGGGTCTGAATTTTGACAATCCCCATCACCTCTCTGCTGGTGTTATCATAGGCTCTGATCACTTGAGTAGTTGGCACAAAGTCCGCGGGCTTCAACCCGATTGCATATGCCGTCCTTGACGGGCACACATTAATAGCGGATCCCGTGTTAACAAGAACCACTGGCACCCACTTGTCTCTACATTCCACAGAGATGTAAAGGGGTTTGTTATGATTTGCGCCCTCAGGCGGTAGTTCTTTGTCTGAAAAGGTTAACGTCGGGGAACCTCCTCCCGGAAAGACCAGTCCAACCAACTGCTCTGGTGTGGTATCTATAGAGAGTTTGGCCTTGTCCATAGCAGATAGGATAGCCTGTCTGTGTACTCGTGAAGCCATAAGCAGTCCCCAGATGGAGATGTCTGCTTGTATCTTTTTTAACTGTTTCAACACAGCTTCTTCTTTGATCTGCTTCTCCTTCTGTCTCTCAGCTTCCTTATCCTTCCCCGATGCCTCTGGCTGGTCTAGGTACGGGGGTTTGAAATACCGCCCGCTTCTTGTCATGTGATCAACCTCATCGAGATATCAGGTGTCGTCTGGTTGATTGCCTCCCCAATCGTCGTCTGTGTGGGCAAGACATAAATCATCGTCTTCCCACCACATTCCGTTAGCGTTCAAAAGACACCTGTCTGGCTCTGGTACAATTGTACTCTCAGTACTTTCAGCCCACATGCTCACAGCATCTTCTGTCCTTGTGCCCACAGCACTTTCAACCCCTTCATGGGTTTTGGCTTTCCGAATTCTCTCAGAATCCCAGATCTTTTCTTGTTCTGCCTGTGTTAGCGCAGTTCGTTGTTCAGCTTTCCCTGCATTCCCAATATCCCAGTTCCGAGCGAAATTCTTTGTACCGGCGCTCTCCGGTAATGTACTCTGACTTTCGGCCCTTCCGGCCACAACTGATACCCTTGCCCCTGCCAGGCTTTGTTCTGGTTGGAATTCTACAACATCCGGTTGATCATCCAGCCATCCGGTAGCCTCTGCCAATTCCTCATACTCAAACCAGTTGACTGCTGCGTCCCCTGATTCTTGGTCATTGAAAAACTGGAGGTTGGCAAAGTCCTCATCTACCCCCGTCAAATCACCTGTTCCCTGCTCAAATCTATTCCCTTGGATCACACACAGTTCTGCTTTCTCTGGCAATCCCGCACTTGGTTCAGACTGGCCCACTGACAGGATGTATTCACTTGGATCGTAGGCTTTCCCAGCAAAATTCCTAGACTGCTTAAACCCTGACTCAACTATTCCGTCCCCCTCTGCAATCTCCTATGTACTCTCTTCAACAGCCGCCACCATTGGTTCAGGTTGGTTTGTAGAGATGTCCAGCATGCACAAAAGGTCAGTGCCGTCGGGAAGGAATACCTCCGGCTTAGGTAGATGGAAAGGAGTGATATAAGTACTAGGATCGTAAGATACGACCCCAGTCTGGATGAAGTTGATTCTTTTGGGAGGTGGAGCTTGGTTGTGTGTAGGGAGGGGGTTGGTTGTGACATTAGGTCTATCTGGAGGCAAAATCACATTTTTGTCAACGAGATCTTGAATCTCGTGACGCAGTCTGAAGCATTGGTCGGTGTCATGACCGTGTTGCTGGTGATATGCACAATATTTAGCTGGGTTGTGAGTGGGGGGTAGTGGATTTGGCAACGACCTCGGCTCTAAGGGTTTTAGATGCCCTTTTCTGATTAAGACCCCTAGAGCCTTGGATAAGGGCATGTACAGTGGGATGAAGGTTCTTTGGCCTCTGGGTTGGTATTTAGCGGTCTGTGTATTGCACCGGAGAAGGGTGTGGCTGCCAGGGGTCTTGGAAGGGGAGGGGGAATGGTGGCGACCATGCTTACCTCCGAAGTTCTTGTAGTTGCAGCGCCACTCGAGCCTGCATTGTTGTTGCGATTAAAAGTTCTCCGGGTGGGGGGTAGTGGATTTGGCAACGACCTCGGCTCTAAGGGTTTTAGATGCCCTTTTCTGATTAAGACCTAGAGCCTTGGATAAGGGCATGTACAGTGGGATGAAGGTTCTTTGGCCTCTGGGTTGGTATTTAGCGGTCTGTGTATTGCACTGGAGAAGGGTGGGGCTGCCAGGGGTCTTGGAAGGGGAGGGGGAATGGTGGCGACCATGCTTACCTCCGAAGTTCTTGTAGTTGTAGCGCCACTCGAGCCTGCATTGTTGTTGCGATTAAAAGTTCTCCGGGGTTGCTCCCTGTCCTGGTCAATCAGACCCTGTTTCATTGCATCTTCAATTTGTACCCCCATCTCGTGTAGATCCGAAAAGGTGGGGAAGGGGAGTACAATCATTTTTTGCATCAATTTTGGTTGGAGATTGCGCACAATCATCCTGATCTGGTCCTTGTTGGTGGGCCTTAAAGTCATCATCGAGGCATTCGCCCTACACCGGGTCACGAAATCTGAGAAGCTCTTTTTGGGCTCTTGCCTTGTTGTTTCGAGATAACGAGTTGTAATCTCGATTTGGGTGTTGTAAGAGTATTGCGCAACAAAGGCCTCAGCCATTTCATCTCAACTCCTCTTGACATCATCCTCCAACTTCGCATACCAGATGGCGGCCACACCCGACAGGGTCCGGCCGAATAGTGAAAGCTTCTGTGGTCTGGTTAGGCCCATCGGTCGTAGTATATCTGAGAATAGCCGGAGGTGGACCATGGGATCCCCAGATCCGTCGAAGCGATCGATCTGTGGCATCTTGAATCTATCTGGTAATGTCACAGCCACATCGGTATATCCATCCTCGATATCCGGAATAGCCTTTACCCCTTGTGATTTCTTGAAAAGCTTCTCGAGCTTGCTCAATTTCAATGTTGTTGGGTCTATTTCGAACTCGAAAGGAGAGTTCGGATGGTTGATAGGCGTATGTGCCTTGGACAGTTGAGGTGGAAGCGGGGGCGGAGCTGGCCCCGTTGGAAGGTCTGTGTCCTCCTGGATGTTTTGGACATTTGGCAAGGTGTTCTGGGTGTTTGGCAGGGCATTCTGAACAGTAGGTGCCTGCTCGGGTAACGGGACCCCCGGCGGAGGAGGAACTGCATGTGAGGCTGATGCTCCGGCTTGCTGCTATAGCCGGGTAATGAGCTCAGCCTGCTGGCCCATGACTGTGGCCTGCTGTTTAGGGAACTCCGCTTGGCGGACAGCGTCCTCCTGCATTTGTCTCATGCTCTCCTGAATTTGGCGCATCATTTCTTCCATCCCAGCCATATTTTCCTGATCTTGCTAACTGACTGGTATATGTATCTCTATGGCAGAAACTGAAACCTCAACCCGACTGTTCACTGCTAGGGTAGACCACTGCTCTGGTAACCTCTGCTCAGACACACTACGCCTTCTTGGCCTCCGTCTGACAACTGGGGGTAGAGAATGAAACACTGGTTGTCCGTCAACCAGATCCTCAGATCGATTGAGCCGACGACCTCTTGTCCAAAGTGCTTGGGGAATATCTACTGGGTCGGAAGCAATTATGCTAAAACTACCCTAGCAAAAAGATAAATAAAGCAAAAAGGAAATAAATAACCAGATAAACGAACAGCATAACAGCTTAAAATAAATACACAACACACAGCTGGGCATAACAACACACGGTCGATAAGCTGAATACACACTGCCCTCAAACACTGATCATTATCCCTGAATCACTGTCCCCGAAAACTGAATCCTGATACCCGCAGATAACTGATTCTCAAATACTGACTGGTGCCCGCAGGCCTGATGCCCAAACTCATAAACTGATACATGCATTTCCCTGTAGAGACGCACTCTAAAAGCACATAGCAGATAAGTGAGAGCCAAAACACCCCTATGTTGGGGTAGGGTTTCCCTGTCCTATTTTGTCAGGAACTAGGGTTTCACTACGCACGCAGCGGTTTCAAACAACCTATACCGGGTAAGCAACCTGTCCTAATTTGGAATGGTCACTATGGATCCGAATATGCACTAGGTCGAATGGTCGAAAAGGGTGCCTCGGTAAAACCGGGGTTTGTGTTCCCATACTGGCAGAGCCTACAACCGGTCAGCCTTATGGTCATGCCTTGACAAGACAAGCCTCCGGCAAACCGTTCAGGAATAGCAGATGGCAAACACGGTGTCTTAGGCGCACCAATGCAAATGCAATGCAAAGAAACACACAAGGTAGTCAAAACCAGATATCATGAGTTCGAGTCAAGTTCTCTAAATTCCCAGCAGAGTCGCCAGAAACTGTAGACGTCTCCAAACGCCTGGAGGGTTAGTCCCGTTCGTTCGTTTGTGGGTTACTACAGTAGGACTCAAATGTCACAGTTCTTAATCTGAACCAAAGAGTCCAAATCCGGCAAATCGTTTTGAGAAAAACAGATTTTTAAGAAAGAAGTGCCAAACATGAACTGCTTTGCCAGATACAGAGTCGCCACCTAAATATTTTATTTTGGGGAAATTTAGGAAACCCTGACTCGTTGCCTAAGGCACGTGTCCGTCATCACCAAAGTTGCCTCGGCTCGGGAACTTGGGTACGATTGGGGAAGGTCACTTCGTGAGCACCCCGCTCGCCCGATCAAAGATCGGCCTCTACTAACCATGATATCGAGTTTTTGAAAACATTGTGCGTTCTTATTCCGGTTATTAGCCTAGATTTACTAGTGTGATGCGCGCAGCATACAAGTATAGACTGGGTCGCCTGAATTGGAACAAAACATTTCATGTTTGTTTTTTAAAAATGGTTTGATGGTGCTACCCGCAAGTAGGCTAAGACGTGGATTTGCCACCCTCGAGTGGGCTTTGAAAACATGATTTTGCCACTATCTAGTGGGCTTAAAACTCACAGTCAATGATTTGTTCCAATCCAAAAACCCAACCTTCACCCACAGGCATTCAGGCAGTTATATCACATAAGCAATAGCCTCATGGTAAGCATGCTATCATGGCAACACTCACACGCATGCAAGGATGCTAAAGCATAAAAACTTACCGAGTACTCCAAGCCAAAACAGAAGCTAATTAGAAATCCATGCATGAATCTAATTATACAGAAATGCCTAATGCAACACATGCAAAATGCAACTATAAGCAGGCTCGGCTATTCTAAGATGGCATATGATGATGCTACAGCTAACGTATTCAAACTTGGAATTGAAATACAAATGCAGTTAGTATGATGCGCCGAGCCTGGTGCATGCAAGACAGATGAATGAATGCAAACATGCTATCATACTGTATGCTAATTGAAACATGCCCTAATCTAACCATCATAAGCTGGTAAATAAAAGGGAAGAAAGACGTGGGGTTGGGAAGACATACATCACACTCACGCACACTTATTACAACATTGCCCTCACTGGAGGGTCGGGTTCCAAATAAATAATACAGTCCGAAATAAGTACAAAATCCTAATTAATTAACAAATTAATCTAGGAAAGCCATAAAACTAGCATGCAAGCTAGAACTGCCTCGACTCTGCTCCGGATAATGAATGATGCATGCTCGGATTGCCTTGCGCGGAAATCCATTGTGATGCCCAATTAGCCTCCTCTGATTGCAATTGTTCTTGGAATGCGTGCCAAGCTCCGAAAGGCTGCTGATTCTTGATTTGCTGCAACAGAGAGCAAGAAAAGGGGCATGGCAATGTATTTTCACATATGTATGCATGCCTCGATCCTCGTGACACCAATCACGCATCTCGATGCATGATGGCGGAGGAGTCAAATTGCACTACTCATATGAAATGAATGCATATGAAACACACAAGGACAAGACTCCATCATGGTTTAATCCGGAGTGTCGGCGACCAGGGAATTGAGACACGTTTCGTCACTCGGAGTACGAAACGTCCTCGTTTCCCGTGCTTGGCTAACTCTTATCCCAAACGTGATGCCATATGCATTGACATAATATGAATGGACCGATCCGCCATCTAAATATAACCTAGCATGCGCAATGCATGAAAGGCATACACGATGCTTAGGACACCCCATTTTTGACCGACCTTAAGACTCAGACGTCACCGATTGAGCACTTGGTGATGTTGCATATCGTGCTCGTTTAGAGGTTTCAAAGTCTCGGCTGCGAGCCTTGCCTCCGGACTTCCGGACTGTTTCATGTTTTGCCTCGATTTGCGAACCAGGCTCTGTTTTCTCTTCCCGAAGGAAGGGAGAGGTCTCGTAGATCATTTCTCAGTGGCCGTAGGCTACGTTTCGTGGTCGTAGGCCATTTTGCCCGTTTGGAGCCCGGTTTCCGATTTTTCGGAGCCGTTGGCCGTGTGCCTCGGTTGGACCGCTTAACGACCTTCGTTTGCTTTGATTTTTGGCACATACCTTATTTCCTCCTTTTGAGGGACATTGTGGTTCGAGAGACCGACTTCGTGGTCGAACACCACTTCCGGTGCCTAACAGTCAGTTTTCGGGGCCCTAGGCTACGCGTTTCGGCCCCCGAACCTTCATTTTGCATCGGTTTGGGCTCATTTTTGGTGGAGGCCTTATTTTCACTATTAGGAAGGTTGTAGAAGGGTGGGAGGCTAGTAATTGTTCTGACAACCAGTTTTATTCCTTCATCGCCCTCCGTCGCTCGTTTTTCCCACTAGGAAGCCAATGTTGACCACCCTAAGGCCACTTTTTCTTGCCCTAAACCACATATTTGTGTTGTAGACACCTGGGAGGCCACCAATATCATATGGCCGGCCAGTAATTGTGTTTGACCCTTTTGAACCCGTCCAAAAAATGGGCTTTTCTCTCTCCTGGTTCAATTTCTCAGTTTTTGACCACCTAGTTGTGTTGTGCACACATGGGGAGGCCACTAATCTGAGGTGGCCGGCCACTAATCTTATTGACCCTTTGAGCCTTGGCCGGCCGGCCATGGGGAGGGCCGGCCGGCCACCTGCAACTTTTCTAACCGGCCGGCCTGCCCTTCTCTCTCCTAGTACATCACAAATATGCTCTCTGTTCCCCCCAGATTCTGTATCCGATGGGGGAACTTTTGGGGGAATTTTGAATTTCATTTTCCCCCCTTTTTCCTCCACTCTTTTGCCTATTAAAAAACCAGGCCCTCCAGCTCCTTTGGAAGGTTAGAAATTTTGGTTTAAGCCTCTTGCATCAAATCTCTCTCCCTCTTTACTCCAAGCACAAAACCCTCAAATCCTACACCATTTTACCACTACACCTCATAGCCCACAAGGCCTCCATACTCCATGACACAAGCAAATGAGGTTGTTTTTCAGAGTTTAGGAGCACCCAAAACTTGGTCCAAAGGCTGTCAAAGATTGGTTCTTTTCTTCAAGGGTAAGTCTTCTTCTCCTCTTTTTGGCCCTTATTTTTTGCATACAATCTAAACTATACTTTCTTGCATTTTTGGGCTCCGACCCTAACTGAAAATAGTCTTTATTTTGAGCTCTCTTTCATGTTTGATTTAAGGGTCTTTCTTGTTTGAGGTCTCCAGCTACCACTTGCTTCTTTATCTCTCCTTTGGCCTTTTTCTTGCATAGTATTTTATGCCTATTTTTAACTGTTTTGAGCTTGGTAATTAAACTGAAAAGAGGCTTGTGTGTTGAGCCTTTCTTCAAACATTGTTGAAGGGCTCTTCACTGTTTGAGGCTTCCATCTGTCACTTGCCTTTTATCTCTCTTTTGGTCCTATTTTGCATGCTTTTAGCTAGCTCCTTCTGCTTGTATTTTTGGGCTCTGGTCCAAACTGTAAATAGTCATATTTTGACCCACTCTTCATGTTTGATCAAGGGTATTCACTGTTTGAGGCTTCCTTTTGCTCTTTGTGTTAAAGCTCTCTTTTATGCCTTATTTTGTATAGTATTTTAAGCTTGCTTGTGCACTGTTTTGGGCTTGGTCATAAACTGTAAAATATCATGTTTTGGGCACCTCTCCAACATTATTGAAGGGCCCTCCTCTGTTTGAGGCCAGAAGCCATCACTTGCTTCTTTGTCCCTCTTTTGGCCTTTTTCTTGCATAATGTTTGAGGCCTGCTTGTGTTTATTTTTGTGGCTTGATGTAAACTGTAAAGTGCTTCATTTTGAGCCCCTCTTCAACTTTGTTGAAGGGATCTTTTCCATTAGGCCAGAAGCTGTTACTTGCTTCTTTTCTCTCTTTCGAGGCCATTTTTGCATGTTAGCTTAGCCCTACTTGTGTTCACCTTTTGGCCTTGCCTTTAAACTGGAAATATTGCTTTTTTTGGGACTGTATTAATTCTTTCTTCATACTTCATGTTCAAATAATGCCAGCTTTCTATAGCTATAAGTCATTCCATGCGCCTAGTTTCGAGTTTCGAGTCTCATTTCCATGCATCGGATGCCATGTTTCCATGTTTCGGGCGGTTTTGCATTTTCATATATTTTAGCGCTGAAATTTGCATGCTAGCATGCCATATTCCATGCCTTGCCATGCTTGGTAGAGTGGCATTCGTGCCTTAGGATCGGTCCTCGGTTTGCGTGTACGTGTGCACACATCTCGAGTGTCTTATTTTCATCTAATGCCGCTGATGTGGATGTGGCTGAGGTCCACTTGTGTGGTATAAGTCCATTATGCATTGTGTATGCCATTCATTTCATAGCATTGTGTATGCTAGGTTGTATGTTAGCGCAATGTGTATGCCATGTTACTTCGTGCATCGTGTATGCCATTTCATAGCATTGTGCATGTAGGTTGTATATTAGTTGCATTCATGCATGTCATGCATATTGCATGTGTTTGGGATAGGAGTTAGCCCGAGCACGGAAAACGAGAGACGTTTCGTACTTCGAGTGACGGGACGTGTCTCAATTCCCAGTCACCGACACTCCGGACTACCATGATGGAGTCTGGTCTCGTTGTGTTTTCATGTGCATTCATCCATATTGAGTTGTGCAATTCGACTCCTCGGCCATATGCATCGAGATGCATGATTTGTGGCACGAGGATCGAGGCATGCATACATGTGTAAAAATACATTGCTATGCCCCTTTCCTACTCTCTGTTGCAGCAAATCAGAAATCAGCAGCTTCAAAAGCCTTGCACCGTATTCCGAAGCATAATTGTAAACAGAGGTTGATCGGGGATCGCAGTGGATTTCCGAGCCAAGGCAACCCGAGCATGCGTCATTTCATCATCTGGGGCAGAGTCGAGGCAATCCCCTAGCTTGCATGTCGTTTACAGCTTTCTTAGATTAATTTGTACTTATTCGGATTGTATTATTTATTCGGGACTGTACTATTTATTCGGGATTGTATTATTTATCGGACCCTCCGCGCGAGGCAATGTTGTAATAAGTGTGCGTGCGTGTGATGTATGTCTTCCAATCCCACGTCTTTCTCCCTTTTATTTACCAGCTTACGATGGTTAGATTAGGGCATGTTTCAATTAGCATACAGTATGATAGCATGTTTGCATTCATTCATCTGTTTTGCATGCACCGGGCTCGGCGCATCATAACTCACTGCATTGTATTTCAATTCCAAGTTGAATATATGTTAGCTGTAGCATTCCATATGCCATGTTTAGAATAGCCGAGCCTGCTATAGTTGCATCTTGCATGTATTGCATTAGGCATTTCTGTATAGTTAGGATCATGCATAGATTTCTAATTAGCTTCTGTTTTGGCTTGGAGTACTCGGTGAGTCTTTATGCTTTAGCATCCTTGCATGCGTGTGAGTGTTGCCATGATAGCATACTTTACCATGAGGCTATGTGCTTATGTGATATAACTGCCTGAATGCCTGTAGGTGAAGGTTGGGTTATTTGGATTGGAACAATTCATTCACTGCGAGTTTTAAGCCCACTAGATAGTGGCAAAACCATCTTTTCTAAGCCCACCCGAGGGTGACAAAATTTGCATTTTAAGCCTACTTGCGAGTAGCAAACCATCTTTCAAAAACAAACATGAAATGTTTTGTTCAAATTCAGGCGACCCAGTCTATACTTGTATGCTGTGCACATCACATAGTAAATCTAGGCCAATAACCGGAATAAGAGCACACAATGTTTTCAAAACTAGATATCATGGTTAGTAGAGGCCGATCTTTGATCGGGCGAGCGGGGGTGCTCACGAAGTGACCTTCCCCAATCGTACCCAAGTTCCCGAGCCAAGGCAACTTTGGTGATGACGGACACGTGGCCTTGGGCACGAGTCAGGGTTTCTAAATTTCCCAAAATAAAATATTTAGGTGGCGACTCTGTATCTGGCAAAGCAGTCCATGTTTGGCACTTCTTTCAAATATCTGTTTTCTCAAAACGATTTGTCGGATTTGGACTCTTTGGTTCAGATTAAGAACCGTGACAAAAATCGAGTCTGAACTGTAGCGAGGTCCCCCGCGGGCTTGTTACAGTTTCTGGCGACTCTGGGGATTTAGAGAACTTGACTCGAACTCATGATATCTGGTTTTGACTACACTTGTGTGTTTCTTTGCATTGCATTTGCATTGGTGCGCCTAGGACATCGTGTTTGCCATCTACTATTCCTGAACGGTTTGCCGGAGGCTTGTCTTGTCAAGACATAACCATAAGGCTAACCGGTTGTGGGCTCTACCAGTATGGGAACACAAATCCCGGTTTTACCGGGGCACCCTTTTGACCATTCGACCTAGTGCATATTCAGAATCCATAGCGACCATTCCAAACTAGGACAGGTTGCTTACCCAATATAGGTTGTTTGAAACCGCTGCATGCGTAGTGAAACCCTAGCTCCTGACAAAATAGGACAGGGAAACCCTACCCCAACATAGGGGTGTTTTGGCTCTCACTTATCTGCTATGTGCTTTTAGAGTGCGTCTCTACAGGAATGCACGTATCAGTTTACAAGTTTGGGCATCAGGCCCGCGGGCACCAATTCAATATTTTGGGATTCAGTTTACCTGAGGGTAACAGTTTACAGGCCGAGTTTTGGGGCAGAATTTAGTAGGGGCACAGTCATCCTGTTATGCTCATATCTGTTTTGGTGAAATCAGGCTGAGATGCTGCATGTTTTCTCTTTTGCTAGATAGTCCTAGAACTATAGCTTCAGAAGGCTTCGATATCCCCTGGGTACGTTGGACTAGTGCTGATAGACTTTGTTAGATCAGAGATTTAATTCAAGGGCAACCAGTGTTCTTTCGCTAAGGCAAGATAAAGAAGGACCGGATAGGGCTCATTGGTTCATCTGATCCGACAGTCACCAGTCACATCATCAGTAGACCCGTGATGGCACAGGGTTCGGAAGAATTTGTGGCCGTGATAGCAGCGCTAAATCAGGGAACTACCATGCAGGCCGAGACTAGTATTGAAACACAACGCCCATCTGGGGCATCTGCCTCACATCCAGCTTTGGGACCCAAGCCGAACTTTGACCCACTTCCGCCAGTTGAAGATTTGCAGTGTCCGAATCCTCGAGAAGGGTTGGCTCAAGCCCGAGTTTTCAGACCCCTAGTGCAGCCTAATGAGAGGCTTTATCCCCTTGATGTTAATGACCTCGATCTGACCGCAGTGAAAATTGCGAACCTTGAGAAACAATTCAAAAAGGCACATGGCCTTAACTCCATTCCCGACATTGAGGATGGGTACACCGAGACTGCCGTACGGCTCCCAGACAGATTCAAAATGCCACATATTGACCGTTTCGACGGGTCTGGAGATCCTATGGTACATGTCCGACTTTTCTTGGATGTCCTGAAGCCGATGGGTCTGACTAAGCTACAGAAACTCTCTCTATATGGAAGAACCCTATCTGGTGTAGCAGCCACTTGGTACGCTAGGTTGGAGGATAAAGTGAAGCAAAACTGGGAAGAACTGGCTGAGCCTTTGTCGATCAGTATTCCTACAATACCCAAGTTGAAATGACCATCCAAGAGCTTGAAGCAACTCGCCAGAACCCAACAGAGCCTTTTGTGGAATTCGTTGCGAGGTGGAGAGCAAGGTAGCACAATGACAGATCGTCGCCCTTCTGAGAGGGATCAAGTGCAGATGATGGTGCGAAACCTCGAGCATGATATGTTGCAAAAGTTGATAGTCGCTCCACTATTCACTTTCAAAAGTTTGCATGAACTGGGGGTTCAGGTCGAGCATGCGTTCAACAGTGGGATCATTTCCAGAACAACGGAACCGACAAGGAGGGTGATTTCAAGGAGTACCAATGCTGGAAGTAGCACTATTCCCGAACCCACTGAAATCAATACAGTCACCACAGCCAACCCTTTTGCCAAACCAAGCCTAGAAACAACCGGCCCAGCCCGAGCTAGCGCACTAAAAGTCCTGATGGAAAGAGGGCAGAATTTTCACCCCTCTCTATATGAGCCTGACTAGCGCACTAAAAGTCCTGATGGAAAGAGGGTATCTCAAACCCCTCGATCCTCAACCTCTGCCTGACCCACTCCCAGCCAGACATAACCCCTCAAGTACTATATGTACATCAGCAGCGCGGTCATGGCACCGACGGTTGCTACCGCCTTCGTCATGAGGTCCAAAATCTCATCGACAATCGGACGATAGCTCCACCTTCAGACCCCAATGACCAAACATCTCCTGCCTACCTCAATATTATCTATATACTGCCATCCACCTATGACCCCAGCATATACATCACCCCAGCCCATCTACCCAAGCCTGAGGTGTTTATCCCAGAAAGCATGGACTTATGCATGATGGGTGCACCTGAATCTCCTTCATCTCAAACCTGTGAACCCACTACTTCTGAGCTGAAGAGAATGATCGAAGATCTTCAGAGAACTGTGACATATTTGGCCTCCGGGACATTGGCTCCGTCATCAACCACATCACATACCAGGGAGTTCATGTCAAAAGGCTCCCCAGTCTTGGAACGGGCTGCATTTGAGGGGGACCAATCCCTTGGCAAAGTGGAGGCGAGTGGAAAGAACAAGGTAGGGGCGGGCATGGATCCCTATGAACATCTTCTATTCGCTGTTGAGGCTTTGAAAGCCGAAGGACTGAACAAACAGCAAGTGCTTGCAGTGGTTGCAAAAAATGTGGATGATATTTTTGCCACTCAAGTTGGGGGTAGTCTGAATCAAGGAAAAAAACCCGGGAAAAGGGCCGTCGTACCAGAAATGATCCTGTTAGCTCTAATCCTCCATTCGGAAGAGATCAGCAACCAGGCCAGCACCTGCCAATCCATTTGCTGGTGCGCCCAGCAAAAATCCACAAACCTTGAAGTACCAACCCCGAGGTCGGAGGGCCTTCCATGCCCTCTATATGCCTTTGTCCAAAGCTCTCCAAGTCCTTGTTGGACAAGGCCATCTCAAACCCCTTGAGCCTCGGCCTCTCCCAAATCCTCTTCCGGCTACGCATGATGCTGCCCAGTACTGTGCCTTCCATCAGCAAACTGGCCATACTACCGACGATTGCTTCCGTCTTCGCCATGAAGTACAGGATCTGTTTGACAACAGAGTTATCCTCCCGCCAAGCTCTGCAAAGTCTATTGGCACTGGATCGGTGAACTTGGGGGATAATGTGATGTGATTCAGGGGATGAATCACCTGTGGGCGGCACTCAGTTTACTCCGGATGTGGCGTATGGCACGCACTGTTTTGAGCATTTGTGAATGCTGGTTTTTGGTGCTTTCTGATTCGGGTATTAAGTCAGTTTTTGTTATGTCGTTTAGAGTCTGTCCCGTTGTATAGAGTCAGTCTTTTCATACTACGTCAGTTGGGTCTGTCTTGTTGTATCGAGTCAGTCCTGTTTTGTTAGAGTCGGGTGATCCCGGGGGCGTTGCCTCGGATATCACTATTTTGTCTTGTGTTTGTCTTTTCGCTTTCTTGTGAGTCTGTTTCTGCCGGGGAGCCAGTTACACCAGAAGATCTAATTGAAATAGCTATGGTTTTTCATGCTTTTGTGCTTGCTTCTGCCTTGTGCCAGTTGTGCCAGAATGTTTGAATGAAATGGCAATACTTTTCGCCTACTTTTCTGTGCCTCGAACTCATTGCATTGACCTAAGTTTTTCAAAACCTTTTGAATACTGTGGTGAAAACAAAGAGGAAGGAATTCCTCGGGATTTGTGAAATTTGATCAATTGAGAGGAAGAGAGGCGTGCTAAGCCCTTAATGAATAAGATCATGCTTGTTAGTGTAAGTATTGAGAAGGATCCTGGCTTGATCTAGATTGGTTCTACCTTGTCTTCAGCGTGAGCGATTGGTCGCTTTCTTAAAAGATTTAAAAAAAATGTTTTTGCGCGGTCCTGCGAAGACCTGTGTGGAATCGCTCTTGAGATTGTGCAGCCTAGGATCGCTCTCAGCCTCGAGACTTGGCTCCTCACTTTCGAACCTTGAACTTGAATTCAGAACGTTCAACGGTCAACTAAAATGTGAGGCCTGAGTGGCCAGACTCGAAGCAGCCCATGAATTAGCGGCAAGAAAATCAGATCAAGAAGACCAGATGTCACCAAAAACAGCTTGCGAAGCTAGGTCAGAAGCACCCTTCGAACTAGGGGCAAAGATGTCAGATGTGCTCGAAGAGCCGAAGATGAGTCCTTTTGCAAATCAACAGCCACTCTCCTGGATACGGATGACTTCAAAACCCTACAACCATTTGGCATGGACCAAGTTACACTTTTACCCTTTGAGAGGCTCGCTGGGTCGAAAACCCAGAAGGGCGACCCAGGCAAAAGTTAGAGCGAGAAAAAAAATATACAAAAAATGCAAAAGAAAGAAAAGAAAAATGCAAAAAAAGAAGAAGAAGGAATGAAAAGAATATAAAAAAAAAAAGAAAAGAAAGAAAGAAGAAAAAGCTCGCAAGGTGAAAACCCGCAACAGGCGCCTTGGCAAAAGTTAGAGCATAAAAAGGAGAGGTTAAATACCCGAGTGTACCTTAACCCCGAACTACGTGAGGCTTGATTCCCATCTTTGGGATACGTAGGCAACTTCATTCTGAAGTCCAGCCGTAAAACACTTCAAAATTCGACTGTGTCCATGTAATGGTTTTGATCATCTTTGCCTTCTCTGTATCCGAGAGTCTGGTTGTGTTCGTCGCTCTGAGGACTGACCACAATGCGCTGCGGTGCCGTTCAAACAAGGGGCAACTTTCCGTTACCATTCAATGCGCTGCGGTGCCGTTCAAACAAGGGGCAACTTTCCATTGCCATTCAATGCGCTGCAGTGCTGTTCAAACAAGGGGCGACTGTCCGTTGCCATGCAGCTCCCCTTAAGCAAGGGGCAATTTTCCTTTGAACTTGAGGTTGTGCATCTCGAGAGTGGGTTCTATGCTTGTTGAGTAGTGGCCGTTTGAAAAAACAGTTTTTGAGAATTTTTACTAAGGTTGACTGATCTTCTCTCGAAAACTATTCCATTTTTTTTCAAAACTGGACCTTTTTCTTGGACCCAAAAAAGGAAAATTTTCAGTGCTCATAGCCTAACTTGCATGATTTTAAATCAGAAAATTGAACAAGCATGTTAATCTAACTCTCATTTTGGTCAAAATTGTCTTAGTAGAAAGCCAAAAACAAAAAAATGGTCAAAATGATGAATTAGGGGCACAGTTGAGTCAGGTGTTTTTTCTTTTCCCCATTGCCACAATACTTGCCAAGAAGGGCACTCTACCTGCCAGAAAAGGGCACAACTGAAGTTAACAGCAAAAGGGCTGAAAGCTCTCTCACCCTCCGAACAACGAGGTATCAAGCCAAGCGCAAAGCACGAACTGGAATGGATCAAGATATTCCACTCCCTCATTTGGACAGATATGATCACGTCCAAACTCCCCAGCAGAGCATCGTCAATCGATGTCGGCTGCAGATTTGCTACACACCCAGTTGTAGCACAGCCCCTCTGTGGGAGAAACTCACTAGCTGCACGCAGAAGAAGAAGAATCTAGCGGAACGCTAGGGGCAAGAACCCACAACTTTCTGTTTATCCATCAACAACCCAGGGGAGGGATTTAAAATGAGAGATTGAAGAATAGAGAGGTGTGCGTTGAGAGAAAAAGTGAGGAAAGGGCTTTTTCAGAAAAACAGAGCTTGAGGGCCGAGTGATGTGAGAATCACAAATGAGAAAGGGTGGGAAACAATACCGGAGAAATTGGCTCCTCGTGCATCAAGAGGTCTCTCGCCTTTGTAACACAGCTGAGTGTTGTGTTTGTGCGTTCTGTTTGTCTCGTTTCTTGTTTTAAGTCGTTTGAGTGTCAACAAATGTGTTTAGGTCATTTTACCTTGTTTTTCCTTTGTTGAGTCGTGTTTAGGTCGTTCTACCTTTGTTTTCTATTTTTGAGTCGTTTTGGCTGTGGTCAGTTGTAGGCTCAATACCCGGTTAAGAACCCTTTTCTCATTGCAATTTCAAAAATCGTTTTGTGCTCAGAGTGCCGTGTCGTTCTCCACATTTGTGCAAAAAAAGGATCAGTTCTTTCATAAAGCCGCAGGGTTCACCCAGGTCATGTCAGAATAGTAAAACAAGGACCTATCTGAAGCTATTTAGGTTCCAGACTGCAAAGCAAAAGAAAAGAGGGAAAATTTGGAGCATCTTAGCATGTTTCAACTTTAGCAAAATCCGAGACTGCATTCCAGGTGCACCTTCTTAGGCCTCCCTATTTCTCTGGAGTATGAGTGTATCTCGACCCCAAGTGTAAGCCTGCTTCAAGTCAGAATGGCAGTCCAAGCAGCACCCGAGGGTTTCACATGCAGATGTTATCTCTCGCCAATATGAACATGGTGTGCCCTTTTTGAGCTGAGTGAGTTGCGAAGTCCTCTAAGAGGCAAATCAGAGGCACCAGAGTACATATTTGATGCTCCTCTATTGCATAGAATGTGAACTTTCATATACACTGTTGTTGCATGCGTGCCGCGCATCGTTATGATTCATGCATAGAATATGCTTGCTTTCAATATTGCATAGAATGTGCTTCCATACTTGCATAGAAAATGCTCGTATCTTTTGCATGGAAAATGCCCCCATACTTGCATAGAAGATGCATTTTATCGCACTTTCTTGTGCATTTTATCTCGCTCGCACTGTCTTGTGCACTTACACTTTGTATCTCACTAGCACTGTCTTGTGCATCTTGTGGTTGTATCTCACTCGCACTATCTTGTGCATTTCAAATCACTCACGCTGTTTAGTGTATCGCACTGTCTTGTGCATTTCAAATCACTCGCGTTGTTTAGCGTATCGCACTGTTTTGTGCATTTCTAATCACTCGCGCTGTTTAGCGTATCGTACTATTTTGTGCATTTCTAATCATTCGCGCTATTTTGCACACCTCAATTGCACTATTTTATGCAATTTATCATTCGCGCTATTTTGTGCAGTTTACATTCGTGCTATTTTGCGCATCGCACTGTTCTGTGCAATTTATCACTCGCGCTATTTTGCGCACCACAATCGCACTGTTCTGTGCAGTTTATCACTCGCGCTATTTTGCGCACCACAATCGCACTGTTTATCACTCGCGCTATTTTGCGCACCACAATCGCACTGTTCTGTGCAGTTTATCACTCGCGCTATTTTGCGCACCACAATCGCACTGTTCTGTGCAGTTTATCACTCGCGCTGTTTTGCGCACCACAATCGCACTGTTTTGTGCAGTTTATCATTCGCGCTATTTTGCGCACCTCCATCGCACTGTCTTGTGCATTGCATTCATCGCGCTTTTTTGTGCTTTGCATATCACATCGCACTATCTTGTGCATTTCAAATCAATCGCGCTGTTTAGCATATCGCGCTATTTTGTGCATTGTATCATTTGCGCTATCTTGCGCACCTCACTTGCACTTGTTCGTGTATTGCATCGCGCTATGTTGTGCCGTGACCATTACTTGCATTGTGCATGCATTTTATCGCGCTATCCTGCGCACCTCACCTTTAGCATCGCACTGTTTTGTGCATTCACCCTACTCGCACTATTTTGTGCACCTTTAGTTCGCACTGTCTTGTGCACTCACCTGGTCCAGGAGACCTTAAATCCTGCATCATCATTCGCGTTGTTTTGCGCATCGCACTTGCATTTATTCGCACCGTCTCGTGCACTTTCTGGTCTAGGAGACCTTAAATCCTCTAAAGGTGCAATTCCTTTGGTGTTTGTCGTGCCCGAACGACTTCCAGTGGTCTGGTATAGCCACCTGCCTGTGTTAGCGGTGAGTTCCTAGGAGACTAACTGAGACGGTGAAAACTAGAGTTCGAATGGCTCATGCCTAGAACGCAAAGGTTCGGAATTTTCGAGACTAAAGTCCGGTTTAAATACCCAGGGGTATATCATCGGCTTGAAATCTGTATGGCAGCCCCATAGATTGAGATAGCATATGTGTGCGCCTCAATTCTGGATACTGAATCAACCTAGTCTGTCACCCTGTTGGAGAATAGGGAAAGCTGCAACCATAGTCAGGGAGAAAAGTAGCACCTGTGGTTCGACCAAGAAGAAACGAGAGATCCCCAGCACCATGAGGCACGATATTGTATGTACGGTTCATTTGAAGCTGGTGCGACCAGACGAATCGCGCAGGTATCGTATCTTCTCCGTGTGAGACGCGACGAGAATTGAACAATTCTCCGAATTCTTAACTACATGAAATGTAGTTGTTGCTTTGCATCCTTGCTTAAAACTGTTGCATCTATTTGTGAATACTTGCTTCATTACAGCTTGCTGCATTTGCATGATCATTGAGTTACGACCGGCTTTGTGCATATCGCTTTGCATTTTGCCCCCTGCCTGCGGGCACGCCTGAGGGCACATCTCTGTTTATCTCGCCTGTTTGTCTAAGTCTTCGGCCTCGTCAAAAATGGGTCGTCTCTGGGCTTTGACATTCACTCCCGTCACTTGTAACTTTCGAGCTCTGTCAAAGAGGGGCAACTGTAGACACCCCATTTTTGACCGACCTTAAGACTCAGACGTCACCGATTGAGCACTTGGTGATGTTGCATATCGTGCTCGTTTAGAGGTTTCAGAGTCTTGGCTGCGAGCCTTGCCTCCGGACTTCCGGACTCTTTCATGCTTTGCCTCGATTTGCGAACCAGGCTTTGTTTTCTCTGTTTTCTCTTCCCGAAAGGGAGGGAGAGGTCTCGTAGATAATTTCTCAGTGGCCGTAGGCTACGTTTCGTGGTCGTAGGCCATTTTGCCCGTTTGGAGCCCGGTTTCTGGTTTTTCGGAGCCGTTGGCCGTGTGCCTCGGTTCGGGACCGCTTAACCACCTCCGTTTGCTCCGGTTTTTGGCACATACCTTATTTCCTCCCTTTTGAGGGACACTGTGGTCCGAGAGACCGACTTCGTGGTCGAACACCACTTCCGGTGCCTAACAGTCAGTTTTCGGGGCCCCGGGCTGCGCGTTTCGGCCCCCGAACCTTCATTTTGCATCGGTTTGGGCTCATTTTTGGTGGAGGCCTTATTTTCACTATTAGGAAGGTTGTAGAAGGGTGGGAGGCCAATAATTGTTCTGACAACTAGTTTTATTCCTTCATCGCCCTCCGTCACCCGTTTTTCCCACTAGGAAGCCAATGTTGACCACCCTAAGGCCACTTTTTCTTGCCCTAAACCACATATTTGTGTTGTAGACACCTGGGAGGCCACCAATATCATATGGCCGGCCAATAATTGTGTTTGACCCTTTTGAACCCGTCCAAAAAATGGGCTTTTCTCTCTCCTGGTTCAATTTCTCCAGTTTTTGACCACATAGTTGTGTTGTGCACACATGAGAGGCCACTAATCTGAGGTGGCCGGCCACTAATCTTGTTTGACCCTTTTGACCCTTGGCCATCCGGCCATGGGGAGGGCCGGCCGGCCACCTGCAACTTTTCTAACCGGCTGGCCTTGCTTCTCTCTCCTAGTACATCACAAATATGCTCTCTGTTTCCCCCCAGATTCTGTATCTGAGGGGGGAACTTTTGGGGGGAATTTTGAATTTCATTTTCCCCCCTTTTTTCCTCCACTCTTTTGCCTATAAAACCAGGCCCTCCAGCTCCCTTTTGGAAGGTTAGAAATTTTGGTTTAAGCCTCTTGCATCAAATCTCTCTCCCTCTTTACTCCAAGCACCAAAACCCTTCAAATCCTACACCATTTTACACTACACCTCATAGCACAAGGCCTCCATACTCCATACCAGCAACTTGAGGCTGTTTTTCAGAGCTTAGGAGCACCCAAACTTGGTCCAAAGGCTGTTAAAGATTGGTTCTTCAAGGGTAAGTCTTATTCTCCTCTTTTTGGCCCTATTTTTGCATACAATCTAAGCTATACTTTCTTTCATTTTTGGGCTCCGACCCTAACTGAAAATAGTCTTATTTTGAGCTCTTTTTCATGTTTGATTAAGGGTCTTTCTCTGTTTGAGGTCTCCAGCTACCACTTGCTTCTTTATCTCTCCTTTTGGCCTTTTTCTTGCATAGTATTTTAGGCCTATTTTTAAACTGTTTTGAGCTTGGTCATAAACTGAAAAGAGGCTTGTTTTGAGCCTTTCTTCAACATTTTTTAAGGGCTCTTCACTGTTTGAGGATTCAATCTGTCACTTGCCTCTTTATCTCTCTTTTGGCCCTATTTTTGCATGCTTTTTTAGCTCCTTGTGCTTGTATTTTTGGGCTCTGGTCCGAACTGTAAATAGTCATATTTTGACCCACTCTTCATGTTTGATCAAGGGTCTTTCACTGTTTGAGGCTTCCTTTTTGCTCTTTGTGTCAAAACTCTCTTTTATGCCTTATTTTGTATAGTATTTTAAGCTTTCTTGTGCACTGTTTTGGGCTTGGTCATAAACTGTAAAATATCATGTTTTGGGCCCCTCTCCAACATTGTTGAAGGGCCCTCCTCTGTTTAAGGCCAGAAGCCATCACTTGCTTCTTTGTCCCTCTTTTGGCCTTTTTCTTGCATAATGTTTGAGGCCTGCTTGTGTTTATTTTTGTGGCTTGATGTAAACTGTAAAGTGCTTCATTTTGAGCCTCTCTTCAACTTTGTTGAAGGGATATTTTCCATTTAAGGCCAGAAGATGGTACTTGCTTCTTTATCTCTCTTTCGAGGCCATTTTTGCATGTTAGCTTAGCCCTACTTGTGTTCACCTTTTGGCCTTGCTTAAAACTGGAAATATGCTTTTTTTGGGACTTTCTTGATTCTGTCTTCATACTTCATGTTCAAATAATGCATGCTTTGTATAGCTATAAGTCATTCCATACATCTAGTTTCGAGTTTCGAGTCTCATTTCATGCATCGGATGCCATGTTTCCATGTTTCGGGGCTGTTTTGCATCATATTTTAGCGCTGAAATTTGCATGCTAGTATTCCATATTCCATGCCTTGCCATGCTTTGGTAGAGTGGCATTCGTGCCTTAGGATCGGTCCTCGGTTTGCGTGTACGTGTGCACACATCTCGAGTGTCTTATTTTCATCTAATGGCCGCTGATGTGGGTGTGACTGAGGTCCACTTGTGTTGGTATAAGTCCATTATGCATTGTGTATGCCATTTCATTTCATAGCATTGTGCATGCTAGGTTGTATGTTAGCGCATCGTGTATGCCATGTTACTTCGTGCATCGTGTATGCCATTTCATAGCATTGTGCATGCTAGGTTGTATCTTAGTTGCATTCATGCATGTCATGCATATTGCATTGTGTTTGGGATAGGAGTTAGCCCGAGCACGAGAAATGAGAGACGTTTCGTACTTCGAGTGACGGGACGTGTCTCAATTCCCAGTCACCGACACTCCGGACTACCCATGATGGAGTCTTGGTCTCGTTGTGTTTTCATGTGCATTCATTCCATATTGAGTTGTGCAATTCGACTCCTCGGCCATTATGCATCGAGATGCGTGATTGGTGGCACGAGGATCGAGGCATGCATACATGTGTAAAAATACATTGCTATGCCCCTTTCCTGCTCTCTGTTGCAGCAAATCAGAAATCAGCAGCTTTCAAAAACCTTGCACCGTATTCCGAGCATAATTGTAAACAGAGGTTGATAGGGGCATCGCAGTGGATTTCCGTGTAAGGCAACCCGAGCATGCATCATTCATTATCTGGGGCGGAGTCGAGGCAGTCCCTAGCTTGCATGCTAGTTTACAGCTTTCTTAGATTAATTTGTACTTATTCGGATTGTATTATTTATTCGGGACTGTACTATTTATTCGGGACTGTATTATTTATTCGGACCCTCCGCGCGAGGGCAATGTTGTAATAAGTGTGTGTGCGTGTGATGTATGTCTTCTAATCCCACGTCTTTCTCCCTTTTATTTACCAGCTTACGATGGTTAGATTAGGGCATGTTTCAATTAGCATACAGTATGATAGGATGTTTGCATTCATTCATCTGTTTTGCATGCACCGGGCTCGGCGCATCATAACTCACTGCATTGTATTTCAATTCCAAGTTGAATATGTGTTAGCTGTAGCATTCCATATGCCATGTTTAGAATAGCCGAGCCTGCTATAGTTGCATCTTGCATGTGTTGCATTAGGCATTTCTGTATAGTTAGGATCATGCATAGATTTCTAATTAGCTTCTGTTTTGGCTTGGAGTACTCGGTGCGTCTTTATGCTTTAGCATCCTTGCATGCGTGTGAGTGTTGCTATGATAGCATGCTTTACCATGAGGCTATGTGCTTATGTGATATAACTGCCTGAATGCCTGTGGGTGAAGGTTGGGTTATTTGGATTGGAACAATTCATTCACTGTGAGTTTTAAGCCCACTAGATAGTGGCAAAACCATCTTTTCTAAGCCCACCCGAGGGTGGCAAAATCTGCATTTTAAGCCTACTTGCGAGTAGCAAACCATCTTTCAAAAACAAACATGAAATGTTTTGTTCCAATTCAGGCGACCCAGTCTATACTTGTATGTTGTGCGCATCACATAGTAAATCTAGGCCAATAACCGGAATAAGAGCACACAATATTTTCAAAACTAGATATCATGGTTAGTAGAGGCCGATCTTTGATCGGGCAAGCGGGGGTGCTCACGAAGTGACCTTCCCCAATCGTACCCAAGTTCCCGAGCCGAGGCAACTTTGGTGATGACGGACACGTGGCCTTAGGCACAAGTCAGGGTTTCCTAAATTTCCCAAAATAAAATATTTAGGTGGCGACTCTGTATCTGGCAAAGCAGTCCATGTTTGACACTTCTTTCAAATATCTGTTTTCTCAAAACGATTTGCCGGATTTGGACTCTTTGGTTCAGATTAAGAACCGTGACAAAAATCGAGTCTGAATTGTAGCGAGGTCCCCCGCGGGCTTGTTACAGATGCACGATGTAACATGGCATACACAATGCTCTAACATACAACCTAGCATACGCAATGCTATGAACTAAGATGGCATACACAATGCAATATGGACTTACACCAACATGAGTGGACCTCAGCCACACTCACATAGGAGGCTATTAGATGAAAATGAGACACTCGAGATGCGTGCACACGTGCACGCAAACCGAGGACCGAACCTAAGGCACGAATGCCACTCTAACAAGGCATGGCAAAGCATGGAACATGGCATAAAAGCATGCAAATTCCAGCACAGAAACATGATGCTAAATGGCCCCGAAACATGGAAACATGGCACCCGATGCGTGAGATGAACCCCGAAACTCAAAACTAGGCACATGGAATGACTTATAGTTATACAAAACATGCATTATTTGATCATGAAGCATGAAGACAGAACCAAGGAAGTCCCAAAAAATGCATATTTCCAGTTTAAAGCATGGCCGAAAAGTGCTAGCAAGATGGCTTAAAATAGCATGCAAATTTGACTAGCAAACATGGATTACATGGCATGTATATAAAGCAAGTGGAATCTCACCAAACCTGCAAAAATTAGTGAACTAAACATGTGAAAATAGGCCCAAATAACCACTGATATGCAACCATGGCATGCAAAAATGATGAGTTACTTTAGAGGGCCATACAAAGGATTATTAAGCACATACAAGATAGACATGTGGCAGCCCCAAAAAAACTCTGAAAATCAAATATGATAGTCCCAAAACTCACCAAATTGGCCCTGAAATCAGTCAACAAGGCATGTAAGATAGGGCCTCTTTGGAAGGCCAAAATGACCACCAAACAAGTCAAGGTGAGAGGGGGTCACCCCCCTCTGATTTGGAGGCTCAAAACAGTGTGTTAGCCACTGAAAATTCACTGGATTTCAGTGGCTAGAAGGCCAAACAAAGCATGCAACAAGAGCTTAGGTATAAGGCTCAAAGTAAGAGGCAAACAAGCATACAAGGGAGCATATGACCTCGAACAAAAATGGAACCTTAAACAAAATTGAAGATGAGATTAAAAAAAGGTGTTTTTCAGTTTATGACAACTCTCAAAAATGAACACAAGTAGGGCTAATCTATCATGCAAAAATGGCCCTAAAAGAGGGATTAGAGACAAGGGACAGTAGCTGGCCCCAAATGGTAAAGAGCCCTTCAACAATGTTGAAGAGAGGCTCAAAAAAAGGCACTTTACAGTTTACATAAAGTCTCGAAAAAGAACACAAGTAGGGCTAAACAAGCATGCAAGAAAAAGGCCTAAAAGAGGGATAAAGAGACAAGTGGTAGTAGATGGCCTCAAACAGAGGAGAGCCCTTCAAAAAAGTTGAATAGGGACTCAAAAAAAAGGCATTTCACAGTTTATGACCAAGTCCAAAACAGTTCACAAATAAGCCTAAAATACTATGCAATAATAGGCCTAAAAGAGAGATAGAGAGGCAAGTGGTAGTAGGAGACTCAAACAGCAAGAGGTCCTCGATCAAACATGAAAAGGAGCTCAAAATATGACTATTTGCAGTTCAGGTCGGAGCCCAAAAATGTAAGCAACAAAGGCTAAGATTGCATGCAAGATAGGGCCAAAAAAAAAGGGAAATGAGACTCACCCTTGTAGTCCAAACTTCCAGCAGCTTTTGGTCCAAGAAATGGTGCTCCTAAGCTCTGGAAATAGCCTCCAAGTTGCTGGAATGGAGTGTGGATTGATAGGTTAGGAGTTGGTGTAGGAATGGTGCAAGACTTGAGGGGTTTTGAGGCTTGAAGTATAGCGAGAGAGAGATTTAATGCAAGAGCTCCAAAACAAATTTTGTAACCCTCCAAAATGGAGCTGGGGGGCTGGTTATATAGAGAGAGGAGTGAGGGAAAAGGGGGGGAAAATCAAATTCAAATTTTCCCCCCAAAAGACAGCCCCCCGGATACAAAATCTGGGGGGGGAAACAAATTGCACAGCTGGAACCCACTTGAGGAGAGGATCATGGCCGGCCAGGTTCAAAAGGTTCAGGTGGCCGGCCGGCCACCCCCATGGCCGGCCGGCCAGGGTCAAAAGGGTCAAGAATGAATTGTTGGCCGACCATCTCATATTGGTGGCCTCCCATGTGTGCACAACACAACTATGTGGTCAAAAACTGGAAGAAATGAACCAGGAGAGAGAAAAACTAATTTTTTAGAGGGGTTCAAAAGGGTTAGAGACAATTACTGGCTGGCCATATCATATTGGTGGACTCCTAGGTGTGTACAACACAAATATGTGGTTTAGGGCTAGAAAAAGTGGCCGAAGGGTGGTCAACATTAGCTTTCTAGTGAGAAAAACGGGCGACGGAGGGCGATGAAGAAATAAAACTGGCTGTCAGAACAATTGCTGGCCTCCCATCCTTCTACAACCTTCCTAATAATGAAAATAAGGCCTCCACCAAAAATGAGCCCAAACCGATGCAAAACGAAAGTTCGGGGGCCAAAACGTGCAGCTCGGGGCCCCGAAAACGGACTATTAGGCACCGGAAGTGGTGTTTAACCACGAAGTTGGTCTCTCGGACCACAGTGTCCCTCAAAAGGGAGGAAATAAGGTGTATGCCAAAAATCGGAGCAAACGGAGGTGGTTAAGCAGTCCCAAATTGAGGCACGCGGCCGACGGCTCCGAAAAACCGGAAAACGGGCTCCAAACGGAAAAAATGGCCTACGACCACGAAACGTAGCCTACGGCCACTGAGAGATGATCTACGAGACCTCTCCCTCCCTTCGGGAAGAGAAAACAGAGAAAACAGAGCCTGGTTCGCAAACCGAGGCAAGGCACGAAAGAGTCCGGAAGTCCGGAGGCAAGGCTCGAAGCCGAGACTCTGAAACCTCAGAACGAGCACGGTATGCAACATCACCAAGTGTTCAATCGATGACGTCCGAGTCTTAAGGTCGGTCAAAAATGGGGTGTCTACAGTTACCAAATACAAAAAATATAAAAAAATACGAATTGCAAATTCAAACAATTATTTTTGAAAACTTTAAACCAAACAGAGTAATTTTTATTTTTATTTTCATTAAATATCTAAAAAGAATCCGAAAAATTATTTCGCCAATGCCCCGAAAACTCAGGGCCGGCCCTGTGTACATTTTATCAAAGGGCTTCATGAATTCAAACCCACCGACACTATTGTGAAGCACTAGTAACGTAAACACGTAACACCAACACAACATACACACTTCCTGATTACTCTTTTTTCTTTTTCTTTTTCTATATATAGAAGAAGACCCAGAAGAAGAATGAGAGCAAGTGATAGATCGGTTCTTTGATCTTAGAAAGAGAGAGAGAGAGAATGGAAGAGGAGATGGTGCAAACTCAGACGACGATGGTGACCACAACAGACGGAGAAGCCGCCGCCGTCTTCATGAAAGTTAATCGTCCTGTTACTTTGAAGGTCTCTCTCTCTCTCTCTCTCTCTCTCTCTCTCTCATATAATGTAGACATGCATGTTTTGTTTCTTCTTGGATTGATAATGTTTCATGTTCTTGAATCCGTCGTGTATAGAAAAAATGAAAGATTGTGTATAGATTCTCAATAACACTACAAACTCAAAACTTATCCAAAAAAAATTAATGATTTAAATTTATTTTATTCATAACCCCGATATTTATCAATTTAATTTCTATTGTATAATCAAATTTGGATAGTTATGGGTTCAAAAGGGTGATTCATAATATTTTTAGTATATTTTTTGCTAATCTTAAATGATTTAAAAATAAAAAATAAAAAATATTTTTCTAGTATTAAATATTAATTATTTTCAAATTATACATCTTGAACATTTGGGATCCAATTTGGGTTTGGATTCTCTAGATAGCAATTAAATTTAGTGGGCCTGTGCCACTTCGATGATCGAATTCGTTTATTTTTTAGAATTTGAAGAGTATAATATTAATATAAATAATTTAAATTATTGAATATTAGTAATTATATATTTAAATTATATTTATTTAAAAAATAGAAGACTTGTATAATTTGAATAATAACCATAAATTTTAAGTAATATAATATAATTTAAACATATAACTAATATACGATCATGTTGATTTTTTTTTTCATTAATATTTTATTATACAAATCTTAAAAATAAATGATTTGAATGACTGAAGTCATCAAAATGGGTTCACTAGGCCCAAACTACCCTCTCAATTTGAATGGGCAAATGAAAATTTTTAGCCATTTTAGTGGAATTTATTGGTTAGATTTGTTTGATTCGAAATAAATTGAAAATCTATCTGATTAACGACTAAGATTATTTGATTAGAAATAAAATTTCCCCCCAAACAATTATCAACTTTAATTTTATAATCCAAAGGAAAAAAAAAAAGGTGAGTTTTTCATCTATATAAAATTACTCTTATCTTCTCATTTAATATTACAGTGTTGTACATGCTTCAATTTAAGCTACCTTAAATTTTAAAATTAAAAATAACATTTAAAAATTTTAATTAATTAATTTTTGTATAAGTTGGTTGGTCTTTTGACCTAACCAATTAAGCTAAACCGTTTTTAGTTAGAATGATTTGCTGGTTTAATCCCGATTTCTCATATTGATTTTCTTAATTTTAAATAATTTAAAAAATCTCTATTTAATAGCTTCCATTTAATCATATAAAAATAAAACTCTAATTAATTTATGATTTATGTTATAATCCGACATCGGGAGAAAATGAAAAAGTGAGTTGTTTCACGTATATAAAATGAATCTTGTATTCTCATTTAATATTATGGTGTTGTCTATAGTTTAGTTCAAAACAGTTTAGATTTTAAAATAAAAACTCTAATTAGCCTATGATTTATTTTATAATCTCACATTGGAAAAAGAATAAAAAAAAGTGAGTTGTTTCACTTATATAATGTGAATTTTATACTCTCATTAAATATTGTAGTGTTGTGCATGTTTTAGTACAATTTATTTAAATTTTAAAATAAATTTGAAAGTTTTAATTAATTAATTTTTATATAAGTTGATTAGTCTTTTGACCTAGCGGATTAGGCTGAATCATTTTTTATTTGACTAATTCATTGGTTTAATCACAATTTTAGCGGTTTTATCAAAATATATTAGTTAGATTTATTTGATTCGAAATGAACTAAAGATTGATTTGATTAAAAATTGAATGACTAAGATTACTTGATTATAAATAAAATTTCCATCCAAACAATTGTTGACTTTTATTTTATAATTCTATATTAGGAAAAAAAAAAAGTAAGTTGTTTCACTTATATAAAGTGAACCTTATACTCTCATTTAATATTGTAGTGTTGTGCATGTTTTCATTCAAGATAGTTTAAATTTTAAAATTTAAATAACATTTAAAAGTTTTAATTAATTAATTAATTTTTGTATAAGTTGATTGGTCTTTTGACCTAGCCGATTAGGCTAAATCATTTTCGGTTTGACTGATTTGCTAGTTTAACCGCAATATTAATTTATTCTATTTTTTTTCATCTTTACCAATTAAATTATGATATCTATTTCATATTGTGAATTTAAAATATACAATTAGTGACATAACAACAGTAATATATATATTTTAATAAAATGATTAAAATTTAATTATTTTTAAATTATTTTTCTATACTTTTAAAATAAATTTTATATTATTATTTAATTTTAAAATTATTTTTAATTATTTGTTTAACCCTCACTAGTTAATATGCTAGTTTTTAGAAAGTGAAAAGGCCCTCTCTGTGCACAAGAAACTTCTACTTGTGCATTATTTTATCTGTGCATGCAGAGTTACTATTTTTATGGTTTCAACACATGACATTTAAGTCACAGTAGAACAATTGTACCCCTTGGCACTATGTGCGAAGGGCCACCCTCATTATAGTTTTAAAAAGATTCTTGAAAACTCCTCTAGTAAATGCCATGGATTACTTTTCTATATTTTAAGTTTTTGTTGAAGAAAACTACCATGTCACTATAATTTTTATGTAAAATTAACTTGAGAATAATGTAGTAATGACGTAGTGGTAAATTATAATCATAATGATGAGCAATATGTTTTTAAATGAAGGGATCATGAGATCATAATAAATCATATTATTTTGTTTAATAATTCTCTATAAATTTTCTATTCGCATATAAATTTTTGGTGGGCTTAGTACCCTGTTTCTTCTCTTGGAGAAAACTTTGTTTGTTCTTCATTATCAACAAACAAAATGTAGATAATCTTAAACAAATAATAGAAATACCAAGTGTATATGTGCTCCTCATGGCTACATCCAACTAATATAGTTATTTTACAGTTAGGGGGCATTGGCTTTTAGCTGTGGTAGTTGCACAAAATTGAATCACATAATAGAATAGAAATAGGCACAATCAGGTGGATCCCACTGGTAATGTGATCAATAACAATATTGCAATGTGCATTCCATATAACTTCATATCAACTATGTAAAAATTTGAAATGTGATACTACTACTAGTGACATTGATGTGTGTTTAAAGATCAAATACATTTGTTTTGTAGGTATTGCATCATATGATTCTCAGGAGGATCCAGCAGTGGTTAAGCAGGTTTTGATTTCTGCTTTTAAGAACAACATTGCCGAAAATTTGAAAGTAGAAGTTCAAGAAATCAACATGGGCCACCGCAAGGGATTGGAAGACCAGCAGTGTGCTAGGTGGACCACAACTTGGTGGCAACAGTTTACAGTTTTGCTCAAAAGAGGAGTGAAAGAAAGGAAACACGAGTCATTCTCCGGCCTTAAGATTGGACAAGTCCTTGTGGTAGCTATCCTTTCGGGGCTCCTATGGTGGCAATCCGGTATAATTCACTTACAAGATCAGGTAACCAATATTTTTACTCTCTCTCTCTGAATATTTGTTAACTAACATTGGTCATTGACTCTCACTTTTCTTGACAAAATTTGCTTCATTGTTTTGAAAACTGAAGGAAAATTCAGTAGGGATGGCATGTTTGGTATCTTCATTTTTGGTTTTTTGTTTTTGTTTGTTGTGTTTTTTGAAACAAACAATGAAAAGTTTGAAAACAAAAATGGTTTCATATCTTGGCCATTTTTGTGCCAAACTGGTGTTCGAAAATTTAAAAACAATTTTTGATGTATAGCAGTACTCTTCCTAAAAATTTGGTTCGAGTGTTTGTTTTCTTTGTTTGTTGATAATTCGTTTTCGTTTCTTGTGCTTTTGGAAACAAAATAACCGACTTTGTCTCCTATTTAACTGACTAATTGTCATTCTTTTATCATACGTAAACCATGCTTGGCTTTGATACAGATAGGGCTTCTATTCTTCTATTCTGGATTTTGGGGCTTCTTCCCACTCTTCCAAGCCATTTTCACTTTCCCCCAAGAACGATTGATGCTCGAAAAGGAAAGATCTTCGGGCATGTACCGTCTCTCCTCATATTTCATGGCGAGGATCATTGGTGACTTACCAATGGAGCTTGTTCTCCCACAGTTTTCCTCACCATAACCTACTGGATGGCCGGGCTCAAACCCAAAGCAGAAAATTTCATGGAAACCCTATTTGTCCTCCTCTATAGTGTCCTAGTTTCTCAAGGCCTAGGATTCGCTCTTGGCGCTGGAGTAATGGACCAAAAATCGGCCACAACGCTTGGATCGGTCATCATGCTTTCATTCCTTCTAGCCGGAGGGTACTTTGTTCAACATGTCCCCGCTTTCATAGCTTGGATCAAGTACATTTCTATCAGTCAATATACATATAAGCTCTTGTTGGGATCGCAATACAAGCCCACCGATACATACCCGTGTGGCGACACTGGGACTTGTTTGGTTGGGGAGTTTCCTTCTATAAAGCTCGTGGGACTCGATGGACAAGTCTTGTCGGTGGTGGCTTTGGCTGTAATGCTCATAGGTTACAGGCTCATGGCCTATGTTGCCCTAATGAGGATTGGAGTGACAAGAACATAGGTTGTTTTTGTTCCAAACTGTGACAAGTTTTCTTTGGATTACAGTGAGAAATCTAGATGAGATTCCAACTATATAGATAGTAAATATGTACTAGGTTTTGCGTCAAATTGAAGTTATTATCATACATGAAGCATCAAACTAAGGAGGGAATTGAGAGGGAAGATTTGCGTGATAGTACGGCCGAGCAACGGCGACGTCAGACTTAACGGAATGCACGGCGCCGAGCTAAATCATCTATTGACGCGACTGAATTGCACGGTCGGAGAACGGGACCGGGCAAGCGCGAACTGGACCTAGCCGAGCTGTTACCCGCACGTGCGAGGAGGTGCTCGAAGTGGCGAATGGAAAACCGAGCTATAGAATGGTCCGGGTTGGGCCGAGGATGCAGCCAGGCCGGCATGCCTCTGACCGCCAGCCGAGGTGAATGGCTTCGTGTGACCGAGATTGTAGATAGGACGGTTGGCTGCCCACATGCCCCGCGACCGGTTGGTCCCGATGAATCGGTTCAGAAGTAGCTCGCCCGAGGTGGTCTGTCTTTCACGGGATGACAAGGGACAGCTCGGCAATATGTAGCTCGGTTGGTGATCTTCCGCAAGCAGTAGGCCGGCTGTGGTATCTCGGTCTAGGGTGCCACCTGGACCAATGGTGTGAAGGAAAGGACATCTGCTCCACGAACGCCTCAATACCGTTAGACAGTTCAGTGTGTATCGGTGAAAGGACTAAACCTTTACACGCGTGAGGTGGTGAGAGGCGCACACGGCCACCTGTCCAGGAAAGGACAGCAGAGGTAGTGCGCGCACAATCCTGAGGCTGCATGGCCAGCCTAGAAATGGAGGAGGAAGACGAACGTTGGAGGTATGCGAACTCACTCTCACAAGCACTCTCTCTCTCTTCTCATTGTCTTCTTCCTCAGTGAACTGACTTGAGCGTCAGAGGGTTTTTCCGGCACACCACCGCCGGGCAGCTCACCGTTTTCGTGTTGTAGAGACAGACGCCGTTGACGGAAGCTTGACGTTCAAGGCGTACGGAGAGTAGAGGAAATTTTGCACCCGTACAATTGGCGCCGTCTGTGGGAATTGTTGATATTCAACCCTTGTTCTGTAAGCTTCTTTGACCATTTCCATGGCCAACAACGACGAAGTTCCGCTGTCTGTCGTCGATGGTGTCACTCCAAAATATGTGCGGAGGAGAGAAGGCCCCCCTAATGTTCCAACCATGGCGGGCCTAGAAACCTCTTCGCGGGGAGCGCGCGACAAACGTGGGACGAGTTCAGATCGTTCACGGAGTCCTGAGGGCCGCCGGCGCCGGGGGGAGTCCCGTGAGGAGCGCCTGGAGCACAAACTCAAGGACCAAGAAGCCCTCATTCGTAGGATGGCGGCGGAGATGGAGCTTCTGAAGCGCCAAGTGAGGGGGAAGGGTGTTGCTGGAGAGGGCAACCTCAGTGAGCGCACCCCCCTCCCCTCGTTCTAGCAGTCGCCGCCAGAGGAGGACTCATTCAATCTCCATCACCAGGAACTATGGGGTTGGAGACTCTGACCAGCGAGAGGGCAGATCCATCACTCGCGACAGCTCCTATCGCCCCTCGCGCCCGTCATCAACGTCGCAATACTCTGCCTCCTCCCGTTCCAGGGATCTCAGGGATGTGCTGGAGGAGAGAGCACGCCGTCGGGAGGCTCAGAGGGTGCCTGCGCTCCAGAGGCTGAGTGCCCCAGTTCGTTGCAGCGAAGAGGTGATGATGCCGGCACCCAGAGACGTAGCCCCAGCACTGGTGGACAAAGAGCTGGCGAGACTTACAGCCACCCCATTGTCCCCAGAGATTGAGAGCACCCCACTCCCTGCCGGATTCCACCAGCCAAAATTCACTCTGTACGACGGCAAGACGGATCCGTACATGCATGTGAGTCATTACCGGCAAGTGATGGCTGGCCACCGGCGGAACGATGCCTTGATGTGCCTCATATTCCCAGCAAGCTTGGGAGAGCTGGGTTTGAAGTGGTTCGAAAGGCTCCCGGAGGGGAGTATCGAGGGGTGGCAGCAACTAGCGGAAGCCTTCGTCACCAGATTCAAGACTAACACTCGAACGCCGAAGGAGGTAGACCATCTCCTGGGCGTCAAGATGGAATCTGGAGTTCGCTGAAGGCGTACAACGCAAAGTATTGGGAGACTTACAACGAGATCCTCGACTGCCCTACCAATCTGGCGATCACTCAATACAAGAGGGGCCTCCCAGTCGGACATAGGCTGCGAGACTCACTCACGATGCATCAGCCGTCCACCATGGAATCTTTGATGCAGCGGATCAACGAACACATTCGTGTGGAAGATGATGCCGCCTCTGCGACCGAGAAGGATAACCGGTCGCGGTGGACAGGGGTAGCAGGGAAAGTTCACTCGGTCGGGCAGGAGGAAAACCGCCCCGGTGACCGACCAAAAGATCAGCGTCGAGGAACCGACCAAAATGACAGAAACAAAGGTCGCAGAAATGACCGGGCTGATGCACCTCGCGATGCAGCGGAGGATGCCAAGAGAAAACTGAAGGCGCGGACGGGATTACCACGGTCTTCAAAATTCCCATCTACCGCATTCTGAGCGAAATCCGAGGGGAGCCATTTGTCCGTTGGCCGGCCAAGCTGGGGAGTGCGCAGCGGGGCTTCAATCCAAAGTATCGTTGCACCTTCCATGAAGAACGGGGCACCGGACGGAAGATTGCTTGCCGCTCAAACAACATTTGGAGGAGTTGGTGGTGGCAGGGCACCTTGACCAATATATAGATGGGGGAGTCAAGGCCGCGCCGACTGGACAAATCGAGCCAAACGGAATGGCTGCCCTAGAGGCGCCCCCACAGGGTGTGATCAACGTCATTCACGGCATCATCGAACCAGCAAGGGTCTGCGAGCTGAGAGGAATGATTAAGAAGGCCGAGCACATGAGGGAAGTGCTCTCTGTCCAGCCCGCCGTGAAGAAGGGAAAAATCGAAGAGAGGGACATCCTTTCCTTCTCAACCAAGGACCTGGAAAGGGTGCAGATGCCGCACAACGATGCTTTGGTGGTGACACTACGCGTCAAAGACTTTGATATCAAGAGAATCTTGATCGACCAGGGAAGTTCGGTCGAAATCATGTATTATGACGCGTTCAAACAGATGAAGTTGGAAGATAAGGACTTGGCCCCTGCAACCTCTCCTTTGGTCGGCTTCAACTCACAACCCGAATGGCCGATCGGAAAGATTATTTTGCCGATCAAAGCAGGTTCAGTAGTAAAGCAAGTGGAATTCTGGGTACTCAAGGTGCCATCGACTTACAATTTGATTCTAGGCAGAGGTTGGCTGCACGCCATGCAAGCGGTTGCTTCGACCTTCCACCAAGTCATGCGCTTTCCGGCATCGAACGGGCAAATAGAGGAAGTCTGGGGAGACCAGGTGATGTCCAAACAATGCTTCGTTGCGGTAAATGGCAGCCGAGCGGCCAAAGGGTTTATCTAGATGATCGAGGGGCCCGAGGGAAAGGAGGTCCTTGAGGACGTGGGAAGGAAGGCCGAGGAAAAATCGGTCGAAGACTTGGTGGAAGTGCGCATTGACGAAAATGATCCAACTAAGTTCTTCCTCCTGGGATCATCTTTGTCTAGTGCGAGCGGGCAGATTATGTCAACTTCTTGGTTTCCAACTTGGAGGCTTTTGCATGGACGCCCTACGATATGCCTGGCGTCGACCCAAGCTTCATTTGCCACCAGCTGAATGTCTTCCCTAATGCGCGGCCAGTCATACAGAGAACGCGCCGTTCGGCCTTACACCATGCTGAAGTGGTTGCGGAAGAAGTGAAGAATTGTTGGAGGCCGGGGCCATAGAGGAGGTGCAATACCCTCGGTGGATATCTAACACGGTGGTGGTTCCTAAGAAGAACGGCAAATGGCGAGTTTGTGTTGACTACAAGACTGTCAACCGCGCTTGCCCGAAGGATAGCTTTCCCCTCCCTCGAATTGACCAGTTGGTGACTTAACTGCTGGCCATCAGAGGTTTAGCTTCTTGGATGCATATCGCGGCTATCATCAAATAGCCATGTACGAGCCGGACAGAGAGATCACGTCGTTCACCACCCCCAGAGGCTTGTATTGCTACAGGGTCATGCCGTTCGGATTGAAGAACGCCGGAGCAACCTTTCAGCGGATGGTGACGAAGATGTTCGCTCCTCTCTTGGGCCGAACTATGGAAGCCTATATCGACGATATGGTGGTAAGAGTAAGGAGAAGTCCCAACATTCGCCGACCTAGCAGAAATGTTTGCCATTCTAAAGCATCACAAGCTTCGGCTGAACGCCTCCAAATGCGCCTTCGGAGTTGGCACTGGAAAGTTTCTGGGGTTTTTGGTTACAAACCGAGGAATTGAAGCCGACCCATCCCAAATCAGAGCGATACAAGAGCTGGAGCGCCCGAATTCCACGAAGGACGTGCAACATCTTGCCGGGATGGCAGCCGCGCTGAATAGATTTATCAGCCGGTCTTCGGATCGTTGCAGGCCCTTCTTCAAAACTTTGAGGTCCAAATTCTTCTGGGACGAAGATTGCGACCGCGCACTGGCAGACTTAAAAGCGTATCTCTCCTCGGCCCCGATTTTGGTCACACAGCCTCAGCCGGTGAAGAGCTGTAACCTCTACGTGGCCGTTTCTCACACGTTGTGAGCCGTATTGTTCGTGCTGAGGGCGTCCAGCACCTACCAATCTTCTATGTAGCAAGACCTGCTCCGCCCGGCCGAAACCAGATATCTTTCCTTGAAAAAATTGGCACTGGCCCTAATGATGGCGTCAAGAAACTGGCGCACTATTTTCATGCCCTACAATAGTAGTGCTGACCGAATTTTCGCTTAAAGGTGCTCTTCGAAAAGCGGACTCACGGGGAGAATTCTGAAAATGGGCCGTGAAATTGGGCCAGTATGACATTAAGTTCCCCACGCACCGCGATCAAAGCGCAAGCCCTTGCAGATTTTGTGGCGGAATTTGCCCCAGGAACACATCCAGTCTGTCCGGTTGATTTGGTTGGTGCGGAATTAGCACAACCCAGGATTCTGGCAACAGAGATATGTGAAGGCTCGCGAGCGGGAGAAGAGCAGAGCTTGCTTGAAATAGCAAGGCCGACGACTCAACAAAAGAAGCACCCAGCAAAGACGTGCAAGGAGACCAGATTGAGCCTACCAAGACTTGGAATGAGAAGCTCCCAAAATCCGTCTGATTGCTGGAAGCTGTTTCTTGGCGAGATGTGGAAGTTGTTTGTCGATGGAGCGTCCAACAGGCATGGGGCCGGGCTGGGAATTGTGCTGACTTCACCAGATGGAGCTGATTATTGAGCAAGCAATTACGCTCGGCTTCCCAGCGTCTAACAACGAGGCAGAGTAATGAAGCCCTCCTCGCCGGTTTGAGAAGCGCATTGAGAATGAAAGCCACAGCCCTTATGGTTTTCATACTCCAGCGTCCAAGCTGTGGTCAATCAGGTCTCAGGGAGTATGAGGCAAGGGATGAAAGGATGGCCAAGTATCAAGCGTTGGTGCGAGAAGAGATCAAGAAGTTCTCTGCGATAAGAGTGGAACAGATAAACCGCAAAGCAAACAACACGGCTGACGAATTGGCTGGGCTCGCCTCCACTCAGACAGCTTTTCCTAACCCCTTGATGATAGAGTTTTTTTGCCTCGGCCAAGCATTGAGGAACCAGAAGCGACCGAGATAACTACTGCGCCGACTTGGGTCCCTCTGGATGGACCCCATTTGCCTTCCTGAAAGATAGAGTTCTACCAGAAGAAAGAAGGCGGCACACAAGATCCGAGCAAAATCAGAGGCGGTTTTGGCTCTCCCCATCCGAGCCTTATATAAGAAGTCCTTCACCGGGCCGTATTTGAAGTGTGTCCACCCCGCCAGGGTGGAGGATTTTCTCTTTGAATCCATGAGGGCATTTGCGGAAGCCATACAGGGGGCAGGTCTGGCGTACCGAGCAATCTCTCCCAAGGTTACTGGTGGCCATGCATGCAGGCAGACGCGCAGAAATACGTTCGCCGATGTGAAAAGTGCAGAAATTTGCTCACCAGATCCACCAGCCAGCGAGGAGTTACTCTCGCTCACAAGTCCTTGGCCGTTCGCACTTTGGGGATTGGATATTGTTGGACCACTCCCAGTTGCACCAGGCAATCGCAAGTTTTTCATCGCCGCTACTGACTATTTCACCAAGTGGGGTGGAGGCCGACCACTGGCAACCATTAAGGAGAAGACGTTAAGAAATTTGTTTGGCAAAATGTGATCACTCGCTTCGGTATTACCCAGGGCGCTCATCTCAGATAATGGCACTCAATTCGATGGGAAACTCTTTCGCGGAATTTTGCGAAGAGTTGAAGATTGAGTTCTACAATTCAACGCCAGCCTATCCTCAGTCGAATGGTCAAGCAGAGGCCTCAAACAAGACCATCCTGGATGGACTGAAGAAGCGGCTCGAGAAGGGCAAAAGGAGTGGTTGAAGAGCTTCCTAATGTGCTAGGGCATACCGCACTACGCCAAAACGTCGACCGAGAAACACCGTGCTTTGGCTTATATGGTATGGAGGCCGTCATCCCATTAGAGATTGGCATGCCACCATCCGCTCAGAAAGTTTCCAGCCAGACTTGAACATAAGACCGTGGCACTAAAACTGGACTTGCTGAAGAAAGGGAGAGCGCGCATTGATCCATATAGCGGCTTATCGCAGGAACTGTCCAAAAATACAACAAGGCAGTGCAACCTAGGCTATTCAAGATTGGGGATTGGGTCCTCAGGAAGGTGCTTGGCAACACAGTGATCCCTGGCGAAGGCAAGCTCGGTGCAAATTGGGAAGGACCTACAAGTGATTGCCTTGCTGGCAAGGGGGCATATCATCTGGAAGACTTAGATGGCAAGGCTATCCCCAGACCGTGGAATGCAGCAAACCTCAAGGTCTTTTACTTTTGAATTGTAATTTGTTCATGTTGCTTAGTTTTTTTTAGACCTCTAGCCCTTTGGCATGTGATGTAAGAGATGGCAATGTTTTTGTAATGAAAATTAGGTCTTTCTGTTCGGTATTACATTTGTCCAATGATATCACAAGGCAACAAAGGCAATTATGAATGCCAGGGGCAAGAACCGCCTACTGTGACCGGACTGTTTTCCTTGGAATGGGGAGCAGACCGCACAAAAGTTGCGTATGGAACAATGCGTATTAGGACCGAGCTGGTTTTGCTCGCCCAGTGGGAATGTTGGCGGCGTGACCAACCTAACTGAACATTGGTGATTTGCCCAATGTAGGAGCCGAGCTGATTTGCTCGGCCCATTCAGCATATTGGTTTTCTTTTCTTCAATATGGAAAACGAGCTGGTTTTGCTCAATATGGAAACGAGCTGGTTTTGCTCGGTGGAATTGGCAACATTGGTGCCCTGTCCAATGGTTATGAGGCCGAGCTGAATTCTGCTCGGCCAAAAGGAAATATTGGCGCATTAAACAACTCGAAAGGCGAGCTGGTTTTTCCTCGGCCGGACTAAAATGCTGATGCCTGCAAACCGATCAAGGCCGAGCGGACTTTGCTCGGCCAAATACAAAATATCATTTTTGAAATGCAAGGAACTGCAAGGTTACTTGAAGGCGACCGTTTGTGCGGTTCAGCCGACCTGCCAGTTTAAAAAGTTTGAAGCAGAAATTCACACGCATGCAAGCCGAAGAGAAATAACAGATACACGAGCAAAAAGTTCACATTTCATTAATAGAAGGCAAAAGTTCAGTACAAAAGGGGGGCGTAGCCCGTTACATTGCAAAAAGAAAAAAAGAGAAAAGAAGAAATAAAAAGCTAAGGAAAGCAAGAAAACGAAACAGAAAAATCTTTAATCAAGATCAAGGTTCTGCTCAGTCTCCTCAACCGTCACCTCGGCACTCAAAGTCGTTTGCTCAGGCAGGTTCTCCTCGGCTTCGGTGTCAGTGCCCTCCACCGGGACAACCTCCCGATCAGTTACTGCATCTTCCGCATTTGGGATGCATCGGATGGAGTTTGATCGGCCGGTTTCTCGGCGAGAGTTTGCTCGGCTTGCTTCTGAGCGGCAGCTTCTTCCTCAGCCTCCTTCCTCGCCTCTACGATAAGCCGGTTTTGGGGTGGCGTTGGCGTAGGCCTGCATGTAATCCGGGATATGCGCGGCAGGGGGTTATTGAACATGTCGGCATCACGGCCAAGGCCAACTTTCTCCACGGCGGCTTTCCAGCCGCACTGGAAAAAGATGTCCTTGGTAGCCCGGACTTGAAGCTAGTAGGTCTTCTCCCCCTGAGCGTATCCGCGGTCTTCTGCATCTTCAACCGCCTTGTCTCTCTCGGCCCTTTCGGCATCACGCAGCTTGCGTAGCTCGGCGAGGTACCGAGCTTTGGTTGACTTCACGGCCCGTTGCTTTTCAGCTTCTGCTCGGTCAACCTTCTGCCTCAGTTCATCCCGCTCTGCCGCGATAGCCTCTTGCGCGGCCTTCAGCTTGATATCTCGGCCTGTTGCTCCTTATTCTCGGCGATGGCATCGCGTAAGCTCTGCCGCACCTTTATCATCCGGTCGTGCGCCAGATAATTCTTTTGTGCGGCCTGCATGCAAGAGAAAAGTTGTGTCTGTGTGAAACCGAGCAAAAACCGAGCAAATAGTTGAAGAAAAAATTGAAAGCTTACCAGCACGATGGATTTGGCTGCCGACCGTAGGACCTTTAGGTCGGACAGCTCATCGTGTTTCTTCATATCTGCTGGAAGGATTACCCCTTGGTCATATTGAAACCAAGGGAGTAATCCTTGTCAGCGTAAACAGAATCCTCGGCCGAGACTGGCCGCCGTTGTACACAAACTCGGGCGCCCAGGCCGGTGGGTGGCTAGGCCCTTGCCCTTGGATTTGCTGGGCGAGGTTGCTCGGCCTGGTTGCCCGGCTCGGTGGAGGCGACCTCGGCTGAGTCTTCATCCACAAGATTCTGCCCGGCCAGTCCTTCCTAGGCCTTTTCTTGGACCGACCAGCCTGTTGCTCGCTGGCAAGTGCAAGAACGGCTTCGGTCTGACCGGCTGGGGCTGAGGAAGTTCCCCCGGCTGCTTCGGGAGGCTGGGACTCGCCTTCCTCCCCGGTTATCATGGACTTGATGGCTCTGATTTTTGCCATCTCCTGCTCGGCGGTTAAGGGAACAAGCCTGATCGGTGGAAGGGTTGGGTCTGGCTCTGGAGATGGAACGCGCAGAAAGTCGGTCACGCGACCTTTGCGCGGTGCCTGATAGTTATATGTTTGCTCGAAGCCGAGCAGTTTTAAGGCTTCTCTCTCTTCCTCGGGGTGTCGAAGAAGAGCTCGGATGGCTTCTCGGTTGGCTTGGTGGTAGTCTGCTGCCAAGTGCTTATCTGCAAGAAGAGACAAGTGTTAGACCGGCAAAAGACGACAAAAATGAAAAGCAGAAAGAATATAGTGCGGTCAGCCGGGCTACTCACCAGCTCGGCCCAAATCTTTCCTAATGTACCAGCCCGGTATGGGCGCCTCGGTGTCCTCGTAATTACCGGACACCCAGAGGAAGTCGTCATCGTTGGCTTCTTTGTCCGGGTTGCCTTCGATGAGCTTTGCTCGCCCTTCTTCATTTGAGGTACCAGCAAAGCCCGCTTTTATTCCTACTTAAGCTATATTGGTGGAATATCTCTGCGAGGCCGAGATTGAGACCGAGCCTTCGATTCAGCTCGGCTACTCCGTTTATTATCTTGTACGTATTATTGGAGACTTGGGACGGGCATAGCCTTGTCTGCCTCAAAAATTCGCAGATCAACGGCTGCACGGGGAAGCGGAGCCCTTCCTCGACAATGGAAACGACCGTGAAGGGGCACCGGTCTAAGTCTCTCCACGGCGTATCCCCTTTTTTAGCAAGCTCTAAGACTACGTCGTTAGGAATCTTGTACTCCCTTCTAAATTCGGCCATCGCACCAGGCGAGCTTACCATAAATCGGTACTTCCCCATTATCTCGGTCTTATTTGGTTTTGTAACTCGGTCAAAAATGTGGTGTGGTTGCTCGGACTTTGAGCTCCACCGATGGTAATGCTGGAACTGGCTTGGTCGGTTCTATTTGTTCTGCATGTTGAAAAATAAGGCCAAGGGTTAGCACGGCAGATATTGCACGGCCCCTATTGGAAATAGCTTAGTAAAGGACTCTGGTGTTTTGATCGACTAGTCCCAGCTCGGTTCAACTACATCTACGTCCAATTCTCCTAGTTCGGTTATAGCTCGGTTGAGACCTAATGATGGATCTAGTCGACACACCAGCTCGGTCAAGGCTTGGGCGAGGTTTTCACGGTTTTCGTTCCGGTCACTCCACTCATCGACCTAATGTGGTATTCAGCCCGGTTGCAGCTTCTGCGAGAAGCCACAAACAGTTTTTTTGCTCGGTTGTCGCTCTACCTACGGATCAAAATGGGCCTTTAGCTCGGTCTTACCCGGATTCAAAATGTTCATCCCATTTCTGGGATGAATCCGCTCAACCCAGGAGGAACAAGAGCACGAAGGCCCATCCACTCCACAGTTTTCATTTGCCCTAGTGTGTGATGGTTCTAAGCGATGGGAGGGACTCTTAACAACCCCAAAGCACAAACGCAAAGAATAATGATACAAAAAATGAAGAACAGCGAAGAACACGCATGAAGAACACGAAAACAGAAACCAAAAAGGCAATGGGGGAAGAAGAGCTTACCAGAAGATGAAGGTGGGCCTTGAAGAACTCAACCATAGCAACAGGAACAAAGACAAGGGCTCGAAAATGGCAATGACAGAAAGAGTGCAGAAGCTGTGGAAGCTAGGGTTGGCTTAGAGGCGAAGGTGAATAGTGAAGGGCCTAAACCCTTCGTATGGGGTTTATTGATGGGGGGAAAAGACCAAACGGCGCAGCCGTTTGAAATTCGGGCGTGGGAGACAGCTGGCTCCACAACCCAATAACGCGAAGCCACGTGGCCCTGAAAATGCGGCTGTCAGTACGGCTGTGAGACCTTTAACGTGACTGCGGAGGTGATGGCCGGACAATTGTGACAGCTCAGCGACAGATGTGTCTCCAATTACGCTCGGCCCGGCGGTGTCGTGACTCGACCTTAGCTCGGCGACAGATACCTCTCCGATCAACGCTCGGTTTGGCAGTGGCGCGACTTGACCGCGGCTCGGTCGAGATGGTAAACCCAATCACGATAGCTCGGATGGGTTTAAGGGGCAATTGAGAGGGAAGATTTGCGTGATAGTACGGCCGAGCAACGGCGACGTCAGACTTAACGGAATGCACGGCGCCGAGCTAAATCATCTATTGACGCGACTGAATTGCACGGTCGGAGAACGGGACCGGGCAAGCGCGAACTGGACCTAGCCGAGCTGTTACCCGCACGTGCGAGGAGGTGCTCGAAGTGGCGAATGGAAACCGAGCTATAGAATGGTCCGGGTTGGGCCGAGGATGCAGCCAGGCCGGCATGCCTCTGACCGGCCAGCCGAGGCGAATGGCTTCGTGTGACCGAGATTGTAGATAGGACGGTTGGCTGCCCACATGCCCCGCGACCGGTTGGTCCCGATGAATCGGTTCAGAAGTAGCTCGCCCGAGGTGGTCTGTCTTTCACGGGATGACAAGGGACAGCTCGGCAATATGTAGCTCGGTTGGTGATCTTCCGCAAGCAGTAGGCCGGCTGTGGTATCTCGGTCTAGGGTGCCACCTAGACCAATGGTGTGAAGGAAAGGACATCTGCTCCACGAACGCCTCAATACCGTTAGACAGTTCAGTGTGTATCGGTGAAAGGACTAAACCTTTACACGCGTGAGGTGGTGAGAGGCGCACACGGCCACCTGTCCAGGGAAGGACAGCAGAGGTAGTGCGCGCACAATCCTGAGGCTGCATGGCCAGCCTAGAAATGGAGGAGGAAGACGAACGTTGGAGGTATGCGAACTCACTCTCACAAGCACTCTCTCTCTCTTCTCATTGTTTTCTTCCTCAGTGAACTGACTTGAGCGTCGGAGGGTTTTTCTGGCACACACCGCCGGGCAGCTCACCATTTTCGTGTTGCAGAGACAGACGCCGTTGACGGAAGCTTGACGTTCAAGGCGTACGGAGAGTAGAGGAAATTTCGCACCCGTACAGGAATTTATGTTGACAAGTGTCTTTTCACATGAAAATAATTGGCATAAGGGTCCATTTGTTTGTTTGGGGATAAATGCCAGATTTTTTGGTACTTATGTACCATTAGACACATGTATAATATCTAGTCCAGTATTTAATGTTGATATTTAAGTAAAATCTAAGCTTTTAATTTATTAAAATTACGTATGTGACAATAATCTAACCTAAGCTTTTAAATGACGTTTCATGGATTTTAAAAAAAAATTTAAATGTCTTTTACTTTCAATTATAATTAAATTATATGGTGCAAGAAAAATTAATAAATATAAAAAATAAAGGCCATAAAATTTTTAAAAAAATCCATGAAACGTCATTTAAAAAAATATTTAAAAAAGTTCCATTATGAAAAGTATATATAAAAAGACTAATGTTATATGCATCAATTAGTGCACTAATTAGTGTACCAATTGATGATGTGACATAATTTAAGATATTTTTAGTATTTATAATTTGTATAATGAGTGAGGGTCAATAATTATGTCATGTAGCACCACTCATATAAAAATAGAGGCAGATAAAAAAAAGGATAGTTTGGTCTCTAACAATATAACATTTCTAATCTTTTCCTATTTTTGGTTGATCTCTAAAATAGTCCATGACATCATATAAAGAAGGGTAACATTCACTTTAACCCTTTTTGGTTTGGTCTCGAAACACTTTTCACTCTATATTCAAATATAAGTAGAAAACTCTCTTATATTTTAGACTAAAATGTTAAGGTTAATTTTTTCTTTAAAGATAATGTAAGGTGTGCCACACTCTCTCAACATGATAGTGGGATATGCAAAAATATTAAGGCATCGTTTGGAAACTAGCTAATTTAGTAACTTTTTGGCTATTTGGCTAAAATATGAGCTAAAAAAAACTAGTATGTTTGGAATGACTTTTTAACTTTTTACGAAAAGATGTGCAAAAAGTAGAGAGAAAAGAGAATCTTTGACTTTTTAGTATGAGTTGTTGACTTTTTGACTTTTTTTAGTAACTTTTTAACTTTTTGGCTAAACCGGCCTGTTGCCAAACGAGGCCTCAAAGGTCAAAAATTGAATAAAATGTCAATAAAATCCTCATATTCATCTTTTTCTCCAAATTAAATCTTAATCCTAACCAAATCCTAACCCTAATTGCCATATTTTATTAAAAATTTAATTTAATTTAAAATTTTAGTAAATGAGAAATAGGGTTAAAAATTAATTAGTAGAGTAAGGTATTTTTATGGTAATAAATTAGATTATTTATGCTAATTTATGGTTATATATATATATATATATATATATGTAAATGTTTAATTTAAAATATTATTAAATAAGAAATTGGGTTAAAAATTGAAAATTATATTACGGTAATTTTATGATAATAAATTAAGGTTTAATTTGTTAAATATCTATATATTTATTTAATTAAAAATGTTATCAACTAAGGTAATTTTATGATAATAAATTAGGGTGTTTAGTTTAATTTATGATTTAATTATATGTATATATATTATTTTAAAATTTTATAAAAATTAAAAATTAGATTAAGATAATTTTATGATAATAAATTAAGGTGTTTATTTAATTTAAAATTTTATTAAATAAGAAATTGGTTTAAAATTTAAAAATTAGATTAAGGTAATTTTATGGTAATAAATTAGGATGTTTAGTTTGTTATGACTTTATTTTTTAAATATGTGATTAAGATAGAAAACTATATATATTTGAGAAGAGAGAAAGAGAATGTACCACATAGGTATTTAAGTAATTTTGTCCTTGCTTTTAACAAAATTAGTTTTGTATTTTAACTAAAATCATATACGAATTCTTTGCCTATATTTAAATTATAAGGAAAAATACTCCAAGACAAAACCAAAAGGAAATCAACCATAAAAAAGTGCTTGCAAATGAATAGATCCCTTTCTAGGATGGTCAAAGAACAATTAAGCGAAGTACAAGAAAGTTCGAAACAAATTGGAGTAATGACATAAATTTCTCCAAAGTGGGATTACATGAATCTCATTTAGGGATATGATATAAGCTGCATGCTGAGCTTTTTAGATCCATTTTTACTATTGACATGGCAAGTCCTTCGTGGTTGATATACCTCAATGCAAAGGCTTCACACAAACGCAATGTTTGGGTATGAACAATTAACGAGAATGCTTGTGCTCATGGAGACCTCGAACAGTCACTCCAGGATGGGAGACGGATTGATCGAGATGATTCAACGAGACCCAACTCACATCTTGGGTTGGTACGACAGCGAGATCATGAATATGTGGATGAATCTATCTCTGTTCCTACCTTTACCATCGCCACTGCCTCACCGCTCGACGGTGGTTGTCAACTACATGTCCACTCCATTCACCCATGCGACGGACTCTCCCCACCAGATCATACAGTTAAACCAAGTGATCATTCCCTCCTCAAATCTGCTTCCAAATTATCAATCGATGCTCGAACCACTGATCGAGGAAACTTTTCTCCCTGCCCCACCCCTACCAACACGGGAGTTCATGCAAATGGATGTAATACCCTGGGAGTTCACCCTCAGGGGTCACCTCGATCAAGCAATAGTGGTAGAACAATCTCCGAAGCTCCAACAACTACGCGTTACCGCAGATTTTTGCACAATGCAAGGAAACAGAGCTTTCGAGCACACGATCCAACTATATCCCTACCTTCACTCAGACGAAGCCTTAGTTCTGGGGCCCAAATGGATCTCTCCAAAGGAGGAAGTGCTGAACAAGGAGGAGTTTGCACTCCCTCCACTACCACTGTTTAAAGCTTCAATGAAGGTGCTGTTGTGGAATTGCCGTGGGGCAGCCAACCCCCATTTCCGCAGACATTTTCGAAATTTACTAGAAGAACACCACCCACAGTTAGTTGTTATTACGGAAACTCGCATTGGTGGGGATAGGGGCATGACTATTTGTAAGAGTTTGGGCCTTCCAAATTTTCACATCTCAGAACCAATTGGTTTTGCTGGGGGTATTTGGTTGCTGTGGAATGGTCAAGAGATACATTGTGATGTCATTTCGGTCACGCAGCGGGAAATCCACGCATGTATCCAGGTACTCTCCTCACCTACTTCATGGTTGTTTTCAGCTATTTATGCTAGCCCCTATTTCAATACTAGAAAAATTCTTTGGGATAATCTTAAAACTTTTGCTGATGCTCATAATTTGCCTTGGCTTTTAATGGGAGATTTCAATGAGATTTTGACTAGTACAGAGAAATTTGGAGGACAGCAGTAACAAGTCCGCGAGGGGATCTCGCTACAGTTCGGACTCGATTTGTGTCACGGTTCTAAATCTTGAACCAAAGAGTTCAAATCCGGCAAATCGTTTTGAGAAAACAGATTTTTCAAAGAAGTGCCAAACATGGACTGCTTTGCCAGATACAGAGTCGCCACCTAAATATTTTATTTTGGGAAATTTAGGAAACCCTGACTCGTGCCTAGGGCCACGTGTCCGTCATCACCAAAGTTGTCTCGGCTCGGGAACTTGGGTACGATTGGGGAAGGTCACTTCGTGAACACCCCCGCTCGCCCGATCAAAGATCGGCCTCTACTAACCATGATATCTAATTTTGAAAACATTATGCGTTCTTATTCCGGTTATTAGCCTAGATTTACTATGTGATGCGCACAACATACAAGTACAGACTGGATCGCCTGAATTGGAACAAAACATTTCATGTTTGTTTTGAAAATGATTTGCTACTCGCAAATAGGCTTAAAATGCAGATTTTGCCACCCTCAAGTGAGCTTAGAAAACATGGTATTGCCACTATCTAGTGGGCTTAAAACTCACAGTCAATGCATTATTCCAATTCAGATAACCCAACCTTCACCCACAGGCATTCAAGCAGGTATATCACATAAGCAAATAGCCTCATGGTAAGCATGCTATTCATGGCAGTCACTCACACGCATGCAAGGATGCTAAAGCATAAAACTTATCGAGTACTCCAAGCCAAAACAGAAGCTAATTAGAAATCCATGCATGATCCTAATTATACAGAAATGCCTAATGCAACACATGCAAAAATGCAACTATAGCAAGCTCGGCTATTCTAAACATGGCATATGAGATGCAACAGTTAACAAGTATTCAATTTGGAATTGAAATACAGATGCAGTTAGTATGATGCACCGAGCCCGGTGCATGCAAGACAGATGAATGAATGCAAATATGCTATCATACTGTATGCTAATTGAAACATGCCCTAATCTAACCATTATAAGCTGGTAAATAAAAGGGAGAAAGACGTGGGGTTGGAAGACATACATCACACGCACGCACACTTATTACAACATTGCCCTCACTCGGAGGGTCCGAATAAATAATATACAGTCCCGAATTAATACAGTCCGAATAATTACAAAGCCCTAATTAATTTACAAATTAACTAAGAAAGCAATAAACTAGCATGCAAGCCAGGGGACTGCCTCGGCTCTGCTCCGGATGATGGGCGCGGAAATCCATTGCGATGCCCCAATTAGCCTCTGTTTACAATTGATGTCAGAATGTTGTGCAAGGCTTTTGAAAGCTGCTGACTTCTGATTTGCTGCAACAGAGAGCAGGAAAGGGGCATAGCAATGTATTTTCACATATGTATGCATGCCTCGATCCTCGTGCCACCAATCACGCATCTCGATGCATGCTGGCCGAGGAGTCGAATTGCACAACTCAATATGGAATGAATGCACATGAAAACACAACAAGGCCAAGACTTCATCATGGATAATCCGGAGTGTCGGCGACTGGGGAATTGAGACACGTTCCGTCACTCGGAGTACGAAACGTCCCTCGCTTCCCGTGCTCAGGCTAAATCCTATCCCAAGCACAATGCAATATGCATGACATGCATGAATGCAACTAAGATACAACCTAACATGCACAATGCTATAAAATGGCATACACGATGCACGAGGTAACATGGCATACACAATGCGCTAAAATATAACCTAGTATACACAATGCTATGAAATGAAACGGCATACACAATGCATAATGGACTTACACCAACACAAGTGGACCTCAGCCACACTCACATAGGAGGCCATTAGATGAAAATGAGACACTCGAGATGCATGCACGCGTGCACGCAAACCGAGGACCGACGCTAAGGCACGAGTGCCACTCTACCAAAGCATGGCAAGGTATGGAACATGGCATATGAACATGAAAATTTCAGAACTAAAATATGATGCTAAACAGCCCCGAAACATGGCAATACGGCACCCGATGCATGAAATGAATCCCAAAACTCGAAACTAGGCACATGAAATGACTTATAGCTATACAAAGCATGCATTATTTGATCATGAAGCATGAAGACAGAAGCAAGGCAGTCCCGAAACATGCATATTTTCAGTTCAAAGCATGGCCAAAAGATGCTAGCAAGATGGACTAAATTAGCATGCAATTTTGACTATCAAACATGGATTACATGGCACGTATATGAAGCATATGGAATCTCATCAATCCATCAAAAATCAGTGAATAAAACATGTGAAAATAGGCCCAAATAACCACTGATATGCAACCATGGCATGCAAAAATGATGAGTTACTTTGGAGAGCCATGCAAGGGATTCTTAAGCACATACAAGATAGACACGAAGCATGGCATAAAAAACTCTGGAAATCAAATATGGTGGTTCTAAAACTCACCAAATTGGCCCTAAAAAGTGGCTAAGAAGCATGCAAGATAGGGCCTCTTTGGAAGGCCAAAATGACCACCAAACAAGTCAAGGTGAGAGAGGGTCACCCCCCTCTGTATTGGAGGCTCAAAAAAGCATCAAAGCCACTAGAAATCCACTGGATTCCATTGGCTAGAAGACCAAACAAAGCATGCACCAAGAGCTTAGGTATAAGGCTCAAAGTAAGAAGCAAACAAGCATACAATGGAGCATATGACCTCAAAAAAAAATGGAACCTTAAACAAACTTGAAGATGAGATTAAAACAAGACTTTTTCCAGTTTATAGCAAGTCTCAATAATAAACACAAGTAGGGCTAATCTATCATGCAAAAATGGCCCTAAAAGAGAGAATAGAGACAAGGGGCAGAAGCCGGCCCCAAATGGAAAAGAGACCTCAACAAAGATGAAGAGGGACTCAAAACAAGGCACTTCACAGTTTACATCAAGCCACGAAAACAATCACAAGTACGGCTAAACAAGCATGCAAGAAAAAGGCCTAAAAGAGAGATAAAGAAACAAGTGGCAGAAGATGGCCTCAAACAGATGAGATCCCTTCAAAAAAGTTGAAGAAGGGCTCAAAAAAAGCCACTTTACAGTTTATGACCAAGCCCAAAACAGTTCACAAATAAGCCTAAAATACCATGCAAAAATAGGCCTAAAAGGGAGTTTAAACACAAAGGGTGAGAAGAATGCCTCAAACAGAGAAAGGCCCTTAATCAAACATGAAAAAGAGCTCAAAATAAGACTATTTTCAGTTAGGGTCGGAGCCCAAAAATGTAAGCACAAGGAGCTAAGATATAGGCCAAAAAAATGCACAAAAGAGGGAAAATGGGACTCACCGTTGTAGCCTATGTCTTCAACAACTCTTGGTCCACGACATGGTGCTCCTAGCCTCTGGAAATGGCCCCCAAGCTACTGGAATGGAGTGAGGAGGCGTGGTGCTATGGGTTGGTGTAGAAAGGGTGTAGGACTTGAGGGGTTTTGAGGGTTGAAGTAGAGAGGGAGAGAGATTGAATGCAAGAGCCTTAAAACAAATTTTGTAACCCTCCAAAAGGGACCTGGAGGGTCTGGTTTTATAGAGGGAGGAGTGGAGGAAAGGGGGGGAAATTCAAATTCAAGTTTCCCCCCCAAAAGGCAGCCCCCCGGATACAAAATTTGGGGGGAAACAAATTGCACAGCTGGAAAGTACCTGGAGAGAGGATTCTGGCCGGCCAGTTTTTTAGGGTTTAGGTGGCCTGCCGGCCTCCCCCATGGCCGGTCGGCCAGGGGTCAAAAGGGTCAAGCATGATTAGTGGCCGGCCACCCCAGAAAGATGGCCTCTCATGTGTGCACAACACAACTATGTGGTCAAAAACTGGAAGAAGTGAACCAGGAGAGAGAAAGAGCAATTTTTTAGAGGGGTTCAAAAGGGTCAGAGACAATTACTGGCCGGCCATATCATATTAGTGGCCTCCCAGGTGTGTACAACACAAATATGTGGTTTAGGGCTAGAAAAAGTGGCCTAAGGGTGGTCAACATTGGCTTTCTAGTGAGAAAAACGGGCGACGGAGGGCGATGAAGAAATAAAACTGGTTGTCAGAACAATTACTAGCCTCCCACCCTTCTACAACCTTCTTAACAGTGAAAATAAAGCCTCCACCAAAAATGAACCCAAACCGAAGCAAAACGAAGGTTCGGAGGCCAAAACGCGCAGCCTGGGGCCCCGAAAACTGACTGTTAGGCACCGGAAGTGGTGTTCGACCACGAAGTCGGTCTCTCAGACCACAGTGTCCCTCAAAAGGGAGGAAATAAGGTATGTGCCAAAAACCGGAGCAAACGGAGGTGGTTAAGCGTTCCCGAACCGAGGCACGCGGCCGACGGCTCCGAAAAACCGGAAACCGGGCTCCAAACGGGAAAAATGGCCTACGACCATGAAACGTAGCCTACGGCCACTGAGAGATGATCTACGAGACCTCTCCCTCCCTTCGGGAAGAGAAAACAGAGCCTGGTTCGCAAACCGAGGCAAGACACGAAAGAGTCCGGAAGTCCGGAGGCAAGGCTCGCAGCCGAGACTCTGAAACCTCTGAACGAGCACGATATGCAACATCACCAAGCGCTCAATCGGTGACGTCTGAGTCTTAAGGTCGGTCAAAAATGGGGTGTCTACAGTTGCCCCTCTTTGACAGAGCTCGAAAGTCATAAGTGACGGGAGTGAATGTCAAAGCCTAGAGACGACCCATTTTTGACAAGGCCGAAGACTTAGACAATCAGACAAGATATCAAAGAAATGTGCCCGCAGGCATGCCCGCAGGCGGGGGTAAAATGCAAAATGATATGCACAAGGCCAGATGTAACTTAATGATCATACAAATGCAGCAAGCTGTAATGAAGCAAGTATTCACAAATAGATGCAACAGTTTTAAGCAAGAATGCCAAGTGACAACTACATTTCATGCAGTTAGGAATGTGGAGAATTATTCAATTCTCGTCGCGTCTCACACGGAGAAGATACGATACCTGCGTGATTCGTCTGGTTGCACCAGCTTCAAATGAACCGTACATACAATATCGTGCCTGTAAAAGAAAGAAACTCAACAAGCACAACATTTTTGACAACATATGTTCAGTGTGATGTCAAGCGTAGACACACGCGGTGTTGGTAGGTGAGTGCACCGCAATGCGAGAAGCAAAGTGCGTGACAACGCAAGTTTAAGCACAGAGGTATGGAAGTATCAAGGAAACGTGCATAACAATGCAAGTATATGCATAAGAATGCAAGTTATGTGCACAACAATGCAGAACAAGTGTAAACTAGAATGCACATTTGTCACAAAACAACGAGCAAAGTAATGCAAGTTTCGACGAAGGCGGCTCGATCGCGACCTCCGGTTCACCTCCCGGAGGGGTCACAACATGTTTAAAAAGGATACACCTCACTTTTGATGAGTAATGATGAGACACGCATCGAAAGTTGAAGTTGAAGTTTCGGCGGAGCGATTTCGCGACGGAAAGTGCACTTCTCTTGTACTTTTTCAGGTCCCGGGGACTCCAATCATCACCAAAATTTGCAGAGACCTTGGGGCCCACCTAGGGAACACCACCGGCTAGCTTTATTGCAAGGGGGAGGCCACCGGCCAGTTTTTTGAAAAGGGATGGCCAGCCTGCCAGAAAAAGTGGCCGGCCGGCCACTTTGCCAAAACCGTGGGCATTTTGGTACTTTCACTCTCTTTTCTTTAAATCCATTCGGGCAAAGCACTTTTCCTCATAACTCCAGCTCCGAAAACACCTTCTCTACCTTCCTAGACCATTTTCCTCTTCAGATCTGAGCTCTATACGCGTTTTCCAACGCCCCACGCAAGTTGTTTTCGCGAAAACTTTCAGTCCTCTTCACTTTGAACCGATTAAATTTTGATTTTGGGGCCTCTTTTCTCATTTTCGCCACTTGAGGTGAGTTTGTCTCAATATTTGGAAGATTTTCTCGGGAGTTGACTTTTGTTGACTTTTTCATTTCCTGAGAGTTGACTTTTGTTGACTTTTTTCAATTTCGGCTCATTTTGCTCATTTTTGCTCCTTTTTGCAGATTTTTCGAGATGGCTGGTCATTTCCCTCATGGCGGAGGTCTTCCAGATGCTGGGGGTGAGTCGGATATCATGTCCTTGCCCCTGAGAGTTCGGCCGTTTGATCCCGAGAGGTATCATCCTCAGGAGCACATCCTTCCGCGGGCGGTTTTCTACCATTTTACTGACTTTGATGAGTGAGCGCCTACAGATCTACTACTGCGGGAGCCAGAGTCTCACCTCTCTCATGAGGCACCTGAGGTATTTACTCCACTTTTACATTTTCTACAATGTATTCTGCATTTTCCGTGTATTTCGTGCCTTCGTTATGTTTATCTGCCCACTCGAGCCCACAGCTTGTTTTGAATGTTCAGTCCATAGCACCGTATTCCGTTTGCATCTTGAACACACAGTCCAAACATTCTGACTTTCTGAACACGCAGCCCATATGTTGATTGTGAACACACAGCACACACTTGTTGAGAATTGAACACACAGCCCAATACTTGAATTCTGAAATGAACACACAGCCCATTCTTTGATGTCGAACACACAGCTCGTTGTTGAGGTGAACATGCATCACACACTGATTGAGAGTTAAACACACAGCCCAAACACTGATTGAGAGTAGAACACGCAGCCCAAACACTGATTTTCTGAACACACAGCCCATTGTTGAGGTGAACACGCAGCACACACTAATTGAGAGTAGAACACGCAGCCCAAACTCTGATTTTCTGAACACACAGCCCATTGTTGAGGTGAACATGCAGCACACACTGATTGAGAGTAGGACACGCAGCCCAAACTCTGATTTTCTGAACACACAGCCCATTGTTGAGGTGAACACGCAGCACACACTGATTGAGAATAGAACACGCAGCCCAAACTCTGATTTTCTGAACACACAGCCCATTGTTGAGGTGAACACGCAGCACACACTGATTGAGAATAGAACACGCAGCCCAAACTCTGATTTTCTGAACATACAGCCCCTTGTTGAGGTGAACACGTAGCACACACTGATTGAGAGTAGAACACGCAGCCCAAACTCTGATTTTGAACACACAGCCCATTGTTGAGGTGAACACGCAGCCCAAACTCTGATTTTCTGAACACACAGCCCATTGTTGAGTTGAACACGCAGCACACACTGATTGAGAGTAGAACACGCAGCCCAAACTCTGATTTTCTGAACACACAGCCCAATGTTGAGGTGAACACGCAGCACACACTGATTGAGAGTAGGACACGCAACCCAAACTCTGATTTTCTGAACACACAGCCCATTGTTGAGGTGAACACGCAGCACACACTGATTGAGAGTAGAACACGTAGCCCAAACTCTAATTTTCTGAACACACAGCCCATTGTTGAGGTGAACCCGCAGCACACACTGTTGATGACGAACACACGGCCCACACTTTTTAACCCTGAACACGCGGCTTACTTACTTTACTTTGCACGCAGCCTATTCGTTCCATTTGTACACAGCTTATTCATTTCATTTACACACGGCTTATTCCTTTCATTTGCACGCAGCTTATTCATTTCATTTGCACGCAGCTCATTCATTTCATTTGCACGCAGCTCATTCATTTCATTTGCACGCGGCTCATTCATTTTATTTGCACGCAGCTCATTCATTTCATTTGCACGTAGCTCATTCATTTTATTCTAAAATGCTGAAGCATGTATTCATCTTGAATGCAGGTGACTTCTGGCATTGTGCGGGGATATAGTTCTACCGCGGCGAGAGACTGGTATGCCGAGCTCCCGGAGGCTGTCCGGGATTTGGTTGACTTGGCAGGGTTTGGGCCCTTCTGTACTGGACTATCTCGTTGTCCTGCCAGGAGGACGTTGATGGGCGCCTTGGTGGAGAGATGGTGGGACACCACTAACTCCTTCCATTTCTCTGCCACGGGGGACCTGACTATGACCCCTTTTGACTTTGCCGTACTGACCGGCCTTGACGTGGGAGGTTGGGCCATCCCTTACGACGAGGACATGGGCCAATGGGAGGCCGCTTGGATATATTTATTGGGGGCTCGCCCGCCTATTGATAGATCTTCGGGCAGAGTCCGATACACTTGGTTCTCTTCTCATTTCCGGAGGGTAGAGATGGAGCCTGAGACTCCTGCGGAGGCAGCACAATATGCTCGCGGCTTTCTGATGTTCCTCTTCGGGACCACTTTGTTCGCCGATAGGGGGAACACTGTCGGGCTTTATCTGTTGAGTGCTTTGGTGGACCTATCACAGGTCAGACGGTATGACTGGGGTGGCGCCGGCTTGGCTACCCTTTATTGCTACATGAGCGCGACCTCCCGTGGACGGGGGGACTTACTCGGCAGCTATTGGAGAGCCTGGGAGGTACTTTCTGCCCTCTTGATTTACATTTCTGCTCCTCATTACTTGCACATTGCACACATGGCGCACTTTACACTCTGCATCTTGTACTTTGCCCTCAGCATTTTGTACTTACATTCTGCACTGTTTTCCACAGTTATGGGTCTATGTGTACTTCCCGACATTAGCCCCAGAGTTTGTGGTGGAGGGGCCCCTCATGACCCCGTATTCACTCGTATTCGAGGGCCAGCACCGGCCGAGACCTCGGGAGTTCTCCTTTATCTTTGGCAGTACTTTGATACGGTGCGGTCGACGAAGGTATCTCAGAACTCTCAGTCCTTTCTGTTTTCATCTTTGATTCGTCTTGTACATTGGTTTTCCGCAGATCACATGGCAGCTTTGGGCGCCTTTGGGTGAAGACCTCCGGTTCCAGTTTGCCGGAGCATGGGGTGCCTCCCAATATAGGATCTTGTTCGAGGGGCCAGTTGGTAGGGCCTGGTTTTTGGGGGACCGCTTGTTGCGTCAGGTATGGGGCTACACTTCTCAGGACCCTCCTTCAGCACCCCCGATCGATATGCGGATTGCTGATAGGCTCCCTTCCCGGGATGTTGCTAGTGCCATGCTGGGTACTGATGCTTTACTACATCTTGTGGAGAGGGATTACACGACCTACCGTCACACCTACTTGATGCCTCCATTGACGGGAGTCCGTGCTCCGGTGATGAGGCCTGCTAGTATGCCATCTTCAAGCCGGGCCCGGGCTCGGGCTGCAGACACCCCTTCCACCAGCAGGGCTGGTACATCTAGAGGTGGGGGTGGATTGGTTCCCCCGATTCCTCCGACTCATCATTATGCTGGGTGGCCAGACATGCCGACCGAGTTGACGGGATGGCGATTCGGGACTCCCTACCCGATCCCGATAGAGCCTCCCCTTCCTGACCATAGATACGTCAGAGATCCCGATTCACCATCGGTATGCTTTACAGCTTTGATTTATCAGTCAGATACTTGGACATTCATTCCTTTACTGATAGTTTTGCATTTGTATCTACAGCCTCCTGTCGAGTATATGGATGAGATGCTCGGGATGATAGCCGCACTCGAGGGCATGGTCCTGCGGAGAGAGGCACAGTTGGCCATTATGGGTGTCCAGGTACTATTCAGTTTTCTTGCATTTATCATATTTCCGATGACATGCTGATCTTGGACATTCTACTGTACTGATAGGCTGCTTGTGTAGAGCACATCTGACACACACCCCACTTACATACTGTATTCACATGCACCCACTTCATGTAGTCTTCTTGTATCTGCATCTGATATACATGTTTGAGCTGATGCATTCAAATTGAACTCTTTATTTTCAGATGCCTCCGGTATATGCTCAGTCGCAGACCGGGCCACCTAGACCTTCTCAGGGAGGTGGACCATCTGGGCCTTTTCGAGGAGCCGGGCCATCCAGGCCTTCTCGAGGAGCTGGGCCATCTAGGCCTTTTCGAGGAGCCCGGGGAGGGGGGTCGTCTCGCAGACGCAGAGCACACATTATAGAGGAGGAGCCCGGTGAGGATGAGGAGGAGGAGGCTGCAGATCGTCAGTCAGAGACATCTGCTGACAGAGAGGAGGGTTCCGGTCTTGGTTCCGGGAGTGGAGGTGAGGCCGAGGGGGATCCCGAGGACGACTGCTCCGACTCAGATGGTGCTGGTGGTGCAGAGGCTGTCCCACAGAAGAGGACGAAGAGGGCCTCTTATTCCTGCTCTTGAGAGCATTGACGCAGCTGTTCCCTGCTTTATTTTCCTTTTTACTAGTAGTTTGTAGCACATTGTACATTATTAGGCAGTTTCATTTTCTGTAAAACTTGTACCCTCGTTTATAAAATGTTTGTAACAAAGGAAGCATGATAGAATGAAACAGCTTTTGAAAAAAGTGTTGTATTTTATGCTTTCAGCATCGTATCGCATCATTTTGCACAAAAATGAGATTTGAATAGAAATGTGCATTGTGTATTTACCAGATCAGGTAGTGAACCGACACAACAAACCAAACAACCTAACTTACTAAGAAACAACGAAACTTTAGTAAGTTTACAACTCGATAAGCAAAGTAAAACAAAATTGATAAGTAAAGAGTAACAACTCAAATACACAAAACTTGACAACTCGATAAACAAAACAGCTCGACTAACAAAACGACAACTCGATAAGCAAAACAACAACTCGATAAGCAAGACTAAACCACAACTCAATAAACAAAGTGTATTTCGGACGATCTGGGTGACGGAACGCATCCGACACTGAGGGAAATTAAGGCCTTCAACACTCCTGATGCATAGAAATGCTTGGAACTTCCTTCCGGAGGGTAAAACAGGACCAATGGCACACATTGGAGCATGGCCGGCCACTTTTGGGAGTCGGCCGGCCAGCTTTTTGCATCTGAGGGGAGAAAGGTGGCCGGCCTGCTAGAAAAGGTGGCCGGCCGGCCACTTAGCTCAGCAACCGCCAAATTTTTGACACGTGTCCCCCGAATAGTGTCTTATCCTCTTTAAAAGCCCCAACCTCGTGGTTGATTCATTTCATCTTAGTTTTACACCAAAATGGAGGCATTTCTCGCCGAAAATCTCACAGTTTGGATGGCTTCTTTAGATGGCTCGGAAAAGTTGAATTTCCGGGGTTTCGGCTTGAATGCACTATTCACGTTGAGCCGCACTCCGCTGCACTTTCCCTTCCTCCATGCCGCGGCGAGGTTTTGGAACCCGGTAACGCATGTTTTCAGCTTCGGCGGGCAAGAGGTATGTCCAACTTTCGAAGATTTTCAAGTTTTGATGGAATCTGAACGCTGTGAAGAAATTTTGCCTCAGTTTCGCTTTGGCCACGCCCAAGTTTTAGGGCAGATGTGTGGGCTCACCATGCATGACGCTCGGTCTCTGATCTGCAACGGGGAACTGGACATCCTCGGCTTGATCCATCGCTTTTCTGATGCCGGTGACCGCGGCAACCATTATTGGCAAGGTTTTCGGCAACACGCCCTTTGCTTGTGTATGCTATCTCACTTTTTGCTCACTCCAGGCTTTGGTGGATCTAGCATTCGTCTGATTGAAGTTGCTCAAGGCTTGAAAGAAGGAAAGAGCTGTATCGCCATGACATTGGCCGAGACGCTGATGGGCTTGGATGCTTTCTATCGCCGGGAGACGACCAGATTTGCAGGGAGTCCACTACTGCTGCAGGTAATGTTTCCCACCCAATCTCACATATATATTGCTCACATCACTCGGCCCTCAGGCTCGATTTTTCTCACAAAACCCTTTTCTCGCTTTTCTCTCATCGTACATCTCTCTATTCTTTATTCTCTCATTTTTCATCCCTCCCCAGGTATGGTTGATGGATAAATTGCGGGTTGTGGACTCTTGCCCAACCTACTTAGCTCGCGGCTACTTCTTTCGCCAACGCTTAGTTGACGCCCTTGATGAGGAGTGGTTGTTCAACTGGTTGTGCAATTTGTCTGCAGATCGCATTGCTTGGCGTTGTCCTTGGCTCAATCTCCCGGCGATGAGCTATAGCATGTCCCGGCTGATCGGGATCCAGTTGATTGGTCTGACCCACTGTGTGTTCTACTTTCTGTTCCGATTCCAACGCCAATTTGGTCATGATTAGACTTGCCCGCTAGAGGGGATAGAATACCCGGCAGCATTCCCAGTCCGAGGCTCACAGCTTGCCCGTTATGCCACAGCATGGAGGACTCGAGAGCTCCTGGCCCCCGCCCCCACTTTCAGTTGCACTTTGTCTGACGAGTGCTGGGATTGGCTTAATGAGGAGGCACAGATTGGGCCTAGCTTGGCATCAGAGGCTTCGACTAGCACTGGGAGGGGGCGTAGGGACACCTGACTTATCTATGCCCTAGATTTATTGCTTTACTAGTGCTTTCAAGTTTTCTTCATGAATGTAATAAAAAGCAACTTCAATTTGTATACAAGAGCAGGAGAACTCTGTTTTGAAATCAAATGAAATTGAAGGTTATGGTACTGAAAATTTTCCGCTTTGGTCCAAAAATGGTCTTAGTTGTAAAAAGATTAATTTGAACAAAGTCAACTTTTATTAAAACTTTTCAAAACCATTTTCGATATGGATCAGAACTGGACACGCCTGAGATCTGTCACTGAGATGCACAACCCCGGATTCCAGCAACTGGAAAGTTGCCCCTAGTCTGAATAGCACCGCGGCACTGCACAGCAACGGAAAGTTGCCCCTAGTCTGAAAAGCACTGCACCGGAGATCACGATGAATGCTGATGGACAAAGATGACTGAGATGATCAAATGGACAAAGTTGATCGGGGAAAATGTTTATGGCTGAACTTCAGGATGAAGTTGCCTACGTATCCCAAAGATGGGAATCAAGCCTTACGTAGTTCAGGCTTAGGTTCGCTCGGGTATTTTCACTCTCCTTTTGCGCTCTAACTTTTGCCAAGGCCGCCCTTTGCGGGTTTTCAACGAGCTCAGTTTTTATAATTTCAAATTTTTTTTGTGCTTTGAGTTTTGCCTAGGTCGCCCTTTCGCGTTTTCGGCCTAGCGAGCCTCTCAAGGGTAATATTTTTTCAACTTGTCTATATTGATCAGTTGTGAAAACTCTAAGCCATCCAGATCCATCAGAACCACAGCTCCACCTGACCAGATAGACTTAATGATGTAGGGACCAGTCCAATTGGGTCTGAACTTGCCCCTAGGGTCGTGGATGGGAGCTCGGTTGTCCTTGAGTACCAAATCTCCTTCCTTTAAATTCCTGGACCTAACTTTCTTGTTAAAAGCCCGGGCAATTCTGCGTTGATAGCCTTGAACGTGGTACAGTGCTTTCAGTCTTCTCTCATCGAAGAGCATGAGTTCCTCGAATCTGCTCTGCTGCCAATCTGCCTCGGCTATTTGACACTCAGCCAATACTCGCAATGACGGAACCTCAATCTCAATAGGTAGAACGGCCTCCATCCCATAAACCAATGAATACGGAGTCGCCCCAGTAGAAGTTCTGATTGAAGTCCGGTAGCCCCACAGAGCAAACGGCAGCTTATCTGGCCAGTCCCGGTAGGTTTCCACCATTTTCTGCAATATGTGCTTGATATTCTTGTTGGCAGCCTCAACCGCTCCATTGGTTTGCGGCCGGTATGTGGATGACTTATGAAAAGCCACGTTGTATTTTTCCAACAAGTCAATCACTTCCTTCTTGAAGTGGGAACCGTTATCTGAAATTATCTCGTTTGGGACCCCGTAACGACAGATGATGTTGTTTCTGATAAACTTCGCAACATGTGAAGCCTTCAACACCGCATAAGATTCGGCCTCAACCCACTTTGTAAAATAATCTATCGCGACCAGGATGAACTCATGCCCATTCGACCCCTTCGGAGTAACAGCCCCGATCACATCAATTCCCCAGACTGAAAATGGCCATGGCGAAGTCATATTGTACAGTTTCGACGGCGGAATGTTCATGCGATTTGCGTGAATTTGACACTTGTGGCATCGCCGGACAAAACCGATACAATCCTCCTCCATGGTGGACCAATAGTAACCCTATCTGAGGATCTTCCGTGCTAGCATTACTCCATTCATGTGTGTCCCCTCCATGGATGGCTTCCATTAGACGCTTCGATTCTTCGGCATCGACACACAGCTTATGCATTCCCAGATGACCTCTTTTATACAGCTTACCCCCACAGATGATGAACTGAACGGCCATTCTTCTTATTGCCCTTTTATCCTTGGCATTTACCCCTGGCGGATATGCTTCCTTCTCCAGGAAATTCCAAATGTCATGATACCAGGGGTTTTCGTCCTGAACCTCATCTATAGCAGCAATCGACTCGTAGGCTGGTGCAAATTTCTGGTCAATGATGACTGGACGCATCCGGACTCCGTACGGGATGTCTATTATGGAAGATAGAGTTGCTAAAGAATCTGCGAACCTGTTGTTCTCTCTTAGTAAATGAGCAAAGTTTAGCTTCTCAAACTGAGGAATTAACAAATCCAAGGTCTGGTGATACATCATCATCTTTTCTTCTTTGACTTTCCAGTCTCCTTTTGCTTGAGACACAACAAGGTTCGAGTCCCCGATGACGTCCAACCGTCTTGCCCCTAGTTCCAGGGCTGCTTCTAGACCGACAATGCATGCCTCATATTCTGCTTCATTGTTCGAGACTTTGAATCAGAGTTTGAAGGCTAGGGGGATACGAGAATCGTCGGATGCTATCAGCAACACCCCTATCCCATACCCGTGTTGATTTGACGCTCCGTCAAAGTACATCGTCCAAGTTTCATCGTCGATGTGCAAAATGGCTTCATCTGGGAACAAGTACTCGACTGCTTCACCCCCTTCCACTGGATGGTCGGTTAAGAATTCTGCTACTGCTCTTCCTTTGACCAACTTGCGTGTCACATATTTCAGATCAAATTCGGAGAGCAACAGCAACCAACGAGCTAGCCTACCCGTAAGTGCTGGTTTCTCGAAAAGATATTTGATGGGATCGAGTCGTGAAACCAACATTACGGAGTGAGCTAACAGGTAGTGCCGCAGCTTCCTGGTAGCCCATACCAAAGCTAAGCAAGCCTTCTCCAATGGTGTGTAGCGAGTCTCATACTCTAGCATCTTCTTGCTCAGATAGTAGATGGCTCTCTCCACTTTGTCTTCAGATTCTTGTGCGAGCATGCAGCCCATTGTGGTCTTAGTCACTGACAGGTACAATATCAACGGTCTCCCCGGCTCTGGTGGTGACAACACGGGCGGGTTCTGCAAGTATTCTTTGATCTGTTCAAATGCAGCTTGGCATCGGCCGTCCCATTGGAACTTCTTGCCTTTCTTCAGGAGACCAAAAAGTGGTTCACAAGTCAAGGTTAATTTTGAGATAAACCGTCTTATGAATTGCACTTTACCCAGAAAGCCTCTCACCTCCTTTTCAGCCATTGGTGGTGGCATTTCTAAGATGGCCTTGATTTTGGAAGGGTCGACTTCGATGCCTCTCTGTGTAATTAGAAACCCCAGCATTTTTCCTGCTGTAACACCGAACGAACATTTCTGAGGATTCAGCCGCAACCGAAACTCTCTGATCCTTTGAAAGAACTTTTGCAAGGCGGTGTAGTGGCCCTCTCTATCTTTGGACTTGACAATCATGTCGTCCACGTACACCTCAACCTCCTTGTGGATCATATCATGTAATATTGTGGTCGCGGCCCGTTGATAAGTAGCTCCAGCATTCTTTAACCTAAACGGCATGACTCTATAGCAGTATGTCCCCCACGGGTAGTGAACGCAGTCTTTTTCCGATCTTCTGGTGCCATTACTATCTGATTGTAGCCGGAGAAGCCATCCATGAATGAAAGCAAAGCGTGCCCTGCGGTGAACCCCACTAACTCATCAATATGCGGCAAGGGAAAGTCGTCCTTCGGACTAGCTCTGTTCAAATCCCTAAAATCCACGCATACTCGGATCCTGCCATCTTTCTTCGGCACCGGAACGATGTTGGCCAACCAAGTCGGGTATTCGGATACCAGCAGGAAACCTGCGTCGATTTGCTTGGTGACCTCTTCCTTAATCTTGAGAGCCCAATCCGGGCGGATCCTCCTGAGTTTCTGCTTGACGGGTCGGGCCTCGGGGTCAAGAGGGATCCGATGCTGTACAATCTCAGGATCGATTCCAGGCATGTCTTCGTAGGACCACGCGAAAACATCTTTGAAATCTTTTAATAAAGCGACTAAGCGCTCGCGTTCCTCCGAAGACAACGTGGATCCGATCTGGACCAGCCGCGGGTCCTCCTCAGTACCAACATTCACGGTAGTGATTTCATCCATTAGAGGTTTGACAAATCTCTCCTGCTCTTGTTCAATTAAGCATTGCAAAACCGGAGGAATTTCTTCCTCGTCGTTTTCATCAAAATTTTGAAAGTCTGAGTTTATGCAATAAATCAAGGGCACAGAAAAGCACTCAGAAACCACAGCTACTTGATTCTCATTAAGTTCATCCAAATCGTCCAATCCCTCGGTTACAACATACTCAAATGAGAAAGAAAAAGATGACCTGGACAAGACTGTGGCATCCGGGTTATCATCCCCAGGATCATCAGACTCAGACTCAGACTCAGTCGAGCTGGAACCTGATTCCGACTCACAGGATTTGGTGGAATCAGATTCCGGCTCACTACCTGACCCGGTACTGCTGGACAAAAATCCCTCTTCATATTGCCAAGTGAGAGAGGGTGCGATAGATGTATCCAAAATAGGTGCTGGTAGGCCTGCAGCCGTTTCCTCCCCAATCATGGAAACCAAGCACTTTTGGTCGATCAGAGGATTTGAAAGTAGACATGCCAGTGCTACCCCCATTTCAATTTCAGTGCCCTCGGAGTCCACTGCCTTACACTGCTCAATCTCAGTTGGTGGGTCTGTCTGCTCTTCAGCAACGTCATCCCCGGATAATTGCAGGTCGAAGAAGATCTCGAAACCTGGCATGTGCTTCTTCTCCGCGTTCAGCCATGGCTCTGGGAAGCCACAGAACGGAAAGTCTTCCCCCTCCCGGACGAAACGTCCGTTTAGGGTACCCTGAATGGGCCTGTGTATTAGCTCAAAAGGCTTCCCAGCCTGCTTTGCTCTGGCTCTTCCAGCCATTTCCTTTCCCTTCCTTACCCAGTCCTCTTTGGTGGGTAGATAACTCATGCCAAAGGTATGAGGGTTGTGTGGCACTTCGGCCAATGCTGCGACGCCCTTCCGGCCACTCCTCCCTAATCCCATCCTGGGGATGTGTTGTAGCTTGTTCATGAGGTATACAGATTGAGCACTAACATATACTCCCTCATTGACAGCCATGATATTCTGCACAACCCGAGCCTCAGCCAGAGTAAACCCTGATAAGAACACATCCTCCATGCCGTGCTCTATTTCCAAGACTGGTGTAGACACTTTCGGCAGTGGATGGATTGATGAATTCCCGAAAACAATGGCCACCCCCTTCCCGTGAGGGTACTTCAACATTTGATGCAAAGTGGAAGAGACTGCCTTCACCTGGTGCAACCACGGCGCCCAAGAGTAGATTAAAGGTTGCAGGAACGTCCAAGACATGGAATTCAATGCTGTGTTGTCCTGGGCCAACCTGGGTCTGAATTTTGACAGTCCCCATCACCTCCCTGCTGGTGTTATCATAGGCCTTGATCACTTGAGTAGTCGGCACGAAGTCCGCGGGCTTCAACCCGATCGCATATGCTGTCCTTGACGGGCATACATTAATGGCGGATCCCGTGTCGATAAGAACCACCGACACCCACTTGTCTCTACATTCCACAGAGATGTAAAGGGGTTTGTTATGATTTGCGCCCTCAGGCGGTAGTGTAGACAAGCCCGCGGGGGACCTCGCTACAGTTCGGACTCGATTTTGTCACGGTTCTTAATCTGAACCAAAGAATCCAAATCCGGCAAATCGTTTTGAGAAAACAGATTTTTTGAAAGAAGTGCCAAACATGGACTGCTTTTCCAGATACAGAGTCGCCACCTAAATATTTTATTTTCGGGGAAATTTAGGAAACCCTGACTCGTTGCCTAAGGCCATGTGTCCGTCATCACCAAAGTTGCCTCGGCTCGGGAACTTGGGTACGATTGGGGAAGGTCACTTCGTGAGCACCCCCGCTCGCCCGATCAAAGATCGGCCTCTACTAACCATGATATCGAGTTTTGAAAACATTATGCATTCTTATTCTGGTTATTAGCCTAGAATTACTATGTGATGCGCACAGCATACAAGTATAGACTGGATCGCCTGAATTGGAACAAAACATTTCATGTTTGTTTTTTTGAAAGATGGTTTGCTACTCGCAAGTAGGCTTAAAATGCAGATTTTGCCACTCTCAGGTGGGCTTAGGAAACATGGTTTTGCCACTATCTAGTGGGCTTAAAACTCACAGTGAATGATTTGTTCCAATCTAAGTAACCCAACCTCCACCCACAGGCATTCAGGCAGGTATATCAAGTAAGCACATAGCCTCATGGTAAGCATGCTATCATGGCAGTCACTCACACACATGCAAGGATGCTAAAGCATAAAACTCACCGAGTACTCCAAGCCAAAATAGAAACTGATTAGAAATCCATGCATGATCCTAAGTATACAGAAATGCCTAATGCAACACATGCAAAAATGCAGCTATAGCAGGCTCGGCTATTCTAAATATGGCATATGAGATGCAACAGCTATCAAGTATTCAATTTGGAATTGAAATACAGATGCAATTAGTATGGTGCGCCGAGCCCGGTGCATGCAAGACAGATGAATGAATGCAAACATGCTATCATACTGTATGCTAATTGAAATATGCCCTAATCTAACCATCATAAGCGGATAAATAAAGGGGAGAAAGACGTGGGGTTGGAAGACATACATCACACACACGCACACTTATTACAACATTGCCCTCGCGCAGAGGGTCCGAATAAATAATATACAGTCCCAAATGAATAATACAGTCCCAATAAGTACAAAACCCTAACTAATTAACAAATTAACTAGGGAAAGCAGTAAATGAGCATGCAAGCTAGGGACTGCCTCGAATGTGCTCTGAATGATGTATGTTCGGGTCGCCTTACGCAGAAATCCATCGCGATGCCCCAATTAGCCTCTGTTTGCAATTGTTCTTGGAAAGCGTGCGAAGCTCCGGAAGGCTACTGATTCTTGATTTGCTGCAACAGAGAGCAAGAAAGGGGCATGGCAATGTATTTTTACATATGTATGCATGCCTCGATCCTCGTGCCACTAATCACGCATATCGATGCATGATGGTCGAGGAGTCGATTTGCACGACTCAATATGAAATGAATGCACATGAAAACACAACAAGACCAAGACTCCATCATGGATAATCCGGAGTGTCGGTGACTGGGAATTGAGACACGTTCCATCACTCGAAGTACGAAACGTCCCTCGTTTCCCGTGCTCGGGGTAACTCCTATCCCAAACACAATGCAATATGCATGACATGCATGAATGCAACTAATATACAACCTAGCATACACAATGCTATGGAATGACATGCACAATGCACGATGTAACATGGCATACACAATACGCTAACATACAACCTAGCATACACAATGCTATGAAATGAAATGGCATACACAATGCGTAATGGACTTACACCAACATGAGTGGACCTCAGCCACACCCACATCAGTGGCCATAAGATGGAAATGAGACACTCGAGATGCGTGCACACATGCACGCAAACCGAGGACCGAACCTAAGGCACGAATGCCACTCTACCAAAGCATGGTAAGGCATGGAACATGCAAACAAGCAAACTTCAACACTAAAACATGATGCTAAACAGCCCCGAAACATGGCAATATGGCACCCGATGCATGAGATGAGACCCGAAACTCAAAACCGGGCACATGGAATGACTTATAGCTATACAAAGCATGCATTATTTGATCATGAGACCTAAAGACAGAACCAAGGCAGTTCCAAAACATGAACTTTTCCAGTTTAGAGTGTGGCCAAAAAGTGCTAGCAAGATGGCTTAAATTAGCATGCAATTTTGACTAGTAAACATGGATTACATGGCAAGTATAGGATGCACATGGAATCTCACCAAACCAGCAAAAATCAGTGAATAAAAAAATGCCAAAATAGGCCCAAATAACCACTGATATGCAACCATGGCATGCAAAAATGATGAGTTACTTTAGAGGGCCATGCAAGGAGTTATTAAGCACATGCATCAAGGACACTTAGCATGGCACAAACAACTCTGAAAATCAAATATGATAGTCCCAAAACTCATTAAATTGGCCCTGAAATCAGTCAACAAAACATTCAAGATAGGGCCTCTTTGGAAGGCCAAAATGACCATCAAACAAAACAAGGTGAGAGGGGGTCACCCCCCTCTGATTTTGAGGCTCAAGACAGCATCAAAGCCACTAGAAATCCACTGGATTCCAGTGGCTAGAAGACCAAACAAAGCTCGCAACAAGAGCTTAGGTGTAAGGCTCAAAATAAGGGACAATCAAGCATACAAGGGAGCATATGACCTCAAACAAAAATGGAACCTCAATCAAACATGAAGATGATGTTAAAACAAGACTTTTTCCAGTTTATAACAGATCTCAAAAGTAAACACAAATAGGGCTAATCTATCATGCAAAAATGGCCCTAAAAGAGAGAATAGAGACAAGGGACAGAAGCTGGCCCCAAATGTCAAATATCCCTTCAACAATATTGAAGAGGGGCTCAAAATAAGGCACTTTACAGTATACATAAAGTTTCGAAAATAAACACAAGTGAGGCTAAATCGTCATGCAAGAAAAGGGCCTAAAAGAGGGATAAAGAGACAAGTGGTAGAAACTGACCTCAAACAAAGGAGAGCCCTTCAACAAAGTTGAAGAGGGGCTCAAAAAAAGACATTTTACAGTTTATAACCAAGTCCAAAACAGCTCACAAATAAGCCTAAACTATCATGCAAAAATAGGCCTAAAAGAGAGTTTAAACACAAAGGGTGAGGAGGAGACCTCAAACAGAGAAAGACCCTTAATAAAGAATGAAGATAACCTCAAAATAAGATCATTTTCAGTTTGGGTCGGAGCCCAGAAATGTAAGCAAGTATGGCTTATAAATGGACCAAGAAAAGGCTAGAAAAATGGAGAAGAAGACTCACCCTTGTAGAGTAGCAACACAGCAGCCTTTGGACCAAGAAATGGTGCTCCTAAGCTCTGAAAATCAGCTTCAAGTTGCTGGAATGGAGTGTGGAGGTGTGGTGCTATGGGTTGTAGTGTAAAATGGTGTAGGACTTAAGGTTTTAGAGCTTGGATGAGAGAGAGAGAGGGGATTGTATGTAAAAAGCTCTAAACAAATTTTGTTACCCCTGAAAATGAGCTGGGGGGGCTGGTTTTATAGAGGAGAGGAGTGGAGAAAAAGGGGGGGAAAATCAAATTCAAATTTCCCCCCAAAATAGGCCTAAAAGAGAGATAAAGAGGCAAGTGGTAGCTGTTGGCCTCAAACTGAAGAGAGCCCTTCAACAAAGTTGAAGAGGGGCTCAAAACAAGACATTTTACAGTTTACATCAAGCCACGAAACAGCTCACAAATAAGCCTAAAATACCATGCAAAAATAGGCCTAAAAGAGAGTTAAAGAGGCAAGTGATAGTAAGAGACCTCAAACAGCAAAAGGTCCTTAATCAAATATGAAAAGGAGCTCAAAATATGACTATTTACAGTTTGGGTTAGAGCCCAAAAATGCTTGCAAGCAAGGCTTAGATATAGAGCAAGATAGGAACAAAAAAGAGGGAAAAGAAGCTTACCCTTGAAGACCAATGGACCAGCAGCTCTTGGTCTGAGAAATGGTACTCCTAAGCTCTGAAAAATAGCTCCAAGTTGTTGGAATGGATGGTGGTGGGGTGTATACCAAAAACCGGAGCAAACGGAGGTGGTTAAACGATCCCGAACCGACGCACACGGCCGTCGGCTCCGAAAAACCGGAAACCGGGCTCCAAACAAGAAAAATGGCCTACGACCACGAAACGTAGCCTATGGCCACTGAGAGATGATCTACGAGACCTCTCCCTCCCTTCGGGAAGAGAAAACAGAGAAAACGGAGCCTGGTTCGCAAACCGAGGCAAGACACGAAAGAGCTCGGAAGTCCGGAGGCAATGCTCGCAGCCGAGACTCTGAAACTTCTGAACGAGCACAATATGCAATATCACCGAGCACTCAATCGGTGACGTCTGAGTCTCAAGGTCGGTCAAAAATGGGGTGTCTACAGGTAGTTCTTTGTCTGAAAAGGTTAACGTCGGGGAACCTCCTCCCGGAAAGACCAGCCCAACCAACTGCTCTGGTGTGGTATCTATAGAGAGTTTGGCCTTGTCCATAGCAGATAGGACAACCTGCCTTGCCCAGATGGAGATGTCTGCTTGTATTTTCTTCAACTGTTTCAGCACAGCTTCTTCTTCGATCTATTTCTCCTTCTGTTTCTCGGCTTCTTTATCCTTCCCAGATGCTTCTGGCTGGTCTAGGTGCGGGGGCTTGAAATACCGCCCGCTTCTTGTCATGTGATCAACCTCATCGAGATACCAGGTGTCATCTGGTTGATTGCTTCCCCAATCCTCGTCTGTGTGGGCAAGACATAAATCATCGTCTTCCCACCACATCCGTGAGCAGCCAACAAACATCTGTCTGGCTTCGGCGTGATTGTACCGCAGTACTTTCAGCCCACATGCTCGCAGCATCTTCTGTCTTCGTGCCCACAGCACTTTCAATCCCTTCATGGGTTTGGCTTTCCGGATCCTCTCAGAATCCCAAATCTTTTCTTGTTCTGCCTGTGTTAGCGCAGTTTGTTGTTCAGCTTTCCCTGTACTCACACTGTCCTAGTTCCGAGCGAAATTCTTCGTACCGGCGCTCTCCGGCAATGTACTCTGACTTTCGGCCTTTCCGGCCACAACTGATACCTTCGCCCATGCCGGGCCCTGTTTTGGTAGGAACTCTTCCACAACATCTGGTTGATCGTCCAGCCATCCAGTGGCCTCTGCCGATTCCTCATAATCAAACCAGTTGACTGCCGTGTCCCCTGATTTTGGTCATTGAAAAACTGGAGGTTGGCAAAGTCCTCTTCTACAGCCGTCAAATCATCTGTCCCCTGCTCAAATCTATCCCCTGGATCACACACAGCTCTTCTCTCTGGCAATTCTATACACTGGCTCAACTGGCCTGCTGACAGAATGTACTCACTCGGATCGTAGGCTTTCCCAGCGAAATTCCCAGACTGCTCAAACCCTGACTCAACAATTCCACTTTCCTCTGAATCTGCCCTGTCCCATCTTTGATGGTCACCACCATTGGCTCTGGTTGGGTTGTGGAGATGTCCAACATGCACAAAGAGTCAGTGCAGTCGGGAAGGAGCACCTCCGGCTTAGGTAGTGGGATGGGTGATATAGATGCTAGGATCGTAAGACACGACCCCAGTTTGGATAAAGTTGATTCTGTTGGGAGGGGGGCTTGGTTATGTGTGGGAGAGGGTTTGTTGTGACATTGGGTTTGTGGGAGGCGCGATCACCTGTTTGTCAATAAGATCCTGGATCTCGTGACGCAATCTAAAACAACGGTCGGTGTCATGACCGTGCTGTTGGTGATACGCGCAGTATTTTGCTGGGTCATGAGAGGGAGGGAGTGGATTTGGTAGTGGCCTCGGCTCTAGGGCTTCAAATGCTTTTCCTGATTAATACCCCCAGAGCTTTGGACGGGCATGTATAGGGTGTGAAGGTTCTTTGGCCTCTGGGTTGGTATTTGGTGGTCTGTGTATTGCTTCCGGATGCACCGGAGAAAGGTGTGGCTGCCATGGGTCTTGGAAGGGGAGGGGGAATGGTGGCGACCATGCTCACCTCCGAAGCTTGCAGTTGCAGCGCCACTCGGGCCTGCATTGTTGTTGCGGTTAAAAGTTCTCCTTGGTTGCTCCCTATCTTGGTCGATCAGACCCTGTTTCATTGCATCTTCAATTTGTACCCCCATCTCGTGCAGATCTGAAAAAGTGGGGAAGGGGAGTACAATCATCTTTTGCATCAATTTTGGCTGGAGATTGCGCACAATCATCCGAATCTGGTCCTTGTCAGTGGGCCTTAAAGTCATCATCGAGGCCTTCGCCCTCCATCGGGTTACGAAATCTGAAAAACTCTCTTTAGGCTCCTGCCTTGTTGTTTCGAGATCACGGGTTGTAATCTCGATCTGGGTGTTGTAAGAGTATTGCGCAACAAAGGCTTCAGCCATTTCATCCCAACTCCGCTTGACATCATCCTTCAACTTCGCATACCAGATAGCGGCCACACCTGACAAGGTCCGGCCGAATAGCGAAAGCTTCTGGGGTCTGGTGAGGCCCATTGGCCGTAATATATCTGAGAATAGTCGGAGGTGGACCATGGGATCACCAGATCCGTCGAAGCGATCGATCTGCGGCATTTGAATCTATCCGGCAAATGTCACGGCCACATCGGTATATCCGTCCTCGATATCCGGAATAGCCTTTACCCCTGGGATTTTTGAATAGCTTCTCGAGCTTGCTCAATTTCAGTTGTAGGGTCTATTTCGAACTCGAAGGGAGAGTCCGGGTGGTTGATAGGTGTAGGTGCCTTGGACAGTTGAGGCGGAAGTGGGGCGGAGCTGGCCCCGTTGGAAGGTCTGTGTCCTCCTGGATGTTCTGGACATTTGGCAAGGTGTTCTGGGCATTTGGTAGGACATTCTGGGCAACTGGTACCTGCTCGGGTAGCGGGACCCCTGGTGGGGGAGGAACTGGATGTGAAGCTGATGCTCCGGCTTGCTGCTGGAGTCTAGTGATGAGCTCAGCCTGCTGGGCCATGATTGTGGCCTGCTGTTTGGAGAAATCCGCCTAGCGGATAGCGTCCTCCTGCATTTGCTTCATACTCTCTTGGATTTGGCGCATCATTTCTTCCATTCCGGCTAGCTCTGCTGATCCTGCTGACTGACTGGTATGTGTATCTCTATGGCAGAAACTGAGACCTCAACCCGACTGTTTACTGCTAGGGTAGACCACTGCTCTGGTAACCTCTGTTCAGACACACTACGTTTCTCGGCCTTCTCCTGACAACCGGGGGTAGAGAATGGAACACTGGCTGTCCGTCAACCAGATCCTCAGATCGATTGAGCCGACGACCTCTTGTCCAAAGTGCTTGGGAATATCTACTGGGTCGGAAGCAATTGTGCTAAAACTGTCCTAGCAAAAGATAAATAAAGCAATAAGGAAATAAATAACCAGATAAACGAACAGCATAACAGCTTAAAATAAATACACAACACACAGCTGGGCATAACAACACACGGTCGATAAGCTGAATACACACTGTCCTCAAACACTGATCATTATCCCTGAATCACTGTCCCCAAAACTGAATCTGATACCCGCAGATAACTGATTCTCAAACACTGACTGATGCCCGCAGGCCTGATGCCCAAACTCATAAACTGATACATGCATTCCCTGTAGAGACGCACTCTAAAAGCACATAACAGATAAGTGAGAGCCAAAACACCCCTATGTTGGGGTAGGGTTTCCCTGTCCTATTTTGTCAGGAGCTAGGGTTTCACTACGCACGCAGCGGTTTCAAACAACCTATATCGGGTAAGCAACCTGTCCTAGTTTGGAATGGTCACTATGGATTTCGATATGCACTAGGTCGAATGGTCAAAAGGGTGCCCCGGTAAAACCGGGGTTTGTGTTCCCATACTGGCAGAGCCCACAACCGGTCAGCCTTATGGTCATGCCTTGACAAGACAAGCCTCCGGCAAACCGTTCAGGAATAGCAGATGGCAAACACGGTGTCCTAGGCGCACCAATGCAAATGCAAAGAAACACACAAGTGTAGTCAAAACCAGATATCATGAGTTCGAGTCAAGTTCTCTAAATCCCCAGCAGAGTCGCCAGAAACTGTAGACGAAGTCCGGGAGGGGACCTCGCTACAGTTCGGACTCGATTTGTGTCACGGTTCTTAATCTGAACCAAAGAGTCCAAATCGGCAAATCGTTTTGAGAAAACAGATTTTTGAAAGAAGTGCCAAACATGGACTGCTTTGCCAGATACAGAGTCGCCACCTAAATATTTTATTTTGGGAAATTTAGGAAACCCTGACTCGTTGCCTAAGGCCACGTGTCCGTCATCACCAAAGTTGCCTCGGCTCGGGAACTTGGGTACGATTGGGGAAGGTCACTTCGTGAGCACCCCCGCTCGCCCGATCAAAGATCGGCCTCTACTAACCATGATATCTAGTTTTGAAAACATATGCGTTCTTATTCCGGTTATTAGCCTAGATTTTACTATGTGATGCGCACAGCATACAAGTATAGACTGGGTCGCCTGAATTGGAACAAAACATTTCATGTTTGTTTTTGAAAATGGTTTGCTACTCGCAAGTAGGCTTAAAATGCAGATTTTGCCACCCTCAGGTGGGCTTAGAAAACATGGTTTTGCCACTATCTAGTGGGCTTAAAACTCACAGTCAATGCATTGTTCCAATCCAAATAACCCAACCTTCACCCACAGGCATTCAGGCAGTTATATCACATAAGCAAATAGCCTCATGGTAAGCATGCTATCATGGCAGTCACTCACACGCATGCAAGGATGCTAAAGCATAAAAACTTACCGAGTACTCCAAGCCAAAACAGAAGCTAATTAGAAATCCATGCATGATCCTAACTATACAGAAATGCCTAATGCAACACATGCAAAAATGCAACTATAGCAGGCTCGGCTATTCTAAACATGGCATATGAATGCTACAGCTAACAAGTATTCAACTTGGAATTGAAATACAAATGCAGTTAGTATGATGCGCCGAGCCCGGTGCATGCAAAACAGATGAATGAATGCAAACATGCTATCATACTGTATGCTAATTGAAACATGCCCTAATCTAACCATCATAAGCTGGTAAATAAAAGGGAGAAAGACGTGGGGTTGGAAGACATACATCACACGCACGCACACTTATTACAACATTGCCCTCGCTCGGAGGGTCCGAATAAATAATACAGTCCGAATAAATACAGTCCGAATAAATACAGAATCCTAATTAATTAACAAATTAACTAAGAAAGCAGTAAACTAGCATGCAAGCTAGGGACTGCCTCAACTCTGCTCCGGATGATGAATGATGTATGTTCGGGTTGCCTTGCGCGGAAATCCACTGCGATGCCCCAATTAGCCTCTGTTTGCAATTGATGCCGGAATGCTGTGCAAGGCTTTTGAAAGCTGCTGATTTCTGATTTGCTGTAACAGAGAGCAGGAAAGGGGCATAGCAATGTATTTTAACATATGTATGCATGCCTCGATCCTCGTGCCACCAATCGCGCATATCGATGCATGATGGCCAAGGAGTCGAATTGCACGACTCACTATGGAATGAATGCACATGAAACACAACAAGACCGAGACTCCATCATGGTTAATCCGGAGTGTCGGTGACAGGGAATTGAGACACGTTCCGTCACTCGGAGTACGAAACGTCCCTCGTTTCCCGTGCTCGGGCTAACTCCTATCCCAAACATAATGCAATATGCATGACATGCATGAATGCAACTAAGATACAACCTAACATGCACAATGCTATGAAATGGCATACACGATGCACGAGGTAACATGGCATACACAATGCGCTAACATACAACCTAGCATACACAATGCTATGAAATGAAATGGCATACACAATGCATAATGGACTTACACCAACACAAGTGGACCTCAGCCACACTCACATAGGAGGCCATTAGATGAAAATGAGACACTCGAGATGCGTGCACACATGCACGCAAACCGAGGACCGAACCTAAGGCACGAATGCCACTCTACCAAAGCATGGCAAGGCATGGAACATGGCATATGAACATGCAAATTTCAGCACTAAAATATGATGCTAAACAGCCCCGAAACATGGCAATATGGCACCCGATGCATGAGATGAACCCGAAACTCAAAACTAGGCACATGGAATGACTTATAGCTATACAAAGCATGCATTATTTGAACATGAAGCATGAAGACAGAGTCAGGCAGTCCCAAAACATGCAATTTCCAGTTCAAAGCATGGGCCAAAAGGTGCTAGCAAGATGGACTAAATTAGCATGCAATTTTGACTATCAAACATGGTTTACATGGCAAGTATATGAAGCACATGGAATCTCACCAAACCATCAAAAATCAGTGAATAAAACATGTGAAAATAGGCCCAAATAAACCACTGATATGCAACCATGGCATGCAAAATGATGAGTTCCTTTAGAGGGCCATACAAGGGATTCTTAAGCACATACAAGATAGATGTGCAAGCACCCAAACAACTCTGGAAAAATCAAATATGGTAGTTCTAAAACTCACCAAATTGGCCTGAAAAGTGACTAAGAAGCATGCAAGATAGGGCCTCTTTGGAAGGCCAAAATGACCACCAAACAAGTCAAGGTGAGAGGGGGTCACCCCCTCTGATTTGGAGGCTCAAAACAAGCATCCAAGCCACTGGAAATCCACTGGATTCCAGTGGCTAGAAGACCAAACAAAGCATGCACCAAGAGCTTAGGTATAAGGCTCAAAGTAAGAAGCAAACAAGCATACAATGGAGCATGACCTCAAACAAAACTGGAACCTTAAACAAACTTGAAATATCAGATTAAAACAAGACTTTTTCCAGTTTATAGCAAGTCTAAATAATAAACACAAGTAGGGCTAATCTATCATGCAAAAATGGCCCTAAAAGAGAGAAATAGAGACAAGGGGCAGCAGCCGGTGCCAAATGGAAAGAGACCTTCAACAAAGGTGAAGAGGGGCAAAACAAGGTACTTCACAGTTTACATCAAGCCACTAAACAATCACAAGTAGGGCTAAACAAGCATGCAATAAAAAGGCCTACAAGAGGGATAAAGAAACAAGTGGCAGCAGATGGCCTCAAACAGATGAGAGCCCTTCAACAAAGTTGAATAAGGACTCAAAAAAATCCACTTTACAGTTTATGACCAAGCCCAAAATAGTTCACAAATAAGCCTAAATACCATGCAAAAATAGGCCTAAAAGGGAGTTTAAACACAAAGGGTGAGAAGAAGGCCTCAAACAGAGAAAGGCCCTGAATCAAACATGAAAAAGAGCTCAAAATAAGACTATTTTCAGTTAGGGTCGGATCCCAAAAATGGAAGCACAAGGAGCTAAGATATAAGCCAAAAAAATGCACAAAAGAGGGAAAATGGGACTCACCCTTGTGGCCTATGTCTTCAACAGCTCTTGGTCCAAGAAATGGTGCTCCTAGCCTCTGGAAATGGCCCCAAGCTGCTGGAATGGAGTGAGGAGGTGTGGTGCTATGGGTTGGTGTAGAAAGGGTGTAGGACTTGAGGGGTTTTGAGGGTTGAAGTAGAGAGGGAGAGAGATTGAATGCAAGAGCCTTAAAACAAATTTTGTAACCCTCCAAAAGGGAGCTGGAGGGTCTGGTTTTATAGAGGGAGGAGTGGAGGAAAGGGGGGAAATTCAAATTCAAGTTTCCCCCCAAAAGGCAGCCCCCCGGATACAAAATCTGGGGGGAAACAAATTGCACAGCTGGAAAGTACCTGGAGAGAGGATTCTGGCCGGCCAGTTTTTTAGGGTTTAGGTGGCCGGCCGGCCTCCCTGATGGCCGACCGGCCAGGGGTCAATAGGGTCAAGCATGATTAGTGGCCGGCCACCCTAGAAAGATGGCCTCCCATGTGTGCACAACACAACTATGTGGTCAAAAACTGGAAGAAGTGAACCAGGAGAGAGAAAGAGCAATTTTTTAGAGGGGTTCAAAAGGGTCAGAGACAATTACTGGCCGGCCATATCATATTAGTGGCCTCCCAGGTGTGTACAACACAAATATGTGGTTTAGGGCTAGAAAAAGTGGCCTAAGGGTGGTCAACATTGGCTTTCTAGTGAGAAAAACGGGCGACGGAGGGCGATGAAGAAATAAAACTGGTTGTCAGAACAATTACTGGCCTCCCACCCTTCTACAACCTTCTTAACAATGAAAATAAAGCCTTCACCAAAAATGAACCCAAACCGAAGCAAAACGAAGGTTCGGGGGCCAAAACGCGCAGCCCGGGGCCTCGAAAACTGACTGTTAGGCACCGGAAGTGATGTTCGACCACGAAGTTGGTCTCTCGGACCACAGTGTCCCTCAAAAGGAAGGAAATAAGGTGTATGCCAAAAAATCGGAGCAAACGAAGGTGGTTAAGCGGTCCCGAACCGAGGTACGCGGCCGACGGCTCCGAAAAATCAGAAACCGGGCTCCGAACGGAAAAATGGCCTACGACCATGAAATGTAGCCTACGGCCACTGAGAGATGATCTACGAGACCTCTCCCTCCTCCCTTCGGGAAGAGAAAACAGAGAAAACAGAGCCTGGTTCGCAAACCGAGGCAAGGCACGAAAGAGTTCGGAAGTCCGGAGGCAAGGCTCGCAGCCGAGACTCTGAAACCTCTGAACGAGCACGATATACAACATCACCAAGCGCTCAATCGGTGACGTCTGAGTCTTAAGGTCGGTCAAAAATGGGGTGTCTACAACAGCCCATTAATCATCGCAGAGCCATGTTATTCAAGGACTGTCTGGACCATTGTGGGCTGATTGACATGGGTTGTTCTGGCCCACGCTTCACTTGGAATAACCGAAGACAAGTCGGCAGCTTTATCAGTGAAAGACTGGATCGATGTCTTTGTAATGGAGCTTGGGCCCAACTCTTCCCAGATAATAAAGTGTTACACCTGCCTAAACTCCACTCGGATCATTGCCCCATCCTTTTGCATACCCACTCTATCCTTTCCTCTAGGACTGCTTGTCCCTTTCGCTTTGAAACTATCTGGTTGTCGGATCCGTCTCTTTTTACTGTTGTGTCTGACAGTTGGTCCAATGCCAACTTCACTCAAGGGGCTAAGGTTTTTGTGGACAAAGTTTCTGTTTGGAACAAAGCTGTTTTTGGTAACATTTTCTTCCGTAAAAAGAAACTTGCCAATAGGATCCTTGGTGTTCAAAAATCCCTGGATTATGGCCTATCTTTTTTTCTTCTTCAACTGGAACAGTCCCTTATTGCTGACTATAACCATGTTCTTAGTCTGGAGGAAGAGTTCTGGAATCTTAAAAGCCGAGTGAACCGTATTTTAGATGGGGATAGAAACACTCATTTTTTCCACCAACTGACCATTTCTCATTGGAAACATAATAAAATTTTCGCTCTTAAAAATCCGGACAATACCTGGGTTTATGAAACTGATACCATCAAATCCAATGTTGTGGATCACTTTAAAAGGTTGTTTACCTGTTCACTTAGTGTGTCCCTTCGTGACGAACCCACCTACTCTTTCTTACCCACCATTGATTCGTCTCTTCATCCCTCCCTCTCAGCCCCTCCTTCACTAGAAGAGATTAGGCGAGTTCTGTGGACGTTCAAACCCTAGAAAGCCCCTGGGCCTGATGGACTCCACCCCATCTTTCTTCAAAAGTTTTGGCATCTACTTGCCCCTTCGATCTGTGAAGTAATCTCTTGTGCGTTTGCGACTGGCTATATCAATCCGGAGATCAATAAAACCTTAATCTGCCTCATCCCTAAAGTCCCTAGTCCAGAATCCATAACTCAATTCCGTCCCATAGGGCTTTGTAACACCATTTACAAACTCATTACTAAGCTCCTTATAGCTCGTATTCGACCTCTGTTAGAGTCTCTTGTCAGTCCTCTTCAATCAAGTTTCATCCTCGCTAGAAGAGGTGCCAATAATGTTATCATTGTGCAAGAAATTGTTCATAGCTTTAAGGAGAAAAAAGGCCAAAAAGGTAGCATGTTGATTAAACTTGACTTGGACAAAGCTTATGACCGTTTAGAGTGGAGTTTTATTCGTACCATCCTACGATCCTTCAATTTTCCTTCAAGTTGGGTAGAACTTGTTATGTCTTGTGTTTCCTCGAGTTCGCTTTCAGTGCTGTTTAATGGTGAAAAAATCGAAGAATTTTTTCCAACTCGAGGCATACGGCAAGGTGATCCCATCTCTCCATATCTCTTTATCCTTTGCCTGGAATATCTCTCAGCTCATATCACCGAAGCCTCCCAAAATCATGAGTGGTCTCCTATCCGTGTGTCTAGGGCGGGTCCCCTTTTATCACATCTATTTTTTGCTGATGATCTCATCTTACTTGGAGAAGCTTCGGAACCCAATTGTCTTATCATCTCTTCCATTTTGCAAGACTTTTGTTCCTTATCTGGCCAAAACATCAGTTTTAACAAGTCCAAAGTTTTCTTTTCGGCCAATGTACATGAAGACTTGCAACATCACCTTTCTCAGACACTAGGTATTCCTACTACTCGTAACCTTGGTAAGTATTTGGGTTGTCCGATCCACCACTCCCGGCCTGATAGAGAGTCCTTCCAATTTGTGATTGACAAGGTTCAAAGTAAGCTCGCCGGATGGAAAAGCAAAATGTTATCCTTTGCGGGTCGAGCTATGCTCATCAAGTCGGTTAATGCGGTCATTCCTGCATACATAATGCAATGCAATTTTATCCCCAAATCTGTTGCTAATACCCTTGATAAACTCAATTGTGACTTTTTATGGGGTTCCTCGGTGAAACATAGGGCGGTGCATGGGGTTGCTTGGGACACGGTCACCAAACCTAAAGCTCTTGGAGGGTTAGGTATTAGGCAAACTAGTTTGATAAACAAAGTGTCTATGGCCAAGTTGAATTGGCGTTTGATTCATGATGATAATGCGTTGTGGTCTAGAACCCTTAAGTCCAAATACGGTCATGTAGGGGGCGATAGAAATAAGATATCACCTGTTTGGAGGAGTATGAGAAATGGGCTTAATATCCTTGAGAAAGGCTCTAAAATGTTGGTGAAAAGTGGCTTAAACACTTGCTTTTGGTTAGACGATTGGGCTAAGTGCGGACCAATTAGGAATTGCATTGAAGGCCCGTTAAATTCTAACGAATCTTTCTTGCTTGTCCGTGACTGTAGGGTGAATAACCAGTGGGATTTTTCAGCCCTTTCTTTCGTTCTTCCTTCTCACGTTGTTGGGTCCATTACAAGCGTATCTCCCTCTTGGTTTGAGTCGGGTTTTGACATTAGAGTTTGGAAACACTCCACCGATGGCAATTTCAAAAGCAACTCCGCTTACTTTTTAACCCGCGATTTTCAGGCGTCACCACCTCTTCCTAATTGGTCCTGGCTTTGGGCTGTCTTGGCCTCCCCGAGAGTCCTTCATTTCCTTTGGCGTGCGCTTCATCAAAAACTCAACACCAAAACCCAACTTTTCCATAGGCATATTGTTCAGGATGACCTATGCCCTTTGTGTAAACAATTTCCTGAGACCACTATTCACGTCCTTAGGGATTGTCCATTTGCAGTTCATTGTTGGCTTCGTATCGGTATTCCCCCAGCGGAACTCCTTTCTTTCTCCTCTGACCTCCATTCTTGGATCAAACTCAACTGTCAAACTAAAATTGTACACCCATCTTCTGTCAATTGGACCATAATCTTCCCTTTTGTGTGTTGGAAAATTTGGCTGCACCGTAATGCTTGTTGTTTCCAAACCAACCCATCCCCTTTTAGTGCAGCATTGGTGGTGGCCCGAGCTCTTGAATGGCAGCATGTCACTGATAAAAATCTGCCATCCAAAGTTGTACACACTGTCTCAATTGGTTGGAAGCGTCCTTGGGAAGGTCGGTTCAAGTTAAATGTTGATGGAACTTCAAAAACATCCCCTAACTGAGCAAGAGGAGGTGGCATTATTCGTGGTAGTTTGGGTAGATGGGTTGCAGGATTCATGAGGAATATAGCCACAGCTTCGGCTTTAGAGGCAGAATTATGGGCTCTTCGTGATGGTTTGATGTTAGCGACAGACTTACACTTATTGGAAATTCATGTGGAATCAGATGTAAAAGAAATGATCAAGTTACTACTACATGAACCATCTAGTCGGCACCATTATAGTAATCTCCTTTGTGATTACAGGTATCTCATGAGGTAGCTGGGAATCTCCACGGTTGAGCATATCTTTCGGGAAGCCAACAAGTGTGCAGACATTTTAGCAAATCAAGGCAGTGTTGCCATTGATAGTTTTGTTGTTTTTAATTCCTCTCCTTCTTGTCTGTCTAAACAGTTACTTGAGGATGGTGTAGGGGCTTCATATCCCAGGACTGTTTCTATTACTCTTTCTTAATTTATGATATCTCTATTTCACCAAAAAAAATAATAATAAATAAATAAAAATAATATTGAAACCCAATGTTTGGGTATGAACAGTTAACGAGAGTTCTTGTGCTCATTGGTTAATATTGAAAGTGAAAGGGTTAACTCATCAGATATTTTGTACTGAATATTGTACCAAAATAATGTGACAATATTATTTGTTTTAATAAGTTTTTTATTCTAAAATGATAAGCTCAAAATTTTACTAAATCATTATGTATAATTATATGAATTTTTTATTTGTATATATCGCCACTCTATTAAAATTGTTTAAGTAATTTGAAAATGATGAAATTTTTTGATATCAATAAAAAAATATTTAGTACTAGTGACCACCACCATTGTCCAAGTCAGGGACAGGGGCACTAAGAGTCTAGGGGGGTCACGTGAACCCCCATGACATTTCAAATTTGTTTTTTTTAAGTCTTAGGGCTATTTTGGGAAGATAGTTATAATCAGTTTTTTGGTTAAAAACTGCTTATAAGCAGCTTTTTTTTTAGAGAAGAAGTGGGTTATAATCCAAAAAGTGGATTATAGCCCACTTCCCAAAAGGGGCCTTAGCTAAACACTAACACACAGTCCCAAACCAAACACTGACATCCCACATCCTGACTTTTTAAAAAAAAATTGGGGGTTCTAGACTCCTAGCTAAGCACTGACACACACAAACACTGGTAAATACTAATACAGCTCCTCTCCTTCCCAATTTTCAGAGTCTCAACCTTTTTTTCTTTTTTTTTTTAATTCTTAACTTGTTCGGCAAGGATTAATCTAAAAAAAAAAAAAACTTGTTGGGCAAGGCTTTCAGCAATAGCTGGCAGGATCATTCAAACTCTAAAAGTGTATGGAGTTCTTTATTTTTTTATTTATTTACAGTACTTGTTAAGTGTCTCCGTATTTTCTTTATCTCCCTTTGTTGTTTTGCAATTTACAGACTCGCGATTCACCAGATTAGGATCACACAATATAGATTTGGGACCACACTACAATATTTGTCTTCTTTTCATTGTTTACAGGTAACTTTATTTGTTATTTTTTACTTTTAAATAAAAATTATAAGTATTAATTTATAGTTATTTGTTAAGTTTTGATTTTGTAAAAAAAAAAATATTATTTGTTATTATTTATGTTAGAATAAGAGATTTTGAAATGCTAAAATTATGAATTTTGATTGATGGTGATTTATGTTAAAATTAAGAATTTTGGTTTGTTGTTGTTTGTGTAAAAATTAGGGATTTAATTTATGCTAAAATTAAAAATATTAATTTGTGCTAATATTAATTTTTTGTGTTTAATATTTACTCAAAAAATTATTATTATGTTATTGTTATTAATTAAAAAAAAATTAAATTATAATTAATAGGTGACCCTTATATTAAGTACATTTCGTTTAGCCAGTACACATATAAGCTCCGCAATACCGTGTGGCGAAAATAGGACTTGTTTGGCTGGGGAAGTTTCCTTCAATTTGTGGCGGGGACGAAATCAAGATTTATAAGGTGGGGGAGGGGGAGCAAGGTGTATACATAAAAAAAAATATATTAAAAAACCCATTAAAAGAGCCGGGAATGGCTCAACACTTGTGAACACCCCACAACCGCCCACCTCCTCCTCTCATATATATATATATATATATATATATATCTCTCACATGAAAATCAACATTGTTCATGTATCTACACATACATGTACGTATACTTAATAGTATATACGTAATCATATTCTTATTCTGTACATTCAGGGCCGGCCCTGGGCTAAGACTGGTGAGGCCTGTGTCTAGGGCCCCAAAAATTAGACCCAAAAAAAGGTTCCAAATTTAGTCATACACTATATTAAAAACTTAAAATGGCCCAATTCTATTTAATTAATTTAGGCCATTTTAAAGAAAGCCTCAAAAAATCTATTTGGCCCAATTGATAAAAGGCCCAATTAAAAAATATTTATAAATTTTAGTTGTTAGTCCAATTAAAAAAATAAAATATTAAATATATGTATATGTATTAGTCGTTAGTCTAATTTTGTGTAGCCTATTTTTTTTTCTCTCTTTATGACCTAATTATGTGTTTTTTAATATTTTTTTTAAAAAATATTTTACACAATTTTTATTTATTTATTTTGTAGATACATCTAATTTAGATACACTTATAAACTATAATATATATATATATATATATATATATTTTTAAACCGCTACTAAATGCAAAAAAATATAAAAAAAATACGAATTGTAAACTCAAACAATTATTTTTAAAAACTTTAAACCAAACAGAATGATTTTTATTTTAATTTTTTTTAAATATTTAAAAAGACTCCGAAAAATTATTTCGCTATGTGCCCCGAAAACTCAGGCCGGCCCTGTGTACATTTTATCAAAGGGCTTCATGAATTCAAACCCACCGACACTATGAAGCACTAGTAACGTAAACACGTAACACCAACACAACATACACACTTCCTGATTACTCTTTTTTCTTTTTCTTTTTCTATATATAGAAGAAGACCCAGAAGAAGAATGAGAGCAAGTGATAGATCGGTTCTTTGATCTTAGAAAGAGAGAGAGAGAGAATGGAAGAGGAGATGGTGCAAACTCAGACAACGATGGTGACCACGACAGACGGAGAAGCCGCCGCCGTCTTCAAGAAAGTTAATCGTCCTGTTACTTTGAAGGTCCTTCTCTCTCTCTCTCTCTCTCTCTCCTCATATAATGTAGACATGCATGTTTTGTTTCTTCTTGGATTGATAATGTTTCATGTTCTTGAATCCGTCGTGTATAGAAAAACGAAAGATTCTGTATATATTCTCAATAACACTACAAACTCAAAACTTATCCAAAAAAAATTAATGATTTAAATTTATTTTATTCATAACCCCGATATTTATCAATTTAATTTCTATTGTATAATCAAATTTGGATAGTTATGGGTTCAAAAGGGTGATTCATAATATTTTTAGTATATTTTTTGCTAATCTTAAATGATTTAAAAATAAAAAATAAAAAATATTTTTCTAGTATTAAATATTAATTATTTTCAAATTATACATCTTGAACATTTGGGATCCAATTTGGGTTTGGATTCTCTAGATAGCAATTAAATTTAGTGGGCCTGTGCCACTTCGATGATCGAATTCGTTTATTTTTTAGAATTTGAAGAGTAAAATATTAATATAAACAATTTAAATTATTGAATATTAATAATTATATATTTAAATTATATTTATTTAAAAAATAGAAGACTTGTATAATTTGAATAATAACCATAAATTTTAAGTAATATAATATAATTTAAACATATAACTAATATATGATCATGTTGATTTTTTTTTTCATTAATATTTTATTTCACAAATCTTAAAAATAAATGATTTGAATGACTGAAGTCATCAAAATGGGTTCACTAAGCCCAAACTACCCTCTCAATTTGAATGGGCAAATGAAAATTTTTAGCCATTTTAGTGGAATATATAGGTTAGATGTGTTTGGTTCGAAATAAATTGAAAATCAATCTGATTAACGACTAAGATTATTTGATTAGAAATAAAGTTTCCCCCCAAATATTTATCAACTTTTATTTTATAATCCAAAGGAAAAAAAAAAAAAAGGTGAGTTTTTCACGTATATAAAGTGAACCTTATCTTCTCATTTAATATTACAGTGTTGTATATGCTTCAATTCAAGATACCTTAAATTTTAAAATTAAAATAACATTTAAAAATTTTAATTAATTAATTTTTGTATAAGTTGGTTAGTCTTTTGACCTAACCAATTAAGCTAAACCGTTTTTAGTTAGAATGATTTGCTCGTTTAATCCCAATTTCTTATATTGATTTTCTCAATTTTAAACAATTTAAAAAATCTCTATTTAATAGCTTCCATTTAATCATATAAAAATAAAACTATAATTAATTTATGATTTATGTTATAATCCGACATCGGGAGAAAATGAAAAAAGTGAGTTATTTCACGTATATAAAGTGAATCTTGTATTCTCATTTAATATTATAGTGTTGTCTATAGTTTAGTTCAAAACAGTTTAGATTTTAAAATAAAAACTCTAATTAGCCTATGATTTATTTTATAATCTCGCGTCGGAAAAAGAATAAAAAAAAGTGAGTTGTTTCACTTATATAATGTGAATTTTATACTCTCATTAAATATTGTAGTGTTGTGCATGTTTTCGTACAATTTATTTAAATTTTAAAATAAAATTTGAAAGTTTTAATTAATTAATTTTTATATAAGTTGATTGGTCTTTTGACCTAGCGGATTAGGCTGAATCATTTTTGGTTTGACTAATTCATTGGTTTAATCACAATTTTAGCAATTTTATCAAAATATATTAGTTAGATTTATTTGATTCGAAATGAACTAAAGATTGATTTGATTAAAAATGAATGACTAAGATTACTTGATTAGAAATAAAATTTCCGTCCAAACAATTGTTGACTTTTATTTTATGATTCTACATTAGGAAAAAAAAAAAAAAAAGTTGTTTCACTTATATAAAGTGAACCTTATACTCTCATTTAATATTGTAGTGTTGTGCATGTTTTCATTCAAGATAGTTTAAATTTTAAAATTTAAATAACATTTAAAAGTTTTAATTAATTAATTAATTTTTGTATAAGTTGATTGGTCTTTTGACCTAGCCGATTAGGCTAAATCATTTTTGGTTTGACTGATTTGTTAGTTTAACCGCAATATTAATTTATTCTATTTTTTTTCATCTTTACCAATTAAATTATGATATCTATTTCATATTGTGAATTTAAAATATACAATTAGTGACATAACAACAGTAATATATATATTTTAATAAAATGATTAAAATTTAATTATTTTTAAATTATTTTTCTATACTTTTAAAATAAATTTTATATTATTATTTAATTTTAAAATTATTTTTAATTATTTATTTAACCCTCACGAGTTAATATGCTAGTTTTTAAAAAGTGAAAAGGCCCTCTCTGTGCACAAGAAACTTCTAATTGTGCATTATTTTATCTGTGCATGCAGAGTGACTATTTTTAGTTGAACAATTGTACCCCTTGGCACTATGTGCGAAGGGCCACCACCCTCATTATAGTTTTAAAAAGATTCTTGAAAACTCCTCTAGTAAATGCTTGTGGGATATCACCCATGTGAGGGGTGATGGCCAACCTACAAAGTGCTTGCCCAAAGGTGATTTTTATGTTGCTGCCAACGCACATGAGTTGGCCATGTTGGAAAACAAGTTGGCCATGTGATTGCCAACACACAAGAGAGCTGGCCATGTGCAAGGCCAGCCTCTCCTCTCCACCTTCTGTTAATGTATAAATTGTGAGATTGAGTGGAGAACAAATAGCGAGAGAGCTAGAGAGAGCAGAGCAAGCCACAGAGAGTGAGATATGTGAGGCGGAGAAACCGTCTCCCTCGGTGTGAGCGAGGGAGACGGGTGAGTGGGTGAGTGAGGAGAGTGTGAGCTCCTCCTCTATTGTAATCTTTCTGTATTATCTCCATTGTTATAGTGATAACCGGCTACTCTCCCGTGGACGTAGGCATTGAGGCCGAACCACGTTAAATATTGTGTCTCCTTAAGTGTGGGTGTGTTTTTTCTGCTTGGTATAATTTCTACAAGGTCTTGGGCGAGATCCCGGATCCCAACAATTGGTATCAGAGCCTCGTCGGTGGCGTTTCGGAACAAAAAATAGTGTGTTCCTCGAAACTGCCCAGAAATCGGGTTGCTCGAAATCAGGTTTTGAGCATACCAGGAGCAAGGGCTCGACGAGAGGAGTCCAGAAATGTAAAGCAGACACCCAACGGAGGCCGGACGCGATCTCACGCGCCTCTAGAAAATGGCGAGTGAGGCCCAGTCGCAGCACGCGCTGCCACGCGCCGTGAAGGCCCCCCTAGTATTTACCACCCCTGTTGATTTAAATATTGGAAGTTTGAAATTGATGAGATTGCTAAATATTATTGAGAACACGATGACTTTGAAATCGTGCATGGAAATAAAATTCTCTTTCATCATTGGCACTTGCATGGCATTGCATATGCATTTCTTTTAACTTTGATGGGTTGGCATAACTGTATATACTTTGTGAGGAATCTCTACTGGGCTTTATGCTCACCCCTATGGGAATTGGTGTAGGTAAAGATGTGGTGACCCCTTCAAGCTAAGGGCGTGGAGATATTTTGAAGAAGAGTACTTCGACTCTTATTTGTTGTGATATTTGTTATAAGCCAAGGGCTAATGTGTTTGGGTCCGAGAGACCATTATGTGTAACTGGGCTATTGCCTTAGAACTTGTAAGCCCTTGAGGGCCTTATTTGTTGTGATTTAATATTTTTTTTACATGCTATCGGTTCAATGCACTAGTTGTAAATAAATGTATAATGGCATGTGGGAATATTTTGGTAAATATTGGAACCATGTAAATGGATTTGGTTAATGTCTCATCTTGAAGTGGGTTGATGTGATAGTTATGTGGGATTATTTTCGGGGCGTGACAACTTGGTATCAGAGCTACCGGGTTTGAATACTTGGGGCTCGCAGGAAGTGGTTGTTATACCACAATGGGTTCATTTCGTATGATTAGGAAATGCTTTGTCTGTGTGATTGTGTGATAGCATGCTTATGTGACTATGTGGGTATGGGATTAGACTTTTGGGGTGTTATTTGCGCCTATTAGATTCCTTGAGGTCTTATTAGAAGGGTACCTGATCAAAACTCATTCTACTAAGAATTCTTTGTTTCTCGTAGGACGAATCTCATCACTAAAGGATAATTCATATGTGCTTATGTGACTACGTGCTTATGTGGAGTGAATTGAATTGTTTTCGTGTTAGAATGTATATAATTGTAGTAGTTCAACGTGTGAGGCAAGTTGCGAGCACATTTGGAATTATGTGCTAAGTTGTCCATTTTGTTCCTTAATTAAGATGTCGGAAAGGGTTCAAAGTCATGGTGGTGAGAATGTGTGCCTCAGAGAGGCTGTTACGTCTTACACTTGGTTGGTTTCGTTTTTGAATTTTATAGGATGTCTACACAGAGAACTAGAGGATGGATGTGTAATAAGAGTGTCGGTAGGGGCATGGTGGTTCCCCTAGCACCAGTCGTTACAGCATCGGCTGTCGGCAAGGAAGTTGCACGCGAGTTTATGAGAGCAGCACCAGATGCTCTAGCTCGCAATGAGGAGGACAACGAGCGTACCCTCAAGCTTACTAAGGAGTTTCTTCGCTCCAATCCACCAGAGTTTTTTAGAGAGGCAAGACCGCCGGAGGCGGAGAGTTGGTTGGAACAGATTACCAAGACTCTTGACTTGCTCAGAGTCGAGGACGAGGGGTTGAGGGTTTCTTTGGCGACCTTTCAATTGAAGGGGAATGCGAATCATTGGTGGGAGTACGTGAAGGGTACCGTAGGTGCCACGTGGGTTGCGTTTACCGAGGCCTTCTTGGCCAAGTATTCCCTCCTTCTACTCGGGAAAGGTTGAGGGAACGGTTTGTCGAGTTACGCCAGGGTGCTACTCCCTTGGCTCAGTTTGAGACGATGTTTGTTAGTTTGTCGAGATTCGTTCCAGAATTGGTGTCTACAGAGGAGCGTCGTTGTTATGAGTTTCAGAGGCGGTTGCGTGATGATATCCGGGAGAAGGTGGTTGAATCTAAGTGGGAGAATTATTTTGACCTAGTCGAGGCGGCGACCCACGGAGAGGCCGTGATGAGTAGTGTTAGTCGAGTTAGAGAGGAGGCCACATCGATAACTCCTACAGTTCATAAACACCCTAGACTTAGTAAGAGGTAGAGGCGAGCACATGCTCACTCCCAGACTCGGCCCTTGTTTTCTTCGGGGGTTTCGAGCTCGTCCGTTGGGGAACCCAGTGAGGTTGAAGCTCCAAATCAGGTTCAGAGTTGGAAGTCCATTGTTTGTTTTGATTATGGTCAGCGGGGCCATGCTAGACATTTTTGCCCTTTACGTGTGGATCCTTTCAGTGTTTCAGAATCTAGTCGGACCTTGTTCCATCAGTCTAGTCGGGGACGTTATCGGTATCAGACCCGAAGAGGCCAGGCTTCGGAAGCTTCGCGAGGGTCAACTTCTAAACCAGCGCGGTAGTATCACCCTTGAGAGGGACTCTTGTTTTAGAAATCTATGTTATAAGTTGTGAAACTTTTGGGATTGACCGATGTGTCGTAGGGTGCTAAGGCGCCGTAGTTATGTATTGTTATTTGTTACCCTCTCGTGTGGGGCTTGCTAATGAAACTTAAATTTCCTTGTTATGTATGTGTGATGAAACGTGTAAATGGAAATTGGTGATCCTAGTACTATTGTATATCAACTATTGAATTTTGTGATGGTCTTGCGATGGCCTTTGATTTTTGTCCAATTTAGAAATTGTTGATGGGGATTGAGAAGTCGACGAGAATTTTTTTTGACACACGTAGTATTAAGTTTGAGGAAGTGTGAGACCTTAGAGTTTTGTGAAGATTGGTGGACGTGATGTAAGAATGTTTAAGAGGGTATGAGGTTTACACCTCGGGTAGTGAGAATGGTGTTAGTGTGTGCTGCTTAGTGTTTTAAAATTTTTGATTTGTGAGTTCATTGGGGTCCTATCGACCATGAATAGGATTAGTGCTGTGTCAAGGTTGATTGCGAGTAAATAAAGGTATGTGCGGAATGAGCTTGTAGTGTTGTTAAATTTTGGTGGAAATTTGAGTAGGGAAAAGAATTCTGTGGGTAGATACTTGAAGTATACCAGAGCGATGAATGGTTGGTGTTTTAGGTAACGAGTGTACCGTTGGTAAGATTGCCTTGGGTGACCTGGGTCGTATGATCGCCGTTGACCTACTCGGTCTTGTGTTAGGTATAAGAGTGTGTTGGCCATCTAGGCATGAGAATTGAATCCCTTTGAGAATGGTATGTAGATGTTTGAAGACCGGGAGCGGAAACTCTCGAATGATTAGTTAAGTGAAATGGTATCAAGGAGGGTGACAAATAGTCACCTTAGAATGGGTTAGATGTGGGTTGTAAAATTGAGCCTTGGGAAAATTAGTACCATTTGGCTAGAAGGCGGTGTGGCGCCGTAGGTTGTGCCTAGGGCCTTGGGCCTTGCACCTTGCATTTGTGTGTGGTTATCGGTGCGCGCATCTCTGTGCAAGTTATTGAAACCGTGAATCGAGGTAGAGTGTTAGCTTCTGGGTTGGGAATACTCATAGGCTCTTGGGTATCGATGCTGTTTTGGCTCATGTTTGCGTTAGTACGGAACTTTCGAAGTTTGGAAAATTATGTGTGTGCGTTATTCCATCTGACACCATGATTGCTTCTAATAGTGGTTGTATTGAAAGATGTGGTTGTCTCATTATGACAACACTGTAAGTGTGATGGATGTGATTGGGTGATGGCGGGGATTCACCGAGTGTTGTTGAGAAGATAAATTGATATGTGATTGTCGGTTTTTGAAAACTTTCTTGGCATTTCTATTTCAACTAAAACCCTTGGGGTAAAATTTTAAAGATTGTTTTGGGAAAAATTATTACAAAATGAATTGTTTTTACTCGGATATTTATAACACGAATGCTTCATTGGAAAACAGCACGAATTCAAATAAAATTTTGAAAAAAAAAAAGAAAGAAAGATATTCTTTCTTTTAAGATGGCAAGATCAATTCCTATTTTAACTAGTTTATGTGATCATGTAGTTATCTTGTGTAAATAACAACTTGTGTGGCAAGAATAATGTTATTGACTGAACGGAATGGTATAATTGTTGTATTATGTTAATTAATATCGTGGAATTGCTAGGTTATGTTGTTGCGGTTGTGGCATCACCATGAGGGTGATGGGTGTTGTTGGTTAACGGCAAGGATTCGCCGGTTGTTACGGTGGAGCGGAAATTAAATGAACGAATTTTGGATTTTTGCTTGAAAGGAAGAAAACGCATTTTTACTTGTGACCGGTGTGAGTTTGAAACACTTTTGAGAAAATGTTTTACATGTAAAGAGATGACTTTTACCAATAATTGAGAAAAAGATGAAAACCTTCTTTGGGAATTGAGTTGTTAATTATTGTACCCTTCTGGTTGTAATGGTGTAACGACTTTGATTGTATTTCTAAATCTCGAGCTTTGTGCTTTTGGTTGTGTGGATGGTTGGGCGTTGTAAGAACTTGTTAGACCGGAGTCTTATCTCGAGCCGAGTTTTGTTGTGACCTTTTCCTTAAATAAGGTAATCAAGGATCTTATGGTAAAGATCTAGTTTCCATCTCATTAGAGTGTTAAGCGTGGAGAGTGTTTGGGCTAATGGTTGCCGTGGTCGTTCGCTGGTCTTGTCTCATAGACCTAGTGAGTAGGTGTGAATCGAGGGGAAGTCAGTGACCCTTTCCTAGTGTTCTTGACTAATTCGGTATGCTTGGTGTTCCTAGAGTCGGGGTAGTATTCCAAGATTGGTTGTGGCCGGAAATTAGTATTGTGTTTACTTGGTTGGTTAGGAAGTTTTCCTTGGCACCGTCTGAGGCCTTGTATGGCCAACCTTGTAGGTCACCAGTTTGTTAGGCCAAGGTAGGGGATGCACCATTGTAGGGCCCGGAGTTTGCTAGGGAGGCAACCGAGAAAGTTGCTCTCATCCGAAAAAAGGTAGTTACAGCCCAAAGCCGATAGAAAGTTATGCCGATAGGAGAGGACAACCTTTGTTCTTTGAAGTGGGCAATCGTAGGTTCCTTAAGATCTCACCTAGGCAAGATTTGATGAGGTTCGATAAGAGGGGTCAGTAGCCTCCGAGGTTCTTTGGGCCTTCGAGTTATTGGAGAGGATCGGGGGAGTGGCGTGCCGGTTAGCTTTACTGCCACAACTTTTGGGGATCCATTATGTGTTCCAAGACCATACCATAGTGTAGGTGTTGTGGAGACACCATGGGAAAGAGAGGCAGAAGTCCGCTCCAAATATCCGGATTTATTTGAGCATGCTTAATGTATATTTCAGATTGTAATGTTTCTTTGTATTGAAGTGAAAGTTATTAAACTATTGATCATGTGTTGTTGTGTGTTGTTAATCTAAGCTTGAGATTGTGAAAGGAAAATGAATTGCTATGGATGTGTTATTCCAAATGTTTAAAATGGAAAATTATTACTTTGGAGAATAATGATAATAGAACATCATAAATGTTGGTTGAACATAATTTTTTTAATTACATAACGTTGTAGAAATGACCGTTTTGCTAGAACACTTTTGTTGGTGAGTTATTCAAATTTCGAGGACGAAATTTCCTTTGGTGGGGAGGTTGTGACGGCCTGGTTCCTTTCTTTTCTTTTTCCTTCTTTCTTCGCTTCGTTCTCCATGTGCCTTCGTTGGGTTGGAGATCTCCGGGATGGTTCCCTAGATTGGAGTTCTAGTGTTCTTTTGTTCAGTGTTAAATTTTGTTTGTTCTGAAGGGTGCACGGGTGAGTTCGGGGTGCCGGGGACGAAGTTGAAACTTTGAGCTGCTGGGCTAGGACCACACGAGCGGAGCCCTAGGCCACACGTGCGGTATTGTACCGCACGAGCGGTGGGAGTGGCCGCACGAGCGGCCAAGCTTGACACCCAGAAATTGGCTACTGTCTAAGAGCGCACGAGCGGAGAAAAAGGCCGCACGAGTGGCCAACCGGGCAGTCCGAAACTCTGTTTTTTGTATCATTTTGATCCAAATATATCTCTCATTATACTCATCTCCCTCTCACTCTAAAACATATATTTCTCCCCCTTCTCTCTAGAAAACCTCCTAAAACATCTATACACTTTGATTTTGCAAATTTGTGGGTCAAGATCTTCATCATCTTTCTCTCAATCTTGAAAATCCAAAGCTAGGGCTTCACTTGGGTGTTGGAGATCCAAAGTTTTTCTCATCTTTGAGGCTAGGGTTTCAACTCATCTTTCTTCATCAAGCTTTAAGGTAGGGATTTCTTGAGTTATATATATAGTTTTGCTACTTTGGTGTTGATTTAAAAATATTCTTAAAGTTTTGTGCTAGATTTTAGATTTTGGTTCAAAATATTGAGAATCTTGAATATGGGTTTGAAATCTCTAACCTTTACTAGTTCTTGAGGGTTTCTCTCTATTAACCACATGATGAGTGATTATGATGGAGTTTCTTTTAGAAAATGATGAAGTTTTGGCTTTCAATGAAAACCCTAGAAATTGGGGCTTTTGAAAAATAATGAAGATGTCTTGAAATTATTTATTTTCTTGTATCAAGAGGATGTATGAGAGTTAGTCTCACCAAATGTCTAGCAAAATAGCAACTTTTGATATATGTATATATATCTAATTGGAGGCCCTCTTTTATAAATTCTTTGATAAAAGCACATTTGTGTAGTGTGGTAAAGTGGTGAGTTGTTGAGTGCCTTAAGTGTTGTAAAATACCTAATTGTAAAGTAACGGTAAGCAAAATGAATGATGACATGTTAGCCATATTGAAAGTTTGGTCATGACGAATTAATGTTGAGGAATTGTTGTGGTGTGTCGAAGACACATGGCTATTGTGTGAAATGAGAAAGTGTAATTATGCGTTGGAGACGCATGGGTATCTTGTGGAAGAACACGGTAAGGAGGAAATGGAAATGTGATGTTGAATATGGTTGTAGACATACTTCTTTTTGTTAAATTTAAAAGAATGCTATGAGTTAGTAATTGTTGCATCATATTCTCTATTGTTTTAAAGTCATCATTGCATATCATGACATGAGTTGGAAAAGCATTCATTTTGAGAAAGATCATTGTAATGAGAACTAATGGAAATGTTTATGGGGTAAATACGTTGGTAAGTCCAGATAGGGGGTGTAGATGAATTTGATAAGTTGGCCTGAGTGTCCAGGGTGAAAGACCCGAAAGCCACGCGGATAGGTGTCGAGCCTTCCGGTTAGCACCGGTAAAAATGACAGTTTGATAGTGCTCGTAGAGACTACTTGCAGACACCAACCTAGGAATTACCAATGTCGTATTTACCACCCCTGTTGATTTAAATATTGGAAGTTTGAAATTGATGAGATTGCTAAATATTATTGAGAACACGATGATTTTGAAATCGTGCATGGAAATAAAATTCTCTTTCATCATTGGCACTTGCATGGCATTGCATATGCATTTCTTTTAACGTTGATGGGTTGGCATAACTGTATATACTTTGTGAGGAATCTCTACTGGGCTTTATGCTCACCCCTATGGGAATTGGTGCAGGTAAAGATGTGGTGACCCCTTCAAGCTAAGGGCGTGGAGATATTTTGAAGAAGAGTACTTCGACTCTTATTTGTTGTGATATTTGTTTTAAGCCAAGGGCTAATGTGTTTGGGTCCGAGAGACCATTGTGTGTAACTGGGCTATTGCCTTAGAACTTGTAAGCCCTTGAGGGCCTTATTTGTTGTGATTTAATAATTTTTTTTACATGCTATCGGTTCAATGCACTAGTTGTAAATAAATGTATAATGGCATGTGGGAATATTTTGGTAAATATTGGAACCATGTAAATGGATTTGGTTAATGTCTCATCTTGAAGTGGGTTGATGTGATAGTTATGTGGGATTATTTTCGGGGCGTGACAGTACACTAGTTAGTACACTAATTGGTGCATTTAGCACCACTCATAAAAATAGAGGCAGGTGAAAAAAAGGATAGTTTCGTCTCTAACATTATAACATTTCTAATCTTTTCCTATTTTTGGTTGATCTCTAAAATAAGGGTAACATTCACTTTACCCTTTTATAGTTTGATCTCGAAACACTTTTCACTCTATATTCAAATATAAGTAGAAAACTCTCTTATATTTTAGACTAAAATGTTAAGGTTAATTTTTTATTTAAAGAGAATGTATGGTGTGCCACACTCTCTCAAAATGATAGTGGGCTATGCAAAATATTAAGTCAAAGGTCAAAAATTGAATAAAATGTCAATAAAATCCTCATATTCATCTTATTCTCCAAATTAAATCTTAATCCTACCCAAATCTAACCCTAATTGCCATATTTTATTAAAAATTTAATTTAATTTAAAATTTTAGTAAATGAGAAATAGGGTTAAAAATTAATTAGTAGATTAAGGTATTTTTATGGTAATAAATTATATTATTTATGTTAATTTATGGTTTAATATATATATATATATATATATATGTAAATGTTTAATTTAAAATATTATTAAATAAGAACTTGGGTTAAAAATTAAAAATTATATTGCGGTAATTTTAGGATAATAAATTAAGGTATTTAGGTTAATTTATGATTTAATTTGTTAAATATCTATATATTTATTTAATTAAAAATGTTATCAACTAAGGTAATTTTATGATAATAAATTAGGGTGTTTAGTTTAATTTATGATTTAATTATATGTATATATATTATTTTAAAATTTTATAAAAATTAAAAATTAGATTAAGATAATTTTATGATAATAAATTAAGGTGTTTATTTAATTTAAAATTTTATTAAATAAGAAATTGGTTTAAAATTTAAAAATTAGATTAAGGTAATTTTATGGTAATAAATTAGGATGCTTAGTTTGTTATGACTTTATTTTTTAAATATGTGATTAAGATAGAAAACTATATATATTTGATAAGAGAGAAAGAGAATATACCATATGGGTATTTAAGTAATTTTGTCCTTACTTTTAACAAAATTAATTTTGTATTTTAATCTAAAATCATATATGAATTCTTTGCCTATATTTAAATCATAAGAAGGAAAAATACTCCAAGGCAAAAGCAAAAGGAAACAAACCATAAAAAAGTGCTTGCAAATGAATAGATCCCTTTCTAGGATGGTCAAAGAACAATTAAGCGAAGTACAAGAAAGTTCGGAACAAATTGGAGTAATGACATAAATTTCTCCAAAGTGGGATTACATGAATCTCATTTAGGGATATGATATAAGCTGCATGCTGAGCTTTTTAGATCCATTTTTTCTATTGACATGGCAAGTCCTTGGTTGATATACCTCAATGCAAAGGCTTCACACACAAACCCAATGTTTGGGTATGAACAGTTAACGAGAATGCTTGTGCTCATTGGTTAATATTGAAACCCAATGTTTGGGTATGAACAGTTAACGAGAGTTCTTGTGCTCATTGGTTAATATTGAAAGTGAAAGGGTTAACTCATCAGATATTTTGTACTGAATATTGTACCAAAATAATGTGACAATATTATTTGTTTTAATAAGTTTTTTATTCTAAAATGATAAGCTCAAAATTTTACTAAATCATTATGTATAATTATATGAATTTTTTATTTGTATATATCGCTACTCTATTAAAAATTGTTTAAGAAGTAATTTGAAAATGGGGAAATTTTTTTGATATCAATAAAAAAATATTTAGTACTAGTGAACACCACTATTGTCCAAGTCAGGGGCAGAGGCACTAAGGGTCTAGGGGGATCACGTGGCCCCTTCACATTTCAATTTTTTTTTTTAAGTCTTAACTAAACACTAACGCATAGTTCCAAATCAAACACTGACATCCCACATCTTGACTTTTCAAAATTGGCGGTCCTAGACTCCTAGCTAAGCACTGACACACACAAACACGGATAAATACTAATACAACTCCTCTCCCCCCCAATTTCCAAAGTCTCGACTTTTTTTTTTTATATTTTTTTTTAAATTCTTAACTTGTTGGGCAAGGATTAACCTAAAAAAAAAAAAAAAAACTTGTTGGGCAAGGGTTACATCGATAGCGGACAGGATCTTTAAAACTCTAAAAGTATATGGAGTTCTTTATTTTTTTATTTTTTTATAGTACTTGTTAAGTGTCTTCGTATTTTCTTTGTCTCCCTTTGTTGTTTTGCAATTTACCGACTCGCGAGTCACCAAATTGGGATCACACAACACAAATTTGGAACCACACTACAATATTTGTGTCTTCTTTTCATTGTTTACAAATAACTTTATTTATTATTTTTTACTTTTAAATAAAAATTATGAGTATTAATTTATAGTTATTTGTTAAGTTTTGATTTTGTAAAAAAAAAAAATTATTTGTTATTATTTATGTTAGAATAAGAGATTTTGAAATGCTAAAATTAAGAATTTTGATTGATGGTGATTTATGTTAAAATTAAGAATTTTGGTTTGTTGTTGTTTGTGTAAAAATTAGGGATTTAATTTGTGCTAAAATTAGAAATATTAATTTCTGCTAATATTAATTTTTTGTGTTTAATATTAGCTCGAAAAATTATTATTATGTTATTGTTATTGATTGGAAAAAAAAATTTTGAAATTATAATTAATAGGTGCTCCTCGTATTAAATTTCTGACTCTGCCACTAGTCCAAGTACATTTCGATTAGCCAGTACACATACAAGCTCCACAATACCGTGTGGCGAAAATAGGACTTGTTTGGCTGGGGAAGTTTCCTTCAATTTGTGGGCGGGGACGAAATCAAGATTTATAAGGTGGGGGAGGGGGAGTAAGGTGTATACATAAAAAAAAAATATTTAATTTTAATTCATTACTGATAAAAGATAATTTCTTACGTAAGATTTGTGAAAAAATAATAATTTAGCGCAAAAATAAATCTAACAAATTTATTTTTCGTATAAATTCTTTTCTAAAGTTTTGAATTATTAATAAAACTATTTTGTTTGTAGACAATATATAGTACATAAAAAGTATACATTTGTCTTTGATTTTTTTTAAAACAAAAAACTAAAAAATTGGTGGCGTACACCTCTTCTATTGATAAAAATGACTAGATTATATAAATGCTATGAAATAGCATGAGAATGTTGAAAATCACATCACCATACATTGTGAAAGATTAATGAAATAGATAGCTAATAAAATCATTTTCAAAAAACTAGGAGGTAATCTTAATATACATTTTATAGATATCATAAAATATAGAGGTACCAGTGTAATTTTCGAGAGCTTGCTGCCCGGGGGGATGAGTGTGGACAAGTCGTCGCTGTGGTTGCTTTCTTTGTAATGTTCATAGTTTACATACTCATAGAAGAGGTTGTCTAAAGCCATCTTGCATTAAATTCATTACTAAATTTAAATTTGATAAATTTTTTTTTTTATTCCAATAGTTTTATCAAATTTATATCAAATTGAGATTATAAAAAATATTTCACCAAACTAAATAGTGGCGGAGGGAGTGAAGGCTCAGGGAGATCACATGGCCCCTAGATTTTGGGAATTTTTTTTTAAAATTTTGCAAACATAAAGAAAATATTTTAAATAAAAAAATATAAAAATATTATTAGAGTGAAATGTCAATGAAATTTTAAAAACTTTGAGAATAATAATGGTTGTTTTAATTGAAAATGAAGAGACTACTGTAAATTATATTATCTATGAAATTTTTTTAATGTAACGGTGATGTCATTATTATTAACATGCAAGTATAAGTAATCTCACTATAAAGATATAAAATTTATTAGATTGTTAGTTATATTTGATATGTGAGGTTCACTCTCTATATGTTTATGTACTATTAGTTGGTGATATCACATATCAATGATAATGTAGTATTACCATTATATTGAATTTTTAATCAAATTTTGTATAAATTTTTTTTTTATCATTATGTAATTTATTTTAAGACTTATATCTATATATTTTTTGTATTGTCCATGATACACTAGTTACAAATAATATTATTTTTTTAATATTTCTCGAAATCAATTGTAAAAACTTGAGTGAAATATTTTTGTAAAAATTTTCGATATTGTAATTAATAAGTGCCCCTCTAATTTAATTTTCTAGCTCCCTATTGAAACTGAGGATGGCTGGCACCTTTCAACATTTTACTGTGCATAGCCATTGAAGATTTCACCCACTGGACGACCGGCCGAATGTCCACCCGGTCATCCTCTTAGTTGAAAGATTCCAAACCAGATCACAGACGAAGAACCCCAGACCAAATCATCTATCAATCTTCTGATCTTGTTGTTTCCTCTATTGACCCTGTAGAGTTCATCAGACACTTATGCTTTGCATGAATATCAGGAGATTCATCTCATTTTATTATATTTAGCTTTGCTTTCTCTACTCTACTTTTTTTTTCTTTTGTTCCTCAATTCTTCTAAGACCCTTGTCTTTGTGAGAAATGAGTACTCGAAATTTGGAGAAAATGGCCTCGATTGATGCCCAGTTGAGGCTTTTGGCTCCTGGGAAGGTCACTGAAGATGACAAATTTGTAGAGTATTGTGTGAGTGATTTTCCGATCACACTGCCCGTATAGTAATTCAGTTGTAGAACACTGGCAGAATAGATGGCACCCTGCTATCCTGCACAGAAAGAGAAGGCTCCGGCGGTGGTTCTTCCACCCGGGGGCACTCCGACGATCAAGTCAGTATATCTCTCAAAGATAACCAATTATTTAACTCACAAGCTTGAGTATAAAAAGCATACCTTAGACCCATGGGATGCCTCTTATTTATAGCCAACCCAATCCTAGTCCCAATAGGAGCCTAACTCTAATGGACTCAAGATTACTGCTAATCTGGGACTCCCAGTGGGATTAAGATAAACTCTCTAAGAGTTTTATCTTTACCCAAACTGAAGTCTTCTCCCAATCTAGGACTCTTGTCACATATCCAGGTTAAGTTTCCTCTTCATTCTAGGACTCTTGTCCCTTATCCACTTATCTCGGATTCCGATATCTTCAGAGATAACCTCGGCCTAACCGGGATGACCTCGGCATAACGACCAAGACACGTGGCATCTCAGCTGACACGTCAGCGTCACCTTGCCACGTGTTGGTACTCAAAAAATATATCCCCACAACTGCCCCCTAGGTTCTATTACCTCGGCATTCTGAGGTGATGGAACCTACATTGTTCGTTCATCTGCGCCCCTCTGTCCGAAATCAAACTCGCAGACCTTAAAGTTCCCTGGACTTTACTGTCCACTTGTGTCAAGTATCAAGTTTCAAGCCTTCCACGTTGCTTGAGATCGCACCTCTTAGCCGAGGTTCTGGTTCCATTAATTCGTAAACTCCAAGAGCTTTGCAACTGCCCCATTCACACTCTTCGGTGGGTTCTCGATTTCCAGTCGTCTATTTGACTCCGGCGATTTTTATATCGACGTTCATTTCACTTGGTAGGTTCATAAATTCTTTATTTGCTATTTAAGCTCAATCTTTCATAACTTTTCTGAATCTGTTCACTTGCAATCTGTTGCCTTCTACTTTCATCTGTCTTCAAGTTTTTGAATTGTTTATTGTTTGGATACCTAGCACTGTTCTTGTTTTCTGTTGCTAGTATCGTGTCTGGGTCATTATTTTCTTGTTCTTCACATACTTACTTAGTGCCTGTGCACTTGGCCTTATTCTTTGAACTTTGTTGTCTTCTTGACTCTGAATTTTTCTCTTCTTTGTTTTTCTTGTTGTATTTCCAGATTCTTGGCTTCGTTTATGTTTCCTGCATGATCTTAGAACCACGTCCCTTTTGAAATTGTCTGCCGAGATAATGGTAGAGAAGCTCTCCCAGTTGACTGCCAATGCTTTTTTGCTTCTGAAAAATGTCTGTTGTTGGCTGATGTTAACATTCTTTGCTCCTTGATTATCATTCCTTTTTCCACTGTTTCGACGTGTATCAACGTCGGTCTTCTTGCTCGTTGGATTTACAGGTTTGGCCGACCTCAATGTTTGCTCTCAAAAAAGCTTCCAATTCTCTTTCTTCTTCTTCGGCTAATCCTGAGCCGAGAAGAAAGAAGCGTTCTTCATCTCCTTCCTGGACGAGGATTTTCTTTAGTGCTTCCACACTCTTCTCTGCTGGCTCCTTGCCAACGTCCTCTAGGACTTGCACATCCTCATGTCCGATCTCTGCCTTCTCTGGTTCTCGTATGATTCTATACTTAGAAAAATGTGCATGTCTTTCAAAGTACCCCTTAACTGTGTAATTTCCTTGGGGTGTCACACCTTGGTTGTACCCATTAATTGATTTATCTCAGCCTCGGTTTAACACTTGAAAAATATTTTAACAAATACTTTCACAAGTGTTGCTTAAGACTTATGTCTTCTATTATCTTCCAAGTCTTGGCAACATGGTTATCTCGTCATGTGTATAGATACTTCATAACCTTGGTTTAATTTCAACTTGTAAATTTTTCTCAAGTTTCAACAAGTTTAAACATCATCTCGGCTTAACTTCGGTTAAGCATCATCTCGGTTTAACTTCGGTTAAGCATCATCTCGGCTTAACTTTGGTTAAGCATTGTCTCGGCTTAACTTCGGTTAAGCATTATCTCAGTTTAACTTCAACTTGTAAACTTTTCTCAAGTTTCAACAAGTTTAAACATCATCTCGGCTTAACTTCGGTTAAGCATCATCTCGGTTTAACTTCGGTTAAACATCATCTCGGTTTAACTTCGGTTAAGCATCATCTCGGCTTAACTTTGGTTAAGCATCATCTCGGTTTAACTTCGGTTAAACATTGTCTCGGCTTAACTTCGGTTAAGCATCATCTCGGTTTAACTTCAGTTAAACATCATCTCGGCTTAACTTCGGTTAAATATTGTTTCGGCTTAACTTCGGTTAAGCATCATCTCGGTTTAACTTCGGTTAAACATCGTATCGGTTTTAACCAATTTGTAAATTGTTACAAATTTCAACAAGCGGTAAACATCATATCGGTTTAACCAACTTGTAAATTGCTACAAATTTCAACAAGCAGTAAACATCATATCGGTTTAACCAACTTATAAATTGCTACAGATTTCAACAAGTAGTAAACATTATCTCGGTTTAACCAACTTGTAAATTGCTACAAATTTCAACAAGTGGTAAACATCATCTCCGTTTAACCAACTTGTAAATTGCTACAAATTTCAACAAGTGGTAAACATTATCTCGATTTAACCAACTTGTAAATTGCTACAAATTTCAACAAGGGGTAAACATCATCTCGGTTTAACCAACTTGTAAATTGCTACAAATTTCAAAAAGCGGTAAACATCATCTAGGCCGAGATCATGTATTCTCGGATCTAGGATCTGGAATCCGGGATCTGCTCACTTAGGCTGAGCTCTCGTCTTCTCGGGCCTACTCATCTAGGCCGAGATCATTTATTCTCGGATCCGGGATCTGTAATCCAGGATCTGCTCACTTAGGTTGAGCTCTTCTATACTTGAATGTCATCTCCTTGGGAGCGCTCATGCCCCCTGCCTTTGCATCCCTTCTGGAAGGGTCTTCGTTCCTCCGCAGGTATCTATTGTCTTTGTTGTAGTATCCGCTTTGATCTGTTGCCTTTGGTGCGTCACATTCCTGGCCGGCGTCTTTCACTCCGTGACTATGGTCACGAGTTTCTGTGTTGCGGTCGTTCTCTTCAACGTCGAGGTCGATAGGTCTCCCACTCCCAGCAGGAGCGTTGTCTCCAATCTGATCATTTTGTCCGTCATTGGCCATCTATTCTTCTTTCTTTCCCACAGACGGCGCCAAATTGTGTGAGTGATTTTCCGATCACACTGCCCGTATAGTAATTCAGCTGTAGAACACTGGTAGAATAGATGGCACCCTGCTATCCTGCACAGAAAGAGAAGGCTCCGGCGGTGGTTCTTCCACCTGGGGGCACTCCGACGATCAAGTCAGTATATCTCTCAAAGATAACCAATTATTTAACTCACAAGCTTGAGTATAAAAAACATACCTTAGACCCATGGGGGTGCCTCTTATTTATAGCCAACTCAATCCTAGTCCCAATGGGAGCCTAACTCCAATGGACTCAGGATTACTGCTAATCTGGGACTCCTAGTGGGATTAGGATAAACTCTCTAAGAGTTTTATCTTTACCCAAACTGAAGTCTTCTCCCAATCTAGGACTCTTGTCCCATATCCAGATTGAGTTCCCTCTTCATTCTAGGACTCTTGTCCCTTATCCACTTATCTCGGATTCCGATATCTTCGGAGATAACCTCGGCCTAACCGGGATGACCTCGGCATAACGACCAAGACACGTGGCATCTCGGTTGACACGTCGGCGTCACCTTGCCACGTATTGGTACTCAAAAAATATATCCCCACAAGTATGATGCTCTGTTGTTGGATCGATTTCTCGATATTCTTCAGTATTTACATGGAGAGGAAATTAGAGAGACGGTAATCAATTTTAATTTTTTCATTTTTTTTAGATATCTGTGTTTTGTTTTGCTCTGTGATTTAGTTCATTGTGTAAATTCAATCAGAAATATTTGTTGGGTATACCTCCTTATTGGAGTGTGGGACCCAATTTGTTTTGGAAAAAGAGTTTAATTTGGTTTAGTATTAATTATAATATATTTTTATATATTATATTTAATTTGTGGAGACCCAATCCAATTTGGAAACAACTAAGATTTGATAATAAACCCTAGATTCACAATATTTTAGGGATTGTTTTTGCTCATCCCGAAGTGAAGAGAACAACTGCTACACATACTCCACTTTGGTGAAATCAATTATTTAGGGTGTGAAAAGTGGAATTAATTTGGGTGGTTCTTTGCTTCGTTTTCGGTGTTGATTGGGTTCGTTATTTTGGATCTTCTACAACTCTGGTTCTGAAGATTTTTGTTCATCTATTTGGTGAGGTCTTTCCTCTTTGTTTATTTGTGATTATTTGGAATTCACCTAAGGGTGGTTTTGTGAGACCATTCGTGTCTCGTTTGTAATCGTTTGAAAACTCTTTGGTTGATAGTGGAATCAGATTTCGATCCCGTGGACGTACCTCACATTGAGGGAACCACGTAAAAATTCTTGTGTTTCCTTTGGTTTAATTTTTCCGGATTAGTTTTATTCCCATTGATTGATTTACTTGTGGGGAATCACATATTTTCCCTAACAACTGGTATCAGAGCTTACGGTTTATTTGGGTTTAATTATTTGTGTAAATCAATGGAGGGGAATGTGGGTCGTATGTCTAGCTTCAATAGAAGCAATTGGGTAACTTGGAAAACCAGAATGGATGACCTATTATTTTGTAAAGATTTGTATAGACCCATTGAGGGTGATAGTGACAATTCAAAAGATGGTTCTTTTTCAAAGAAAGATATTGAGTGCTATTATTGCCATGAGAAAGGGCACATGAAGCGGGAATGCCGAAAGCTTAAGAATAAGGAGAAAAGGCGTGACAAAAGTGTGGATAAGCAGCAAGAAGACACAATGACAGTTACTACCGATGATCTCATGGTCGTTTGTGAAAATGATTGTATCAATTTTGTGGGCCAAGAGAGCAATTGGATGATTGATTCCGGTGCTTTTTTTCATGTGACTTCTCGAGTTGATTTCTTCACTACCTACACCAAAGGAGATTATGGTTCTATTCGAATGGGTAATGAAAGTTTGTCCAAGATTATTGGCATGGGTGATGTTTGCTTGGAAACAAATTTGGGTTGCAAATTGTTGCTTAAAGATGTGAGGCATGTTCCCGACATTCGCCTCAATTTGATCTCTACTGGGAAGCTAGATGATGAAGGCTTCAACAAAAAATTTGGTGATGGAATATGGAAGCTCACAAAGGGTTCTTTGGTGGTGGCTAAGTGTAAGAAAACTCATATACTTTATTCGATGCAAGGAAAAATTTGTAAAGGTGTTGTCAATGCACTTGAAGATGATACTTCTACTGAATTGTGGCACAAGCGACTTGGGCACATGAGTGAAAAGGGGTTACAAGTTTTGTTTAAGAAAGAACTTCTACCCGGTTTGAAAGGTACACATCTCAAAACTTGTGTTCATTGTTTGGCGGGTAAACAACATAGAGATTCTTTTCATAAAAATGTTGCTTCTAGAAAAGAAAATGTGTTGGAGTTGATTCATTCGGATGTTTGTGGTCCTTTAAAAGTTAGAACACATAGTGGTGCACTTTATTTTGTTACTTTCATTGATGATTATTTAAGGAAAGTTTGGGCTTTTCTACTAAAAACTAAAGATCAAGTTCTAGAAGTATTTAAGCATTTTCAAGCCGTGGTTGAAAGAGAAACAAGGCAGAAATTGAAGTGCATCCGATTAGACAATGGTGGTGAATACATTGGGCCATTTGATGAGTATTGTCGCAGCCAAGGTATTCAGCATCAAAAGATAGTTAAGAAGACTCCTCAACAAAATGGCGTTGCCGAGAGGATGAACCGCACCATTGTGGAAAGAACAAGGTGTTTGCTTTCATAAGCTAAATTGCCAAGATCCTTTTGGGGTAAGGCATTGAAGACAGCAATTGACGTGATCAATTTGTCTCCTTTCTATCCTTTGAATGGTGATGTTCCTGAAAGAGTTTGGACCGGTAAAGATGTGTCTTATGAGCACTTGAGAGTGTTTGGTTGCCGAGCTTTTGTTCACATTCCAAAAGATAAGAGGTCCAAGCTTGATAGTAAGTCAAGACAATGTATTTTTCTTGGCTATGGGCATGATGAATTCGGGTATAGATTGTGGGATCCGGTTGACAAGAAAATCATTCGAAGCCGTGATGTTGTGTTTCTTGAAGACCAAACAATTAAAGACTTTGGCAAAGGTGATCAACCGGAGCCAAAAACTAGTGATCTCATTGACATGGATCCATCTCCTTCATCTTCGGTGGATGATGAAAATGGGGGAGATGTGCAGCCACCTATTGAAGATGTAGATGATGATGCTAATCCTAATGAAGTTGAGCTAGAAATTGAAGAAGAGCATCCAACTCAAGAACTGCCACCACAACTTGAGTTGAGGAAATCTACAAGGGACCGACAACCTTCAAGAAAGTATCCTCCCAATGAATTTGTGTTGATTTCCGATCAAGGGGAGCCTGAGAGCTACCAAAAAACAATTGAGCATGCAAAGAAAGGTGATTGGAAAAAGGCCATGGACGAGGAGATGAATTCCTTGCTTGAAAACCAGACTTATGATTTAGTGAAATTGCCTAAAGGGAGGAAAATTCTAAAAAATAAGTGGGTTTTCAAATTGAAGAATGATGGTAAGAATCTGAGGTACAAGGCACGTCTTGTTGTGAAAGGCTTTGGGCAAAAGAAAGGCATTGACTTTGATGAGATTTTCTCGCCAGTTGTGAAGATGTCTTCTATTCGGGTTGTACTTGGCATGGCTGCAAATATGAACCTTGAAGTTGAGCAACTTGATGTGAAGACCGCATTTTTTCACGGTGATCTTGAAGAAGAAATTTACATGGAGCAACCGGAAGGTTTTGTAAAGAAAGGGAAAGAGAAATTTGTTTGCAAATTGAAGAAAAGTTTATATGGCCTCAAGCAAGCCCTGCGGCAATGGTACAAAAAATTTGACTCTTTCATGATGAATAATAGTTTTTGTAAAACCACTTCGGACCATTGTGTGTTTGTGAAAAATTTCTCGGATGGCAAATTTATTATTCTTTTGCTTTATGTTGATGATATGTTAATTGTGGGTCAAGATTCTACCATGATTAACAAGTTGAAATTAGAGTTGAGTAAATCTTTTGCTATGAAAGATTTGGGACCGGCAAAGCAAATACTTGATATGAAAATTGTTCGTGATCACAAAGAGGGGCTGATTTGGTTGTCTCAAGAAAGCTACATTGAGCAAGTTCTTGAGAGGTTCAACATGAATAAAGCAAAGCCGGTTGGTTGTCCACTTGCGGGTCACTTCAAGCTTAGTTCGAATCAATGTCCTACAAGTGAGAAAGACAAAGAAGAGATGTTGAAAGTTCCTTATGCTTTAGCAGTTGGTTCTTTGATGTACGCCATGGTTTGTACAAGGCCGGATATTGCTCACGCCGTTGGTGTGGTGAGTCGGTTTTTCTCTAATCCGGGTAAAGAACATTGGGCAACGGTAAAATGGATTCTGAGGTATCTTCGAGGGATTTCGAAGGTATGTTTGTGTTTTGGAGATGGTAAGCCGGTGCTTGATGGGTTCACAGATTCTGACATGGCCGGTGATATTGATTTTAGGAAATCTACTTCGGGGTATTTGATGACTTTTGCAGGGGGAGCTGTGGCATGGAAATCTAAATTACAAAAATATGTTGCTCTCTCAACTACCGAAGCTGAATTTATTGCCATTATAGAAGCTTGCAAAGAAGAGTTATGGTTGAAGAAATTTTTGCAAGAATTGGGTTTGAAGCAAGAAAAGTATGTGCTTTATTGTGATAGTCAAAGTGTTATTCACTTGAGTAAAAATTCTACTTTTCATTCGAGATCGAAACACATTGATGTGAGATACCATTGGATTCGTGATGTGTTAGATTCGAAATTGTTGCAACTCGAAAAGGTTCACACGGATGATAATATTTCAGATATGTTGACTAAGACTTTGTCGAGGGATAAACATTTGAAGTGTCGAACTTTGGCGAGTATGGTTGATATCTCCACCTAAGTCGGTAGGGGGAGAATTGTTGGGTATACATCCTTATTGGAGTGTGGGACCCAATTGGTTTTAGAAAAAGAGTTTAATTTGGTTTAGTATTAATTATAATATATTTTTATATATTATATTTAATTTGTGGAGACCCAATCCAATTTGGAAACAACTAATATTTGATAATAAACCCTAGATTCACAATATTTTAGGGATTGTTTTTGCTCATCCCGAAGTGAAGAGAACGGCTGCTACACATACTCCACTTTGGTGAAATCAATTATTTGGGGTGTGAAAAGTGGAATTAATTTGGGTGGTTCTTTGCTTTGTTTTCGGTGTTGATTTGGTTCGTTATTTTGGATTTTCTACAACTCTGGTTCTGAAGATTTTTGTTCATTTATTTGGTGAGGTCTTTCCTCTTTGTTTATTTGTGATTATTTGGAATTCATCTAAGAGTGGTTTTGTGAGACCATTCGTGTCTCGTTTGTAATCGTTTAGAAACTCTTTGGTTGATAGTGGAATCGGATTTCGATCTCGTAGACGTACCTCACATTGAGGGAACCACGTAAAAATTCTTGTGTTGCCTTTGATTTAATTTTTTCGCATTAATTTTTATTCCCATTAATTGATTTACTTGTGGGGAATTATAGATTTTCCCTAACAATATTGCTAAATCTACTGTGTTCCCCATTTGATTTTCCTTTTCTTTCTTTTTTTAATTTTCATGTTTATGTGTGTATTGCTGTTCTCTAAGTTTGCATTTTTTTTTCTCTTTTCTGTTTCAAAGATATTTTTTAATTTATGCTAAAAAATTATCCCCTCATTTTTTTTCCTTGTCAAAATTTATAGATTTTCATTAATTTTGAGAACCTTTCATGCCCTCTTTGGGTTTTCTTGAGTACATTTACATTCTTCTGCTAAATTGCTTAATTTCTAATGAGATCCAATTTCTGTTTAACATAAAGAGGCAAACCCCATTCTGGATTTCTTGTCTGAAACTGTACTCTCTCTCTCTCTCTCTCTCTCTCTCATTTCAATAAAATGTATACTTAATTACTTGTCGGCTAGTTTTGATGTATCACCTTTGCATTTGGTTGAAAATAGGCATATTAATTTTTTAATTTATTGTCTGAAATTGCGTGTTTTAGTTCAATTTGATTATCTATCTCACTATCTACTGCTTTGTTAGAAAACTGGTAAAGTATATAACTCAACCTATTTACTTATTGATGCTGGGGATTCTATTGTCATTGGTAAATTTTTCTCTCACATGCTTAACTGAGAGGAGGTTCAGATAGCTTACAGACTAAGGATTAAGTTGAAGAAAGGCGAGTTTTGCTGATGAGGCATCTGAAACAACTGAATCAGACATTGAGGACACCCTTAAAAGACTTGTGGTGCAATTGAAAAAATCACTTGAAGAAGTTTTTGATGCTTTGAAGAAACTGTGGATCTATATTGTTATTTGGTCAGTAGTTGTTTTGACTGAAATTGTGTTCTTCTTTTATCCTTTTCAGGATTCGGAATTGTTTAACCTAGTTGTATGCCAAAGACATAACGCTTGATGATAAGCATGAGCTTGATGAGGCTCTGCACAGAGAGGTATTTTGCTTCAGAAATGGCAAAGGAATTGAGGGAAGCAGAAATGGAGGGAAACAGATTTTGCGAATTGCACTTGCCGGTCGATCGAAGTTTTTTGATAGCCAAAAATTCACCGTTGGAGAGCTAGATATCAGATAGAAAAATTCCTCAAATTTTTACTCAGATTTGGTAAAATATTTGATACACTGTTGGAGATGCGGTAATGAGGATTGAACGCTTTTTCTTTTGATTGCATTGAGAAATCTAGATGAAATTCCACTTCTAAAAATGATCTAAAAAAATATAGTAAACACAAATAAGGGCTGATTAGTCTCAATTTTTTTTTTTTGAGAAATTACAGATCAAGTGTGATTTTCAAAAATAATTACATACTCATAACAAAGTTTATAACTTTAATAGTTAAAATTTATGAAGTATATCATGAATGAATGCAAATTTTTTTTTTTTTTTTTTTCCAACCAATACAATGATTGGTTATTTAGCAATTATGTTTTCTAGGCGTATCTAATTAACCAACGTGTTAAACAGTTAAAAGCACAACTCATTATAAAACAGTGACACTCTTCCATTAAATTATGATAATCAAGTCCTGCTTTTTGCAATTGTCAAATTAGATGAAAATTTTGGAGACAATTCACACTAATTTCACCACCAATTATAATTACAAGGTTTGATTTATAATCTCATTATGTTGTCCTGTTATTTGTAACAATGGAGGGAGGCCTAGCATACATGTAGTCACCTAAACCCAATAAGTCCAATTAAAAAGAAGAAAATTCACTTAAATAAATTAAAATTTTAGATACAAAAATTTAGAGGTAAAGTTACGTTTTAGGGACAAAATATTTTAATTGTTAAAAATGTCATTGTTGTTTTTTAGTGACAAAATTAGACTTTTAGTAACGAATTATTATCTTTCTAAGGTCAAAATTTTGGTTTCATAAAGTAAATTTTTTTACAAGAAATTGTTGTCCCTATATGTGCATTTGTTAAAGATTTTTAAAATTTTTATATACTGTAATAATTATTATATGCCATTAATTTTTTCTTTTTTTTATCAGTGTATAACCGTGATACTATTTGCCATTATTATTTTTATACGATGAGTCAATTAGGAATACCTACATCAACTAAAAACAACAATAATGCTTTAGACCACTAAAAATGATGCTCTAAAAGCACCACTAGTGATGTGGCAATGGACGAGACTCACTACTTGTGTCTTGTTTTTTTTTTTTTTTTTTAAAAGTGCTTGACAACTCATTAGTAATGTTTTAGAGCACCACTTTTAGTGGGATGTATCATTACCGCAAAAACAATGGTACAATCTGAAAAGAACAGTGTTTCATGTCTCAAATCTCAAATGGGGTAGGCTAGCTAGTGGGTTTGGCATAAATAAGAATGTGAACTGTCAAATGAGAAAATAAATAAAAACAAAATACACAAAAGAGATATTCTAAAATTAGGTAAATATTCTTATAATTATCTGAACAAAATTCGATGGATTTGGACTTGTTTGGGCAAACCAATTGACTCCATGTTTAAATTATTGTACTTTTTTTTTTTTTTAGCTGAATTTAAATTATTGTACTTGAAATCACTTTATGCGTCCTGTGGTCTAAGTTGTATTTCATGATTTAATTGCCTTGGAATCATTTACAAAAAGTGATCTAAAAGATAACATAAAAAGAACTCTAAAGGCAATAATTTGATGTAGGCCTTTCATTTCAAAGGCAATAAAAAAGTACCCCCAAAAAAATTAATAATAAAGTTTGTGAATCTAAAAGCCACTAGAAATTATTTTTTATTTAAAAAAAAAAAGGTAAAAAGCAAGTAAGATTAATTTCTGTCAATGGTGGCAAAAGAATTTTAAACTAAGTCCCTCCAAAATGATTATGACTTTAATCCTAAAACAATTTAGTTATTTTAAACAATTTGTTAGAGAAGTAAAATAAGGAATGTCTTTTTGTATACTATCAAATTAATAATATCATAGTAATACAAAAAAATTTATTTTACTAGTTTAAATGGGTTTAATTTATAAAATTTCATAAATGTCACTAGCATACAGCTGAATGTTTGCAAACAAAATGGACAAGGGAAAAAACTTATACAGTTTGGCTGATTGATATAGGGCAAAGGGGCAAAAAAGTCTTTCCAATATTAATCCCATTGAACTGCTTTTCCAATCCCATATCTCACCCACCCAAGCTAATTTGACTGTCAAATGGGTTGCTAAATCGATTGAAATATCAATTCGATTGTTCATTTCACAATCGAACAAATCATGAGTGAGGCACACCTCAACTCTAGTGTTACTTTTTATTCTTCATTAATTAAAGTGGTATATATTTTTATTTTACTTAACGTTACTTTTTATTTTACATATTTATTCAAATAAATTAGTTTCAAAAACTTCTCAACACTCTCTAAATGAACATGACTTGCAAAAATCTAGTTAAAATAACTATTATACTTATTAACTTGTTAAAGTGAATAAAATACTATAAAATTAATTATAATAGCTAATTAATTTTTTTTAAAGAGTTTCTTGAAGATATTTTTCAATAGCCATATCCCAAAGCTATGGAATATAATTTTTAATTAATTTTTTTTTTCTTTTTGGAGGTGGAAATGGTATTTGTACTTGTCAAAAACTCGTCCATACATTTGTAAAGAGTAATGATACATAATTTTAATTTGGGAGTTCTAAATAAAATTCTAGTGAGGTGAAAGAGAGAGAGCAGAGAGAGATAGAGAGACGAGTGTGGGTCCGACCTTACTTTTTCTATTATTAGAAATGTATTAAAATTCTTAAATTAGAATTCTCAAATATTATTGTGTTGTGAAGGGAAAAAAAACATTCGATATGGCTATTCCGACCCACCAAACCAAACATTTCAACATCCCAACCCAAATTCCACTCTCTCAACTCACAGGGTTCCACGTTCACAAAATTAAAAAAGAAGCCCAATACAAAAGAGGCCCCAATCAAAGAATAAATAAAGAAGTTTTGGGAAGGACCATCGACTTGACCGCGTAGCATTCTATGGATAAAAACAACGCAAAACACTTCAGAAAAACAAGAAAAGCAAGTGCAAAAGATTAGAATATAATAATACTAAAAAAGCGGTAACGTGTCAACGCATGGTTCCGCCGTCATCTTTTTGTTGCTTTATTTACCTCTCGCCATCCCATTTCTATATCACGATCCTCTCCTTGCCGTCTCCGTTCTTGCACTCGTCCTTGTAGGTCTTTGGATCTATTTTTAAGCCCAATTTTAATAATTCGAATCGTTCATATTTTATGATTTATTCAGTATATCATACCTATAAAAAATCAAATTAATCGGATATCAGAAAGTATGTGTTCGAAAAATTGAACTAAAAACTATTTTTTAAATAATTTAATAAATAGTTTTCCGAACGCATGCTTTCTGATATCCGATCAACTTGATTTTTTACAGATATGATATACTGAATAAATCATAAAATATGAATAGTTCGGATTATCAAAATTGAGCCTAAAAGTAGACCCGAAGGCCTGCAAGGACGGGACTGTAAGGAGAGACTCTTGACTCCCCATTTCTTCTCTTTTCTTTTCTTTTTTTTTTTTTTTTTCCTTTTTAAATATTCGCCACCTACGACCGCTTCTCCTGGGAGCAGTCCACATATATATACAGTTAAAGTGGTATTTTTTTATTAAAAAAAGTTAATAATTTAGTTAGGGATTGTTTGGGGTGTCATAAATAAGTGCACTTTTTGTCTATTTAGACTAAAAAATTGAGGAAAAAAATATGAATGTTTGGGTTAACTTTTTGACTTTTTATGAAAAAATGTGTATTAAAAAATTAAATAAATTAGTCTGTAGGGAAAATTAGGATTGGGAGTTGTGCAGCCGTAATTTTTGACTTTTGGTAAATAGTGAAAACTTTTTAACTTTTTAAATAATTTTTTTGACTTTTTAACTTTTTTAAAAGTTGCCAAACTCGACCTCACTACAATCAAGATTCAAGTGTTAATTTGACTGAAAACATAACTAGAAGATACATAAAGAAAATGATATAATAAAGTTATATATTAATTGTCCAATTTTTTTTACCAATTCTGCATAATTGTTTGCCTCGCAATGACAATGCTTAATCTTGTTTTTCGCTTAATTTTTTCGCAAAGAATATATTGTCAACAATGATATTTTTACTATTCAAAAGGTTTGCAATCAGTCTATCATCTACTTTTAGTTCAATGTTTTTTAAATTAATGTTAAGAGTTATGTTTAAATTAGGGTTATGCAAAATACCGTCTAATCCGTTAAAATCATACTGATCCGTATCAATTTGTACCGCTCTAACCGCTGACCGCAGTTTAAACTTTAAAATTTATAATCTGCCCACCAAACTATTCCTACATATATATTTTTTAACTTCTAATAAAACATCAACGTAAAAATGAGTGTCAGAGAGATTTAAGCTATGAAATTTATTACAAATTAATAATTATATATATGAAATATATTATGTAAAATTACTTTGTGTTATATATCTAAAAAATATTATACAAATTAGTGTTATATATTATGCAAATATATGATAATTAGTTAGAATATTCTTCAATCCGCTAAAAACCGTCCAAATCACAATTTGTCAATCTATTAATCCGTCAATCTATCATTTGATTTGTAATTTTACTCTTAAACAGTTCGAATCACATAGCGCATACCCTGGTTCAAATGGTTTCATAAAAGATAGCTTATTATTTAAGAAATCACATGATCGAATTTTAGAGAGTCAAATATTTTAAACCCTTACTTACTTGAGATTTGGGATCTTAGAATTAGTTAACATGATCAATTATCTAAAATAACGATAATAATAATAACAAATCATTAGGAATGCTTTGCCAATATGTCTGTGAAAGCTTGTGGTTCCTGATCAAGCCACGACCATTAGCCCAAATGACTTAAGATGGAAGCAATTTAATCTATTCAAATAAATGACTCATTTTAGAGAAATAAAGATACGGTCATAATAAATTATTAAAATATAAATTAAATTTTATTGAAAATACTTTTAAAATTTTATTTATTTTAAAAAGTTTTTAATCTTGTAAATCCACTCTATACAGACTAAAAATCAACATATTTTAATCCAAAAATAATAATAATAATAATAATGAATAAAAAAAATAACTTACAAAAATACTAGCACTAGCACAAAAGCTGCCAAAAGAATCGATACGATAAGGTCGGCCGTTTGATAGCGTTGAATCTCTTTATACGTGGCACATTTTTAGCGGTGATAAACTAGTAGGTCCCACTTCTCAACAGTAAGACGACTGAGGACCATACTTATCTATCCGTTTCGAAAAATAATCACGTAAGTTTATCCCATATTCTGTCTGATATGTGTTTATAAGTCTGTTGATTATTTATTATTATTTTTTATGTATTATATAAAATAACAAATAAAATTAAAAAACACACAATCTAATTAAAAATTTTAAAATACAGGATAATTTCTCCTCCGTGACACTTCGCGTGTATAAATAACCTCTCTTTCTCTCTACAATTAAAAAACCCAAAAATAGAAATTTTAGAAAATTCGCAATTCTCTCTTTTCTTTGAATTCCCTCTCTAAATCTTTCACTTTCTCTCTCTAAAAATCATTGTGAAAATGGGAGTTTCCGATACGAACCCGCTTACCCAGCTGGGTTTGCCGCCGGGTTTCCGGTTTTACCCGACGGACGAAGAGCTTCTGGTTCAGTACTTATGCCGAAAAGTCGCTGGGCACCACTTCTCTCTTCAGATCATTGCAGATATCGATTTGTATAAGTTCGACCCGTGGGTTTTGCCCAGTAAGATTCTCATCCTATACCATTCAAAATTTTTTTCAATGTTTTTTTATTATTATTTTTATTTAAATCCTGAGATTATCCCGAATAGTTATTGGGTATATTCTTCATACAATTATTCCTATTTAATTATCGGAACTACACTGCAAAAGTAATTTTTCATAAATTTTCTAATTCCGACATTTATGGTATGCCCCGGACACCCACACTTTTTAAATCAATTTTTTTTTAAATAGTTAATTTCGGTTTTATATCTATAAAACTATTTTTTTATATCTAAATTATTAATTTCATCCATTTATTTTTTAAAATTTCTTATTTCAATTCATGTTATCTATTTACAGAATACTGTTGAAATCAATAACGGTTAAAAACCCTATGCAATGATCAAAAAATTTATTTCAAATTTTAAATTATTTAAACTATAATTTTTTTCAAAATAGTAAATAAAATGAGTGCTTACGAGTATAATTTAAGTTGTTTAAATTTATTAAAATGACATTTTTGTCCAACTAATTATGTTTCAACGATTATTGATTTATAAAATTTTCTCCAATCAGATTACATGTACTGAAATCAGAAATTTTAGAGACAATTTGATGAAATTGGAAATTTAGATAGGAAAAATTGTGATAATTTAATAGATAAAATAATTTTTTTTCAATTGTTCTGAATATGGGTTTTGGTGGTTGGGCTTGTAGGTAAGGCCATGTTTGGAGAGAAAGAATGGTACTTTTTCAGTCCAAGAGATCGGAAGTACCCAAACGGGTCGAGGCCAAATCGGGTAGCCGGGTCGGGGTATTGGAAGGCTACTGGAACTGATAAGGTGATAACTACAGAGGGACGAAGGGTTGGAATCAAGAAAGCTCTGGTTTTCTATGTGGGTAAAGCTCCCAAAGGAACAAAGTCGAATTGGATCATGCATGAGTATAGACTCTATGAGCAAACAGCCAAACATGGAAGCAAAAAGGTAAGAGTATGTAGATTATTTTAATGTAGTTTCTTAGATTTGAGAATAAGATTCACAAGTCCAATCATTCAATCTTGTGGAGAAAAAAAAAAATAATAATAATGGTATAAAGATAGCTCCCAACAAGGGATTACGGGGTTTCGAACCCAAGCGAAATTTATCGCTGAACCAACCTTGATGGTAATCTTGCGAAAATTTTGATAAACCTGAATTTTGAGATAAAATTTAGTAATTAGTTAATTACATTGGTAATGTTTAATCATGTTATTTATTAAAAAATTTTAATTTTTTACTTTAGTATGCGATATTGTTGCTATCTGTGCTGTTCCAAAACAATAACGAGAAGATGAATATTTTTGAAACTTTAATGGGTGATTTGGGGTTTGGGGTTTGTTTTTGTTTTTGCTTTTTGAATTAGTTTGTGATCTGTTTATTTAATAATTTTTTAATTTTTTTTATAAAAATATGTTAAAAAAATAGAGAGATGATAAGTAAATAAGTTACTTATTTAAAATGAAAATAATAGTTATATACAAATAGACAATTTATATTGAATTTTGATCTAGAATGATGTAGGAGCCTTTGAAACCTACTATTATTTTAAAAATAAAGATTCGTAAATATGATTTATACTTGGGAAACACCACGGTATATTATATATATCTTATAATTGGAAAAAAAATTATATAATTTTAATTTTTGATTTATAATTAAAAAATGTCACGATTAAACGCAACATGAGTCATAATTAAATAACTTTCGAGTCATAACTAAAATGATATCATAATTAAAGAAAAAAAAAAAACGTAATTAGAGTATATATGGTGCACCATTTTAAAGCGGTATATATTAAGATTTCCCTTATGCTTTTTAAATTAATATTGTCATATTATTTTGGTACAAAATATTGTATAGGTTTTTTGCTTTTTAAGATTATTTTTCAAATCAAATACACAAATGGTCCTATGCATTTTATTATCTTTGATCTCTAAACTATTTATTTCATTTGGCAAGCAAAGTTTTAGTCTTATTTAGGCTAAAAAAAAAAAAAAAAGATTAAAATAATTAATACAAAATATCATATCAAATTCATAATCATTTTACTTTTTCTCTTATAAATATCACATCCAAGTATCAAAAAATCCAATCATCTTTCCAAACAAAAAAAATTTAACCTACTAAAATAGCTAAAAACTAAAATAACCTACTAAAATAGCAACTTCTCAAACACTCACTTTGATTTTAAAAATTAAAAATTCTATTATACACCTCCCTTGAGAGTAGTATATCATATACACTTCTAATTATGTATTTTTCTTCTTTAGTTATAATATTATTTTGATTATGTTTCATATAGTTTTTAGTTATAATTTTTTAAAAATTTTTAATTATGACTAAAAAAATATAAAATTATATATATATTTTTAATTATAAGGTGATATGCACTTTTTAAAGAATGTGTACCTTAATTTTTTCTTTAAAAATACATATTTCGTGCTATTTTGGTCTATAATATTTTAATTTTGTTATTTTGCAAAATTTTGAAATATTCCTTCTTCCAAGATTTATTTTGAGTAGTGTGTTTTTTTTTTTTTGGTATCACAGTTAGATGATTGGGTCCTGTGTCGGATCTACAAGAAGAACTCGAGCGCCCAAAAACCCATTTTCGATGATCCAGCCAAAGAACAGAGCCACGGTTCCTCCTCCTCTTCCTCTCAATTCGACGATATGCTAACAGACTCATCATTACCAGAAATCAATCACCACTTCTTCGCATTACCCAAACCCAACTCCTTTAAACCCACCCGACCCGACGACAAAATCAACATTCAGAGCCTCTCTTCGGCCAATTTCGACTGGGCAACTCTCGCCGGATCCACCACCACCTTGCCCGAATTAGTTCCCGGAAACCAATCTCCGGCGAAAATTATGAATACCCACAACAATACCTATAATGAAGTGTGTGTCCCTTCCTTTGGGAGCTCTGTAGATGAAGAGGTTCAGAGCGGACGCGGAACTCAGCGAGTTGAGAACTCGGGGTTGTTTCAGCAGAACTCGAATGGGTTCGCTCAGGATTTTGTTAACTCGGTCGACCCGTCTGGAATTCGGTACCCGTTTCATCCTGGACTGTTTGGGTTTCGGCAGTGAAGGAATGGAGGGCATTTGTGTAGATTTATGGAATTCTTTGGGCTACCATTTTGGCTTTGGAGAGGTGGGTGTGGAGAGGAATTTAGTGGATGCTTTTAAAAAGATTGGGCTGTAGCCTGTATTTGATTATGAATTTGAAAAGAAAAAGAAAAAAGAAAAAAGATGAGACAAATGTGAATGGAATGTAAATTAATTTTTTTTTCTTTTCAAATTTATGATCTAAATATAACGGCCTTGTTTGGTTTGTGTTTCTCAAAAATTTTTGAAAAAAATTCTCTACAAATAAGTTTTCAAAAGTAGTCAAACCAAACAAATTCTCCCAAAAAAATTTCCCAAAACTTGTTTGGTTTACAAGTTTTCCAAACAAATCTCTCTCTCATACACATCAAATCAATCACTTTTTCCAAAACTCTCTCTCAAAATAATTTTCCAAAACATCTTCTGAAAAAAATCAAACCAAACAACTTTTCGTACTTTTTATCTCTAAAACTCATCTCCCAAACTCAAACCAAACATACCCAACGTAATAGAAAGGGTGTTAGAGATTTGTTACGGGTTGACGTTTAATTCATTTTGTACTAAGTAGGATACATATTAAGTTATACTTAAGAGTAAATTTATCTCGATTGAAATAAAATAGTTGGTGATATTTAATTTAATTTAATTTGAGTTGAAATTGTTGTCTTTTTAGATGAATTTATTGATAATTTGATGAAATTGAGATGCAAGGAACATTGTCTGATAAAGTCTTTTTAGATGAATTTATTAATAATTTGATAAAATTGAGATGCAATGAACATTGTGTGATAAAAGTGAACTGAAATTATCGATTGTTGATGAATTTATATGAAATTTTTGCATAAAATTCTTTATTTAAAACAAATAATTTTTTTTGAAAAATGTAAGTGCAAAAAAAATTACTAATAATTTTTATTTAAATTCGTTTTAAATACAAAATAGATCTCAATTAGAAATTTCAATAAATTTACTCTTGCCAAATGTTGTAAATGTTCCCTATTCCTCACTTTCAATCCTTAATAATTAGGGGTACTTACCAATTAGTCCTATTAACTAGACTTATTTACCTACAGGTCCTAACTAATAAATTTAACACTATAAAAATAAGAGAGTGATAAATTTATCACTAAAAATTTATTCATAAAAACAAAGAGACTGATAAATTTATCATTATAAATTTATTCATAAAAATAAAAGACTGATAAATTTATCTTTATCACTTAATAAATTTATCAATAGGACTTAATGGGTAATAAGTCTCCAAAGTAGGACTTATTGGGTAATAAGTCTCCAAAGTAGGACCTATTGGTAGTTTACCCTAATAATAAACATGTAACATCTGAAGAAGAAGAAAGGAAAAAATAAAAGAATAAAAAATGTGGGGGGGGGGGGGGGGGGGGCAAAAATGTTGTAGCTGAGTAGTTTTTCACCTGTATAGTCAAATTCTTCATCAAAATTACTAGAAGCAATGGCCATCCCAGAAGCACTTTTGTAGCTAAGAATTGTGGTTACATTGATGTGATTATCCATAGCAATGTGAAAGAGTTGTATCAAAGCTTAAATCGTATAGGCAACATTTTAATTTACGAAAGTAATTCAAGATTTTTGGGTTTTGGTTAAATCCTTTGGGTTTTGTGGCTGTCAGTATCAATGTCTTGATGAAGTGGCTCATCGTATGCTATATGTTGATTGATGATGCTATGCATTCATCTTTGATATCAATTCTAATTGCAATTCCTTTAACCAAGGCATTTGATGCAGTAGTCGATTCAACTCGTATGAAGAGGGGTTGATATTCATGGTGATATTTATTTCTCTCGTATTATAGGGGTTTGTGATGGTGTTTATTTCTTCACCATTATAGAAATTATTGGGCTTGGACTTGAACTTAGTAAATGATTCTTAGGTAGGCTTTATTGACTTTGCAACTATTGTGAGTTAGTAGTCTATTTGATATTGTAATATTTCTCATATTTATAATTACTTTGCCATCAATTGACAATTTTTTTTTCTATTACTAATAAAAATTCTTTCCCTTGAAAAATAATTAAATAAATAACTAAAAAGAAAAAATGTGTGTACCGTATGCACCTTAATTACGATTTTTATAATATTTGATTATGACTTGTTAGGGTGTTAATTATAATTTGGTTATGACTATTGTGATGTTAGTTATAACTGATTATGGTGTTAATTATGATATTATTTTAGTTATGATTCAAAAGATTTTTAGTTATATCTTATGTGATGTTTGGTTATAACTTAATTATTTTTATTTTTATTTTGTCGTTATCACTAAATGATTATGAGAAAACACAAGGCTTAATACATTGCGTATTCGATAATAAGTTATCCAATAAAGTATATTAGAGTTCAAAATAGATCTCAAAAGGGATTACGAGAACCTCAATACAAGGAGGATATGAGTCTACACATAGAGAGAAAAACAAATATCCACATAAGGAGAAGGAAACCTCCATGAAAAAAGAAAATCTCAACATAAAAAAATATTATTACAATAAAAAAACAAAACAATCACCAACAAATAAAAGATATCAATTAATTTATAATAAATAATACCGCAAATGACAGGAAAAAACGGATAACATGATCCTAACTAAACTGAACTGAACAAATTCCAAGAGGAAATTATAAAATATACTAATTTAAGTAAGTAACACCCCAAAAAAAAAAAAAAAAAAAAAGTTTGATGTCAAATTCTTAAATTTGGGAAGAATAGAAGTCGGATACTAGAATACTATTCTTCTCGCAAGTCAAAGGGTCTGCGGTTCAGGGGTGTTTGGTGGGAGTTATAGAAGTAGTTTACAATTTGTTTTAATAGGAGAGTTTGTATTAAATTATTTGATACAGTTTTTATTTATAATTTATTAAGTAAAAATAATTTTAAAAAGTTTAAAAAAATTAATTTTTCAAAAATTAAATAAAAAAACACTTTTAACTTTTATTTTTTAATTATTAATTTTTAACTTAAAATAATTTACACCAAACACTCCTTAAAAAGATTTGCATTGACTGACTTTGATTATTTTGTTATCTATTTTGCACGTGACGAAAACTTAGGCCCAAAACAGCCGTCATTTCCTCTGCGTAATGCGTGGTGTTCATTCCTAGCTCAACTGTTACGCTTCACAAAAGTAGTCAAATGTTTGAAAATTATCCGAATTTGGAAAGTTTGAATATTAGTGTTTTTTTTTTTTAAAACGAGGTTTGAACACTAATTAAAAAGTTATTAAAAAGTTAAAAGGTGAAAGAATTATATAAAAAAATTAAATTTTATTTATTTATTTTTTACACAATTTTTTTATAAAAAATTATTCAAAACATATTATTTTTTTTTCAATTCATATTTTAATTTAAAAATTAAAAAATTACTAAAATAATATATTTTCAAAACAACCCTAAATATAACAAAAAATTGTACCTAGCCTTGGTAAACTTGAAACTTGTCATAAATCATTTTCATTATATTAACAAATAATTTACTATAATGAATTAAGATTTTAAAAATAAAAATATAGAAAAATATTTTAATAGCTAAAACTATGAATTTAGACATTTAGTAATGAATTATAATTCTTTTGGGACCAAAATTTGTTAGTTTTTTTCTTTTTCAAGAAATTATTTTGTTTCTAAAATTACATTTATTAATGGTATTTTTTTAATTTTGTCATTAATTTTTTTTTTTTGACTTTTTAGAATGAACTTTTCGTGACAATTGAAAATTGGGCTTTTTAATATTTTTTGTAATAAATTTTTTACTTTTGAGGATGAAAATATTTGATTCTTACAATTATTATATGTTGTAATGATTTTGAAACACTCATTAATTAAATTAGAAAATTAAAATAACAATAATGAATATTATTGTTATAATCATATTTAAGTACCACATTTGGATACCATCTCACATGGTGCCTCCAAAATATTATTGTTTTTTAAGATAAAATGCAATGCGGATTAAATGATGCCATTATTGTAATATGTGTCATGTTAGATAATATTTAATTATAGCAAGACTTTGTTGGCACAAATGAAGAGATTGGTATTTTTTTTAAACTTTTAATCTCTAGTATTTTATTTTTTAAATGGTTGATTTTTTTTTTTTTAGTTTAGGATTCCTAATACTAAAAGATTTTATAAGATAAAATGCATCCAATATTTTCATAATAGTTGGGATCCCTTAACATTTTTACAGAGAAATTTCAAAAAATTTACAAAGAAATTTCAAATTTCTTTGTAAAGAGTTGAATTTTTTTAATAATATTATTGAAAAACCTTAACTAATAAGAAAAAACATATTGGACCTCTCCTACTATCAAAGTTGAATAGAGATATTTCACTAATTTGTTTTTTTTTTTTTTTTTTTTCCCTTTTCAAATCCTACTTATCTAAAAGGTTCTTAAAAATAAAAATTTAAAAAAAAAATCCCTAAAAATTAAAAAAATGAAGTCAAGAAAAACAACTTTGGTTGCCACCATCCTTATACTAATCAACTTTATTGTTAGAATTCAAATTCTTTATAATCTATTTGACTTTTAATCTTAAAATGGAAAACAGCTTTTGTTTTTTTGTGAAAAAGAAAGATGAAAATCTGCACGTTTTGTAGGTTGATCATTCACGCAAGGTTGTATGCTTTTTTCTCGTAGTTATCCATTTGTTGGATTCAAAAATTTCCTCTTTATAGTCTCTCCCCAATTTAAATTCAATCCAATTTATCTATTTATCAATAAATAACAAAATTTTAAAAATTAATTTTAAATTTGAATTTTGACAATGAGATAATACTAAGAGGATGAGACATAGAATTGGAGTACAAATGGAAGCAAAGTATCTCAAGTTTTTTTTTGTTTTGACGAGATCTATAGGTAGCTAAGTTCAATTGCATCATAATATTAAATTATATTTTATCCATTTTTAAGTACGAAAAGATCACCATGCATATCTCATATTTAAAAGGGCAAGGGATGGGATGTCATGGCTCGAATCCATGATTTTGCAACATGCTCGTAGAACAAAATTTAATTCAATGATTTCATTTTTTGTTTATTTTTTCATTTTTTTAATTGAAACGATTTTAAATAAAGAGTTATGCTAACTAAGAATATAATACCAAAATATTTATAACCATAGTACACTTTTTATGTATCCCAAAATAATTTTACATAATTATATATATATATATATATATATATTTTGTACATCTACCAATATTACCAACATAGATCAACATTTTCCTAAAATAAAAAAACACTCAGGTAGCGTTTGGTAGTGTTTACATTTTTAGTTTATGTTTACAAAAATTTTATAAACTGACTTTTGTTTATTTTTAGAAAAACATAAACTACAAAAGCGTTTGGTTTGAACAAAATGTTTGAAAAATTTTAAAAACATAAACTAAAAAATATGTTTATTCAAGCCTAAAATATTTATATATATTTTTTATTATTTATGACAATGGGATTATACACATTATAATTGAAAAAATCTAATTAAAAAAATTAATTGGAAAAAAAAACTATTTGGAAAAAAATAATTAAAAAAAAAATTAATTGAAAAAAAAAACTATTTGAAAAAAAAAATTTTGTTACTCAAATTTTTAAATTTCGATTTAAAAATTAACGTAAACTTATTTTTTGAGTTTATATTTTTTTTCTCAAATTTAAAAATTAAGACAATTATTTATAAATCAAAAAAAATTATCAAATAAATTTTTATGATAGTTTTTAAATTTTTATAAATATAAATTAAAAACTGAAAATGAAAATGAAATGATTAGTAAACAACCCTTAACTCAAGAGTCCTAGACGGCCCTTCCAAACACAAAAGAATAAAAACAAGCCCAAAATTCATGATAAACAAACTTTCAAAAAGGCCCACGATTCCAATTTTGCCATCATAAACTGGGCTTTGCATAGTATGGCGGGCTTGAGCTTTGAAGTTGAGGTCCATCTGCAACTTTGTAAGTATTTATTCACCAACCCTCTTTCATGGCTTATTCAAACATTGGAAAAGTTAGGGCCAATATTGGGCTTAGATATTATAGAATTAGAGAAATTGTTACTGCCACGTGATACTCCTGGAGCCCCATAACCACACAAATGGCCATAGCCGTTGGTAGACCCAACACTACCAAATAGCGGTAGGTCTCACCAACGGCTATAACTATCTCTAATTGGAAAAACGCTTAAAATATCATGTGACCTTATTTTGAAAGTACCAAATATATATCAGTATTAATTTGAAACATGTATATTCGGCTACTAGGATGAAATAGTGTACACAAATTATTATTGTCAATTTTCTTGAGCATTCTAAGTTGGTCGCAAAAAAGATTTACATTCAAAAATTAAAGTCTGCTATATATCACCTGTAGTATTTTCTCAGACTGTTTCACCTCTTATGTAGCTCCTTACGTGGCATAGTAGGGTCAATTTTTTTTTTTTTTTTTGGGCTAGATATTGTGGGAGCCCGAAATGGGTTTTTTCCATATCGGTCTGAGAAGCATCCACAACGCACTTTATATGTTGACTAACTCCTCCTAATTAGTATGAGACCTTTTCTAGAGAAAAGTAAAATTGTGAGGCTCCGACCAAAGCAGACAATATTGTGCTATTCGAGTTGAGTTGGCTATTTCATTTGGTGCTGTCTATGGAAACTCCCTTTGATGTGAGTCCCTTGGCGTTCAGAGCTAGTCAACTGGGGACTTATGTAAGAGCTCGAAATGGTTGTCTCACATCGGTCTGAAAGGTATCCACAACCCACATTATAAGTTGACTAACTCCTCCTGGGGACTTATGTGGGAGCCCAAAAAAGGTTTGTCCCACATCGGTCTGAAAGGCATCCACAACCCGCTTTACAAGTTGACTAATTCCTCCTAGCTAGCATGAGGGGCCTTTTTTAAAGAAAAGAAAAATCGTGAGGCTCCGGCCAAACCAAACAATATTGTGCTAGTCAGGTTGGGTTGGCTACTTCAGATATGAATCTAATGGTTCCCAAATACATGAATAGAATTTGCTTTTATGGATCATATATTTTTGCTAGATACATATATATGTACAAATGACATTTATTACGTGGGTTTATAAATAAGGTGAAAAAATTGTAAAATTCATCACGAGATTTTCCTGATACTCTTGAAAATATAACACAATTACAGAGTTTATTAGGTATTTTAAATTATGGACGAAATTTTATAAAAAATCTTTCAAAAATAGAAATTCATTGGTTAACTAAATTAAGGAAAATGTTATTTTTGAATGGATTGCAGAAGATGCTGCTTTAATTAAACAAATTAAGGAAAATGTTAAAACTCTACCGGATGTTTTATCTTCTTAAAACAAGTGATAAATTAATTTTAGAAACAGATGCCTCAGAAGCATGCTAGGAATGTGTTCTTAAAGCAATACCAAGTAACTTATGGCATGATAAAGAGATACCTTTATCAGAAAATGGGATTAGACCAAGAAAAAATCCAATACCCATAAAATTACAAAAAGAAGAACTAATTTATGGATATAATTCTGGAACATTTTAACTAAATGAACAGAAATATATTATTTTTGAAAAAGAATTACTTGCAATAAAACCGCCAATAAAAAAATTTCATATTTATTTAGCCCTAGAAATTTTATTGTACGCATTGATAATAAAGCAGTAAAAGATTTGTTGATTAATAAAAAACCTATTGAGCAAGGAAAAAGATTAGTCTGGTATAACAAAATTTCTGAATATACTTTTGAGGTAGAACATCTTAAAGGTAATAACAATTTTCTTGCAGATTTCTTAGTAGAAATTGTTTCAAAAAATTAAATTACTAAACAAGTACTCCCTCAGTCCCAAAATATTAGTCCCTTATTCCATTTTTCATTGTCCCAAAATATTAGTCCCTCTTTAAAAATCAAGTACAAAAATAATATAAATTTCTTATTTTGCCATTCTTTTAAATTAATAAATAATATAAAAAGTACAATTATGACATTGATATTCCCAAAAAATGTACTATCAAAAGGATAATTTTGGAAAATTAACTTTTTTCAAATACAATAATTGTACTACCAAAAAAAGTTAGATTCCCCAAAAGGAACCATTATTTTGGGACGGAGGGAGTAATTTTAATTTTTGCAGAAGACCTCTAGACCAAGAGGAAAAAATGGACAAGGGTAAACAACCTGGTCAAGGAGATTGGGTGACAATTGCTAAAAAAACAATCCCTAGACAAGAAAAAGTTTATGTTGCGTTTGCAGAAAGACAACCTGGAATTTACACAGAATGGAATGATTGCAAAACGCAAGTTTGGGGATTTTCAGGAGCAAGCTATAAATCATATAATAGCATGACCAAAGCTAAAAAAGCTTTTTACAGTGCACTAGCTATGCCTGTTTATCAAAAGATTTTTTGTCAAATGAGAACTAACTTAGTTCCAACTAATATTCAGACATCTAAACCAGATGAATCTGAAGTAAAAGACTTTTTCAACCCTGGTATATCCAGAGAAATTTATACCGAACTCAATGAAGTTTGGAAAACTCACATTGTAGACAACAAAGTGAAATTTCGAAAACACATGAGAGTTCTAGCCCAAAAAAGGAAAAGAGCTTTCTACTATTTTTATTATGGAATTATGATGGAGTTATGGAGTTAGAGATGAAGTAGGAAACAAAAGGATGGAGAGAATTTACATACATTCATTTGTTGGCTTGAAGGCCAATTTATAGATTACATGTTGTATATACAAACAAAAACCACAAGTCATCCTAACATTATTACCTATCTACTTTGTTGACAATTACCATACTAATACGGCCAAAACTTTGCAAATTTCTACAAAGTCTACAAGCCTATAAATAGGCTTTTACCAAGTTTCCACACAAAATTACAAAGACAATAAATGAAAACTTACAATTATTTGCTATGTTCTACAGTTTCTACAATAATATACACTGTCTACCCTCCCCGGTGTTCAAAGGGATAGATTAAAACATATAAGATTTGCCTGATCTTTTCTGTCTTGTAGCGTCGGCTGAAAGGATTTGTCTGACCACTTTCCGCCTAATAATGCAGGTTGCTCCACGTGTCCTAGATAAGGTTGGAGTCGATCAGGAGACAGCTGCATGTGATAGTGGGGTCCACTATGCTTTCATCCTGTTGATGAGATTGTGATATTCTTCATCAGTCTCTGATGGAGGAGAATCAAGATCCTGGCTGTATTGCTCATTTCGAAAATGTTCTACATCATCCGCGGTCATGGCTAGTTCCAACGGAAGATCCAAATTATTTCTCTTTTTGAGATTTAATAACGTATCAAGAGCCTCATTAATTTGTATAGGAGACCTTTGATATGTTATGGAAAAATGGGTTACAAATAGTATTCTACTATCTGTGACCATGAATGGCAATTTTGCTGAGCCATAGATATTAGACGCTGCCTATGAAACATATATTAGACTGTCTATCCAATATTCTATCAAAGAAAGTTTTTGAATATTTTCAAATCGCTCTCTCCAGTGATCTTCATCCAAATAATCATCTTCAAATTCAAAATCTTTAGTTTCTTTAAGATACCAAATCTGGTATGGTCAAAAAAAATGTTCTCGTTCTCGCCAATCAATAGTGCTGGAGATCCAGAAATTAAAATATTTACTCCATCGGAAGCCTTTTACTACCCATGAGAGCATAGCTTTTATGATTATTGGATATTCTATCCATTGGATTGGATCTAAAATTTGGAAAATAACTTGATTAGTTATTCCCCAATCTATGTCTTCAAAAAACCACATGTCATGGTTTGCCATGATGGTTATTTTGGGAATTCCATCTTTAAAATTTAATTTATCATAAGATCGTTTTAAGATTTGTCTCATCTTATCACGATGATCCTCAACTCGATTTTTGATTAACATAAAAATTCTTTTGGAAGCAAAGTTCTTGCTTTTTCAAAAAGACAAATTCTTTTTATTTGTTCAAAAATTAGATCAGGAAACTCATCTGATATGAGATCTGATAGCTAAAGAAAATTGTTTATTTTTTCAAAATTAAAATCTTCATTCCAATTCATTTGTTTAATGATATTGAAACAAAGATACTGCAAATCTTTTAATTTAGCTGTTTGCTCAACTAATTGTAGACACCCCATTTTGACCTCCCGCAAGACTTAGGCGCTTGGTTCGATACATTCGATGATAAAAGTTGAATTGTGTGCTTTGGATTCACAGCGATTTGGATTCAGTCAGGCTCTCGAAATAACTTGGAATGGCAACGGGCTGGGGCGGGGCTGGGGATCACCCTCCCCGTCCCTGATCCCCGAAGCTACAAACTTCCCCGTCCCCGGCCCAAGCCCAGATCCCCGGTGGGGAACCCCTCACCCCCTCCGACCCTGCCCCTAACGGGGATCGGGTTTCCCCGACCTCGGAAAATCCCCGTAACTCTCTCTCTCTCTTTGTTTAGCTTTCTCTCTTAATAACAAATCATCATCAACAACATCATCGATCATCAACATCATTTTCATCAACAAAAACATCATCAACGACAACATCATTAAAAAAAAAAAAAATAGAGACAGATCTTGCGGGAGGGAGGAAATCGATGGTGGCGGTGGCGATGGCGGGATCTTCTCAGATCTATCATGGCAGAGGGAGGATGAGGCGAAAGGCGATGGAGTATGAAGGTTTAACGGTGGCCTGGCGGAGGACGAGGCCGCATGAGGCGATGGAGGAGGATGAAGAGGTGATGGAGGAGGAGGCAATAGTGGCCTGGAAGAGGAGGTGGTGGTGGTGGCCTGGAGGAGCCGACTGCGTCTGTGGAGAGAAGAGAGAGAGTGAGAAAAGAGAAGAGAGAGAGAGAGAGAGAGAGAGAGAGAGAGAGAGAGAGAGAGTGTGTGTGTGTAAGAGAGAGATAGATCAGAGAGGAGCGGTTGTTCCTTGTCAACCAAACCCTAAATATATATATATAAATTGGGGCTAACCGGGGTGGGGTCGGGGCCGGGGATGAAATATGTATCACCGTCCCTGGCTCGAATGTCACCGGGGATTTATTTTTAAATACCATCCCTGGCCCGTTGGGGGTATTTTTCGGGAAAAAATCACTCTTATCGGGGACGGGGGGTTGGGTCCCCATCGGGCCTGGTTTAAATTGCCATCCCTAGAAATAACCTCAAATCGTCAACATTTACCTTGTTTGAATCTCTAAGTCTCATTTTTGGACCTTTAGCCATCCTGAGCTGAGTTTGAACCAAAAAAACGGGGGAGGGCATGCATGCCTGGTCGTGCCTCAGTGAAGGCCGGCCGTGGCTATAAATGGCCGGCTGGGCCTTGGTGGCGAGAAACACTGTACTGGGCGGAAGCCTGCCAACTATCTTTTTTTGAAGATATTTATAATCTTTTGAGCTCAAATTCTATAAAAACGAAGTCCAACCTCTGTTTTGGAGGTTGACAAAAATTCTAAAAAGCTTATATAAACCTTGAGAGCTCCTCTTTTCTCATTCTTCCATGGCAAGCAACCTTTAAGTTAAACTACCTCCCTTGTGTCATCTCCATACACCATACACAACCTTATCTCACCATCTTAGAGCCATGGTTGATCTTTGAGAAGCCTAATTCAAGCTTGAGGGTGTGGTGATACTTAGTTTGGATCACAAGCAAGAGCTAACTTCTTTGAGAGGTATAAGCTTATTCTTCCCTCTTGCTTTCAACTCTTTCATTTGCTATCTAGCTCTTATCATTTTGTGTTGTTTTGATCCTATTTTAAGTGTTTAAGGTTTGAGTTTGGAGAGCTATCAAAAGAGTAGAGAGAGTTTGCTCTTTTTACATCTTTACCTATAGCTCAAACCCTTACTTTTCCACTCTTTTCTTTTGAAATACACTGATTCTTAGAGTTAAAAAACGGATAAAATCATGCTTTGAGGTTTTAAAAGTGGAGGGGTTAGCCACCCCTCCTTGTTCTTGCTTACTAGCCTTGATTCTTTTCTTTGTTGTTTAGCTTTTTAGGCTTTTTTCATGCATTTTTAGCCACTATTTTTCATCTGTTTAGGGCTATTTTAGGACTGTTCTAAGTTATTTAAATAATTCATGCTTTGTTTAGTTTAGTTGTTGTCTCATAAATTGGCATATATAACTTGTTGCATGTTGTTCCAAGCTTTCCTTCACTTACTTTTCATGTTAAGAGTCTCACTCTAACAAATCATCTAATCATCTATCTCTTTCATTCTTAAGAATGATTTCAACCGATTAAGGTTGCTCAAAACATGTAACAGAGACTTCTACTTAATGGCTTAATCTTTTCGGAGATTCATTGTCAACGGTATAATCTCTCTCTCATGTTTTAGAAGAACCTCTCGTTTGACGTTACTTCTTGTTTAGTGGACTTTAACATCACTGTGGACAAATGGACTAATGAATGGCAATGACTAAACAAATTGGTTTAAAATTGGATCAACGCACATAAAGAAAATGGCTTAAATTGTTTAGATTTGGTCGGAAGTTATGCCAAGTTTATCGAGTCAATGAGTAATCATGCGCTAATTCTTGGCGTTTTGATGATTCTTGAAGCGTCTCTACCACCCTCTTTGAGTTCATTCCATGATAAGAGGAAGGAGTGGTCATATTCATTGCATTTCATTGATTTTTGTCTAAAATTATATCCGAGATCATCAAGCAATCAATTTGCTAATTTATGGCTTTGGAATCAATTTCAACCTTCTCTTGAGGCTTTCCCATGACAAAGAAGGAAGAAAGGGACAAACAGAGCTTAAACAACTCTATCTGCACTTGTTTCACTTCAGAACACAAAATAGAGAGTTGCACAAATTGAGGCACGGCCGGGCTTCATTGAGAGCCGGCCGACTCTCAAAGTTTGGTCAGCAGTGTATTTTTGTAGAAAATAGAGAGAAGTGGCTAAGGTAAAACAGGGCAAGCTTGGGGCAGACAAAACTGTTCTTGAGCACCATGCATGTGCATGCATGCAATTCTTGCTCATCCTCACTTATATTATGATTATTGCAATTAATTAATTTAATATTGCTTATTGTAATTTATCTCATCATTAACGTGTTGTAATTATTATTGTCCCTTTATAATTGTTGTAATTAATTAGTTTAGGGAGTTAGTTTATTTATCTTGGGTAACAATCTTGGTTATTCGTTGTAATAGCATAGATTAGCTAGTTAATTAGCTTAGCATATTCTATTCATTCGGTTCGACTTTGTAATAATTAGTCTAATTCGGACTTTCGGACATTGATTCGCACCCTTTTGCGTGAGGGATCAAATGTTGTAATAATGTGTATGTCTTTCAACCCCACGTCTTTCTCATTTTTATTTATTTGCTTATGATGGGTAGTATAGAACATTATTTTTCAAATTAGCATCTTTATGTTTTGCATCCATTTGTCTTGCATGCATATAAGGTTTAGCTCATCATGCTAACCCGATATCAAATAGTCTAAATTCATTTCTTGAATATGTGCTCTATTGCATGTCTTGAATGAAATCATATGTCACGCTCATAGCTAACCCTATAAAATACATAATGTGTGTGTTGTATTAGCCATAATCGCATAAGTGAGGAACATGCATCTTTCGCTAACTCGTTTACCTTTTTGGGTTGGAGTACTAGGTGAGCTTTTTATTGCTTTAGCATCTTGCATTAAATATTTGTGTTCCCATGTCCAAAGAATAAATACCATGAGGCTAATTGCTTAAATGATATATAAACTGTTTGAATGCCTGTAGATGAAGGCTAGGTGCCTGAACTGAGATGGTTTGATTAAATGTTCCATTTTAAGCCCACTTTTTCAAGTAGCAAAATCACAAAACAATTTTGAAACAAAGCCTGAGATCAAGTGTTCCAATTCTTGCAAACTAGTCTATACATTGTATACGCATCACATAGTAATGTAGCTAATAAATTTGAACAAGAGCATATAATGTAAATAAGAAACACATTATGATTAGTAAAGACTGATCTTTGATCGGGCGAGTAGGGTGCTCAATTCATGACCTTCCCCTCTCGTACCTAAGTTCCCGAGCCGAGACACTTTGGTGATGACGGACTAATAGCCTTTGGCACGAGTCTCGGATTTCCTAAATTTTCCAAAAATGTTTAGGTGGCGACTCTGAAATCTGGCAAAGCAGTCTATTTCTGGCATTTGATTCAAACATCGATTTTCTAAAAAGAATTGCCAGATTTGGACTCTTTTTGTGTTTTCACTGTTTCACATTGCACTTGTGAAATTAGATTCAGAACTACAAGTGGAGTCCGAACTGTAGGGCTATTCGTCTTCCGAAAGGGGACACGAAAAGTCAAGCTACAGTTTCTGGCGACTCCATTGGGGACTTTAGAGAACTTGACTTAAAACTCATGATGTGACTTTTTATTTACACTTATATGTTTCTTTGCATTTGCATTTGCATTGGTGCGCTTAAAGTCACTGTGTTTGCCGACTGCTATTCCTGGACTGTTTGCCAAAGGCTCGCCCGAAAGGCTTGCCAAAAGGCTGACCGGTCGTGGGCTCAGCCATGTTGGGAACACAACCCTTGGATCTGGACTACCGCTGTACCGTTTGATCCTCCTTTCACTTCTCGGTGTTAGGTGTAAGAGGTATATTAGGTAATCTTGCCAAGGTACCCTTTTGACCATTCGACCTAGTTGCATATAGTGAAGCTATAGTGACTATTCTAATTTAGGACAGGATGCCACCCATGTGTAGGATGTCGTAAAACTCGTTGTGTGAAATATTGCAGCCTAGGTCATGCCAAAAATTTAGGACAGGGTAACCCTACCCCCTCATAGGGGTGTTTTGGTTGATATGTGCTTTTTCAGTGAGACTGTATAGGAAGGTTCATATCAATGAGGTTTGAAAACAGAGTTCAATGGGGATTACAGTTCAATTATGTGTCTTAACTGTTGTGGATTGGGGGCCGAAGTGCTGTCCAATTTTGATTTTGTTTTTCTTTCTTTCTTTTTGCTAGATAGTTTACCATCATAGCTTCAGAAAGACCCAATATTCCCTAAGTTATGTGGACTCGCTTCGGCAGGCTGTGTAAAGCTTGAGACCTTGTTGGTGGTCAGCCCGTGCTAGTCTCACTTCGTCCAGTCACTCGACGGAGAAGGAACAGACAATCAGTAGATTGAGTACAAAGCACTCCACAAACACCTATCTGTTCTCAGTCAATTAATTCACCAGCATCTAGTTCACCTGGGTTAGCAATGGCACAAAACATCACACCAAACGAAGAGGAATTCAATGCCATGATGATTTCCATCCAAAGAACTATGGATACTGTAAACCAAAGGATGGCCACACAAGATGAAGTTATTGTCGATCTGCGGCATACATCTGGGGCATCAGCGTCAACTGTGCACTTGGTCCCTATTGCTCAGCCAAACCCGGATCTACCCTCGCCAGTAGAAAATCTACCAGTCCCAAATCCTCAGGACATGTTTCCCCCAGCTCCAGCTTATCGTCCTCCGATTTAACCTCTTCCAGGGATTTTTCTTTTCAATATCAATGAAATTGATCCAGCCTTGGTCAAAATTGCCAGATTGGAGAAAGCTTTGAAGAAATCCCTGGGCTTCAAATCTATTCCAGATATTGAAGATGGGTACACTGAGGCTTCAATTAGATTATCGGAGAAATATAAGATGTCCCACATCGACAGATTCGATAGGAGTAGGGATCCAATCATGCATGTTCGATTGTTTTCGGATGTATTAAGGTCCATATGTTTGTCTCAGGCGTAGAAGCTTTCGTTGTTTGTAAGGACCCTGTCTGATGTGGCGGCCATCTAGTATGCTAAATTGGAGGACTCTACAAAACGAAATTGGGAGGAGCTATCTGAGACATTTGTCAATCAGTACTCATATAACACTCAAATAGAAGCTAGTGACTACTATCTAGAACTCCAAAGAATCATTCATTGATTTTGTTGCCCAGTGGAGAGCCAAGGCAGCCCAAATAACAAATAAGCCTGCTGAAAGAGAACAAGTCTGACTAGTGGTCCAAAACCTAGAGCCAAACATGCTGCAGAGAATGATAGTGGCACTATTGTATACGTTTGCTTCCTTACATGAGCTGGGGGTCCAGATCAAGAGTGCATTCAAAAAGGGTATCATCCACAGAACAAGCGAACCCGCAAGAAGGCCATTCTCTCGGAATACCAATGCTAGCAGTAGTACTATTCTGCGGCCTACAGATGTCAGCAATGTCGTCACAACGGCCAAAATGGCTGATCCTTTTGCTATTGCCACAACCTCACAACCTTCACAAAGTACCGGTCCACCCCGAAACCGTAGAGTCTTTACCCCCCTCCATATGAGCCCAACTCAAGCCCTCAAGTTATTGATACGAAAGGGGCATCTCAAGCCTCTCGATCCTCGTTCACTTCCAGACCCATTGCCACCCAAACATGACCCTAGTATTATATCTTCCATTAACAACATGGCCATTCCACAGACATATGCTACCGCCTACATCATGAGATTCAAGATCTCATCGACAACAAAGTTATCGCCTCACCTGCAAAACCAAACATAACAACCAACCCACTTCTTGTACATAACCAAGTCCCCTCGTCCAGAAACATTAACCACATCCATACACTACTGCCCACCTTCAACTCCAGCATATACATTATCTCATCCCATCTACCAAAACCGGAGGTGGTCATTCTAGAAGGCACAGACACATGCATGATAGATTTAACACCACAAACCCTACCCAGGCCCGTGGCAATAGAAATACACACCCCACCAAGCCCGTGGCAGTAGAAATGGAGAAAGAAAAAAATGCACTGAAGACTGGGTCGTCTAATACCCGTGTCATAGAGAAGGGGGTCTCACTTGCGGAGGAGTATGATCTTAGCTTAGACATTGTGGCCATCGATCAGCCAAAGCCAGTGGTCATATTACCAGATTTTCTCAGCATTAATGTTATTAGGGAAGACCAAATGGCATAGAATCAGAATAAGTGGCCCGAGCAAGGCCTGCATGACTTAGCAAACCTAGATGAGGATCTAGCAGAATTAGAAGAGGATCTGGAGGATCTTTACTTCTTCGAGGAAGAAGACAGAAGCTGTGTACAGATGAGATGGTGGGACCCGAGCCAACTAGAAACTAGAAATGGGTGGTTGAGTGAGGAAGAGTCCGATATAGAGGAACAAACAAGAGAGACCGGGGGAGAAGAAGAAGTTGCTATTAAGGGTAAGACTAAGGCTGCACCCCTTATTGAGAAAGAACAGGCACTGGAACAGTTTCAAAAAGAAATGATAGAGGAACTCCAAGCGAAGATAGCTTTGGAACAAGGCAAAGGAAAAGGGAAAGAAGAAGTTGAGTCCACAACCGGCAGTGTTCAAAACAGTAAGAAAACAAAATGGGATCCCAAGGACCGAAAGAGGATGTTGAGGAAACTAAGAAAGTACCGGGATGTTGAAACCTGAGCTGTGGTGGAAGAAGAATGGTATGATGATGGAGCGCTTGATGTTAATATGCTCCAGATAAAACCTGATACAAGCCCAACCATGACTGCAGGAGAGTGGTGGGAAGACAACGACCTGAGTCACGCATACACTGAAAAATAGTGGAAAGCTGATACCCCAGATGACACCTGGTATACTGATGAGATCAATCATATGATCCAGAGTGGTTGGTACTTTAAACCCGCAGCGTTAGACCAGCCAGAGACCTCTGGAAAGGAGGCCAAGAAAGCAAAAGAGAGAGATGTGTAAGAGAACATGGTCTCAAAACAGCTCAAGAAGATTTAGGCCGACATATCCATTTGTGGACTGATAATGGCGCCTTGGGAGCATAGGCAAGCCTTGCTTGAAGCAATGAACTGAACCAAACTGCCCATTGACACCACCGCTAACCAATTGATATTATTGGTCATCTCTGGGGATGTTATGCCAATAATATCCTTCACAAATAAAGAATTGCCTCCTGAGGGTGCCAACCACAACAGGCCTTTGTATGTAACCTTGGAGAGTCGAAAAAAGTGGATTCCGGTGGTATTAGTGTAACCTTTGTATGTAGCCTCGGTCAGCAATCAACATGTGCCCAGTCAGAACTGCCTATGCCATTGGTTTAAGGCCGATTGACTTTACACCTACGACCTAAGCTGTCTAGGCTTATGATAACACAAGTCGGGATGTCATGGGAACGTTTAACAACAATATCCTGATCAGCCCGTCCGAACATGAGGTAGAATTCCATGTCATGGATGTTCCGGCCACATTCAAGTTACTACTAGGAAGGCCCTGGCTCCATCAGATGAAGACTGTGTCATCAACAGTTCATCAGTTAGTAAAGTATCCCTTCAAAGACGAGATTGCCACTATTTATGGTAACTCTGCGATCCATCCTCCCCAAGGAACCACTGCAACACTACTAGAGATCATACATGGAGAAGAGGACGTGTTCCTTTCCGGCTTCTCTCTTGCAGAAGCCCGGTTGGTTCAAACCATCATGACAGAGGGCGATTGAGATTATGTGAGTGCGTAATCTATATACATAATGAACAAACAAGGGTATATGCTCGGGTCAAGACTAGGCCGAAGTGGCAGACAGGAAGGTACTGTTGCTAAGAAGCTGAGTCATAACCTCCATGCTTTCAAGTTAGGATATAAACCTACCACCGCAGATTGGCAAAGGAAATGACAGAAGTTAAGAGAAAGGTTGAAGGCAAAGAGGATTGGGAAGCAGTATGAGTTAGTCCACAAACCTATACGGGGAACTTTGAACGGATGCTTTGTCTGCCAAGGGGAATATTTCCCATTCTGTGGATTCCTAGAGCCTTGGTATAACTGGGAAACAAAGACTAGGTCTCTGAGGTTTGAGATCTTTTTCGGGCACCAGTTACCGGAAGAGGAGAATGAATAAGCAGATCTAAGCACCAGTACGGATCAAGGAAGAACTGCAAACCTGGACATTGAAAAGGAGGAACTGTTGGGAAAAGCACTGGCTGACTTACTGATGAGTTCCACTGCTGGAGCTAAGACCACCAACGTGGGGGATAGTTTTATTATCTCAATGATCAGGGATACCCCAGCAGCGGATTTCTCCAATCTTATCGTAGATGTATCTAAGGCTCCACGCCTGGTCTAAAAGTTTGAGCAAGGCGTTATTAACAGTTCTGAATCGAATAATGAATCCGAATCTGATTCCACTGAGTTTGTGGAGTCGGAGTCAGATTCGAGTTCCTCTGAGTCTGGTACTTTTGGTAGTGGTAACCCGGATACCAAAGTCTTGTCCAGGTCGTCTTTTAGTTTTTCTTTTAAGTCCACTGTAACCGAGGATCCAGACTTTTTGAATGGGAATGCTATAAATGTTGCCTACTTCTCTGTGCCTTTGGTTTATTGTATTGATCTTAATTTTCAAAATTTTGACATAAAAGAAGAGGAAGAAATTCCTCAGGTTTTGAAAAATTTGGTTGATTGTGAGGATGAGAGGCGTGTTAAACCCTGTACAGATGAAATCGTATCAATTAACGTGGGTACTGAGTGTAGACACCCCATTTTTGACCGTCCTCAAGACTTGGTTGTGCTTGTAGGTACACCCAACAACTAGTTCGATTGCTCGCTGAGTACTCGACTGTCGCGGCGGAACGTCACCGGTTCAAGCTTCCCGGACCTTGTATCCTTTCTGCCCCTTTTTTGGACCTTGGCTAGGTCCTTTCTTAGTGGACCTTTTGGTGCACTACCGGCCATGAATTTGTTCCTGCCGACCATTGGTGATGGCCGACACCCCCCCTATCTCAGCTGGTTTTCCTCCAGATCTTTTGAGCCAGCTGGTTTTTTGTTTGCTCCCCTCCATACACGTGTATGGAGGGATGGAACCCTTGTAAAGCTTCTTGAAGAAGCTTTAGCTTTGCTTTCCTCTATATAAGGAGAGTGCCTCTCTCCTTAGAAGAGGTTCAGCTGTTTTTGAAGAAAAAAGCTCTCTTTATCTCTATATTGCTTGTATCTTGTGCTTAGAAGTTGGATTTCCTTGCACTTTTGCACTACAACACATAAAGCTACACCACCACCATTGGACCAAGCTTCTTGGGAGGTCTTCTTGAGGTCTGAAAACTGGTTTCCACCCCCTGAAGTTGCTGGTTTCGAAGAGGGTCTTCAAGGGTGAGTATTTTCCCCATTTTTGCATTTTTTTGTACCTCACTTTAGCCCTCCTTGCATTTTGATTTGGGCTTTGCTTATAACTAAAAAAAGTCTTGTATTTAAGTGCTTTTGAAGTTTGTTTAAGGCCTTTTTGTTGCTAGGGGTGTGTAACCCCTTTGCATGCTTTGTTTGGTTTTGTTTCAAGCCATTCCTTGAGGCCTCTGAGCTAGCCTTGGTTTGGCCTCCTTACCACTGAAATCCAGTGGATTTTTAGTGGTAAAGGTGTGGTTTTGAGGTCCTCAATCAGAGGGGGTGGCCCCCTCTCTTTTAGTTCCTCTTTGCTTGCATTTTTGGCCTTCCAAAGGACCATCCCTCTATGCATTTTTGAGGCTTGGTTCAGGCCTATTTTTGTGACTTTTAGGACCTGCCTTGGCCCTGTCCATGGCTGGTTTGGTCATATTTTGCATGCATCTAGTATGTGTAGTGTAACTCTATTCATAGCTCATCAAAGTAGCATGTGTGCTTAGCTTGTGTTGAGTCAATTTCAGTGGGTTTTTGGTGATGTTTTACCATGCCATGAATCTGTTTTGGGTTGGTTTTGTCACTCCATGCTTGCATGATACACTTGTAGTGCAAATCCCCTAAACTAGCTTCATATGCTCTATGCTTTGCCATGTCATGTTAGCTTGTTTGGTTTACATTTCAGCATGTATTTGGTCATCATTTGGCATTTTATGACCCTATCCATAGTTGGTTTGATCATCCTTTGCATGCTCCATATAGGTGTAGAACAAATCTTGTTTACTAGCCCTTTGTGCATGATGTTTTGACCAATCATACTAGCATATTTTGGCTTCGCTCTAACATGATTTTATGCTTATTTTGGGCTGTCCTTGGACTGTTTTAGGTTGCCATGGCCATATCACTCGTGCTTTGTATAGCTGTAGTGTAAATGCTTAGGCTAGTCTTGGGTTTTGAGGCCCCTACCATGCCATACATGTGATGTTTGCATGCTTTGCCCTCATTCCATATGCTATTTCAGTCCATGAAATGTTGTCATACACTTGTATTTGACATGCCTTGAATGCTTCATAGAGCTTGTGCTTTATGCCTCAAGAATTGACTTTTGTGCATGCCATAAAGCACAAGCCTTTGGCTCATCACTTCAGTGCATTTTTGGTCTTGTTATACCATAATGTGACTCTGTTTTGTGTTGTCCAAGTCATGCCATGATTGGTTCCAATAGGTGTAGTGCATTGCCTCTTTTGTAGCCTCGCATGTCCCATGTTTTAGCATTGTATGCTAGCTTGTTTTGGCTTACTTCCATGCATGTTTTAGTCTCATATTAACATGTACTAGGACTGTTTTGGGTTGCCCTAGCCATATCCTTCATGCTTTGTATAGCTGTAGTGTAATTGGCTTTGCAAGCTTTGTGTTTTGTTAGCTCATGCATGCTGTCTTTGTGTTGTTTAAATGATTTGGCATCGTTTATCATCACATTTCAGTGCATCTAGTGTTGTTACACTTGCATATTTGTCACTCCTTAAGCACTCCCGAGAGTTGCCCTCTTAGGCCTCTTTGGTGAGCCTTTTGCATTTTGCATGCTTGAGTGTGTTTTGATGGTTTAATTCCGTCACTATGGCCACTGATTTGGGCTTAGTTGAGAGCTGCCCACATTAGTTTAAGTCCATCTCTTTGCATGTTGTCGCATGCCTGTCTTGCATATTGTTGTATGCTTGCTCGATCCTTACATGTTGTTGCATGTTCATATTGCATTTTGTCATGTTGTCCAAGGTTGTTGCCTCACATCATGCTTATATGCTTGTTGCATGATTGAGTTAGTTGTATGTTTGCACACGTAAGTCATATTGCATGTTTGCTATGCTTATGTGTTGCATTGTTTGGATTAAGTGTTAATCCGAGCACGAGGAACGAGGGGTGTTTCGTACTCCGAGTGATGGAACGTGTCTTAATTCTCGGTCGCTGAAGCTCTTGATGATTCATGATAGAGTTCTAGGCTTTACTTGCTTTATTTGTGCATTCATTTTCATATTGATTTGCACAAGTTGGATCTTTGGCTATCATGCATCGAGATGCGTGATTGATGGTCGTGGATCCGACTAGGCCTTTCCCTTGATGTTTTGAGGTGATTTGGGGTGGCATAGTGCATACATGCCCTTGGGAGACCCTCCATTTCCTCTATTTTGTACTTTGTTGCAGCTTGGTGTCATAGCACACTAGTGGCCGGCAGTGCACCACTGATGGCCGGCAGTGCTCCTTTCATGGCCAGCAGGCCACTGGTGAATCCCCCAGCAGTGTTTTGGTAAGTTTCAATAACAAACACTGGAAGACACCCTGCAAACAGAGCCTCTAAAGAGCAACCAGAAGGTGTTTCGAGGCGAAGAACCGAAGCGAGCATGCATACCCTCCTCTCCTTCAAACAGAGCTGGAATAGCATTCATTTACTGCTTACTTGTTAGTTAGTAGTTGTGTAATAATTAGTTGTAGCTAGTTATTAATTTGGTTTTGTAATAATTAATTAGCTCGTGAGTTAGTGTAGACACCCCATTTTTGACCGCCCTTAAGACTTGGGCACCTCCTTTTAACCACCCACTGATGAAAATTGAAATGTGCTATTTTATGAATCTCTCAGTCGAAAAATCAAATTGAAACTTTCATCCTAAACCTCACCCATTTTGGCCAAATTATTTTATATCACTAATATTTTATTAATTTGTAGTATTTTATAATTTTATATATTTTTATGTAATGTTATGTGTGTGGGCATATTTTTAAGTGTTTTTATATAAATTAATATAAATAGTATATTTTAGATATTTTACAAACATAACATAATAAAAAAAACAAAAACAAATAAAAATAAATAAATAATAAAAAAACCAAAAAAAAAACAAATGTAATTCGGTGTGGTGATGCTTTATGTGGTGGAGAAGTGAGTGTGTAGTGTTATGATTCAAAGGGAACATACAACACATGAAAAAAAAAATGGTGGGGAAGAGTGAATTCAAAAGAAATCATAAAAAAAAAAAAAAGGGAGATATGATATAGGTTGGTATGAATGATGAAGTTTGGGTGGGTGTTCTTGGGTGCTTAATTCGGTGGAAACTTTGGGGGAAAAAAAGGAACATAGAGAGAATATTTGTAAGGGAGAGAGAAAACAGAATTGATCAATCTCTCTTCTCTCTAAGACACGACAACACATGAGGGAGAGTTTTGGGGCTGCGGGGTTCGGTGGAGAGCATGAGAGGGTGAAGGAGTGAATAAAATAAAGAGGAGGAGAAGGCACTGATCAGAGGAACGGAGCAAACCCAGCACACACCATTCATTCACACACCAGCAGCACACACCATTCATTTACCCAGCGGGACACCAGCAGCACACTGATAACACTCATACACCAACACAACTCTCGGCACCTCTCTCCCTCACCCATGGCATCAACCTGATACACATACCGCAAACCCATCCTCTCACATACACCACTGCCGAGCCACCCACTTGCACTCCATACACACTCACACACCCTGCTGCGATCGCACACCACCACCCTCATCAACCTGCTACACACCACACCAAACCCATCACCCACGGTAGGAAACCCAGCTCACCTCTCTCTCTCACCCTCGGCAACCCAGCTAAAAGACCAACCAACCTCTCTCTCCACCCTCATCAACCTGCTACACACCACACCAAACCCATCACCCACGGTAGCAAACCAGCTCACCTCTCTCTCTCACCCTCGGCAACCCAGCTAAAAGACCAACCAACCTCTCTCTCTCACCCTCATCCACCTGCTACACAACACACCCACTGCTATAGCAGTCCACACACAGCAGCCACCTCTCTCACACAGCAGCTCACCACCCACACCACACGACACACCCAGCAGAGCAGGGGGATCCTCAGAAAGACTACTGAACATAGCTCAACAGCGTCGACTCTTCAACACCAATTACAACCTCATTGAAGACCCAACAATCAAAGACAGTGCAGGTGGGAAGACAGATGAAGGGGATGCCAATGATGTTGAGACAGCACTGAGGGAGGCCAAGGAGGAGATTGGCTTAGACCCTTCACTTGTCATTTTTGTCACTGTTTTACAACCCCTGGTAACAAAGGTTGGTATTACTGTAGTTCCGGTGGTTGGCATACTTCCAGACAAGAGAGCATTCAATCCAACTCTAAACACAGCAGAAGTGGAATCTATATTTGATGCCCCTCTCCTCTCTCTCTATGACTCCATACCCATACACGCACCCACCGCTGCAACTCCGCAACTAACATACACCACCAGCAGCCCACTGCCGAGCTACCACCAGCAGCACCACAAACTACTCCGCTGCTACGCCGCCATTCCGCTAGCCGAGAGCTTCGATCCACTTCGCGCCAAGCTTGTACCTTCCTATTGAGGTAAAATTTTCTTACTCTTATTTCAATCTTCGTACGTCATTTTTCGTGTTTCATTTTGATTTGGGACTGTTTTGGAATTGTTTTTTTTTTCAACATAGAAACTATGTGATTTGAAGTTGTAAAAGTGGGGAGGGGTTCGCTATCCTTCCTCATAATTACATTAGCTTTAATCTCTTTAATTTCAGCACATTTGTATGTTATTTGGGGGCTGTTTAATTTACTTCAATAAGTTTGTTTTACATTTTTTTGTTTATGTCAACCAATTAATCAATTAATCAATGTCGCATAATCACCTCTGCAACCTCCCTCCATTCTTTACTTATTTTGATTAAAAAGTTATGAAAAAATTAAGATTGTGATTCAAGTATAAGAAAGGAACTCTTCCATGCTTAATGGTTTAAATTCTTTGGAGGTTCACTACCCCAAATGTATACATGTTCTTATACTAAAGCACAATCTTTTATTTTTCATTTCTCTTTATTCATCAGTGTGTTTACTTTTAAGGGACTAATTGACCCTTGGAAATCACCAAGGAAAGTGTCATTATCACTTATCATCAAGTTTGGATTTCAAGTCATTATCACTCAAGTTTGGGTTTTCCTAAGTCATTATTACTCTTTTGAATTTGACTAGTCCTTGTTGCACATCTTGAGTTTGACTTGAAATCCCTAACTTGTAAATAAGTTTGACTCTTCCTTTGTAATTTCCCCCGAATAATTTATCACCTGTTTGTTTACTGTTAAGGGATTAATTGACCATTGGAAATAGCTAAGGAAAGTGTCATTATCACTCATTATCAAGTTTGGATTTCAAGTCCTTATCACTCAAGTTTGGGTTTTTCTAAGTCATTATTACTCTTTTGAGTTTGACTAGTCCTTGTTGCACATCTTGAGTTTGACTTAAAATCCCTAACTTGTAAATAAGTTTGACTCTTCCTTTGTGATTTCCTCTGAAGAAAATAAGGTTTATTCGGGTTAAGTCGACACTGATTTTCCTTTATTGCATTTCAGACTTAGTGGATGTAAATATCACTTTTGCACAAACAGGAGAAAAGATAAAGAAATGGACAGGTAATAAAAAAGGCTAATAAAATTGGTTAAAATTGGATACAACCCACCTAAAGAACCAATGATTAATTGAATTCGGTCGGACGTTATACCGAATTTATTGTGTCAAGGCTTGCCTTACATCAATTATTGTAATAAATTAGACAGCCCCTTTCATTTATTATTCATTCGGTTTTGTAATAATTATTTATTCGGACACTTGGACATTCGGACCCTCCTGCGTGAGGGCGCATTTGGACATTCGGACCCTCCTGCGCGAGGGCGAACAAATTTGTAATAAGTGTGTGTGTGTGTGTGTGTGTGTGTGCATGTCTTCCAACCCCACGTCTTTCTCCCTTTTATTTCCCAGCTTATGATGGTTAGTTTAAGGACATCATGTTTAATTTAGCATACTCATGTTTGCATCCACTTGTATTGCATGCATAAAAGTTCGGCTCATCATATTATTGCAAATGTCAAATTCAAACTCTTTACTTGGATACGTGCGCTATTACATGCCTTGAATTGACTCACATGCCATGTTAGTAGCCGAGCTTAGTAATTGCATATTATATGTGTTGCATTAGTCATAATACATAGTTAGGATCATGCATTTTTCCCTAACTAGTTCTCTTTTTTTTGGCTCTGAGTACGAGGTGAGTTTTTATGATTTAGCATATTGCATAAGTGTGATTGCTGTCATATCAAGCATACTACCATGAGGCTAATTGCTTAAGTGATAAACTGTTTGAATGCCTGTGGATGAAGGCTATTCACTGACATTGGGATACTTTGATTAATGTATATATGAGATCACTTTTTCAAGTGATACATATTTAAAACACTTTTTCAAAACAAACATAAAATCAAACGTTCCAACTGTTCGTGAAATTAGTCTATACTTGTATGTCAGAGATAAAATAAGAACATATATTGTATATAAGAATCACATCATAATTAGTAGAGGCCGATCTTTGATCGGGTGAGTGGGGTGCTCATTATTGACCTTCCCCTCTCATACCTAAGTTCCCGAACCAAGACACTTTGGTAACGACGGACTAATGGCCTTTGGCACGAGTCATGGGTTTCCTAAATTTCCCCAAATAAATATTTAGGTGGCGACTCTGATATCTGGCAAAGCAGTCCATTTTTGGCATTTGATTCAAACATCGATTTTCCAAAAACAATTGCCAGATTTGGACTCTTTTTGTGTTTCCACTGTTTCACATTGCACTTGTGAAATCAGAATCAGAACCAACACACAAGTGGAGTCCGAACTGTAAGGGCTATTTCATTCTTCCGAAAGGGGGCGCGAAAAGCCGAGCTACAGTTAGTTAATTAGGCGGCCTGTATTATTTATTCGGACCCTCCAAGAGAGGGCAATGTTGTAATGAGTGTGCGTGTGTGTGATGTATGTCTTCCAACCCCACGTCTTTCTCCCTTTTATTTACCAGCTTATGATGGTTAGATTAGGACATGTTTCAATTAGCATACTTATGCTTGCATGTTTGCATCCATTCATCTGTCTTGCATGCACCGGGCTCGGCGCATCATACTAACTGCATTGTATTTCAATTCCGAGTTGAATACGTGTTAGCTGTAGCATCATCATATGCCATCTTAGAATAGCCGAGCCTATCTTCATTGCATACCTGTATGTGTTGCATTAGGCATTTCAGCATAGTTAGGATCATGCATAGATTTCTAACATAGCTTCTTTCTTTGGCTTGGAGTACTAGGTAAGCTTTTATGCTTTAGCATCCTTGTATGTGTGTGAGTGACTGTCATGATAGCATGTTTACCATGAGGCTATGTGCTTATGTGATATACCTGCCTGAATGCCTGTGGGTGAAGGTTGGATTACCTGAATTGGAATAATGCATTGACTGTGAGTTTTAAGCCCACTTGAGAGTGGCAAATCATCTTGTTTTTTAAGCCCACCTGAGGGTGGCAAATCCACGTCTTAGCCTACTTGCGAGTAGCATCTTCAAACCGTTTTTCAAAGCAAACATGAAATGTTTTGTTCCAATTCAGGCGATCCAATCTATACTTGTATGCTGTGCACATCACATAGTAAATCTAGGCTAATAACCGGAATAAGAACACATAATGTTTTCAAAACCTGATATCATGGTTAGTAGAGGCCGATCTTTGATCGGGCGAGCGGGGGTGCTCACGAAGTGACCTTCCCCAATCGTACCCAAGTTCCGGAGCCGAGGCAACTTTGGTGATGACGAACACGTGGCCTTAGGCAACGAGTCAGGGTTTCCTAAATTTTCCCAAAAATAAAATATTTAGGTGGCGACTCTGTATCTAGTAAAGCAATCCATGTTTGGCACTTCTTTCAAAAAATATGTTTTCAAAAACGATTTGCCGGATTTGGACTCTTTGATGATTCATCGGTCTTGCATTGCACTCTGCGAGATTAGATACAGGACCGTGACATTGAGTCCTGAACTGTAGTGAGCCCAAACGAACAAAATGGGATTTCCCTCCCGGGACGTTCGGGGACGTCTATATTGAGGAAGATCCTCGCTTGGTCCAGATCGGGTCTACGCTGTCTTCGGAGGAGCACAAGCATTTAATCGCTTTATTAAAAAATTTTAAAGATATTTTCGCATGGTCCTATGAAGACATGCCTAAAATCGATCCTGAAATTGTACAGCACCAGATCTCTCTTAACCCTAAGGCTCGGCCAGTTAAGTAAAAGCTACATAGAGTTTGCCCAGATTGGGCTTTGAAGATTAAGGAAGAAGTTACCAAACAGATTGAGGCAGGGTTCTTGCTTGTATCTGAATATCCGACGTGGTTAGCCAATTTTGTTCCAGTTTCGAAAAAAGGATGGCAGAATCAGAGTTTGTGTCAACTTCAGGGATCTGAATAAGGCTAGTCCAAATGATGATTTTCTCCTACCGCATATTGATGAGTTGGTAGACTTCACTGCGGGCCATGCATTGCTCTTGTTGATGGACGGATTTTCCGAGTATAACCAGATTTTGATAGCACCCGAGGATAAGGAGAAGACCACTTTCACCACTCCGTGGGGAATCTATTGTTACCGAGTCATGCCGTTTGGGCTGAAGAATGTTGAGGCCACTTATCAGAGGGCTGCAACTACCATTCTACACGATATGATCCACAAAGAGGTTAAGGTGTACGTGAACAATATGATTGTCAAGTCCAAAGATCAATAGGGCCACTATACCGCCTTGGAGAAATTCTTTCAGTGGATCAGAAAGTATAGATTGAGGTTGAACCAGTAAAAATGCACTTTCGGTGTAACAACAGGAAAAATGCTGGGATTCTTAATCACGCAAAGAGGAATTGAGGTAGATCCTTCCAAAATCAAGGCCATCTTAGAAATACCACCACCAAGGACTGAAAAAGAGGTGCGCAGCTTTCTGGGTAAAGTGCAATTCATAAGGCAGTTTATTTGAAAATTAACCTTGACTTGTGAACCACTATTTGGTCTCCTGAAGAAAGGAAAGAAGTTCCAATGAGACAATTGCTGTCAGTTCGCTTTGAACAGGTCAAGCAGTACCTGCAGAATCCGCTTGTGTTATCGCCACCAGAACCAGAAAAATCACTGATCTTGTACCTATCAGTGACAAACTCAACCATGGGTCTATGTTAGCTCAAGAGTCAGAGGCCAAAGTGGAGAAAGCCGTTTATTATTTGAGCAAGAAAATGCTGGATTACGAAACCCGTTACACTCATCTTGAGAAATCTTGTTTAGCCTTGGTTTGGGCTACCCGGAAGTTGAGGCACTATCTGTTAGCTCACTCCGTAATCTTGGTTTCGAGATTAGATCCCATCAAATATCTATTTGAGAAACCAGCGCTTATAGGTAAGCTAGCCCGTTGGTTGCTTCTTCTCTCCGAATTTGATGTTACATATGTTACACCCAAGTTTGTTAAAGGGAGAGCTGTAACGGAATTTCTGGCTAATCACCCAGTAGAGGGGGATGAAGCGATGGAGTGCCTTTTCCCAGATGAAGATATTCTACAAATAGAAGAGAGAACGTGGATGATGTACTTTGACGGAGCAGCCAATCAATACGGTTATGGGATCGGTGTGTTGCTGATAGCACCTAATGACTCCTATATACCTTTAGCCTTCAAACTCCTATTCAAAGTATCCAACAACGAAGCAGAGTATGAGCCGTGTATCGCTGGTTTAGAAGTCGTCTTGGAACTAGGGGCAAAAATATTGGATGTTATTAGGGATTCGAACTTGGTTGTGTCTCAAGCCAACGGAGATTGGCGGGTTAAAGAGGAGAAAATGAAGGTTATCATCAGGTCTTGGACATGCTGATTCTGAGGTTTGAAAAGTTAACGTTTACCCATCTGCTAAGAGAGAACAACCGATTCACTGATGCACTAGCAACTCTATCTTCTATGGTACACATTCCATTGGGAGTCAGGATGCGTCCAATCATTATTAAACAGAGGTACACGCCAACCTACGAAACCATTGCCGCAATAGATAAAACTTCAGATAAGAACCTCTGGTATTATGATATCTGGAATTTCCTGGAAAATGAGGTGTATCCACCAGGAGCAAATGCCAAGGACAAAAGGGGAATATGGCGTCTGGCCGTTCAATTTATCATTTGCGGAGGCAAACTGTACAAAAGAGGCGATCTGGGAATGCATAAGCTATGCATCAAGGAAGAAAAATCAAAGCGCCTTATGGAGGCCATTCATGGAGGAGAGTGTGGAGCCCACATAAATGGTGTGATGCTCGCCCGAAAAATCCTTAGACAATATTACTACTGGTCAACCATAGAAGAGGATTGTATTGGTTTTGTTCGGCACTGTCACAAATGCCAGATTTATGCTAATTGTATGAACATTCTGCCGTCGAAGCTCTACAACATGACTTCACCATGGCCATTCTCTGTTTGGGGGATAGACGTTATCAGCGCAGTTACGCCAAAAGGGTCAAACGGGCAATTGATTACTTCACAAAATGGGTGGAAGCCCAATCTTACTCTGTACTGAAAGCATTGCATGTGGCTAAGTTCATCAAAAACAACATCATATGTAGGTATGAAGTGCCCAATGAAATTATCTCCGATAATGGAACGCACTTCAAGAAAGAGGTGATAGATTTGCTCAAAAAATATAACGTGGCTTTCCATAAGTCATCAATCTACAGGTCGCAGACTAATGGGGCTGTTGAAGCTGCTAACAAGAATATCAAGAGAATTCTGCAGAGGATGGTGGAAACCTATAGAGATTGGCCAGATAAATTGTCATTTGCGCTCTAGGGCTACAAAACCTCAATCTGAACATCTACAGGGGCAACCCCCTATTCTCTTGTCTACGGGATGGAGGCTCTTTTGCCAATCGAAATTGAAGTGCCCTCGCTACGAGTCATGGCTGAGTGTCAGATAGCAAAGGCAGATTGGCAGCAAAGTAGGTTTGAGGAATTGATGTTGTATGATGAGAGAAGACTAAGAGCATTGTATTATGTCCAGGGCTACCAACGTCGAATTGCTAGGGCTTTTAAGAAGAAAGTTAAGTCCCAGAATCTCAAAGAAGGGGACATGGTGCTGAAAGATAACCGAGCTCCCATTCATGACCCTAGGGGCAAGTTCAAACCTAACTGGACTAGTCCTTACATCATCAAGTCAATCTGGTCAGGAGGAGCAGTTATTCTTATGGACTTGGATGGCTTGGAATTCTCATAGCCAATCAACATGGACAAGTCGAAGAAATATTACCCCTGAGAGGCTCGCTAGGCCAAAAACTCGAAAGGGCAACCTAGGCAAAAGTCAGAGCATGAAAAATTAGAAATAAAGAAAAACTGAGCTCACAAGGTTGAAAATCCTAAAGGACGGCTTTGGCAAAAGTTAGAGCGCAAAAGGAGAGAGTTAATACTCGAGTGAACCTGAACCGAACTACATAAGGCCTGATTCCCATTTTTGGGATATGTAGGCAACTTCATCCTGGAGTTCAATCGTAACTATCTCCAGTTCAACTGTCCTATCCGTTTTCAAGTCATCCTTGTTCATCATTTATTAGTTCAGTTGTACTCCGTATTTTGAGCAGAAAAGTTGAGTACAAAACAGCAGTAATGATACGCAGCCAGGGGCAGTTATGATTTCTTTTGATTCGGGATTATACATCTTGAGGATCGATTCTATGCGTGTCAGGTGGTGATCGCTTCCGAAAATTGTTTGGAAAGTTTTAATAAAAGTTAATTTTGTTCAAAATTTTACCTTTATACAACTTAGACCATTTTTGGGACTGAAAGGAAAATTTTTAGTACTCGCAACTTTAATTTTATTGATTTCAATATAAGTACATTCTCTCTCTTTGATTTAGATCAAAGTTGCTTTTTATATCTTAAATTTGAAAAGAAAATATCAAAGCAGTAAAATTAGAGGCACAACTAAGTCAGGTGGATCTATGCCAAACACGGCCCAATCTCGACCTCCTCTTCAAGCCAAGCCAAACACTCCTCAATAGGGTGTAACTGAAATTAATGGTAGGAGCCAGAATCTCTCTCGTCCTCTAGGCCGTGAGATACCGGGGCAGGTGCGAGGCGCAAACCGAAAATGAAACTATGTATTCCACTCCCTCATCTGGACGTATCTGATCATGCCCAAACTGGCGTCGGAACCGGAGAGGAAAATAGAACACGCAATGTATAAGGCTAATTAACTCTACACCCGACTGTCCGGACATGCTGTAACTCATCTCAGCTAAATTAAACCAGAGGCAACACCAAGATATATCAGCTGCGGACTAGCTGCACATCCAATCACACCATAAACCCTCTGAAGGAAAATCTATTAGCTGTTGGCGAAAGCCCTGGCCGAGTATTCAGGGCAAGAGCCCACTACCTACAGCTTATCCATGAACTATACCTGAGGAGGGATGAAAAATAAGAGAGATTAAAGAACAAAGAGGTGTGCGTTGAGGGAAAAGTAAGAAAAGGGTTTTGAGAGAAAAACAGAGAATGAGTAATGAGTGATGTAAGAATTGTAAATTATAAGGGTGGAAAATAATACCTAGAGAAGTAGTGGGCTCCCTGCAAAGCGGGTAGTCTCTTCTTGACAGAAAGCATCCAAACCCATCAAAGTTTCGGCCAGTGCTAAACCTATGCAGTTTTTGCCCTCTTTCAAGCCTTGGGCCACTTCAATTAACCGGATACTAGCTCCGTTAAAACAATGGGCAATTAGGAGTTACACAAGTAGGCATAAACAGAAAGCATGTTGTCGGTGGCTGCGCCAAAGAAGGTCGCTCCTATCTCAAATAGCGGAAAACCGATGAACTAAACCGGAGATATCCAAATCCCCGTCATGAGCCAAAGACCGAGCCTCGTGCAATGATAATCGACACATCCATCTCAAAGCCTGGGCATGGCTAAAACAAGGCTGAGGCATGATTTCTTCGTCGCACCAGGATTCTATCAGTGCTTGAAATTCTTCAACTATTAGACACATTTCTTGAGATCCAAATTGAAACACATGTGTGACCAGGTTCCAGCATCGAACCGCGGCATGGAGGAATGGAAAGCAAAGAGAAGTGCAACTCAAAGAAAAAATGGTGTTTAAGCCGAAACTGCAGAAATTCACCTTTTCCGAGCCATCCAAAGTGGTTATCCAGTCTCAAAGCATATAGACAAGTAACATCTCCATCTTGAGAACAAAATATCAAAGACTTGTGAGTCTGCCAGAAAAACAGCATGGGAGCACTATTTATAGAGTTTGAAAAGGAGCTGAGCATGACAGCTGGACAACACTGACTGACATCACACTGATGGCCGGCCGTGCATCAATGATGGTTAACCATGCATTAGTGAAACCTGGCCGGGTCTCAATGCTGGTCTAGTTCAGTGCAGTTGCAGCAAAAGCTGGCCTTTGTTCGGGTGGACCACGACTATACTTTTGAGTCGTGTTTTGTTTGTACCAAGTGTTATTAGTATTTTTGAGTTGTTTTCATTTCGTTTTTCTATTATCGAGTTGTAGTTTACATTTTAACCAGTTGTAAGTCATTATTCGATTCATGAATCAATTCAATGCAAGGGTTATGCCAATCATCACATGCAAATGCCATTCATCACATTGTGCAAAGAGATCATTCACAAGAACTTGTCTTTTATAAACTAGCGGGTCCAACCCCGGTCATTGTTTTACAGAACAAAGCAAAAAACAAACAAAAGAAAAGTCTTCAAAAACAAAAGGGTCTATCAGGAGCTAGTCTTTAACTACATAGCAAAACGAAAGCAAAAAACAAAAAATAAATAAATAAATAAAATAGCAAATCATCATCATCATCAGTAGCCCATCCTAGCTCTCTTCCTCCTCGGTTGTGGAGGAGGTGCGTCATTGTCATCACTGGGGCTACTGGACTACAAGTCAACCTCCTCTCCCTCGTCCTCGGGGGTCGTGGATCCGTCAAAAGACTCCTCTGAAGGTGAGCACTGCCTCGTTTGACCTCTCCTCTAATCGGCTTATCCGCGGCCCCTCCCTCGACCCTGTCTCTGCTTACTGGCTGTGAAAGGTCCTGCAAGCACTGCTGGCGCCAGCTCAAGCTGAAAAAAGGACAAATATCAGTATGAATTAACAGAGTGTACAGTATGGCAACAACAGTAAACTGCAGATAGAATGTACCTCGATCCCATGGGTGACTAAGGCAGTCTGCCTCCTCCGTACCATCAGGAGCAGTCGGTCGATCGTACAAAGGAGGTCATCACCATACGCCTGGGGGATCTGCAAAAGAACAGAATCTGAGACAGGCAGACAGAAGTAATAGCGAATAATGAATAGAAATGGAAGAAAACAAGCTAAAGTGCAGTATGGACTAGCATAAAGGAATGTGTACCTGCTCGACGCTAGGAGCAAACACGAGCTTGCGGTCCCCTCCTCGGTATGCTCAAGTGGGATCTGCTCGATCACTCTATCCGGATGCATGTACATAATCTCAGTGGGGATCATAGGAAGTCTAGGAATGGGAGCAACAGCAGGGGGCACCTCTAGCAGGCGCATTGCCAGCCGCAACAGCAGCAGCGGCTGTAGCAGCAGCAACCTCTGACACAGCTTGAGCCATGCTTGGGGTAAGAGGCGCCATCATCCGGGTGTGTAAGAAAGTAGTGAAGTCGCCAAGCTTATGATGATGATCGCTGTAGACACCCCATTTTTGACCGACCTTAAGACTCAGACGTCACCGATTGAGCGCTCGGTGATGTTCCATTTTGTGCTCGTTCAGAAGTCTCAGAGTCGCGGCCGTGAGCCTTGCTTCCGGACTTCCGAACCCTCTTCTGTACCTTGCCTCGGTTTGCGAACCAAACTCGGTTTTCTCTGTTTCTTTTCCTGAGGAGAGGGAGAGGTCCCGTAGACCATCTCTCAGTGGCCGTGGGCTACATTTCGTGGCCGTAGGCCATTTTGCCCATTTCGGAGCCCGGTTCCCGGTTTTCGGAGCCGTCAGGCCGTGTGCCTCGGTTCGGGACCGCCTAACCATCTCCGACTGCTCCGGTTTTTGGCATGCATCTCATTTACTCCCTTTTGAGGGACACTGAGGCCTGACAAACCCACTTCGTGGTCGAATGCTACTTTCAGTGCTTAACAGCCTATTTTCGGGACCCCGAACTGCGTGTTTTGGCCCCCGAGCGTTCGTTTTGCATCGGTTTTCGTTCAATTTTGGCAGGTACCTCTGTTTTATCACCAGGAAGGTCACTGAAGGGTGGGAGGCCAGCAATTGTCTTAGCAACCAGTTATATTCCTCCGGCGCCCTCCGACGCCCGTTTTTCTCACTTCCGAGCCAATGTTGACCACCCTAGGGCCATTTTCTTCAACCCCAAACCACATATTTGTGTTGTACACACATGGGAGGACCCTAAAAGTCTATGGCCGGCCAGTAATTGTTGTTGAACCTTTGAACCCCTCCTAAAAGTGGCTTGTTGTCTCTCATGTTTTACAGTTGCCAGTTTTGAACCACAGGATTGTGATGAGAAGACCTGGGAGGACACCAATATTGGGTGGCCGGCCAGAAATTCTTTTGGACCATTTTGCCCCTTGGCCGGCCGGCCATAGGGGGTGGCCGGCCGGCCACCTGCAACTCAAATAGTTGGCCGGCCATGATCCTCAGTGTGAGCACTTTACAGCTGTATATCCCTTTCCTTCCAAAAATCTGTATACAGAGGGAACTCTTTTGGAGGGAAAACTTGATCCATTTTCCCTCCCTTTTCTCCCTCCATTTCCCCCCATTTTTGGTCTACATAACAGAGCCTCCAGCTCTGTTTTTGGGGTTGGAAAATTGCTCTCAAGCTCATACACACATATCCCCCTCCATTTCTCTCAAAATCCCTAAGTTTTGCACCATTTCTTCATCACTACCAAGCACCACCACCACTACTCCATTCCAGCAGAAAGGAGGGGTTTTTTTCAGAGCTTAGAGGCATCATTCCTTGGTCCAAAAGGCAGCAAAGAAGTGGGCTTCAAGGGTAAGACCATTTTCCCTCTTTTGTAGCTCTTTTTTGCCACATCTTTCTAGCCTATTTGCTTACTGTTTTGGGCTCCGACCCTAACTGAAAGGGTCATTTTTTTGAGCCATTCTTCATGTTTGTTTAAGGGTTCAACACTGTTTGAGACCCCCATTTGGTACTTGCTTCAATGCCCTCTTGTATGCCATTATTTTGCATGGTATTTCTAGCCTATGTGTAGTCTGTTTTGAGGCATGATATAAACTGTAAGTTGGCTTATTTTGAGCCCCTCTACAACATTGTAGAAGGGCTCAACACTGTTGGGGGCCTCCATGTAGCACTTACCATTATACCCCTCTTTGGCCCCCATTTTTGCATGCTTTGTTAGCCTACCTTGCTTCTGTTTTTAAGCCATGATCAGAACTGAAAATGGCCATATTTTGACCCCCTGGACATATCTCATTAAGGGTCTTTGGCTTTTTGGTGAATTCTTTGTATACCTCATGTTATAGCCTCTTGTTGGCCTACTTCTTGCATGGCATTTTTAGCATGTTTGTATATTGTTTTGGGGGTTGTCATCTACTGAAAAACAGAATTTTTTTAGGCCCTCTTCAGTGTTGTAGAAGGGTCTTTTTCCATTTGGGCTTTGCATCTATCACTTGCTTCATTGCCTCCCTTGCGGAGCCATTTTTGTATGCCATTTTAGCCCTACTTGTGATTGCTGTTTGGCCATGTTTTGAACTGTAGAAATGCTAGTTTTGGGGCTTCCTTGCTTCTTATTTTTCATGTCATGTACCAATTATGCATGTATTGTATAGCTGTAGGCCATTTCATGCACCAAAATCCATGTTTCGGGGTCATTCCTTGCATCGGGTATCATTTTACCGTTTCGGGGCTGTTTTCCCCCTCATTTTGCCACTGATTTTTGCATGTTAGCATACCATATTCCATGTCCTTGCCATGTCTCATTAGAGTGGCATTTCGGTGCCTGAGGGTCCGTCCTCGGTTTGCGTGCACGCATGCACGCATTTCGAGGTGTCTTGTTTTCATCTGATGGCCTCCTATGTGAGTGTGGCTGAGGCTCTCTCATGTTTGTGTAAGCCCATTATTGCATTGCGTATGCCATTTCATCCATAGCATTGTGTATGCTCGGTTGTGTATTACCTCGTGCAGCGTGTATGCCATTCCATAACATTGTGTATGTTAGGATTGTATCTTAGTTGCATTTCATGCATATCATGCATATTGCATCGTGTTCGGGATAGGAGTTAGCCCGGGCACGGGAAACGAGGTACGTTCCGTACTCCGAGTGACGGAACGTGTCTCAATTCCCAAGTCACCGACACTCCGGATTATCCATGATGGAGTTAGGTTTTGTTGTAGTGTTCATATGCATTCATTCTATATTGAGTTGTGCAATTCGGCTCCTCGGCCATCATGCATCGAGATGCGTGATTGGTGGCACGAGGATCGAGACATGCATACATTTGTGAAAATACATTGCTATGCCCCTTTCCTGCTCTCTGTTGCAGCAAATCAAGAATCAGCAGTCTTCCGAGGCTTGGCGCGCTTTTCAAGAATCATTGCAAACAGAGGCTAATTGGGGCATCCAGTGGATTTCCGCGCAAAGGCAGCCCAAACATGCATCATTCATCACCCGGAGCGAATCAAGGCAGTCCCTGGCTTGCATGCCAGTTTTACAGCTTTCTTAGTTAATTTGTTAATTAATTAGGAATTTGTACATTATTTGGACTGTAATATTTGGACTGTACTATTCTTTCATTTGGGACTGTATATTTATTCGGACCCTCTGCGCGAGAGCATAATTGTAATGAGTGTGGGTGAGTGTGATGTATGTCTTCCAACCCCACGTCTTTCTTCCCTTTTATTTACCTGCTTATGATGGTTAGATTAGGGCATATTTCAATTAGCATACAGTATGACAGCATGTTTGCATCATTCATCTGTTTTGCACGCACCGGGCTCGGCGCATCATACAAACTGCATTTGTATTTCAATTCCAAATTGAATACGTGTTAGTTGTAGCATTCCATATGCCATGTTTAGAATAGCCGAGCCTGCTATAGTTGCATCTTTGCATGTGTTGCATTAGGCATTTCTGTATATTTAGGATCATGCATGATTTCTAATGAGCTTCTGTTTTGGCTTGGAGTACTCGGTGAGTTTTATGCTTTAGCATCCTTGCATGCGTGTGAGTGACTGCCATGAATAGCATGCTTACCATGAGGCTATGCTTATGTGATATAACTGCCTTGAATGCCTGTGGGTGGAGGTTGGGTTATTTGGATTGGACAATTCATCAAATGTTTGTTTTAAGCCCACTAGATAGTGGCAAAATCATGTTTTCTAAGCCCACCCGAGGGTGGCAAATCCACGTCTTAGCCTACCTGCGGGTAGCACCATCAAACCATTTTCAAACAAACAAACATGAAATGTTTTGTTCCAATTCAGGCGACTCAGTCTATACTTGTATGCTGTGCGCATCACATAGTAACCTAGGCTAATAACCGGAATAAGAACACACAATGTTTTCAAAAATAGATATCATGGTTAGTAGAGGCCGGTCTTTGACCGGGCGAGCGGGGGTGCTCACGAAGTGACCTTCCCCAATCGTACCCAAGTTCCCGAGCCGAGGCAACTTTGGTGATGACGGACACGTGGCCTTTGGCACCGAGTCAGGGTTTCCTAAATTTCCCATAAAAAATTTAGGTGGCGACTCTGTATCTGGCAAAGCAGTCCATGTTTGGCACTTCTTTTCAAAAAATCTGTTTTCAAAATCGATTTGCCGGATTTGGACTCTTTGGTTCAAGATTAAGAACCGTGACATTTGAGTCCTTGAACTGTAGTGACCCCAATATGAACGGAACGGGACTTAACCCTCCCGGGGCGTTCGGGGACGTCTACAGTTTCTGGCGACTCTGCTGGGGATTTAGAGAACTTGACTCGAACTCATGATATCTGGTTTTGACTACACTTGTGTGTTTCTTTGCATTGCATTTGCATTGGTGCGCCTAGGACACCGTGTTTGCCATCTGCTATTCCTGAACGGTTTGCCGGAGGCTTGTCTTGTCAAGGCATGACCATAAGGCTGACCGGTTGTGGGCTCTGCCAGTATGGGAACACAAACCCCGGTTTTACCGGGGCACCCTTTTTGACCATTCGACCTAGTGCATATTCGGATCCATAGTGACCATTCCAAACTAGGACAGGTTGCTTACCCGTTTATAGGTTGTTTGAAACCGCTGCGTGCGTAGTGAAACCCTAGCTCCTGACAAAATAGGACAGGGAAACCCTACCCCAACATAGGGGTGTTTTGGCTCTCACTTATCTGTTATGTGCTTTAGAGTGCGTCTCTACAGGAATGCATGTATCAGTGTATGAGTTTGGGCATCAGGCCTGCGGGCATCAGTCAGTATTTGAGAATCAGTTATCTGCGGGTATCCGATTCAGTTTTTGGGACAGTGATTCAGGGGTATTGATCAGTGTTTGAGGACAGTGTGTATTCAGCTTTTCAACTGTGTGTTGTATGCCCAGCCGTGTGTTGTGTATTTAATTTAAGCTGTTATGCTGTCCGTTTATCTGGTTATTTATTTCTTTTTTGCTTTATTTATCTTTTGCTAGGGGCAGTTTTTAGCACAATTGCTTCCAACCCAGAAGATATTCCCCAAGCACTTTGGACACGAGGTCGCCGACTCAATCGATCTGAGGATCTGGTTGACGGACATCCAGTGTTCCACTCCCTACCCCCAGTTGCTAGAAGAAGGCCAAGGAGGCACAGTGTGTCAGAGCAGGGATTACCGGGACAGCGGGCTACTTTAGCAGCAAACAGTCAGGTTGGGATTTCTGTTTCCGCCATAGAGATACACTTACCGGTCAGTCAGCTGGACCAACAGAATATGGCCGGGCTAGAGGAAATGATGCGTCAAATGCAAGAAAACATGAGACAGATGCAGGAGGATGCCATCCGCCAAGCGGAATTTTCTAAGCAACAAGCCACAGTCATGGCCCAGCAGGCCGAGCTAATCACTAGGCTGCAACAGCAAATGCGGCATCTGCTTCACATCAAGCTCCTCCTCCAGGGGCCCCATTGCCCGAGCAGGCACCTACTGTTCAGAATACCCTACCAAACACCCAGAACACCTTACCCAATGTCCAGAATATTCAGGAGGACACGAACCTTCCAACGGGGCCGGCTCCGCCCCCACTTCCGCCTCAACTGTCCAAGACCCATACACCTGCCAACCATCCGGACTCTCCCTTCGAGTTCGAGATAGACCATACAGCTCTGAAACTGAGCAAGCTTGAGAAGCTTTTCAAGAAGTCACAAGGAGTGAAGGCAATTCCGGACATCGAAGATGGATACACCGATGTAGCCGTGACATTGCCAGACAGATTTAAGATGCCGCAAATTGACCGCTTTGACGGGTCCGGCGACCCCATGGTCCATCTTCGGCTATTCTCAGACATCCTGCGGCCCATGGGCCTAACCCGACCACAAAAGCTTTCCCTGTTTGGCCGAACTTTGTCGGGTGTGGAAGCCATCTGGTACGCGAAGTTAGAAGATGAGGTAAAAAGAAGCTGGGATGAAATGGCTGAGGCCTTTGTTGCACAGTACTCGTACAATACACAGATCGAGATTACAACCCGTGATCTCGAAACAACGAGGCAGGAACCCAAGGAGACTTTCTCAGACTTCGTAACTCGATGGAGAGCAAAGGCATCGATGATGACCTTGAGGCCTACAGACAAAGATCAAATCAGGATGATTGTGCGCAATCTCCAACCAAATTGATGCAGAAGATGATTGTACTCCCTTTCCCACCTTCTCAGATTTACACGAGATGGGGGTACAGATCGAGGATGCCATGAAACAAGGTCTGATCGACCAGGATAGGGAGCAACCCAGAAGGACTTTCAACCGTAACAACAACGCAGGCCCGAGTGGCGCTGCAACTGCACGAGCTTCAGAAGTGAGCACGGTCACCACCACTCCCCCTCCCCCAAGACCCATGACAGCCACGCCTTTCTCTGGCGCATCTGGAAGCAATACCCAGAACACCAAATATCAACCCAGAGGCCAAAGAACCTTCACCCCCCTATATATGCCCCTATCCAAAGCTCTGGGGGTGTTAATCAGAAAGAAGCATTTGAAGCCCTTAGAGCCGAGGCCACAGACAAATCCACTCCCTCCCTCTCACGACCCTGCAAAATACTGCGCGTATCACCAACAGCATGGTCATGACACCGACCGTTGCTTTAGATTGCGTCATGAGATCCAGGATCTTATTGACAAGCAGGTGATCGCGCCTCCCGACAAACCCAACGTCACAACAAATCCCCTCCCACCACATAACCAAGCCCCTCCTCCCAACAGAATCAACTTCATCCAAACTGGGGTCGTGTCTTACGATCCTAGTATCTATATCACCCCATCCCACCTACCTAAGCCGGAGGTGATCCTTCCTGTCTGCACTGACTTGTGCATGATGGACATCTCCACAACCCAATCTAAGCCAGTGGTGGTGACCACCGAAGATGGGACAGAGCAGATTTCAGAGGAAAGAGGGGTTGCTGAGTCTGAGGTTGAACAGTCTGGGAATCTTGCTGAAGGAGCTTATGATCCGAGTGAATATATCCAGTCAGTGGGCCAGTCTGAGCCGAGTGCAGGGCTGCCAGAAAGAGCAGAGTTATGTGTAATTCAGGGGGACAGATTTGAATGGGGAACAAATGATCTAGCAGCTGTGGGAGAGGACTTTGCCAACCTCCAGTTCTTCAATGACCAAGAATCGGGGGATGCAGCAATCAACTGGTTCGAATATGAGGAGTCGACAGAAGTTGTCGGATGGTTAGATGATCAACCAGACGTTGTAGAATATCAACCAGAACAGGGCCCAGCAGGGGCGAGAGTATCAATGGTGGCCGGAAGGGCCGAGGGTCAGAATCCACCGCCGGAGAGCGCCGGCACTAAGAATTTCGCTCAGAATTTGGGGATTGTAAATGCAGGGAATATTGAACAACCAGCTGTACTGACGCAGTTGGAACAACAAAGATTTGAGGATTCCGAGAGAATCAGAAAAGCTAAGGCCCATGTGGGGGTCGAGAGTGCTGTGTGCACAGGAACAGGAAATGCTGCGGGCATAAAGACTGAAGGTGCTGCGAGTACGATCATACCGGAGCCGGACAGATGTCTGTCGGCTGCCGACGGAATGTGGTGGGAAGACGATGACTTATGTCTTGCCCACACAGATGAAGACTGGGGAGGTAACCAACCAGATGATACCTGGTATATTGACGAGGTCGCTCATATGACAAGAAGTGGGCGGTATTTCAAGCCCCAACACTTAGACCAACCTGAGGCGTCTGGGAAAGACAAAGAAGCTGAGAAACAGAGAGAGAAACAGATTGAAGAAGAAGCTGTGCTCAAGCAATTGAAGAAGATACAAGCAGATATCTCCATCTGGGGACTGCTTATGGCATCGAGGGTGCACAGACAGGCCGTCCTATCTGCCATGGACAAGGCCAAACTCTCTATAGACACTACACCAGAGCAGCTGGTTGGGCTGGTTTTTCCGGGAGGAGGTTCCCCGGCATTAACCTTTTCAGACAAGGAATTACCGCCTGAGGGCACAAACCATAACAAACCCCTCTACGTTTCCGTGGAATGTAGAGATAAGTGGATACCGGTGGTACTTGTTGATACCGGGTCCGCCATCAATGTCTGCCCAGCCAGAACAGCATATGCAGTTGGGTTGAAGCCCGCGGACTTCACACCAACCACTCAGGTGATCAGAGCATACGATAATACTAGCAGGGAAGTGATGGGGACTGTCAAGATTCAAACCAAGGTTGGTCCAGGACAACACGACATCGAATTTCATGTCTTGGACGTTCCCGCAACCTTCAACCTACTCTTGGGGCGGCCGTGGCTGCACCAAGTAAAGGCAGTCTCTTCCACTCTACATCAGATGGTGAAATACCCCTATGGAAAGGGAGTAGCCATTGTGTTCGGGAATTCATCAATCCATCCGCCTCCAGAGGTATCTACGCCAGTCCTGGAAATTGAGCATGGCACAGAGGACGTATTCTTATCAGGATTCACTTTGGCTGAGGCCCGGGTAGTACAGAATATTATGGCTGTGAATGAGGGGGTACGTCAGTGCTCAATCCGTCTACCTCATGAACAAGCTACAACACATCCCCGGGATGGGATTGGGAAGGAGCGGCCGAAAAGGCGTCGCAGCATTGGCCGAAGTGCCACATAACCCTCATACCTTTGGCTTGGGTTATCTGCCCACCAAAGAGGACTGGGTGAGGAAGGGAAAAGAAATGGCCGGAAGAGCCAAAGCGAAGAAGGCGGGGAAGCCTTTTGACTTAATACACAGGCCCATTCAGGGTACCCTGAACGGACGCTTTGTCCGGGAGGGGGAGGACTTTCCATTTTGCGGCTTCCCCGAGCCGTGGCTAAACGCGGAGAAGAAGCGCGTCCCAGGCTTCGAGATCTTCTTTGACTTGCAACTATCCGGGGATGACGTTGCCACAGAGCAGACAGACCCACCAGCTGAGGTTGAGCAGTATAAAGCAGGGGATCCTGAGGGCACAGAATTTGAAATGGGGGTAGCGCTGGCATGTCTACTCTCTGATCCTCCGATCGACCATGAGTGCTTGGGGGATAACTTCGCGGTTTCCATGATTGGGGATGAAACGGCTGCGAGCCAACCAGCAGCTATCTTGGATGCATCTATCGCACCCTCTCTCACTTGGCAATACGAGGAGGGATTTTTGTCCAGCAGCACCGGGTCAGGTAGTGAGCCGGAATCTGATTCCACCGAGTCTTGTGAGTCGGAATCAGGTTCCAGCTCGACTGAGTCTGAGTCTGGTACTCCTGGGGATGTTAACCCGGATGCCACAGTCCTGTCTAGGTCGTCTTTTTCCTTTTCATTTGAGTCTGTTGTAAATGAATCGGACGATTTGGATGAACTTAATGAGAATCAGGTGACTGTGGTTTCTGAGTATTTTTCTGTGCCCTTGATTTATTGCATTAATTCAGACTTTCAAAACTTTGATGAAAACGACGAGGACGAAGTTCCTCCGGTTTTGCAACGTTTAATTGAGCAAGAGCAAGAGAGATTTGTTAAACCTTTAATGGATGAAATCACTACCGTGAACATTGGTACTGAGGAGGACCCGCGGCTGGTCCAGATCGGGTCCACGTTGTCTTCGGAGGAACGCGAGCGCTTAGTCGCTTTATTAAAAGATTTCAAAGATGTTTTCGCGTGGTCCTACGAAGACATGCCTGGAATCGATCCTGAGATTGTACAGCATCGGATCCCCCTTGACCCCGAGGCCCGACCTGTCAAACAGAAACTCAGAAGGATCCGCCCGGATTGGGCTCTCAAGATTAAGGAAGAGGTCACCAAGCAAATCGACGCAGGCTTCCTGCTGGTATCAGAGTACCCGACTTGGTTGGCCAACATTGTTCCGGTGCCGAAGAAAGATGGCAGGATCCGGGTATGTGTGGATTTCAGGGATTTGAACAGAGCTAGTCCGAAGGACGACTTTCCCTTACCGCATATCGATGAGTTGGTGGATTTCACAGCGGGCATGCTTTGCTCTCATTCATGGATGGCTTCTTAGGCTACAACCAGATAGTGATGGCGCCAGAAGATCGGGAAAAGACTGCATTCACCACCCCGTGGGGGACGTATTGCTACAGGGTAATGCCGTTTGGGTTGAAGAACGCTGGAGCTACTTATCAACGGGCCGCGACCACAATATTACATGATATGATCCACAAAGAGGTTGAGGTGTATGTGGACGACATGATTGTCAAGTCCAAAGAAAGAGAGGGCCACTACACCGCCTTGCATAAGTTTTTTCAAAGGATCAGGGAATTTCGGTTGCGGCTAAATCCTCAGAAATGTACATTCGGTGTTACAGCGGGAAAAATGCTGGGGTTTCTGATTACACAAAGGGGCATCGAGGTCGACCCTTCCAAAATCAAGGCCATCCTAGAAATGCCCCCACCAAGGACTGAAAAGGAGGTGCGAGGCTTTCTGGGTAAAGTGCAATTCATAAGACGGTTTATCTCAAAATTAACCTTAACTTGTGAACCACTTTTTGGTCTCCTGAAGAAAGGCAAGAAATTCCAATGGGACGGCCGATGTCAAGCTGCATTTGAACAGATTAAAGAATATTTACAGAATCCGCCCGTGTTGTCACCACCAGAACCAGGGAAACCGTTGATTTTGTATCTGTCAGTGACTGAGACTACAATGGGCTGCATGCTTGCACAAGAATCAGAAGACAAGGTGGAGAGAGCCATCTACTATCTCAGCAAGAAGATGCTGGAGTATGAGACCCGATATACACCGCTGGAAAAGGCTTGCTTAGCTTTGGTATGGGCTACCAGGAAGCTGCGGCACTACCTGTTAGCTCACTCTGTAATGTTGGTTTCACGACTTGATCCCATCAAATATCTTTTCGAGAAACCAGCACTTACAGGTAGGCTAGCTCGTTGGTTGCTGTTGCTCTCCGAATTTGATCTCACGTACGTGACACGCAAGTCAGTGAAAGGAAGAGCAGTGGCAGAGTTCCTTGCCGACCACCCGGTTGAGGGGGATGAAGCAGTTGAGTACCTGTTCCCGGATGAATCAATTCTGCATATCGACGATGAAACTTGGACGATGTACTTTGACGGAGCGTCAAATCAACATGGGTATGGGATAGGAGTGTTGCTGATAGCACCCGACAATTCCCGTATCCCTCTCGCCTTCAAACTCCGATTCAAAGTCTCGAACAATGAAGCAGAATATGAGGCGTGCATCGCTGGTCTAGAAGCAGCCCTGGAACTAGGGGCAAGACGGTTGGACGTCATTGGGGACTCGAACCTTGTTGTGTCTCAAGCTAAAGGAGACTGGAAAGTAAAAGAGGAAAAGATGATGATGTATCACCAGACCTTGGATTTGCTGATTCCTCGGTTTGAGAAGCTAAGTTTTACTCATCTACTAAGAGAGAACAACAGGTTCGCAGATTCTTTAGCAACTCTATCTTCTATGATAGACATCCCGTGTGGAGTCCGGATGCGTCCAGTCATCATCGACCAGAAATTTGCACCTGCCTACGAGTCGATTGCCGCCATAGATGAAGTTCAGGACGAAAACCCCTGGTATTACGACATCTGGAATTTCTTGGAGAAAGAAGCATACCCGCCAGGGGTAAATGCCAAAGACAAAAGGGCAATCAGGAGAATGGCAGTTCAGTTCATCATCTGCGGGGGTAAACTGTATAAAAGGGGTCATCTGGGAATGCATAAACTGTGCGTTGATGCCGAAGAGTCAAAGCGTCTGATGGAAGCCATCCACGGGGGAGAATGTGGTGCGCACATGAATGGGGTAATGTTGGCACGGAAGATCCTCAGACAGGGTTATTACTGGTCCACCATGGAGGAGGATTGTATTGGTTTCGTCCGGCGATGCCACAAATGTCAGATTCATGCAAATCGCATGAACATTCCGCCGTCAAAGCTGTACAACATGACTTCGCCATGGCCGTTTTCAGTCTGGGGAATTGATGTGATCGGAGCAGTTACGCCGAAGGGGTCGAATGGGCATGAGTTCATCTTGGTAGCGATAGATTATTTCACAAAGTGGGTTGAGGCCCAATCTTATGCGGTGTTGAAGGCTTCGCACGTCGCAAAATTTATCAGAAACAACATCATCTGTCGCTACGGGGTCCCAAACGAAATAATTTCAGACAATGGTTCCCACTTCAAGAAGGAGGTGATTGATTTGTTGGAAAAATACAATGTGGCTTTTCATAAGTCGTCTACCTATCGGCCGCAGACCAATGGAGCGGTTGAGGCCGCCAACAAGAATATCAAGCACATACTGCAGAAGATGGTGGAAACCTACCGGGACTGGCCAGATAAGCTGCCGTTCGCTCTGTGGGGCTACCGGACTTCAATCAGAACTTCTACTGGGGCGACTCCGTATTCTCTGGTTTATGGGATGGAGGCCGTTCTACCTATTGAGATTGAGGTTCCGTCATTACGAGTATTGGCCGAGTGTCAAATAGCCGAGGCAGACTGGCAACAGAGCAGATTTGAGGAACTCATGCTTTTCGATGAAAGAAGACTGAAAGCGCTGTACCACATTCAAGGCTATCAACGCAGAATTGCCCGGGCTTTCAACAAGAAGGTTAAGTCCAGGAATTTAAAAGAAGGAGATTTGGTGCTCAAGGACAACCGAGCTCCCATCCACGACCCAAGGGGCAAGTTCAGACCTAATTGGACTGGTCCCTACATCATCAAGTCAATCTGGTCAGGTGGAGCTGTGGTTCTGATGGATCTAGATGGCTTAGAGTTTTCCCAACCGATCAACATGGACAAGTTGAAGAAATACTACCCTTGAGAGGCTCGCTAGGCCGAAAACCCGAAAGGGCGACCTAGGCAAAACTCAGAGCACAGAAAATTTGAAATTATAAAAACTGAGCTCGCAAGGTTGAAAACCCGCAAAGGGCGGCCTTGGCAAAAGTTAGAGCGCAAAAGGAGAGTGAAAATACCCGAGCGAACCCAAGCCTGAACTACGTAAGGCTTGATTCCCATCTTTGGGATACGTAGGCAACTTCACCCTGAAGTTCAGCCATAAACTTTTCCCCGATCAACTTTGTCCATATTGATCATCTCAGTCATCTTTGTCCATCAGCATTCATCGTGATCTCCGGTACAGTGCTATTCAGACTAGGGGCAACTTTCCGTTGCCACACGATGCCGCGGCGCCATTCAAACTAGGGGCAACTTTCCAGTTGCTAGGATCCGGGGTTGTGCATCTCAGTGACAGATCTCAGGCGTGTCCAGTTCTGATCCATATCGAAAATAGTTTTGAAAAGTTTTAATAAAAGTTGACTTTGTTCAAATTAATCTTTTCACAACTAAGACCATTTTTGGACCAAAGCGGAAAATTTTCAGTACCACAACCTTCAATTTCATTGATTTCAAAACAGAGTTCTCCTGCTCTTGCATACAATTGAAGTTGCTTTTTATTACACTCATAATGAAAACTTGAAAGTACTAATAAAGCAATAAATCTGGGGCATAGTCAAGTCAGGTGTCCCTGCGCCCCCTCCCAGAGCTAGTTGAAGCCTCTGATGCCAAGCTGGGCCCGGTCTGTGCCTCCTCATTGAGCCAATCCCAGCACTCGTCAGACAAAGTGCAGTTGAAAGTAGGGGCGGGGGCCAGGAGTTCTCTAGTCCTCCATGCCGTGGCATATCGGGCAAGTTGTGCACCTCGGACCGGGAAAGCAGCCGGATACTCAATCCCCTCTGGTGGGCAAGTCTGGTCATGACCAAACTGACGCAGGAACCGGAACGGAAAGTAGAATACACAGTGGGTCAGACCAATCAACTGAATCCCGATCAGCCGAGACATGCTATAACCCATTGCTGGGAGATTGAGCCAAGGGCAGCGCCAGCAATGCGATCTGCAGACAAGTTGCACATCCAGTCGAACCACCACCTTTCATCAGGGGCATCAACTAAGCGTTGGCGAAAGAAGTAGCCGCGGGCTGAGTAGGCTGGACAAGAGTCCACAACCTGCAATTTATCCATCAACCATACCTGGGGAGGGATGAAAAATGAGAGAATAAAGAATAGAGAGATGTGCGATGAGAGAAAAGTAAGAAAAGGGTTTTGTGAGAAAAACCGAGCCTGAGGGCCGAGTGATGTGAGCAAATACATATGTGAGATTGGGTGGGAAACATTACCTGTAGCAATAGTGGACTCCCTGCAAATCTGGTCGTCTCCCGGCGATAGAAAGCATCCAAGCCCATCAGCGTCTCGGCCAGTGTCATAGCGATACAGCTCTTTCCTTCTCTCAAGCCGTGAGCAACTTCAACCAGACGGATGCTAGATCCACCAAGTCCTGAAGTGAGCAGAAAGTGGGATAGCATACACAAGCAAAGGGCGTGTTGCCGAAAGCCTTGCCAATAATGGTTGCCGCGGTCGCCAGCATCAGAAAAGCGATGGATCAAGCCGAGAACGTCCAGTTCCCCGTTGCAGAGCAGAGACCGAGCATCATGAATGGTGAGCCCACACATTTCCCCTAAAGCTTGGGCGTGGCCAAAGCGAAATTGAGGCAGGATTTCTTCACAGCGTTCAGATTCCATCAAAACCTGAAAATCTTCGAAAGTTGGACATACCTCTTGCCCGCCGAAGCTGAAAACATGCGTCACTGGGTTCCAAAACCTCGCCGCGGCATGAAGGAAGGGAAAGTGCAGTGGAGTACGACTCAGCGTGAATAGTGCATTCAAGCCGAAACCCCGGAAGTTCAACTTTTCCGAGCCATCTAGAGAAGAGATCCAAGATGTGAGATTTTCTGTGAGAAATGCCTCCATTTTTGTGCAAAGCAGTGATGAAATGAATGAGTCCCGAAGTTGGAGCTTTTATAGAGGATGGGACACTATTCAGGGGACACGTGTCAAAAATTTGACGGCTGCTGAAATAAGTGGCCGGCCGGCCACCTTTTCTGGCTGGCCGGCCACATTTCTCCCCTCAAACACAAAAACTGGCCGGCCGGCTCCAAAAAGTGGCCGGCCATGCTCCAATGTATGCCTTTGGTCCTGTTTTGCCCTCCAGAGGAAAGTTCCAGGCATTTCCAAGCATCGGATGTATCGAAGGCCTCCATTTCCCTCTGTTTCGGATGCGTTCCGCTGCCCAGATCGTCCGGAGTACGCTTTATTTTGTTTATCAAGTTGTAATTTTTGCTTATCGAGTTGTCGTTTTGTTTATCGAGTTGTAAGTTTTGTCGAGCTGTCGTTTTGAGTTGTTACTCTTTGTTTACGCAATTTTGTTAAGTCTTGTTTATCGAGTCGTTAACATTGTTGTATTTTGCTTATCGAGTTGTAAACTTGCTAAGATTCTGTTATTTCTTAGTGAGTCGAGTTGTTTGATTTGTTGCGTCGGTTCATTACCTGACCCGGTAAATACACAAGGCACATTTCCATTCAATTTCATTTTTGTGCAAAATAATGCGATGCGATGCGATGCTAAGAGTTTCAAATACAAATACCTTTTTTAAAAGCTGTTTCATTCCATCATGTTTTACAACAAATAAAGGTACAAGTTTTACAGAAAATAAAACTGCCTAACAATGTGCAAAGTGCTACAAACTACTAGCAAAAAGGAAAATAAAGCAGGAAACAGCAGCATCAATGTCCTCGGGAGCGGGAATGAGGAGCCCCCCTCATCCTCTTCTGCGGGACAACCTCTGCATCACCATCATCATCCGGGTCGGAGCTGTCATCCTCAGGATCCCCCTCAGCCTCGCCCCCACTCCCGGAACCAAGACCGGAGTCCCCCTCCTCAGCAGATGTCTCTGACTGACGGTCTGCAACCTCCTCCTCCTCCTCCTCATCGGGCTCCGCCTCTATAACATGTGCCCTGCGTCTGCGAGACGACCCCGCTCCCCGAGCTCCTCGGAAAGGCCTGGATGGCCCAGCTCCCTGAAAAGGCCTGGATGGCCCAGCTCCTCGGAAGGGCCCAGATGGCCCAGCACCTCGAAAAGATCCAGATGATCGACCTCCCTGAGAAGGCCCGGGTGGCCCGGCCCGCGGCGGAGCATACACAGGAGGCATCTGAAAGTGAAGAGTTCAATACATCAGTTCAAATATGGAAATCAGATGCAAGTACAATATGTGAGTGGGGTGTGTGTCAGATGTGTTCTACACAAACAGCCTATCAATGCAGTAGAATGTTCAAAACCAGCGTGTCATCAGAAATATGATAAATGCAAGAAAGATGAACAGTACCTGCACACCCATAATGGCCAGCTGTGCCTCCCTCCGCAGGATCATGCCCTCAAATGTGGCTAGCATTCCAAGCATCTCATCCATGTATTCAACTGGAGGCTACAGATACAAATGCAAAACTATCAGTAAAGGAATGAATGTCCAAGTATCCGACTGATAAATCGAAGCTGTAAAACATACCGGTGGTGAATCAGGGTCTCTGACATATCTATGGTCAGGAAGGGGAGGCTCCAGCGAGACCTGGTAAGGAGTCCCAAATCGCCAACTCGTCAACTCGGTCGGCATGTCTGGCCACCCAGGATGATGAAAAGTCGGTGGGATCGGTGGAATGAATCCGCGCCCACCTCTGGATGCACCAGCCCTGCTGGAGGAAGGGATGTCCGTAGCACGAGCCTGACTCGAAGATGGTACATCAGCAGGCCTCAGTGATGGAGTGCGCACTCCCGTCAAGGGGGCCATCAGATATGTGTGACGATAAGTGGCGTAGTCCCCGTCCGTGAGATGTAGCAAAGCATCAGTGCCCAGCATAGCACTAACGACATCCTGAGTAGAGAGCCTATCAGCAGTCCGCATACTGGCTGGAGGCACTGCAGGAGGGTCCTGAGAAATGTACCCCCATACCTGACGCAAAAAGCGTTCCCCCAGGAACCATGCCCTACCAACCGGCCCCTCGAGCAGGATCCTGTACTGGGAAGTGCCCGATCCTCCAGCATACTGAAATCGGAGACCATCGCCCAAGATCGCCCAGGGCTGCCACGTAATCTGCGAATAACCAGTGCATAAACCAATCGGAAATCGGGGATATACAGGGCGAATCAAAGATGAAAACGGAAAGGAACTGAGAGTTTTGAAATACCTCTGTCGTCCGCACAGTGTCAAAATACTGCCGCAGATAGAAGAGAGTCTCTCGGGGTCTCGGCCGGTGCTGGCCCTCGAATACCAATGAATACGGGGTCACGAGGGGCCCTGCCACCACCAACTCTGGGGCCAACGTCGGAAAATATACGTAGACCCATAACTGTGGAAAACAGTGCAGAATGTGAATACAAAGTGCTGAGAGCAAAATATAGAGTGCAAAGTGCGCCGTGTGTGCAATGTACAAGTAATGGGGAGCAGAGATGTCAATCAAGAGGGCAGAAAGTACCTCCCAAGCTCTCCAATAACCGCCAAGCAAGTCTCCTTGCCCACGGGAGGTCGCGCTCATATAGCAGTAAAGGGTAGCCAGGCCAGCGCCACCCCAGTCGTACCGACCGACCTGTGACAGGTCCACCAGAGCGCTCAGTAGATACAACCCGACCGTGTTCCCTCTATCGGCAAACAGAGTCGTCCCGAAGAGGAACATAAGGAAACCACGGGCATACTGCTCAGCCTCCTCAGGAGTCTCGGGCTCCATCTCCTCCCTCCGAAATGGGAAGAGAACCAGGTGTATCGGACTCTCCCAGAAGCTCTGTCCACAGGCGGGCGGGCCCCCAACAGATGTAACCAAGCGGCCTCCCATTCGCCCATGTCCTCGTCGTAAGGAATGGGCCAGCCTCCTATATCCAGGCCGGTCAGTACAGCAAAATCCAGCGGGGTCATGGTCAAATCCCCGGTGGCGGAGAAATGGAAGGAGTTGGTGGTGTCCCACCATCTCTCCACCAGAGCTGCCAATAGCGTCCTCCGGGCAGGGCAATGTGATAACCCCACGCAGAAGGCCCCGAACCCTGCTAAATCAACTAAATCCCGGACAGCCTCCGGGAGCTCAGCATACCACTCTCTCGCAGCGGTGGAGCCATATCCCCGCACGGTGCGAGAACCAACCTGCATTCAGAATGAATACATGTGTCAGTACGCAATGAAATGAAAGCCGTGTGCAAATGAAATGTAATGAGCTGTGTGCAAATGAAATGAATGAATGCTGTGCTGTGTGCGAAGTAAATAGGGCTGCGTGTTCTATCTCAATCAGTGTGGGCTGTGTGTTCACCATCAATTTGGGCTGTGTGTTCAGAAAATCAGAGTTAGGGCTGCGTGTTCTACTCTAATCAGTGGGCTGTGTGTTCACCATCAATTTGGGCTGTGTGTTCAGAAAATCTGAGTTAGGGCTGCGTGTTCTACTCTATCAGTGGGCTGTGTGTTCACCATCAATTTGGGCTGTGTGTTCAGAAAATCAGAGTTTGGGCTGTGTGTTCAGAAAATCAGAGTTTGGGCTGCGTGTTCTACTCTCAATCAGTGTGTGCTGTGTGTTCACCATCAATTTGGGCTGTGTGTTCAGAAAATCAGAGTTTGGGCTGCGTGTTCTACTCTCAATCAGTGTGGCTGTGTGTTCACCATCAATTTGGGCTGTGTGTTCAGAAAATCTGAGTTAGGGCTGCGTGTTCTACTCTAATCAGTGGGCTGTGTGTTCACCATCAATTTTGGGCTGTGTGTTCAGAAAATCAGAGTTAGGGCTGCGTGTTCTACTCTATCAGTGTGCTGTGTGTTTACCGTTAATTTGAGCTGTGTGTTCAGAAAATCAGAGTTTTGGGTTGCGTGTTCTACTCTAAATCAGTGTGTGCTGTGTGTTCACCGTCAATTTGAGCTGTGTGTTCAGAAAATCAGAGTTTGGGCTGCGTGTTCTACTCTCAACCAGTGTGGGCTGTGTGTTCACCATCAATTCGAGCTGTATGTTCAGAAAATCAGAGTTTTGGGCTGCGTGTTCTACTCTTAGTCAGTGTGTGCTGTGTGTTTACTTTCAAATTCGGGCTGTGTGTTCGAAAAATCAGTGCTTGAGGCGTGTGTTCAATTCTTAACTAATGTGTGCCGTGTGTTCACAATCAATCAATGAGCAGAGTGTTCAGAAATTCAAGTGTTTAAGCCACATGTTCTGAATGCAAACAAAGTACTATGTCATAGGCTAAACTGTGTGTTCAAGCATGGCAAAAGCACGAAATGCACGAAAAATGCAGAAAATGAAATAAAATACCTCTCGTGCCTCGTAAGAGAGGTGATGCTCTGGCTCTCGCAGAAGTAAATCTCCGGGTGCTCGATCATCAAAGGCAGTGTAGTGACGAAAAATGGCCCGCGGAAGAACGTGTACCGGCGGGGCGTATCTCTCGGGAATAAAGGGTCGGACCCTCGGGGTAGCGTCATGACATCGAAGTCATCCCCGGCACCTGGAGGACCTCCACCGTGAGGAAAATTACCCGCCATTTCGGAAAATCTGCAAAAGGAGCAAAAAATGAGCAAAAATGAGCCAAAATTGGAAAAAGTCAACAAAAGTCAACTCTCGGGAAATGAAAAAGTCAACAAAAGTCAACCCCCGAGAAAATCTTCCAAATATTGAGACAAACTTACCTCAAGTGGTGAAAATGAGAAAAGAAGCCCCGAAATCAAAATTTAATCGGTTCAAAGTGCTTAAAATCGAATGTTTTCGCGAAAACAACTTGCGTGGGGCGTTGGAAAACGCGTATAGAGCTCAGATCTGAAGGGAGAAAATGGTTTGGGGAGGTGGAGAAGAAGTTTTCGCAGCTGTGGTTGTGAGCTCGAAGTCATTGGGCAAGAGAATATAAAAAAAGGGTGAAAAGACAAAATTGCCCGCGGATTTGGGCAGGTGGCCGGCCGGCCACCTTTTCTGGCTGGCCGGCCATTTACTTTTTGAAAACTGGCCGGTGGCCTCCCCTGGGGAAAATAACTGGCCGGTGGTGATCCCCCCATGCTCCCCTAGGTCTCTGCAAATTTTGAGGAAGATTGGAGTTCCCGGGACCTGAAAAAGTTCAAGAAAAGTGCACTTCCGGTCACGAAATTGCTCCGCCGGAACTTCAGCTTCAATTTCTAACATGTGTCTCATCATCATTCACCGGAATCAAAGTCTATCCCTTTTGAATGTGTTGTAATCTCTTCAGGAAGTGAACCGGAGGCTGCGATCGAATCGCCTCCGCCGAAATGCGCGTTTCCTTGCTCGTTGTTTCGCAACAAACGGGCGCCCTGATTTATGCTCGTTTTGCATTGTTGTGCGCATAACCTGCATTCTCCTGAACATACTTGCATTGTCATGCATGTTTTCTTGATATTATCGTACCTCTGTGCTTGAGCATGCGTCGTCACGCACGTTCCCTTCTCGCATTGCGATGCATTCGCTCGCCGGCACTGCGTGTGTCAAACTTCAGAATCACATTGAATATATGTTGTTAGCATATTGTTCTTGTTGAATCTCTCTTTTGCAGGCACGATATTGTATGTACGGTTCATTTGAGGCTGGTGCGACCAGACGAATCGCGCAGGTATCGTATCTTCTCCGTGTGAGACGCGACGAGAATTGAATAATTCTCCGCATTCTTAACTGCATGAAATGTAGTTGTTGCTTTGCATTCTTGCTTAAAACTGTTGCATCTATTTGCGAATACTTGCTTCATTACAGCTTGCTGCATTTGCATGATCATTAAGTCTCTGGCTCCGTGCATATCGCTTTGCATTTTGCCCCCTTTGCCTGCGGGCATATCTCTGTTCATCTTGTATGATTGTCTAAGTCTTCGGCCTTGTCAAAAATGGGTCGTCTCTGGGCTTTGACATTCACTCCCGTCACTTGTGACTTCCGAGTTCTGTCAAAGAGGGGCAACTGTAGACACCCCATTTTTGACCGACCTTAAGACTCAGACGTCACCGATTGAGCGCTCGGTGATGTTGCATTTTGTGCTCGTTCAGAAGTCTCAGAGTCGCGGCCGTGAGCCCTGCCTCCGGACTTCCGAACCCTCTTCTGTACCTTGCCTCGGTTTGCGAACCAGACTCGGTTTTCTCTGTTTCTTTTCCTGAGGGGAGGGAGAGGTCCTGTAGACCATCTCTCAGTGGCCGTGGGCTACATTTCGTGGCCGTAGGCCATTTTGCCCATTTCGGAGCCCGGTTCCCGGTTTTCGGAGCCGTCAGGCCGTGTGCCTCGGTTCGGGACCGCCTAACCATCTCCGACTGCTCCGGTTTTTGGCATGCATCTCATTTACTCCCTTTTGAGGGACACTGAGGCCTGAGAAACCCACTTCGTGGTCGAATGCTACTTTCAGTGCTTAACAGCCTATTTTCGGGACCCCGAACTGCGTGTTTTGGCCCCCGAGCATTCGTTTTGCATCGGTTTTCGTTCATTTTTGGCAGGTACCTCTGTTTTATCACCAGGAAGGTCACTGAAGGGTGGGAGGCCAGCAATTGTCTCAGCAACCAGTTATATTCCTCCGGCGCCCTCCGACGCCCGTTTTTCTCACTTCCGAGCCAATGTTGACCACCCTAGGGCCATTTTCTTCAACCCCAAACCACATATTTGTGTTGTACACACATGGGAGGACCCTAAAAGTCTATGGCCGGCCAGTAATTCTTGTTGAACCTTTTGAACCCCTCCTAAAAGTGGCTTGTTGTCTCTCCTGTTTTACAGTTGCCAATTTTGAACCACAGGGTTTGTTGAGGAAGACCTGGGAGGACACCAATATTGTGGTGGCCGGCCAAAATTCCTTTTGGACCATTTTGCCCCTTGGCCGGCCGGCCATAGGGGGTGGCCGGCCGGCCACCTGCAACTTTGATAGTTGGCCGGCCAGCTTCCTCAGTGGAGTACATTACAGCTGTATTGTTTTCCCTCCAAAAATCTGCATCCGGAGGGAACTTTTTGGAGGGAAAATTGATCCATTTCCCTCCACTTTTTTCCCTCCATTTCCCCCATTCTTGTCCATATAGCTGGCCTCCCAGCTCTGTTTTGGGGTTGGAAAATTGCTCTCAAGCTCATACACACATATCCCCTCCATTTCTCTCAAATCCAAGTTCACCATTTCTTCATCACCACCAAGCACCACCACCACTACTCCATTCAGCAGCAAGGAGGGTTTTTCAGAGGCTAGAGGCATCATTTCTTGGTCCAAAAGGCAGCAAAGAAGTGGTCTTCAAGGGTAAGACCATTTTCCCTCTTTTGTAGCTCATTTTTGCAACATTTTCTAGCCTATTTGCTTACTGTTTTGGGCTCCGACCCTAACTGAAAGGGTCATTTTTTTGAGCCATTCTTCATGTTTGTTTAAGGGTTCAACACTGTTTGAGACCCCCATTTGGTACTTGCTTCAATGCCCTCTTGTATGCCATTATTTTGCATGGTATTTCTAGCCTATGTGTAGTCTGTTTTGAGGCATGATATAAACTGTAAGTTGGCTTATTTTGAGCCCCTCTACAACATTGTAGAAGGGCTCAACACTGTTGGGGCCTCCATGTAGCACTTACCATTATACCCCTCTTTGGCCCCATTTTTGCATGCTTTGTTAGCCTACCTTGCTTCTGTTTTTAAGCCATGATCAGAACTGAAAATGGCCATATTTTGACCCCCTGGACATATCTCATTAAGGGTCTTTGGCTGTTTGGTGAATGCTTTGTATACCTCATGTTATAGCCTCTTGTTGGCCTACTTCTTGCATGGCATTTTTAGCATGTTTGTATATTGTTTGGGGGTTGTCATCTACTGAAAAACAGCATATTTTAGGCCCTCTTCAGTGTTGTAGAAGGGTATTTTTCCATTTGGGCTTTGCATCTATCACTTGCTTCATTGCCTCCCTTGCGGAGCCATTTTTGTATGCCATTTTAGCCCTACTTGTGATTGCTGTTTGGCCATGTTTTGAACTGTAAAAATGCTAGTTTTTGGGGCTGCCTTGCTTCTTCTTTTTCATGTCATGTACCAATTATGCATGTATTGTATAGCTGTAGGCCATTTCATGCACCAAAATCCATTTTCGGGGTCATTCATGCATCGGGTTTCATTTTACCGGGTTTCGGGGCTGTTTTCCCCCTCATTTTGCCACTGATTTTTGCATGTTTGCATACCATATTCCATGTCTTTGCCATGTCTCATTAGAGTGGCATTTCGGTGCCTGAGGGTCCGTCCTCGGTTTGCGTGCACGCATGCACGCATTTCGAGGTGTCTTGTTTTCATCTGATGGCCTCCTATGTGAGTGTGGCTGAGGCTCTCTCATGTTGGTGTAAGCCCATTATTGCATTGCGTATGCCATTTCATCCATAGCATTGTGTATGCTCGGTTGTGTATCACCTCGTGTAGCGTGTATGCCATTCCATAACATTGTGTATGTTAGGATTGTATCTTAGTTGCATTTCATGCATATCATGCATATTGCATCGTGTTCGGGATAGGAGTTAGCCCGGGCACGGGAAACGAGGTACGTTCCGTACTCCGAGTGACGGAACGTGTCTCAATTCCCAAGTCACCGACACTCCGGATTATCCATGATGGAGTTAGGTTTTGTTGTAGTGTTCATGTGCATTCATCTCATATCGAGTTGTGCAATTCGGCTCCTCGGCCATCATGCATCGAGATGCGTGATTGGTGGTACGAAGATCGAGACATGCATACATGTGTGAAATACATTGCTATGCCTCTCTCCTGCTCTCTGTTGCAGCAAAATCAAGAATCAGCAGTCTTTCGAGGCTTGGCACGCATTTCGAGAAACATTGCAAACAGAGGCTAATTGGGGCATCCAGTGGATTTCCGCGCAAGGCACCCAAACATGCATCATTCATCACCCGGAGCGGAATCAAGGCAGTCCCTGGCTTGCATGCCAGTTTACAGCTTTCTTAGTTAATTTGTTAATTAATTAGGAATTTGTACATTATTTGGACTGTTTTTGGACTGTACTATTCTTTCATTTGGGACTGTATATTTATTCGGACCCTCTGCGCGAGGGCAAATTGTAATAAGTGTGGGTGAGTGTGATGTATGTCTTCCAACCCCACGTCTTTCTTCCCTTTTATTTACCGCTTATGATGGTTAGATTAGGGCATATTTCAATTAGCATACAGTATGACAGCATGTTTGCATCATTCATCTGTTTTGCACGCACCGGGCTCGGCGCATCATACAAACTGCATTTGTATTTCAATTCCAAATTGAATACGTGTTAGTTGTAGCATTCCATATGCCATGTTTAGAATAGCCGAGCCTGCTATAGTTGCATCTTTGCATGTGTTGCATTAGGCATTTCTGTATATTTAGGATCATGCATGATTTCTAATGAGCTTCTGTTTTGGCTTGGAGTACTCGGTGAGTTTTATGCTTTAGCATCCTTGCATGCGTGTGAGAGTGACTGCCATGAATAGCATGCTTACCATGAGGCTAATGCTTATGTGATATAACTGCCTTGAATGCCTGTGGGTGGAGGTTGGGTTATTTGGATTGGAACAATTCATTGAATGTTTGTTTTAAGCCCACTAGATAGTGGCAAAATCATGTTTTCTAAGCCCACCCGAGGGTGGCAAATCCACGTCTTAGCCTACCTGCGGGTAGCACCATCAAACCATTTTCAAACAAACAAACATGAATGTTTTGTTCCAATTCAGGCGACTCAGTCTATACTTGTATGCTGTGCGCATCACATAGTAACCTAGGCTAATAACCGGAATAAGAACACACAATGTTTTCAAAAATAGATATCATGGTTAGTAGAGGCCGGTCTTTGACCGGCGAGCGGGGGTGCTCACGAAGTGACCTTCCCCAATCGTACCCAAGTTCCCGAGCCGAGGCAACTTTGGTGATGACGGACACGTGGCCTTTGGCACCGAGTCAGGGTTTCCTAAATTTCCCATAAAAAAACATTTAGGTGGCGACTCTGTATCTGGCAAAGCAGTCCATGTTTGGCACTTCTTTCAAAAAATCTATTTTCAAAATCGATTTGCCGGATTTGGACTCTTTGGTTCAAGATTAAGAACCGTGACATTTGAGCCCTTGAACTGTAGTGACCCCAATAGGAACGGAACAGAACTTAACCCTCCCGGGGCGTTCAGGGACGTCTACAGAGGGCTCCTTCCCTCTGAAGCACCTGAGTCTGACTCAACTATGTTGAAGCTGGCCAAGTTGGAAAAACCTTTCAAAAAGGTACAAGGAGTCAATTCAATCCCGGACATCAAAGACGGGTACACTAAGACAGCTGTGAAGTTGCCAGAACTATTCAAAATGCCACACATTGATAGGTTTGATGGCTCCAGTGACCCAATGGTGCACATTCGCCTGTTCTCTGATGTCTTAAAGCCTATGGGTTTGACTCATCCACAAAAGCTCTCCTTATTCGAACGAACTTTGTCAGGAGTGGCTGCCATCTGGTATGCCAAGTTAGAGGACTCGGTAAAACAAAGTTGGGAAGAGTTGGTCGAGGCCTTTATCACCCAGTATGCTTATAACACCTAGATTGAAGTGACTACTCGGAAATTAGAGGCCACCCGTCAAGAGCCCAATGAAAGTTTCGTGGCCTTTATCACCAGATGGAGGGCAAAAGCAGCAATAATGACCAGTAGACCACTTGAAAAGACCAAATCCGTATGATAGCCAGAAATTTGCATGGAAAGATGTTACAAAAAATGATAGTCCTCCCGCTCTTCACTTTTAATAACTTAAATGAGATAGGGGTCCAGATAAAGGATGCCATCAAACAGAGAATCATTGTGGAGGATAAGGAACCTGTCAGAAGCCTTTTGGTCGCAGTTCCAATGCTACCACCAGTGGTAGCACAGCTGTAAAGCCCTCTGAAATCAACTTGGTTGCCACCACCACTAAAATAGCCGACCCCTTTGTTCATGCTAGCCTACAAAACACAACCCGAGCCCCAAGCAGAACATTCACCCCTCTCCATATGTCACTCTCCAACGTAATGAAAATCTTGACGAAAAGAGGGTATTTAAAGCCTTTGGACCCCCGACCTCTTCTTGAACCTCTCCCAGCCAAACATGACCCCACCAAACACTGTGTTTTCCACTAACAACCCACATGACACAGACCATAGCTTTCATCTCCGTCATGAGATCTAAGATCTCATAGACAATAAAGTCATAGCTCCCCACAACCACCAAAACCCAACGTCACTACCATCCCATTGCCGCCCCATGACAGAGTTTCACCACCTCCTCATCTTAACCTCATCCATACACTTTCATCCACCTTTAACCCCAGTATCTATATCACACCCACCCATTTATCAAAACTTGAGGTACATATTCCTAAAGGCAACCGAGTTGTGTATAATGGATGCACCTCCAACCCAGCCAAAACCCAAAATCCCTATGGTGGTAGCGAATAAACTATCAGAGAAAAAGTATGATCCTAGCCGGTATATTGTTCCCAGTGGTCAACTAAAGCTTGAGGTTGATCCGCCTGACCCATTTTCTATCAATATTGTCAGAGAAGATGTACTTGAACAAGGGCTGGATGACTTGGCTGACCTAGAGGAGGACTTAGCTAATCTTCATTTCTTTGAAGAATTAGACCTTAGGAATGTACAGATGGGATGGTGGGAACCGAAGAATTATAGTCACGGTTGGTCAAGTGGTGACGAAGCTTTTGATGAGGAAACTGAAAAAAAAAAAAAAGGGATGAATTACGACTTGATTTCGAAAAACTTGTTGAATATGGTAAAAGAAAGAGTTCTAGAGGAAAAGAAGAAGAACCAGAAAGTTATTCAGTGCATACTGTGGGAATGATTCAAGCAGCGCTAGATAATTGCCTTTCGGTTAACGAAGGCGAATGGTGGGATGATAATGACCTACAGCTCGCCCACACTGATAATGAATGGGTAAGCAATGTGCTGGATGAGACTTGGTATGCAGATGAAATTGATCATTTGACCAGGAGTGGACACTACTTCAGGCCTCCACATCTAGACCAAGGAGAGCCCTCTGGCAAAGATAAAGAGGTAGAGAAAGAGAAAGAGGTAGAGGTAGAAGAAGACCTGTTCTAAAACAACTGAAAAAGATCTAGGCAAACATTTCCATTTGGGGTCTTCTCATGGCTTCCCGACAACATCGACAAGCAATGTTGTTAGCCTTAAACAAGGCCAAGCTATCCATTGAGACAACGCCGGATCAATTAGTATCTTTCATCACACCTGGAGACACGACCCCTATGTTATTATTTACAGACAAAGAGTTACCACCTGAGGGGGTTGACCACAACAAGCCTTTGTATGTGGCCTTGGAGTGTAGAAAGAAGTGGATTACAGTAGTTTTGACTGATACCGGTTCAGCCATTAATGTGTGCCCAGCAAGGACTGCTTATACAATTGGGTTAAAGCCGGCTGACTTCACACCAACAAGCCAAGTTATTCGGGCATATAACAACACCAACAGGAATGTTATTTGGACCCTCTAAGGATGAGGCAGAATTCCATGTCATG